>OZ026492.1:32989820-33589820 GCA_964019985.1 Aurelia sp. 4 Dawson et al 2005 | reverse complement strand
CTCCCGGAGGGAGACAATTGTTGTCTCCCGGAGGGAGACAAAGGATGTCTCCCGAAGGGAGACAAATGTTGTCTCCCGGAGGGAGATAAAGGTTGTCTCCCGGAGGGAGATATATGTTGTCTCTCGGAGGGAGACAAAGGATGTCTCCCGGAGGGAGGCAAATGTTGTCTCCCGGAGGGAGACAAAGGTTGTCTCCCGGAGGGAGACAAATGTTGTCTCCCGGAAGGAGACAATGGTTGTCTCCCGGAGGGAGACAAATGTTGTTTCCCGGAAGGAGACAAATGTTGTCTCTCGGAGGGAGACAAATGTTGTCTCCCGGAGGGAGACATAGGTTGTTTCCCGGAGGGAGACAAATGTTGTCTCCCGGAGGGAGACAAATGTTGTCTCCCGGAGGGAGACAATGGTTGTCTCCCAGAGGGAGACAAATGTTGTTTCCCGGAGGGAGACAAATGTTGTCTCTCGGAGGGAGACAAATGTTGTCTCCCGGAGGGAGACAAAGGTTGTCTCCCGGAGGGTGACAAATGTTGTCTCCCGGAGGGAGACAAAGGATGTCTCCCGGAGGGAGACAAATGTTGTCTCCCGGAGGGAGACAAAGGTTGTCTCCCGGAGGGAGACAAATGTTGTCTCCCGGAGGGAGACAAATGTTGTCTCCCGGAGGGAGACAGATTGGTCTCCCGGAGGGAGACAAAGGTTGTCTCCCGGAGGGAGACAATTGTTGTCTCCCGGAGGGAGACAAAGGATGTCTCCCGAAGGGAGACAAATGTTGTCTCCCGGAGGGAGATAAAGGTTGTCTCCCAGAGGGAGACAAATGTTGTTTCCCGGAGGGAGACAAATGTTGTCTCTCGGAGGGAGACAAATGTTGTCTCCCGGAGGGAGACAAAGGTTGTCTCCCGGAGGGAGACAAAGGATGTCTCCCGGAGGGAGACAAATGTTGTCTCCCGGAGGGAGACAAAGGATGTCTCCCAGAGGGAGACAAATGTTGTCTCCCGGAGGGAGACAAAGGTTGTCTCCCGGAGGGAGACAAATGTTGTCTCCCGGAGGGAGACAGATTGGTCTCCCGGAGGGAGACAAAGGATGTCTCCCGAAGGGAGACAAATGTTGTCTCCTGGAGGGAGATAAAGGTTGTCTCCCGGAGGGAGACAAATGTTGTCTCCCGGTGGGGACAAATGTTGTCTCCCGGAGGGAGACAAATGTTGTCTCCCGGAGGGAGACAAAGGTTGTCTCCCGGAGGGAGACAAATGTTGTCTCCCGGAGGAAGACAAAGGTTGTCTCCCGGAGGGAGACAACTGTTGTCTCCCGGAGGGAGACAAATGTTGTCTCCCGGAGGGAGACAAATGTTGTCTCCCGAAGGGAGACAAATGTTGTCTCCTGGAGGGAGACAAAGGTTGTCTCCCGGAGGGAGACAAAGGATGTCTCCCGGAGGGAGACAAAGGTTGTCTCCCGGAGGG
Source organism: Aurelia sp. 4 Dawson et al 2005 (assembly GCA_964019985.1). Taxonomy (NCBI): domain Eukaryota; kingdom Metazoa; phylum Cnidaria; class Scyphozoa; order Semaeostomeae; family Ulmaridae; genus Aurelia; species Aurelia sp. 4 Dawson et al 2005. The sequence continues at coordinate 33,588,372 of OZ026492.1, read as the reverse complement.
AGACAAAGGTTTTCTCCCGGAGGGAGACAAATGTTGTCTCCCGGAGGGAGACAAAGGATGTCTCCCGGAGGGAGACATATGTTGTCTCCCGGAGGGAGACAATGGTTTTCTCCCGGAGGGAGACAAACGTTGTTTCCCGGGGGGAGACAAATGTTGTCTCCCGGAGGGAGACAAATGTTGTCTCCCGGAGGGAGACAAAGGTTGTCTCCCGGAGGGAGACAATGGTTGTCTCCCAGAGGGAGACAAATGTTGTTTCCCGGAGGGAGACAAATGTTGTCTCTCGGAGGGAGACAAATGTTGTCTCCCGGAGGGAGACAAAGGTTGTTTCTTTGAGGGAGACAAAGGATGTCTCCCGGAGGGAGACAAATGTTGTCTCCCGGAGGGAGACAAAGGTTGTCTCCCGGAGGGAGACAAATGTTGTCTCCCGGAGGAAGACAAATGTTGTCTCCCGGAGGGAGACAGATTGGTCTCCCGGAGGGAGACAAAGGATGTCTCCCGAAGGGAGACAAATGTTGTCTCCCAGAGGGAGACAAATGTTGTCTCCCGGAGGGAGACAAATGTTGTCTCCAGAAGGGAGACAAATGTTGTCTCCCGGACGGAGACAAAGGTTGTCTCCCGGAGGGAGACAAAGGTTGTCTCCCGGAGGGAGACAAAGGATGTCTCCCGGAGGGAGACAAAGGTTGTCTCCCGGAGGGAGACAAAGGTTTTCTCCCGGAGGGAGACAAATGTTGTCTCCCGGAGGGAGACAAAGGATGTCTCCCGGAGGGAGACAATGGTTTTCTCCCGGAGGGAGACAAATGTTGTTTCCCGGAGGGAGACAAATGTTGTCTCCCGGAGGGAGACAAAGGTTGTCTCCCGGAGGGAGAAAAAGGTTGTCTCCCGGAGGGAGACAAAGGATGTCTACCGTAGGGAGACAAAGGTTGTCTCCCGGAGGGAGACAAATGTTGTCTCCCGGAGGGAGACAAAGGATGTCTCCCGGAGGGAGACAACATTTGTCTCCCGGAGGGAGACAAAGGATGTCTCCCGCAGGGAGACAAATGTTGTCTCCCGGAGGGAGACAAAGACAATGGTTGTATCCCGGAGGGAGACAAATGTTTTTTCCCGGAGGGAGACAAATGTTGTCTCCCAGAGGGAGACAAATGTTGTCTCCCGGAGGGAGACAAAGGATGTCTCCCGGAGGGAGACAAATGTTGTCTCCCGGAGTTAGACAAAGGTTGTCTCCCGGAGGGAGACAAATGTTGTCTCCCGGAATGAGAAAAATGTTGTCTCCCGTTGGGAGACAAAGGTTGTCTCCCGGAGGGAGACAAAGGTTGTCTCCCGGAGGGAGACAAAGGTTGTCTCCCGGAGGGAGACAAATGTTGTCTCCCGGAGGGAGACAAAGGATGTCTCCCGGAGGGATACAAATTTTGTCTCCCGGAGGGAGACAAATTTTGTCTCCCGGAGGGAGGGAGACAAATGTTGTCTCCCGGAAGGAGACAGGTTGTCTCCCGGAGGGAGACAAAGGTTGTCTCCCGGAGGGAGACAAATGTTGTCTCCCAGAGGGAGACAAATGTTGTCTCCCGGAGGGAGACAAAGGATGTCTCCCGGAGGGAGACAAATGTTGTCTCCCGGAAGGAGACAGGTTGTCTCCCGGAGGGAGACAAAGATTGTCTACCGGAGGGAGACAACATTTGTCTCCCGGAGGGAGACAAAGGTTGTCTCCCGGAGGGAGAAAAATGTTGTCTCCCAGAGGGAGACAAAGGATGTCTCCCGGAGGAAGACAAATGTTGTCTCCCAGAGTTAGACAAAGGTTGTCTCCCGGAGGGAGACAAATGTTGTCTCCCGGAGGGAGACAAAAGTTGTCTCCCGGAATGAGAAAAAGGTTGTCTCCCGGAGGGAGACAAAGGTTGTCTCCCGGAGGGAGACAAAGGTTGTCTCCCGGAGGGAGACAAAGGTTGTCTCCCGGAGGGAGACAAATGTTGTCTCCCGGAGGGAGACAAAGGATGTCTCCCGGAGGGAGACAAATTTTGTCTCCCGGAGGGAGGGAGACAAATGTTGCCTCCCGGAAGGAGACAGGTTGTCTCCCGGAGGGAGACAAAGGTTGTCTCCCGGAGGGAGACAAATGTTGTCTCCCGGAGGGAGACAAATGTTGTCTCCCGGAGGGAGACAAAGGATGTCTCCCGGAGGGAGACAAATGTTGTCTCCCGGAGGGAGACAAATGTTGTCTCCCGGAGGGAGACAAATGTTGTCTCCCGGAAGGAGACAGATGTTGTCTCCCGGAAGGAGACAGGTTGTCTCCCGGAGGGAGACAAAGATTGTCTACCGGAGGGAGACAACATTTGTCTCCCGGAGGGAGACAAAGGTTGTCTCCCGGAGGGAGACAAATGTTGTCTCCCAGAGGGAGACAAAGGATGTCTCCCGGAGGAAGACAAATGGAGGGAGACACAGGTTGTCTCCCGGAGGGAGACAAAGATTGTCTACCGGAGGGAGACAAATGTTGTCTCCCAGAGGGAGACAAAGGATGTCTCCCGGAGGAAGACAAATGTTGTCTCCCGGAGTTAGACAAAGGTTGTCTCCCGGAGGGAGACAAATGTTGTCTCCCGGAGGGAGACAAATGTTGTCTCCCGGAGTGAGAAAAAGGTTGTCTCCCGGAGGGAGACAAAGGTTGTCTCCCGGAGGGAGACAAAGGTTGTCTCCCGGAGGGAGACAAAGGTTGTCTCCCGGAGGGAGACAAATAATGTCTCCCGGAGGGAGACAAAGGATGTCTCCCGGAGGGAGACAAATTTTGTCTCCCGGAGGGAGGGAGACAAATGTTGTCTCCCGGAGGGAGACAGTTTGGTCTCCCGGAGGGAGACAGATGTTGTCTCCCGGAGGGAGACAAAGACAATGGTTGTCTCCCGGAGGGAGACAAATGTTTTTTCCCAGAGGGAGACAAATGTTGTCTCCCAGAGGGAGACAAATGTTGTCTCCCGGAGGGAGACAAAGGATGTCTCCCGGAGGGAGACAAATTTTGTCTCCCGGAGGGAGGGAGACAAATGTTGTCTCCCGGAGGGAGACAGTTTGGTCTCCCGGAGGGAGACAGATGTTGTCTCCCGGAGGGAGACAAAGACAATGGTTGTCTCCCGGAGGGAGACAAATGTTTTTTCCCAGAGGGAGACAAATGTTGTCTCCCAGAGGGAGACAAATGTTGTCTCCCGGAGGGAGACAAAGGATGTCTCCCGGAGGGAGACAAATGTTGTCTCCCGGAGTTAGACAAAGGTTGTCTCCCGGAGGGAGACAAATGTTGTCTCCCGGAATGAGAAAAAGGTTGTCTCCCGGAGGGAGACAAAGGTTGTCTCCCGGAGGGAGACAAAGATTGTCTACCGGAGGGAGACAACGTTTGTCTCCCGGAGGGAGACAAAGGTTGTCTCCCGGAGGGAGAAAAATGTTGTCTCCCAGAGGGAGACAAAGGATGTCTCCCGGAGGAAGACAAATGTTGTCACCCAGAGTTAGACAAAGGTTGTCTCCCGGAGGGAGACAAATGTTCTCTCCCTGAGGGAGACAAAAGTTGTCTCCCGGAATGAGAAAAAGGTTGTCTCCCGGAGGGAGACAAAGGTTGTCTCCCGGAGGGAGACAAAGGTTGTCTCCCGGAGGAAGACAAAGGTTGTCTCCCGGAGGGAGACAAATGTTGTCTCCCGGAGGGAGGGAGACAAATGTTGTCTCCCGGAAGGAGACAGGTTGTCTCCCGGAGGGAGACAAAGGTTGTCTCCCGGAGGGAGACAAATGTTGTCTCCCGGAGGGAGACAAATGTTGTCTCCCGGAGGGAGACAAAGAATGTCTCCCGGAGGGAGACAAATGTTGTCTCCCGGAGAGAGACAAATGTTGTCTCCCGGAGGGAGACAGATGTTGTCTCCCGGAAGGAGACAGGTTGTCTCCCGGAGGGAGACAAAGATTGTCTACCGGAGGGAGACAAAGATTGTCTACCGGAGGGAGACAACATTTGTCTCCCGGAGGGAGACAAAGGTTGTCTCCCGGAGGGAGACAAATGTTGTCTCCCAGAGGGAGACAAAGGATGTCTCCCGGAGGAAGACAAATGTTGTCTCCCGGAGTTAGACAAAGGTTGTCTCCCGGAGGGAGACAAATGTTGTCTCCCGGAGGGAGACAAATGTTGTCTCCCGGAGGGAGACAAATGTTGTCTCCCGGAATGAGAAAAAGGTTGTGTCCCGGAGGGAGACAAAGGTTGTCTCCCGGAGGGAGACAAAGGTTGTCTCCCGGAGGGAGACAAAGGTTGTCTCCCGGAGGGAGACAAATGTTGTCTCCCGGAGGGAGACAAAGGATGTCTCCCGGAGGGAGACAAATTTTGTCTCCCGGAGGGAGGGAGACAAATGTTGTCTCCCGGAAGGAGACAGGTTGTCTCCCGGAGGGAGACAAAGATTGTCTACCGGAGGGAGACAACATTTGTCTCCCGGAGGGAGACAAATGTTGTCTCCCGGAGGGAGACAAAGGATGTCTCCCGGAGGGAGACAAATGTTGTCTCCCGGAGGGAGACAGTTTGGTCTCCCAGAGTTAGACAAAGGTTGTCTCCCGGAGGGAGACAAAGGATGTCTCCCGGAGGAAGACAAATGTTGTCTCCCGGAGTTAGACAAAGGTTGTCTCCCGGAGGGAGACAAATGTTGTCTCCCGGAGGGAGACAAATGTTGTCTCCCGGAGGGAGACAAATGTTGTCTCCCAGAGGGAGACAAATTTTGTCTCCCGGAGGGAGGGAGAGAAATGTTGTCTCCCGGAAGGAGACAGGTTGTCTCCCGGAGGGAGACAAAGGATGTCTCCCGGAGGAAGACAAATGTTGTCTCCCGGAGTTAGACAAAGGTTGTCTCCCGGAGGGAGACAAATGTTGTCTCCCGGAGGGAGACAAATGTTGTCTCCCGGAGGGAGACAAATGTTGTCTCCCGGAATGAGAAAAAGGTTGTGTCCCGGAGGGAGACAAAGGTTGTCTCCCGGAGGGAGACAAAGGTTGTCTCCCGGAGGGAGACAAAGGTTGTCTCCCGGAGGGAGACAAATGTTGTCTCCCGGAGGGAGACAAAGGATGTCTCCCGGAGGGAGACAAATTTTGTCTCCCGGAGGGAGGGAGACAAATGTTGTCTCCCGGAAGGAGACAGGTTGTCTCCCGGAGGGAGACAAAGATTGTCTACCGGAGGGAGACAACATTTGTCTCCCGGAGGGAGACAAAGGTTGTCCCCCGGAGGGAGACAAATGTTGTCTCCCAGAGGGAGACAAAGGATGTCTCCCGGAGGAAGACAAATGGAGGGAGACACAGGTTGTCTCCCGGAGGGAGACAAAGATTGTCTACCGGAGGGAGACAAATGTTGTCTCCCAGAGGGAGACAAAGGATGTCTCCCGGAGGGAGACAAATGTTGTCTCCCGGAGGAAGACAATGGTTGTCTCCTGGAGGGAGACAAAGGATATCTCCCGGAGGGAGACAAATGTTGTCTCCCGGAGGTAGACAAAGGTTGTCTCCCGGAGGGAGACAAATGCTGTCTCCCGGAGGGAAACAGTTTGGTCTCCCGGAGGGAGACAGATGTTGTCAACCGGAAGGAGACAAAGGTTGTCTCCCGGAGGGAGACAAAGGATGTCTCCCGGAGGGAGACAAAGGTTGTCTCCCGGAGGGAGACAAAGGTTGTCTCCCGGAGAGAGACAAATGTTGTCTCCCGGAGGGAGACAAAGGATGTCTCCCGGAGGGAGACAAATGTTGTCTCCCGGAGGGAGACAAATGTTGTCTCCCGGAGGGAGACAAATGTTGTTTCTCGGAGGGAGACAAATGTTGTCTCTCGGAGGGAGACAAATGTTGTCTCCCGGAGGGAGACAAACGTTGTCTCCCGGAGGCAGACAAATGTTGTCTCCCGGAGGGAGACAAAGGTTGTCTCCTGGAGGTAGAAAAAGGTTGTCTCCCAGAGGGAGACAATGGTTGTCTCCCTTAGGGAGACAAAGGATGTCTCCCGGAGGGGGACAAATGTTGTCTCCCGGAGGGAGACAAATGTTGTCTCCCGGAGGGAGACAATGGTTCTCTCCCGGAGGGAGACAAATGTTGTTTCCCGGAGGGAGACAAATGTTGTCTCTCGGAGGGAGACAATTGTTGTCTCCCGGAGGGAGACAAAGGATGTCTCCCGGAGGGAGACAAACGTTGTCTCCCGGAGGCAGACAAATGTTGTCTCCCGGAGGGAGACAAAGGTTGTCTCCCGGAGGTAGAAAAAGGTTGTCTCCCAGAGGGAGACAAAGGTTGTCTCCCTTAGGGAGACAAAGGTTGTCTCCCGGAGGGAGACAAAGGTTGTCTCCCGGAGGGAGACAAATGTTGTCTCCCGGAGGGAGACAAATGTTGTCTCCCGGAAGGAGACAGGTTGTCTCCCGGAGGGAGACAAATGTTGTCTCCCGGAGGGAGACAAATGTTGTCTCCCGGAGGGAGACAAATGTTGTCTCCCGGAGGGAGACAAAGGATGTGTCCCGGAGGGAGACAAATGTTGTCTCCCAGAGGGAGACAAAGGTTGTCTCCCGGAGGGAGACAAATATTGTCTCCCGGAGGGAGACAAAGGTTGTCTCCCGGAGGGAGACAAAGGTTGTCTCCCGGAGGGAGACAAAGGATGTCTCCCGGAGGGAGACAAATGTTGTCTCCCGGAGGGAGACAAAGGATGTCTCCCGGAGGGAGACAAATGTTGTCTCCCGGAGGGAGACAGTTTGGTCTCCCGGAGGGAGACAGATGTTGTCATCCGGAAGGAGACAAAGGTTGTCTCCCGGAGGGAGACAAAGGATGTCTCCCGGAGGGAGACAAAGGTTGTCTCCCGGAGGGAGACAAAGGTTTTCTCCCGGAGAGAGACAAATGTTGTCTCCCGGAGGGAGACAAAGGATGTCTCCCGGAGGGGGACAAATGTTGTCTCCCGGAGGGAGACAAATGTTGTCTCCCGGAGGGAGACAATGGTTCTCTCCCGGAGGGAGACAAATGTTGTTTCCCGGAGGGAGACAAATGTTGTCTCTCGGAGGGAGACAATTGTTGTCTCCCGGAGGGAGACAAAGGATGTCTCCCGGAGGGAGACAAACGTTGTCTCCCGGAGGCAGACAAATGTTGTCTCCCGGAGGGAGACAAAGGTTGTCTCCCGGAGGTAGAAAAAGGTTGTCTCCCAGAGGGAGACAAAGGTTGTCTCCCTTAGGGAGACAAAGGTTGTCTCCCGGAGGGAGACAAAGGTTGTCTCCCGGAGGGAGACAAATGTTGTCTCCCGGAGGGAGACAAATGTTGTCTCCCGGAAGGAGACAGGTTGTCTCCCGGAGGGAGACAAATGTTGTCTCCCGGAGGGAGACAAATGTTGTCTCCCGGAGGGAGACAAATGTTGTCTCCCGGAGGGAGACAAAGGATGTGTCCCGGAGGGAGACAAATGTTGTCTCCCAGAGGGAGACAAAGGTTGTCTCCCGGAGGGAGACAAATATTGTCTCCCGGAGGGAGACAAAGGTTGTCTCCCGGAGGGAGACAAAGGTTGTCTCCCGGAGGGAGACAAAGGATGTCTCCCGGAGGGAGACAAATGTTGTCTCCCGGAGGGAGACAAAGGATGTCTCCCGGAGGGAGACAAATGTTGTCTCCCGGAGGGAGACAGTTTGGTCTCCCGGAGGGAGACAGATGTTGTCATCCGGAAGGAGACAAAGGTTGTCTCCCGGAGGGAGACAAAGGATGTCTCCCGGAGGGAGACAAAGGTTGTCTCCCGGAGGGAGACAAAGGTTTTCTCCCGGAGAGAGACAAATGTTGTCTCCCGGAGGGAGACAAAGGATGTCTCCCGGAGGGAGACAAATGTTGTCTCCCGGAGGGAGACAAATATTGTCTCCCGGAGGGAGACAAATGTTTTCTCCCGGAGGGAGACAATGGTTCTCTCCCGGAGGGAGACAAATGTTGTTTCCCGGAGGGAGACAAATGTTGTCTCTCGGAGGGAGACAAATGTTGTCTCCCGGAGGGAGACAAAGGATGTCTCCCGGAGGGAGACAAACGTTGTCTCCCGGAGGCAGACAAATGTTGTCTCCCGGAGGGAGACAAAGGTTGTCTCCCGGAGGTAGAAAAAGGTTGTCTCCCAGAGGGAGACAAAGGTTGTCTCCCTTAGGGAGACAATGGATGTCTCCCGGAGGGAGACAAATGTTGTCTCCCGGAGGGAGACAAATGTTGTCTCCCGGAGGGAGACAAATGTTGTCTCCCGGAGGGAGACAATGGTTCTCTCCCGGAGGGAGACAAATGTTGTTTCCCGGAGGGAGACAAATGTTGTCTCCCGGAGGGAGACAAATGTTGTCTCCCGGAGGGAGACAAAGGATGTCTCCCGGAGGGAGACAAATGTTGTCTCCCAGAGGGAGACAAAGGTTGTCTCCTGGAGGGAGACAAAGGTTGTTTCCCGGAGGGAGACAAAGGATGTCTCCCGGAGGGAGACAAAGGTTGTCTCCCGGAGGGAGACAAAGGTTGTCTCCCGGAGAGAGACAAATGTTGTCTCCCGGAGGGAGACAAAGGATGTCTCCCGGAGGGAGACAAATGTTGTCTCCCGGAGGGAGACAAATGTTGTCTCCCGGAGGGAGACAAATGTTGTCTCCCGGAGGGAGACAAATGTTGTCTCCCGGAGGGAGATAAATTTTGTCTCCCGGAGGGAGACAAATGTTGTCTCCCGGAGGGAGACAAAGGTTGTCTCCCGGAGGGAGACAAATGTTGTCTCCCGGAGGGATACAAATGTTGTCTCCCGGAGGAAGACAATGGTTGTCTCCCGGAGGGAGACAAAAGATGTCTCCCGGAGGGAGACAAATGTTGTCTCCCGGAGGGAGACAAATGTTGTCTCCCGGAGGGAGACAAATGTTGTCTCCCGGAGGGAGACAGATTGGTCTCCCGGAGGCAGACAAATGTTGTCTCCCGGAGGGAGACAAATGTTGTCTCCCGGAGGGAGACAAAGGTTGTCTCCCGGAGGGAGACAAATGTTGTCTCCTGGAGGGAGACAAATTTTGTCTCCCGGAGGGAGATAAAGGTTGTCTCCCGGAGGGAGACAAATGTTGTCTCTCGGAAGGAGACAAGTTGTCTCCCGGAGGGAGACAAAGGTTGTCTCCCGGAGGGAGACATATGTTGTCTCCCGGAGGGAGACAAATGTTGTCTCCCGGAGGGAGACAAAGGATGTCTCCCGGAGGGAGACAAATGTTGTCTCCCGGAGGAAGACAATGGTTGTCTCCCGGAGGGAGACAAAGGATATCTCCCGGAGGGAGACAAATATTGTCTCCCGGAGGTAGACAAAGGTTGTCTCCCGGAGGGAGACAAATGCTGTCTCCCGGAGGGAGACAGTTTGGTCTCCCGGAGGGAGACAGATGTTGTCATCCGGAAGGAGACAAAGGTTGTCTCCCGGAGGGAGACAAAGGATGTCTCCCGGAGGGAGACATATGTTGTCTCCCGGAGGGAGACAAATGTTGTCTCCCGGAGGGAGACAAAGGTTGTCTCCCGGAGGGAGACAAATGTTGTCTCCCAGAGGGAGACAAATGTTGTCTCCCGGAGGGAGACAAAGGTTGTCTCCCGGAGGGAGACAAAGGTTGTCTCCCGGAGGGAGACAAAGGATGTCTCCCGGAGGGAGACAAAGGTTGTCTCCCGGAGGGAGACAAAGGTTGTCTCCCGGAGAGAGACAAATGTTGTCTCCCGGAGGGAGAGAAATGTTGTCTCCCGGAGGGAGACAAATGTTGTCTCCCGGAGGGAGACAAATGTTCTCTCCCGGAGGGAGACAATGGTTGTCTCCCGGAGGGAGACAAATGTTGTTTCCCTGAGGGAGACAAATGTTGTCTCTCGGAGGGAGACAAATGTTGTCTCCCGGAGGGAGACAAAGGTTGTCTCCCGGCTGAGACAAATGTTGTCTCCGGGAGGGAGACAAATGTTGTCTCCTGGAGAGAGACAAAGGATGTCTCCCGCAGGGAGACAAATGTTGTCTCCCGGAGGGAGACAAATATTGTCTCAAGGAGGGAGACAAAGGTTGTCTCCCGGAGGGAGACAAATGTTGTCTCCCGGAGGGAGACAAATGTTGTCTCCCGGAGGTAGAAAAAGGTTGTCTCCCGGAGGGAGACAAAGGTTGTCTCCCTTAGGGAGACAAAGGTTGTCTCCCGGAGGGAGACAAAGGTTGTCTCCCGGAGGGAGACAAATGTTGTCTCCCGGAGGGAGACAAAGGATGTCTCCCGGAGGGAGACAAATGTTGTCTCCCGGAGGGAGATAAAGGTTGTCTCCCGGAGAGAGACAAATGTTGTCTCCCGGAGGGAGACAAAGGATGTCTCCCGGAGGGAGACAATGGTTGTCTCCCGGAGGGAGACAAATGTTGTTTCCCTGAGGGAGACAAATGTTGTCTCTCGGAGGGAGACAAATGTTGTCTCCCGGAGGGAGACAAAGGTTGTCTCCCGGCTGAGACAAATGTTGTCTCCGGGAGGGAGACATATGTTGTCTCCCGGAGGGAGACAAAGGATGTCTCCCGCAGGGAGACAAATGTTGTCTCCCGGAGGGAGACAAATATTGTCTCCAGGAGGGAGACAAAGGTTGTCTCCCGGAGGGAGACAAATGTTGTCTCCCGGAGGGAGACAAATGTTGTCTCCCGGAGGTAGAAAAAGGTTGTCTCCCGGAGGGAGACAAAGGTTGTCTCCCTTAGGGAGACAAAGGTTGTCTCCCGGAGGGAGACAAAGGTTGTCTCCCGGAGGGAGACAAATGTTGTCTCCCGGAGGGAGACAAACGATGTCTCCCGGAGGGAGACAAATGTTGTCTCCCGGAGGGAGATAAAGGTTGTCTCCCGGAGAGAGACAAATGTTGTCTCCCGGAGGGAGACAAAGGATGTCTCCCGGAGGGAGACAAATGTTGTCTCCCGGAGGGAGACAAAGGTTGTCTCCCGGAGGGAGACAAATGTTGTCTCCCGGAGGGAGACAAAGGATGTCTCCCGGAGGGAGACAAAGGTTGTCTCCCGGAGGGAGACAAAGGATGTCTCGAGGAGGGAGACAAAGGTTGTCTCCCGGAGGGAGACAAAGGTTGTCTCCCGGAGGGAAACAAATGTTGTCTCCCGGAGGAAGACAATGGTTGTCTCCTGGAGGGAGACAAAGGATATCTCCCGGAGGGAGACAAATGTTGTCTCCCGGAGGTAGACAAAGGTTGTCTCCCGGAGGGAGACAAATGCTGTCTCCCGGAGGGAAACAGTTTGGTCTCCCGGAGGGAGACAGATGTTGTCAACCGGAAGGAGACAAAGGTTGTCTCCCGGAGGGAGACAAAGGATGTCTCCCGGAGGGAGACAAAGGTTGTCTCCCGGAGGGAGACAAAGGTTGTCTCCCGGAGAGAGACAAATGTTGTCTCCCGGAGGGAGACAAAGGATGTCTCCCGGAGGGAGACAAATTTTGTCTCCCGGAGGGAGACAAATGTTGTCTCCCGGAGGGAGACAAATGTTGTTTCTCGGAGGGAGACAAATGTTGTCTCTCGGAGGGAGACAAATGTTGTCTCCCGGAGGGAGACAAACGTTGTCTCCCGGAGGCAGACAAATGTTGTCTCCCGGAGGGAGACAAAGGTTGTCTCCCGGAGGTAGAAAAAGGTTGTCTCCCAGAGGGAGACAATGGTTGTCTCCCTTAGGGAGACAAAGGATGTCTCCCGGAGGGGGACAAATGTTGTCTCCCGGAGGGAGACAAATGTTGTCTCCCGGAGGGAGACAATGGTTCTCTCCCGGAGGGAGACAAATGTTGTTTCCCGGAGGGAGACAAATGTTGTCTCTCGGAGGGAGACAATTGTTGTCTCCCGGAGGGAGACAAAGGATGTCTCCCGGAGGGAGACAAACGTTGTCTCCCGGAGGCAGACAAATGTTGTCTCCCGGAGGGAGACAAAGGTTGTCTCCCGGAGGTAGAAAAAGGTTGTCTCCCAGAGGGAGACAAAGGTTGTCTCCCTTAGGGAGACAAAGGTTGTCTCCCGGAGGGAGACAAAGGTTGTCTCCCGGAGGGAGACAAATGTTGTCTCCCGGAGGGAGACAAATGTTGTCTCCCGGAAGGAGACAGGTTGTCTCCCGGAGGGAGACAAAGGTTGTCTCCCGGAGGGAGACAAATGTTGTCTCCCGGAGGGAGACAAATGTTGTCTCCCGGAGGGAGACAAAGGATGTCTCCCGGAGGGAGACAAATGTTGTCTCCCGGAGGGAGACAGTTTGGTCTCCCGGAGGGAGACAGATGTTGTCATCCGGAAGGAGACAAAGGTTGTCTCCCGGAGGGAGACAAAGGATGTCTCCCGGAGGGAGACAAAGGTTGTCTCCCGGAGGGAGACAAAGGTTTTCTCCCGGAGAGAGACAAATGTTGTCTCCCGGAGGGAGACAAAGGATGTCTCCCGGAGGGAGACAAATGTTGTCTCCCGGAGGGAGACAAATATTGTCTCCCGGAGGGAGACAAATGTTTTCTCCCGGAGGGAGACAATGGTTCTCTCCCGGAGGGAGACAAATGTTGTTTCCCGGAGGGAGACAAATGTTGTCTCTCGGAGGGAGACAAATGTTGTCTCCCGGAGGGAGACAAAGGATGTCTCCCGGAGGGAGACAAACGTTGTCTCCCGGAGGCAGACAAATGTTGTCTCCCGGAGGGAGACAAAGGTTGTCTCCCGGAGGTAGAAAAAGGTTGTCTCCCAGAGGGAGACAAAGGTTGTCTCCCTTAGGGAGACAAAGGATGTCTCCCGGAGGGAGACAAATGTTGTCTCCCGGAGGGAGACAAATGTTGTCTCCCGGAGGGAGACAAATGTTGTCTCCCGGAGGGAGACAATGGTTCTCTCCCGGAGGGAGACAAATGTTGTTTCCCGGAGGGAGACAAATGTTGTCTCCCGGAGGGAGACAAATGTTGTCTCCCGGAGGGAGACAAAGGATGTCTCCCGGAGGGAGACAAATGTTGTCTCCCAGAGGGAGACAAAGGTTGTCTCCTGGAGGGAGACAAAGGTTGTTTCCCGGAGGGAGACAAAGGATGTCTCCCGGAGGGAGACAAAGGTTGTCTCCCGGAGGGAGACAAAGGTTGTATCCCGGAGAGAGACAAATGTTGTCTCCCGGAGGGAGACAAAGGATGTCTCCCGGAGGGAGACAAATGTTGTCTCCCGGAGGGAGACAAATGTTGTCTCCCGGAGGGAGACAAATGTTGTCTCCCGGAGGGAGACAAATGTTGTCTCCCGGAGGGAGATAAATTTTGTCTCCCGGAGGGAGACAAATGTTGTCTCCCGGAGGGAGACAAAGGTTGTCTCCCGGAGGGAGACAAATGTTGTCTCCCGGAGGGATACAAATGTTGTCTCCCGGAGGAAGACAATGGTTGTCTCCCGGAGGGAGACAAAAGATGCCTCCCGGAGGGAGACAAATGTTGTCTCCCGGAGGGAGACAAATGTTGTCTCCCGGAGGGAGACAGATTGGTCTCCCGGAGGCAGACAAATGTTGTCTCCCGGAGGGAGACAAATGTTGTCTCCCGGAGGGAGACAAAGGTTGTCTCCCGGAGGGAGACAAATGTTGTCTCCTGGAGGGAGACAAATTTTGTCTCCCGGAGGGAGATAAAGGTTGTCTCCCGGAGGGAGACAAATGTTGTCTCTCGGAAGGAGACAAGTTGTCTCCCGGAGGGAGACAAAGGTTGTCTCCCGGAGGGAGACATATGTTGTCTCCCGGAGGGAGACAAATGTTGTCTCCCGGAGGGAGACAAAGGATGTCTCCCGGAGGGAGACAAATGTTGTCTCCCGGAGGAAGACAATGGTTGTCTCCCGGAGGGAGACAAAGGATATCTCCCGGAGGGAGACAAATATTGTCTCCCGGAGGTAGACAAAGGTTGTCTCCCGGAGGGAGACAAATGCTGTCTCCCGGAGGGAGACAGTTTGGTCTCCCGGAGGGAGACAGATGTTTTCATCCGGAAGGAGACAAAGGTTGTCTCCCGGAGGGAGACAAAGGATGTCTCCCGGAGGGAGACATATGTTGTCTCCCGGAGGGAGACAAATGTTGTCTCCCGGAGGGAGACAAAGGTTGTCTCCCGGAGGGAGACAAATGTTGTCTCCCAGAGGGAGACAAATGTTGTCTCCCGGAGGGAGACAAAGGTTGTCTCCCGGAGGAAGACAATGGTTGTCTCCCGGAGGGAGACAAAGGATATCTCCCGGAGGGAGACAAATATTGTCTCCCGGAGGTAGACAAAGGTTGTCTCCCGGAGGGAGACAAATGTTGTCTCCCGGAGGGAGACAAAGGATGTCTCCCGGAGGGAGACAAATGTTGTCTCCCGGAGGGAGATAAAGGTTGTCTCCCGGAGAGAGACAAATGTTGTCTCCCGGAGGGAGACAAAGGATGTCTCCCGGAGGGAGACAATGGTTGTCTCCCGGAGGGAGACAAATGTTGTTTCCCTGAGGGAGACAAATGTTGTCTCTCGGAGGGAGACAAATGTTGTCTCCCGGAGGGAGACAAAGGTTGTCTCCCGGCTGAGACAAATGTTGTCTCCGGGAGGGAGACATATGTTGTCTCCCGGAGGGAGACAAAGGATGTCTCCCGCAGGGAGACAAATGTTGTCTCCCGGAGGGAGACAAATATTGTCTCCAGGAGGGAGACAAAGGTTGTCTCCCGGAGGGAGACAAATGTTGTCTCCCGGAGGGAGACAAATGTTGTCTCCCGGAGGTAGAAAAAGGTTGTCTCCCGGAGGGAGACAAAGGTTGTCTCCCTTAGGGAGACAAAGGTTGTCTCCCGGAGGGAGACAAAGGTTGTCTCCCGGAGGGAGACAAATGTTGTCTCCCGGAGGGAGACAAACGATGTCTCCCGGAGGGAGACAAATGTTGTCTCCCGGAGGGAGATAAAGGTTGTCTCCCGGAGAGAGACAAATGTTGTCTCCCGGAGGGAGACAAAGGATGTCTCCCGGAGGGAGACAAATGTTGTCTCCCGGAGGGAGACAAAGGTTGTCTCCCGGAGGGAGACAAATGTTGTCTCCCGGAGGGAGACAAAGGATGTCTCCCGGAGGGAGACAAAGGTTGTCTCCCGGAGGGAGACAAAGGATGTCTCGAGGAGGGAGACAAAGGTTGTCTCCCGGAGGGAGACAAAGGTTGTCTCCCGGAGGGAAACAAATGTTGTCTCCCGGAGGGAGAAAAATATTGTCTCCCGGAGGGAGACAAAGGATGTCTCCCGGAGGGAGACAAATGTTGTCTCCCGGAGGGAGACAAATGTTGTCTCCCGGAGGGAGACAAAGGTTGTCTCCCGGAGGGAGACAAATGTTGTCTCCCGGAGGTAGAAAAAGGTTGTCTCCCGGAGGGAGACAAAGGTTGTCTCCCTTAGGGAGACAAAGGTTGTCTCCCGGAGGGAGACAAATGTTGTCTCCCGGAGGGAGACAAAGGATGTCTCCCGGAGGGAGACAAATGTTGTCTCCCGGAGGGAGATAAAGGTTGTCTCCCGGAGGGAGACAAATGTTGTCTCCCGGAAGGAGACAAATGTTGTCTCCCTTAGGGAGACAAAGGATGTCTCCCGGAGGGAGACAAGTGTTGTCTCCCGGAGGGAGACAAAGGTTGTCTCCCGGAGGGAGACAAAGGATGTCTCCCGGAGGGAGACAAAGGTTGTCTCCCGGAGAGAGACAAATGTTGTCTCCCGGAGGGAGACAAAGGATGTCTCCCGGAGGGAGACAAATGTTGTCTCCCGGAGAGAGACAAATGTTGTCTCCCGGAGGGAGACAAAGGATGTCTCCCGGAGGGAGACAAATGTTGTCTCCCGGAGGGAGACAAATGTTGTCTCCCGGAGGGAGACAAATGTTGTCTCCGGGAGGGAGACAAATGTTGTCTCCTGGAGAGAGACAAAGGATGTCTCCCGCAGGGAGACAAATGTTGTCTCCCGGAGGGAGACAAATATTGTCTCCAGGAGGGAGACAAAGGTTGTCTCCCGGAGGGAGACAAATGTTGTCTCCCGGAGGGAGACAAATGTTGTCTCCCGGAGGTAGAAAAAGGTTGTCTCCCGGAGGGAGACAAAGGTTGTCTCCCTTAGGGAGACAAAGGTTGTCTCCCGGAGGGAGACAAAGGTTGTCTCCCGGAGGGAGACAAATGTTGTCTCCCGGAGGGAGACAAAGGATGTCTCCCGGAGGGAGACAAATGTTGTCTCCCGGAGGTAGAAAAAGGTTGTCTCCCGGAGGGAGACAAAGGTTGTCTCCCTTAGGGAGACAAAGGTTGTCTCCCGGAGGGAGACAAAGGTTGTCTCCCGGAGGGAGACAAATGTTGTCTCCCGGAGGGAGACAAAGGATGTCTCCCGGAGGGAGACAAATGTTGTCTCCCGGAGGGAGAAAAAGGTTGTCTCCCGGAGAGAGACAAATGTTGTCTCCCGGAGGGAGACAAAGGATGTCTCCCGGAGGGAGACAAATGTTGTCTCCCGGAGGGAGACAAAGGTTGTCTCCCGGAGGGAGACAAATGTTGTCTCCCGGAGGGAGACAAAGGATGTCTCCCGGAGGGAGACAAAGGTTGTCTCCCGGAGGGAGACAAAGGATGTCTCGAGGAGGGAGACAAAGGTTGTCTCCCGGAGGGAGACAAAGGTTGTCTCCCGGAGGGAAACAAATGTTGTCTCCCGGAGGGAGACAAATATTGTCTCCCGGAGGGAGACAAAGGATGTCTCCCGGAGGGAGACAAATGTTGTCTCCCGGAGGGAGACAAATGTTGTCTCCCGGAGGGAGACAAAGGTTGTCTCCCGGAGGGAGACAAATGTTGTCTCCCGGAGGTAGAAAAAGGTTGTCTCCCGGAGGGAGACAAAGGTTGTCTCCCTTAGGGAGACAAAGGTTGTCTCCCGGAGGGAGACAAAGGTTGTCTCCCGGAGGGAGACAAATGTTGTCTCCCGGAGGGAGACAAAGGATGTCTCCCGGAGGGAGACAAATGTTGTCTCCCGGAGGGAGATAAAGGTTGTCTCCCGGAGGGAGACAAATGTTGTCTCCCGGAAGGAGACAAATGTTGTCTCCCTTAGGGAGACAAAGGATGTCTCCCGGAGGGAGACAAGTGTTGTCTCCCGGAGGGAGACAAAGGTTGTCTCCCGGAGGGAGACAAAGGATGTCTCCCGGAGGGAGACAAAGGTTGTCTCCCGGAGAGAGACAAATGTTGTCTCCCGGAGGGAAACAAAGGATGTCTCCCGGAGGGAGACAAATGTTGTCTCCCGGAGAGAGACAAATGTTGTCTCCCGGAGGGAGACAAAGGATGTCTCCCGGAGGGAGACAAATGTTGTCTCCCGGAGGGAGACAAATGTTGTCTCCCGGAGGGAGACAAATGTTGTCTCCGGGAGGGAGACAAATGTTGTCTCCTGGAGAGAGACAAAGGATGTCTCCCTTAGGGAGACAAAGGTTGTCTCCCGGAGGGAGACAAAGGTTGTCTCCCGGAGGGAGACAAATGTTGTCTCCCGGAGGGAGACAAAGGATGTCTCCCGGAGGGAGACAAATGTTGTCTCCCGGAGGGAGATAAAGGTTGTCTCCCGGAGAGAGACAAATGTTGTCTCCCGGAGGGAGACAAAGGATGTCTCCCGGAGGGAGACAAATGTTGTCTCCCGGAGGGAGACAATGGTTGTCTCCCGGAGGGAGACAAATGTTGTTTCCCTGAGGGAGACAAATTTTGTCTCTCGGAGGGAGACAAATGTTGTCTCCCGGAGGGAGACAAAGGTTGTCTCCCGGCTGAGACAAATGTTGTCTCCGGGAGGGAGACAAATGTTGTCTCCCGGAGGGAGACAAAGGATGTCTCCCGCAGGGAGACAAATGTTGTCTCCCGGAGGGAGACAAATATTGTCTCCAGGAGGGAGACAAAGGTTGTCTCCCGGAGGGAGACAAATGTTGTCTCCCGGAGGGAGACAAATGTTGTCTCCCGGAGGTAGAAAAAGGTTGTCTCCCGGAGGGAGACAAAGGTTGTCTCCCTTAGGGAGACAAAGGTTGTCTCCCGGAGGGAGACAAAGGTTGTCTCCCGGAGGGAGACAAATGTTGTCTCCTGGAGGGAGACAAAGGATGTCTCCCGGAGGGAGACAAATGTTGTCTCCCGGAGGGAGATAAAGGTTGTCTCCCGGAGAGAGACAAATGTTGTCTCCCGGAGGGAGACAAAGGTTGTCTCCCGGAGGGAGACAAATGTTGTCTCCCGGAGGTAGAAAAAGGTTGTCTCCCGGAGGGAGACAAAGGTTGTCTCCCTTAGGGAGACAAAGGTTGTCTCCCGGAGGGAGACAAAGGTTGTCTCCCGGAGGGAGACAAATGTTGTCTCCCGGAGGGAGACAAAGGATGTCTCCCGGAGGGAGACAAATGTTGTCTCCCGGAGGGAGACAAAGGATGTCTCCCGGAGGGAGACAAATGTTGTTTCCCGGAGGGAGATAAAGGTTGTCTCCCGGAGGGAGACAAATGTTGTCTCCCGGAAGGAGACAGGTTGTCTCCCGGAGGGAGACAAAGGTTGTCTACCGGAGGGAGACAAATGTTGTCTCCCGGAGGGAGACAAATATTGTCTCCCGGAGGGAGACAAAGGTTTTTTCCAGGAGGGACAAATGTTGTCTCCCGGAGGGAGACAACGGTTGTCTCCCGGAGGGAGACAAATGTTGTCTCCCGGAGGGATACAAAGGATGTCTCCCAAAGGGAGACAAATGTTGTCTCCCGGAGGGAGGCAAAGGATGTCTCCCGGAGGGAGATAAGGTTGTCTCCCGGAGGGAGACAAAGGATGTCTCCCGGAGGGAGACAAATGTTGTCTCCCGGAGGGAGATAAAGGTTGTCTCCCGGAGGGAGACATATGTTGTCTCCCGGAAGGAGACAGGTTGTCTCCCGGAGGGAGATAAAGGTTGTCTCCCGGAGGGAGACAAAGGATGTCTCCCGGAGGGAGAAAAAGGTTGTCTCCCGGAGAGAGACAAATGTTGTCTCCCGGAGGGAGACAAAGGATGTCTCCCGGAGGGAGACAAATGTTGTCTCCCGGAGGGAGACAAAGGTTGTCTCCCGGAGGGAGACAAATGTTGTCTCCCGGAGGGAGACAAAGGATGTCTCCCGGAGGGAGACAAAGGTTGTCTCCCGGAGGGAGACAAAGGATGTCTCGAGGAGGGAGACAAAGGTTGTCTCCCGGAGGGAGACAAAGGTTGTCTCCCGGAGGGAAACAAATGTTGTCTCCCGGAGGGAGACAAATATTGTCTCCCGGAGGGAGACAAAGGATGTCTCCCGGAGGGAGACAAATGTTGTCTCCCGGAGGGAGACAAATGTTGTCTCCCGGAGGGAGACAAAGGTTGTCTCCCGGAGGGAGACAAATGTTGTCTCCCGGAGGTAGAAAAAGGTTGTCTCCCGGAGGGAGACAAAGGTTGTCTCCCTTAGGGAGACAAAGGTTGTCTCCCGGAGGGAGACAAAGGTTGTCTCCCGGAGGGAGACAAATGTTGTCTCCCGGAGGGAGACAAAGGATGTCTCCCGGAGGGAGACAAATGTTGTCTCCCGGAGGGAGATAAAGGTTGTCTCCCGGAGGGAGACAAATATTGTCTCCCGGAAGGAGACAAATGTTGTCTCCCTTAGGGAGACAAAGGATGTCTCCCGGAGGGAGACAAGTGTTGTCTCCCGGAGGGAGACAAAGGTTGTCTCCCGGAGGGAGACAAAGGATGTCTCCCGGAGGGAGACAAAGGTTGTCTCCCGGAGAGAGACAAATGTTGTCTCCCGGAGGGAAACAAAGGATGTCTCCCGGAGGGAGACAAATGTTGTCTCCCGGAGAGAGAAAAATGTTGTCTCCCGGAGGGAGACAAAGGATGTCTCCCGGAGGGAGACAAATGTTGTCTCCCGGAGGGAGACAAATGTTGTCTCCCGGAGGGAGACAAATGTTGTCTCCGGGAGGGAGACAAATGTTGTCTCCTGGAGAGAGACAAAGGATGTCTCCCGCAGGGAGACAAATGTTGTCTCCCGGAGGGAGACAAATATTGTCTCCAGGAGGGAGACAAAGGTTGTCTCCCGGAGGGAGACAAATGTTGTCTCCCGGAGGGAGACAAATGTTGTCTCCCGGAGGTAGAAAAAGGTTGTCTCCCGGAGGGAGACAAAGGTTGTCTCCCTTAGGGAGACAAAGGTTGTCTCCCGGAGGGAGACAAAGGTTGTCTCCCGGAGGGAGACAAATGTTGTCTCCCGGAGGGAGACAAAGGATGTCTCCCGGAGGGAGACAAATGTTGTCTCCCGGAGGGAGATAAAGGTTGTCTCCCGGAGAGAGACAAATGTTGTCTCCCGGAGGGAGACAAAGGATGTCTCCCGGAGGGAGACAAATGTTGTCTCCCGGAGGGAGACAAATGTTGTCTCCCGGAGGGAGACAAATGTTGTCTCCCGGAGGGAGACAATGGTTGTCTCCCGGAGGGAGACAAATGTTGTTTCCCTGAGGGAGACAAATTTTGTCTCTCGGAGGGAGACAAATGTTGTCTCCCGGAGGGAGACAAAGGTTGTCTCCCGGCTGAGACAAATGTTGTCTCCGGGAGGGAGACAAATGTTGTCTCCCGGAGGGAGACAAAGGATGTCTCCCGCAGGGAGACAAATGTTGTCTCCCGGAGGGAGACAAATATTGTCTCCAGGAGGGAGACAAAGGTTGTCTCCCGGAGGGAGACAAATGTTGTCTCCCGGAGGGAGACAAATGTTGTCTCCCGGAGGTAGAAAAAGGTTGTCTCCCGGAGGGAGACAAAGGTTGTCTCCCTTAGGGAGACAAAGGTTGTCTCCCGGAGGGAGACAAAGGTTGTCTCCCGGAGGGAGACAAATGTTGTCTCCCGGAGGGAGACAAAGGATGTCTCCCGGAGGGAGACAAATGTTGTCTCCCGGAGGGAGATAAAGGTTGTCTCCCGGAGAGAGACAAATGTTGTCTCCCGGAGGGAGACAAAGGTTGTCTCCCGGAGGGAGACAAATGTTGTCTCCCGGAGGTAGAAAAAGGTTGTCTCCCGGAGGGAGACAAAGGTTGTCTCCCTTAGGGAGACAAAGGTTGTCTCCCGGAGGGAGACAAAGGTTGTCTCCCGGAGGGAGACAAATGTTGTCTCCCGGAGGGAGACAAAGGATGTCTCCCGGAGGGAGACAAATGTTGTCTCCCGGAGGGAGACAAAGGATGTCTCCCGGAGGGAGACAAATGTTGTTTCCCGGAGGGAGATAAAGGTTGTCTCCCGGAGGGAGACAAATGTTGTCTCCCGGAAGGAGACAGGTTGTCTCCCGGAGGGAGACAAAGGTTGTCTACCGGAGGGAGACAAATGTTGTCTCCCGGAGGGAGACAAATATTGTCTCCCGGAGGGAGACAAAGGTTTTTTCCAGGAGGGACAAATGTTGTCTCCCGGAGGGAGACAACGGTTGTCTCCCGGAGGGAGACAAATGTTGTCTCCCGGAGGGAGACAAAGGATGTCTCCCAAAGGGAGACAAATGTTGTCTCCCGGAGGGAGGCAAAGGATGTCTCCCGGAGGGAGATAAGGTTGTCTCCCGGAGGGAGACAAAGGATGTCTCCCGGAGGGAGACAAATGTTGTCTCCCGGAGGGAGATAAAGGTTGTCTCCCGGAGGGAGACATATGTTGTCTCCCGGAAGGAGACAGGTTGTCTCCCGGAGGGAGATAAAGGTTGTCTCCCGGAGGGAGACAAAGGATGTCTCCCGGAGGGAGACAAATGTTGTCTCCCGGAGGGAGACAAATGTTGTCTCCCGGAGGGAGACAAATGTTGTCTCCCGGAGGGAGACAAAGGTTGTCTCCCGGAGGGAGACAAATGTTGTCTCCCGGAGGGAGACAAAGGATGTCTCCCGGAGGGAGACAAATGTTGTCTCCCGGAGGGAGACAAAGGTTGTCTCCCGGAGGGAGACAAATGTTGTCTCCCGGAGGGAGACAAAGGATGTCTCCCGGAGGGAGACAAAGGTTGTCTCCCGGAAGGAGACAAAGGAAGTCTCCCGGAGGGAGACAAATGTTGTCTCCCGGAGGGAGACAAATGTTGTCTCCCGGAGGGAGACAAAGGATGTCTCCCGGAGGGAGACCAATGTTGTCTCCCGGATTGAGACAAAGGATGTCTCCCGGAGGGAGACAAATGTTGTCTCTAGGAGAGAGATAAAGGTTGTCTCCCGGAGGGAGACAAATGTTGTCTCCCGGAGGGAGACAAAGGATGTCTCCCGGAGGGAGACAAATGTTGTCTCCCGGAGGGAGACAAAGGTTGTCTCCCGGAGGGAGACAAATGTTGTCTCCCGGAGGGAGAAAAAGGATGTCTCCCGGAGGGAGACAAATGTTGTCTCCCGGAGGGAGACAAATGTTGTCTCCCGGAGGGAGACAAAGGTTGTCTCCCGGAGGGAGACAAATGTTGTCTCCCGGAGGGAGACAAAGGATGTCTCCCGGAGGGAGACAAATGTTGTCTCCCGGAGGGAGACAAAGGTTGTCTCCCGGAGGGAGACAAATGTTGTCTCCCGGAGGGAGACAAAGGATGTCTCCCGGAGGGAGACAAAGGTTGTCTCCCGGAAGGAGACAAAGGACGTCTCCCGGAGGGAGACAAATGTTGTCTCCCGGAGGGAGACAAATGTTGTCTCCCGGAGGGAGACAAAGGATGTCTCCCGGAGGGAGACAAATGTTGTCTCCCGGAGGGAGACAAAGGTTGTCTCCCGGAGGGAGACAAATGTTGTCTCCCGGAGGGAGAAAAAGGATGTCTCCCGGAGGGAGACAAATGTTGTCTCCCGGAGGGAGACAAATGTTGTCTCCCGGAGGGAGACAAAGGTTGTCTCCCGGAGGGAGACAAATGTTGTCTCCCGGAGGGAGACAAAGGATGTCTCCCGGAGGGAGACAAATGTTGTCTCCCGGAGGGAGACAAAGGTTGTCTCCCGGAGGGAGACAAATGTTGTCTCCCGGAGGGAGACAAAGGATGTCTCCCGGAGGGAGACAAAGGTTGTCTCCCGGAAGGAGACAAAGGACGTCTCCCGGAGGGAGACAAATGTTGTCTCCCGGAGGGAGACAAATGTTGTCTCCCGGAGGGAGACAAAGGATGTCTCCCGGAGGGAGACCAATGTTGTCTCCCGGATTGAGACAAAGGATGTCTCCCGGAGGGAGACAAATGTTGTCTCTAGGAGAGAGATAAAGGTTGTCTCCCGGAGGGAGACAAATGTTGTCTCCCGGAGGGAGACAAAGGATGTCTCCCGGAGGGAGACAAATGTTGTCTCCCGGAGGGAGACAAAGGTTGTCTCCCGGAGGGAGACAAATGTTGTCTCCCGGAGGGAGAAAAAGGATGTCTCCCGGAGGGAGACAAATGTTGTCTCCCGGAGGGAGATAAAGGTTGTCTCCCGGAGGGAGACAAATGTTGTCTCCCGGAGGGAGATAAAGGTTGTCTCCCGGAGGGAGACAAATGTTGTCTCCCGGAGGGAGACAAAGGTTGTCTTTCGGAGGGAGACAAATGTTGTCTCCCGGAGGGAGACAAATGTTGTCTCCTTGAGGGAGGCAAAGGATGTCTCCCTACGGAGACAAGTGTTGTCTCCCGGAGGGAAACAAAGGTTTCCTCCCGGAAGGAGACAAAGGTTGTCTCCAGGAAGAAGACAAAGGTTGTCTCCCGGAGGGAGACAAATGTTGTCTCCCGGAGGGAGACAAAGGTTGTCCCCTGGAGGGAGACAAAGGTTGTCTCCCGGAGGGAAACAAAGGTTGTCTCCCAGAGGGAGACAAATGTTGTCTCCTGGAGGGAAACAAAGGTTGTCTCCTGGGGGGAGACAAATGTTGTCTCCTGGAGGGAGACAAAGGTTGTCTCCCGGAGGGAGACAAAGGTTGTCTCCCGGAGGGAGACAAAGGTTGTCTCCCGGAGGGAGACAAATGTTGTCTCCCGGAGGGAGACAAATGTTGTTTCCCGGAGGGAGACAAAGGTTGTTTCCCGGAGGGAGACAAAATTGTCTCCCTCCCGGAGACAAAGGTCGTCTCCCGGAGGGAGACAAAGGTTGTCTCTCGGAGGGAGACAAAGGTTGTCTCCTGGAAGGAGACAAAGGTTTTCTCCCGGAAGGAGACAAAGGTTGTCTCCCGGAAGGAGACAAAGGTTGTCTTCAAGAGGGAGACAACTGTTGCCTCCCGGAGGAAGACAAATTTTGTCTCCCGGAGGGAGACAAAGGTTGTCTCCGGAGGGAGACAAATGTTGTCTCCCGGGGGGAGACAAATGTTGTCTCCCGAATGGAGTCAGAGGTTGTCTGCCGGAGGAAGACAAAGGTTGTCTCCCGGAGGGAGACAAAGGATATTTCCCGGAGGGAGACAAATGTCGTCTCCGGTATGGAGACAGATGTTGTCTCCCGGAGGGAGACAAAGGTTGTCTCCCGGAGGGAGACAAAGGTTGTCTCCCGTAGGGAGACAAAGGTCGTCTCCCGGAGGGAGACAAAGGTTGTCTCCCGGAGGAAGACAAATGTTGTCTCCCGGAGAGAGACAAAGGTTGTCTCCCGGGGGGAGACAAATGTTGTCTCCCGGAGGGAGACAAAGGTCGTCTCCCGGAGGGAGACAAAGGTTGTCTCCCGGGGGGAGACAAAGGTTGTCTCCCGGAGGGAGACAAAGGTTCTCTCCCGGGGAGAGACAAAGGTTGTCTCCCAGAGGGAGACAAAGGTTGTCTCCCGGAGGGAACAAAGGTTGTCTCCCGGAGGGAGACAAATGTTGTCTCCCGGAGGGAGACAAAGGTTGTCTCCCGGAGGGAGACAAAGGTTGTCTCCCGGAGGGAGACAAAGGTTGTCTCCCGGAGGGAAACAAATGTTGTCTCCCGGAGGGAGACAAAGGTTGTTTCCCGGAGGGAGACAAAATTGTGTCCCTCCAGGAGACAAAGGTTGTTTGTTCAGAGGTCTCGTCCATATCACCACAAGAGAAGCTTCTTGGTTTGATCTATTTATCTCAGCGATATCTTCATAACTCAATGATATTCAACGAACTAAAACATACAAATCTACGCTTGTATTTATACCAAACATCAGTCCAAAGTCCAGCTAACTTTAGTCCCAGACGCCTTTGTCTGGGAAACTATAAATACTACTATTTTACTGCAAATACGTCTCATGAGAGTTCCTTATTTCTGAAAGTCTAGATCTTGTTTCTCGCAGGAGATTGACCTTTCGACTCAGAGGTCAAAGTCCTTTTCACTGTTCATAACACTCCCCCGCAGTCCAGTACGCTGGACTCTATCCCGTCTTCTCATCATGTGGGACTAGCAGAATCAACTTCGTGATCGGTCTTTTATGTATTCCATGCGTCGTCTTCACTTCAGCTGAGCGCACAATCCCCTTGTCATCACCATTGACTTCAACTATCCTTCCAAGTAGCCAATGTCCCCGTGGTTGGTTGGCATCCATGACAAGGACAACATCACCTTGCTGTATGTTCCTCTTCTTCTCATTCCACTTTGATCTTTGTTGGAGAGTAGGAAGATACTCCTTTTGCCATCTTTGCCATATTCTATTGACAACGTTTTGACAATGCAACCACCTCTTTTTCAAGGATGTATGCTGACTTTCTAGATCATGCTGTAGGATCAATGTTGTACATTGGTTGTTCAGAAAGTGCGCAGGTGTCAATGGCTCCATATCATCAGGATCATTACTGATGTACGTCAGCGGTCGGTTGTTCAGCATTGCTTCGCACTCTGTAAGTACTGTCATCAATTCTTCGTCAGTCAGTTCTGCACCCTTTGTTGTTACAATCATTGCTCTCTTTGCTAGCTTGACTAGTGATTCCCAAACGCCTCCCATATGAGGAGCTGCCGGTGGGTTAAAGATCCACTTGATGTTTTCATCTGTTAAGCGATTATGCAACTTCGGATCCTTGATCCATTTGCTCAGTATGTCTTGCAATTCCCTATCTGCACCAACAAAGTTTGTGCCACAGTCAGAAAACATTTGCAGTGGTTTTGATCTCCTTGAAATGAATCTTGTGAAGGCCTTCATAAAATCATCTGTTGACTGAGAATAGGCAAGCTCAATGTGGACGGCTCTGGTCTGGAGACAAGTAAACAATACGCCATACCTCTTTTCCCGTCGACCACCTCTGTATCTTGCTTTGGTGATAATGGGGCCAAACAGATCTACACCAGTGAACTTGAAGGTACTTCCACATGCCTTCACTCTCGATGCTGGAAGATCAGCCATGACTTGCTCCAGAGGAACTCCCCGTAGTTTCTTGCACACGACACATGATCTCAAGATTTTCCTCACCATTGCTCTTCCTTGAACTGGCCAATACTTTGATCTGACTGCATTTAGAACATAATTTGCGCCGAAATGTTTCACTTCTTCATGGGTTTCTCTGATGATCAACACTGTTAGGTGAGACTGCTTTGGTAGAATGATTTGATGGCGACTCGCATATTCAAGTGAAGCTCTTCTCAATCTCCCTCCAACTCTGATCAATCCTTCTCCATCAACGAATGGATTCAGATCGTAGATGCTTGACTTTTTTGACAGCGGCTTCTTGTTTGAAAGATCTTGCAACTCTCTCTGGTAATATTTCTTCTGCTCCTGTTTGATGAGCCACTGTTCTGCTTCTTGGAGTTCTTCAACACTAATGGGTTCCAGTGCTACATACTCTCCTCCACATCGTCGTTGTTTCCACAGTCTGAAGGGTCTTCTTACATACGCAACAACGTTTCTCAACTTCTTTAAACTTGAAAATAATTCTATTTCCAAAACTTCACTCTGGGTGGCAACTTCGACAGTATGTGTCACTTTCCTCTGTTCAGCTGCAACTGCTTCGTGATCTTTGTCTTCTACACTTCGAGGCCAAACGTCGTCTGACTTCTTCAAAAATTCAGGGCCACTGAACCACTTGTTATCGCAGTCTTCCAGCTCGCAAAGATCGATACCTCGAGAAGCAGTATCTGCGGGATTTTCCTTCCCTGCGACGTGATGCCATTGATTTATTTCAGTTGGTTCTTGTATTGATGCAACTCTGTTTGCCACAAACGGTTTCAACGTACGACTTTCAGACTTAATCCAGGCCAGTGCAACACTGCTGTCTGTCCAGAATGAAATTTTCGCCAAAGGTAGATCCAACTGCTTTTCAATGAACTGCATGAGCTTCACTGCCATCAAACACGACTGGAGTTCTAGCCTCGGAATTGTCATCACTCTGAGTGGTGCAACTTGTGTCTTTGCCATCAGCATGTGTACTTGTTCAGCTGATCCATTTTCCTTGACTATTCTCAGATAAGCAACAGCTGCCATTGCCTTCTCAGATGCATCTGAAAACACATGTACCTCCAGTTTCTTCGCATCAGCTTTATCAGCATTGATGTGTCTTGGAATTTTGATTCTTTGCAAACCTGGTAGTTGATCATGCCAAGCTAGCCACTGTTTCGTCATGTCTTCATCTAACAGATCATCCCATTCTAATCCTCTTCGCCAAAGATCTTGCAGAAGTATCTTTCCAGTTATGAGGAATGGTGCAAGGAATCCGCATGGATCGAAGACTTTGGAGATATGACTCACAACACTTCTTTTTGTCCATGAAACGTCATCTTCAGAAGTACGGAATGTGAATGTATCAGTTATAGGTTCCCAGTTTAGTCCAAGAACTTTCTGCCAATCTTCTCCAAGTTGTTTGATATCCTTTTTTCTTTCTTCTGTGATCTCTTCAAGGATTTTCTGGTCATTGCTGATCCAATTGCGCATTCGAAATCCACCCTTCTCTAATACTTCGCATGTGCCTTTGACAATATCCTTTGCCCCTGCGATGCTTGTGCAGCTGTGAAGGAGATCATCCATGTACAAATTTCTGCTCAACGCATTGAAGACATCGACATTGCTACCATTGTGATCTTCCAGGACTCTTTTGATGACATGACAAGCGAGGAACGGCGAAGGAGCATCACCAAAAATCACGGTCTTGAACTGATAGATTTCTGGCTCGTATTGGGGGTCTTTTCTCTACAAAAATCGGTGAAAGACTTGATCTTTAGGATTCAACAGGATTTGAAGAAACATCTTTGAAATATCACCAGCAACTGCATATTTGTATCTTCTGAATCTGAGTAAGATGCCTGTCAAATCGTTCAGCAAGTTTGGTCCTTTTTCGAGGAGATCGTTTAGTGAGACACCCTTGACTTTGGCTGCAGAGTCGAACACTATTCGCACTTTGGTGTTCTTTGTATCTGATATAACAGGATGATGTGGCAGATACCAGCCTTCTTCGGTTGGTTGCTTGTCGATCTTCTCTGCATACCCTCCAATGAGATATTCTTCCATGGCTGAATGATACTTCTTTTTCAATTCTGGGTTCTTGTCCAATCTTCTTTCGGTCATGTTAAGTCGCTTCAAAGCCACGTCATATGATCCAGTTGGTTTCATGATTCCTTGTTTCCAGGGAAGTTGTACTTGGTAACGATTGCCAATCTGTAGTGTTGTTTTCTGCGTCTGCTCTTGCACTTCAGCCAGCCTTCTGCTGTTTGTGGGTACATCTTCAGCAATTGTTTCTATCTCCCAAAATTTTCGCAACGTGTAGTCAACACTTGTTGGTTCATCTTCGAGTGAGCATACCACATGAACTGATTGACTGTCATCCAGTTGTCCCAGTGGGCCACAAATGCTCCATCCAAGTGGTGTTCTCACTGCATATGGTTCATCTTTCTCCCCATATCTGACTTCAAGTTGACGCAACAGACTTGGACAATCTTGGCCAATCAAAAGGTCTATAGGGCCATCTACCAACTGCACTTCGACATGTTCCAGGTGTTTGTATCTCTCTCTCAAGCTGTTCACATTCAGGTATGGCAGGTGATGACTGATCTTTTTGACAACATAAGCATCTTTGAAAAATGAAGTGCCACAACTGGTGGAGATTTGCAATGAAACTGAGGTTCGTGCTCTGAGATCTTCGTTCCCAATTCCAGACAACGTCACACTGGATTTCTCTTGTTTCAGATCGAGGCTGTTTGCAATCTTCGCTGTAACAAGTGTAACTTGGCTTCCAGGATCTTCAAGACAATTGATCTTTATGCATTTTCCACTCCTGTCGATCACTGTAACCATCTTCACTGGCAACCCTGTGCATCCCATGAAATGAACATCGTTGCAGTTTCTTGTTGTCATGGCAACTGCGCTTTGACTTCCATTGACTGGTCTCGTTGTATCACTTTTCTCAGCATCACTCGATGACTCTTGACTCATTTTCTTCACGCCATTGTCAGAATTGTTGCGCAGCATGGGATGAGTCCATGTCTTCCTTCCTTTATCATTCATGTTTGTTCTGCACATTCGAGCCATATGTCCATGTTGCAAGCATCTGAAGCAGGCACCCTTGTTTCGCACTTCTTGTTTTCTCATCTCGACGTCCATCTTCTCGAACTTTTGGCATTTGTAAATCACATGATTTTCTTGACATAACCAACATTGTTTTGAATCTGGTGTATGACGTCTACTGCTGTTGTTCAGAGTCGTATGTATGCTGTGCTTGGGTCTTGTTTCACCCAACTGTTTGACGTCTGCTTTCTCCAGAATTCTGACCCGCCTTCGCAGCCACTCACACAACAGTCGAATGTCAGTGCTGAGGTTTCTGTCTTCTTTGTAACTTGTCCAAGCAACCACAACATCCGTCGGCAGCTTAGAGAGTACAACCTTGAGTCTTCTTGGATCATAAAGATGGCAGGCAACATCGGGTCCTTGAGCTTCGAGGATTTGAATGTGAGCTTGAAGATCGTCGAAGAATTTCCTCAAACTGGATGTTTCCTTTTCTTTCACTCTGGGTAAATCTTCTATTGCTCCAAGATGGAAGGCTGCAAGATCATCATCGTCACCAAATCTTTCTTCAAGTGTCTTCAACACAAGGGGGTATGACTTCTCGTCAAATGAAAAGCCTTTGATGCAGTCCTTTGCTGAACCAATGACGTGCTGTTCGAGGATTGCAAGCTCCACAATCTGTTAATATGGCTGGTTGTCTACTACTGCTTTGAATGTTTGTATAAATCTAGGCCACAACTCACAACACTTCTTTTTGTCCATGAAACGTCATCTTCAGAAGTACGTTGTCGTCATCTCCTTCTTTCCATTGAATTTTCCAAGGGGAATGATATTTTCAGCACCAAAAGTCAATTGCATTGTGGGTAGTCTCATCGTGGATGGCTGAGGATCAGCTTGTCTTCTTGTAGGCTCATTTGAAGCTTGCTTGGATTTTGAAGGGGATGGGTGTGGGAGGTTTGGGGAAGGGGGGTTGGGGTACGTCACATCTGGGGGACAAGGGAGTAAGGAATATGGCTGGGTAGTGGGGAAAATGTGACGCTCAGGAATCAGGGGGGTTTGGAGGGTGCTCGAGTCAAGGGGTTCAAGGATCTTCTGGGAATGGTGTTTCCAGCAAAAGGATTTGGGTCTTTGGGGCCTCGAGCAGGTTGGGAGGGGATCTTGAAATCTTGCCATGCTTCATTTGCACTTGTCTCGTTCTTCACTGTTGTTGAAGCACCATACTCGTTCTTCTTTTCTCGGGGATCAGGTTCTGCTGAACATTCTGAAGAGTGATATCTTTTTTCCCTTCCCGCGGTGTTTTGTGGTTGGCGTCTGTCACTTCCTGTGCTCGATGAAGACATTGAATACTTCCCAGATTTTCCTGATGAACGATTTGAACTGGTTTTCCTCCTGCACTGTGCTAGGTATAATTCCGCAGCCTCGATGCATTGCTGGAACTTGTCTTCTGTGCTGAGAAAGGTCGTGAAGGCTCTGTCAATTTCATCAGAATCTTCTAAATTTTCAACATACTCATCGTTGAAGTCTCAGAAGCTGGTCATGGCTTTCTTCAATGACTGTATATCGAAGTCCACTTGCCTCGGTTCGCCATTTTCAGACACTTGTTTATTCACGTTGTTTATCAGCCTCGTCACATATGACATCTTGCCTCTTCGGCTTGCTTTCTTGGCTAAAATCTTCGCAGTCTTGATGGATTCTCGTTCTGCTGGTAATAGGTTTACATCCCTCTGTCTGTCGGGTTGAAATTCCCGGGTCACGGCACCAGCTGTTTGTTCAGAGGTCTCGTCCATATCACCACAAGAGAAGCTTCTTGGTTTGATTTATTTATCTCAGCGATATCTTCATAACTCAATGATATTCAACGAACTAAAACATACAAATCTACGCTTGTATTTATACCAAACTTCAGTCCAAAGTCCAGCTAACTTTAGTCCCAGACGCCTTTGTCTGGGAAACTATAAATACTACTATTTTACTGCAAATACGTCTCATGAGAGTTCCTTATTTCTGAAAGTCTAGATCTTGTTTCTCGCAGGAGATTGATCTTTCGACTCAGAGGTCAAAGTCCTTTTCACTGTTCATAACAAAGGTCGTCTCCTGGAGGGAGACAAAGGTTGTCTCCCGGAGGGAGACAAATGTTGTCTCCGGGAGGGAGACAAAGGTTGTCTCCCGGAAGGAGACAAAGGTTGTCTCCCGGAGGGAGACAAAGGCTCTCTCCCGGGGAGAGACAAAGGTTGTCTCCCTGAGGGAGTCAAAGGTTGTCTCCCGGAGGGAGACAAAGGTTGTCTCCCGGGGAGAGACAAAGGTTGTCTCCCGGAGGGAGACAAAGGTTCTCTCCCGGGGAGAGACAAAGGTTGTCTCCCGGGGAGAGACAAAGGTTGTCTCCCGGAGGGAGACAAAGGTTCTCTCCCGGGGAGAGACAAAGGTTGTCTCCCTGAGGGAGACAAAATTGTCTCCCTCCCGGAGACAAAGGTCGTCTCCCGGAGACAAAGGTCGTCTCTCGGAGGGAGACAAAGGTTGTCTCCCGGGGGGAGACAAAGGTTGTCTCCCGGAGAGAAACAAAGGTTGTCTCCCGGAGGGAGACAAAGGTTGTCTCCCGGGGAGAGACAAAGGTTGTCTCCCGGAGGGAGACAAAGGTTCTCTCCCGAAGAGAGACAAAGGTTGTCTCCCGGAGGGAGACAAACGTTGTCTCCCGGAGGGAGACGAAGGTTCTCTCCCGGGGAGAGACAAAGGTTGTCTCCCGGAGGGAGACAAAGGTTGTCTACCGGAGGGAGACAAAGGTTGTCTCCCGGAGGGAGATAAATGTTGTCTCCCGGAGGGAGACAAAAGTTGTTTCCCGGAGGGAGACAAAATTGTCTCCCTCCCGGAGACAAAGGTCGTCTCTCGGAGGGAGACAAAGGTTGTCTCCCGGGGGGAGACAAAGGTTGTCTCCCGGGGAGAGACAAAGGTTGTCTCCCGGAGGGAGACAAAGGTTCTCTCCCGGGGAGAGACAAAGGTTGTCTCCCGCAGGGAGCCAAAGGTTCTCTCCCGTGGAGAGACAAAGGTCGTCTCCCGGAGGGAGACAAAGGTTGTCTCCCGGGGGGAGACAAAGGTTGTCTCCCTGAGAGAGACAAATGTTGTCTCCCGGAGGGAGACAAAGGTTGTCTCCCGGGGGAGGCAAATGTTGTCTCCCGGAGGGAGAAAAAGGTCGTCTCCCGGAGGAAGACAAATGTTGTCTCCCGGAGGGAGACAAAGGTTGTCTCCCAGGGGGAGACAAAGGTTGTCTCCCGGAGGGAGACAAAGAATGTCTCCCGGATGGAGACAAAGGTTGTTTCCCGGGGGGAGACAAATGTCGTCTCCCGGAGGGAGAAAAAGGTGGTCTCCCGGGGGGAGACAAATGTTGTCTCCTGGAGGGAGACAAAGGTTGTCCCCGGAGGGAGACAACTGTTGTCTCCCGGAGGGAGACAAAGGTTGTGTCCGGAGGGAGACAAATGTTGTCTCCCGGGGGGAGACAAATGTTGTCTCCCGGAGGTACACAAATGTTGTCTCCCTGAGGGAGACAAAGGTTGTCTCCTGGAGGGAGACAAAGGTTGTCTCCCGGAGGGTGACAAAGGTTGTCTCCCAGAGGGAGACAAAGGTTGTCTCCCGGAGGGAGACAAATGTTGCCTCCCGGAGGGAGACAAAAGTTGTCTCCCGGAGGGAGACAAATGTTGCCTCCCGGAATGAGACAAAAGTTGTCTCCCGGAGGGAGACAAAGGTTGTCTCCGAAAGGAGACAAATGTTGTCTCCCGGGGGGAGACAAATGTTGTCTCCCGTATGGAGACAGAGGTTGTCTGCCGGAGGGAGAAAAAGGTTGCCTCCCGGAGGGAGACAAAGGTTGTTTCTCGGAGGGAGACAAATGTTGTCTCCCGTATGGAGACAGATGTTGTCTCCCGGAAGGGGGCAAAGGTTGTCTCCCGGAGGGAGGTTGTCTCCCGTAGGAAGACAAAGGTTGTCTCCCGGAGGGAGACAAATGTTGTCTCCCTGAGGGAGACAAAGGTTCTCTCCCGGGGAGAGACAAAGTTTGTCTCCCGGAGGGAGACAAATGTTGTCTCCCGGAGGGAGACAAAGGTTGTCTCCCGGAGGGAGACAAATGTTGTTTCCCGGAGGGAGACAAAGGTTGTCTCCTGGAGGAAGACAACTGTTGTCTCCCGGAGGGAGACAATGGTTGTCTCCTGGAGGGAGACAAATGTTGTCTGCCGGAGGGAGACAGATGTTGTCTCCCGGAGGGGGGCAAATGTTGTCTCCCGGAGGGAGGAAAAGGTCGTCTCCCGGAGGAAGACAAATGTTGTCTCCCGGAGGGAGACAAAGGTTGTCTCCCAGGGGGAGACAAAGGTTGTCTCCCGGGGGGAGACAAAGAATGTCTCCCGGAGGGGGACAAAGGTTGTTTCCCGGGGGGAGACAAATGTTGTCTC
Source organism: Aurelia sp. 4 Dawson et al 2005 (assembly GCA_964019985.1). NCBI lineage: Eukaryota > Metazoa > Cnidaria > Scyphozoa > Semaeostomeae > Ulmaridae > Aurelia > Aurelia sp. 4 Dawson et al 2005. Next base: position 33,554,877 of record OZ026492.1, on the reverse strand, counting down.
CCGGAGGGAGAAAAAGGTCGTCTCCCGGGGGGAGACAAATGTTGTCTCCTGGAGGGAGACAAAGGTTGTCCCAGGAGGGAGACAACTGTTGTCTCCCGGAGGGAGACAAGTGTTGCCTCCCTGAGAGAGACAAATGTTGTCTCCCGGAGGGAGACAAAGGTTGTGTCCGGAGGGAGACAAATGTTGTCTCCCGGGGGGAGACAAATGTTGTCTCCCGGAGGGACACAAATGTTGTCTCCCTGAGGGAGACAAAGGTTGTCTCCTGGAGGGAGACAAAGGTTGTCTCCCGGAAGGTGACAAAGGTTGTCTCCCAGAGGGAGACAAAGGTTGCCTCCCGGAGGGAGACAAATGTTGCCTCCCGGAGGGAGACAAAAGTTGTCTCCGGAGGGAGACAAATGTTGTTTCCCGGAGGGAGACAAAGGTTGTCTCCTGGAGGAAGACAACTGTTGTCTCCCGGAGGGAGACAATGGTTGTCTCCTGGAGGGAGACAAAGGTTGTCTCCCGGAGGGAGACAAAGGTCGTCTCCCGGAGAGAGACAAATGCTGTCTCCCGGAGTGAGACAAACGTTCTCTCCCGGGGAGAGACAAAGGTTGTCTCCCTGAGGGAGACAAAATTGTCTCCCTCCCGGAGACAAAGGTCGTCTCCCGGAGACAAAGGTCGTCTCTCGGAGGGAGACAAAGGTTGTCTCCCGGGGGGAGACAAAGGTTGTCTCCCGGAGAGAAACAAAGGTTGTCTCCCGGAGGGAGACAAAGGATGTCTCCCGGGGAGAGACAAAGGTTGTCTCCTGGAGGGAGACAAAGGTTCTCTCCCGAAGAGAGACAAAGGTTGTCTCCCGGAGGGAGACAAAGGTTGTCTCCCGGAGGGAGACGAAGGTTCTCTCCCGGGGAGAGACAAAGGTTGTCTCCCGGAGGGAGACAAAGGTTGTCTACCGGAGGGAGACAAAGGTTGTCTCCCGGAGGGAGATAAATGTTGTCTCCCGGAGGGAGACAAAAGTTGTTTCCCGGAGGGAGACAAAATTGTCTCCCTCCCGGAGACAAAGGTCGTCTCTCGGAGGGAGACAAAGGTTGTCTCCCGGGGGGAGACAAAGGTTGTCTCCCGGGGAGAGACAAAGGTTGTCTCCCGGAGGGAGACAAAGGTTCTCTCCCGGGGAGAGACAAAGGTTGTCTCCCGCAGGGAGACAAAGGTTCTCTCCCGGGGAGAGACAAAGGTCGTCTCCCGGAGGGAGACAAAGGTTGTCTCCCGGGGGGAGACAAAGGTTGTCTCCCTGAGGGAGACAAATGTTGTCTCCCGGAGGGAGACAAAGGTTGTCTCCCGGGGGAGGCAAATGTTGTCTCCCGGAGGGAGAAAAAGGTCGTCTCCCGGAGGAAGACAAATGTTGTCTCCCGGAGGGAGACAAAGGTTGTCTCCCAGGGGGAGACAAAGGTTGTCTCCCGGAGGGAGACAAAGAATGTCTCCCGGATGGAGACAAAGGTTGTTTCCCGGGGGGAGACAAATGTCGTCTCCCGGAGGGAGAAAAAGGTGGTCTCCCGGGGGGAGACAAATGTTGTCTCCTGGAGGGAGACAAAGGTTGTCCCCGGAGGGAGACAACTGTTGTCTCCCGGAGGGAGACAAAGGTTGGTTGTGTCCGGAGGGAGACAAATGTTGTCTCCCGGGGGGAGACAAATGTTGTCTCCCGGAGGGACACAAATGTTGTCTCCCTGAGGGAGACAAAGGTTGTCTCCTTGAGGGAGACAAAGGTTGTCTCCCGGAGGGTGACAAAGGTTGTCTCCCAGAGGGAGACAAAGGTTGTCTCCCGGAGGGAGACAAATGTTGCCTCCCGGAGGGAGACAAAAGTTGTCTCCCGGAGGGAGACAAATGTTGCCTCCCGGAGGGAGACAAAAGTTGTCTCCCGGAGGGAGACAAAGGTTGTCTCCGAAGGGAGACAAATGTTGTCTCCCGGGGGGAGACAAATGTTGTCTCCCGTATGGAGACAGAGGTTGTCTGCCGGAGGGAGAAAAAGGTTGCCTCCCGGAGGGAGACAAAGGTTGTTTCTCGGAGGGAGACAAATGTTGTCTCCCGTATGGAGACAGATGTTGTCTCCCGGAGGGGGGCAAAGGTTGTCTCCCGGAGGGAGGTTGTCTCCCGTAGGAAGACAAAGGTTGTCTCCCGGAGGGAGACAAATGTTGTCTCCCTGAGGGAGACAAAGGTTCTCTCCCGGGGAGAGACAAAGTTTGTCTCCCGGAGGGAGACAAATGTTGTCTCCCGGAGGGAGACAAAGGTTGTCTCCCGGAGGGAGACAAATGTTGTTTCCCGGAGGGAGACAAAGGTTGTCTCCTGGAGGAAGACAACTGTTGTCTCCCGGAGGGAGACAATGGTTGTCTCCTGGAGGGAGACAAATGTTGTCTGCCGGAGGGAGACAGATGTTGTCTCCCGGAGGGGGGCAAAGGTTGTCTCCCGGAGGGAGGAAAAGGTCGTCTCCAGGAGGAAGACAAATGTTGTCTCCCGGAGGGAGACAAAGGTTGTCTCCCAGGGGGAGACAAAGGTTGTCTCCCGGGGGGAGACAAAGAATGTCTCCCGGAGGGGGACAAAGGTTGTTTCCCGGGGGGAGACAAATGTCGTCTCCCGGAGGGAGAAAAAGGTCGTCTCCCGGGGGGAGACAAATGTTGTCTCCTGGAGGGAGACAAAGGTTGTCCCAGGAGGGAGACAACTGTTGTCTCCCGGAGGGAGACAAGTGTTGCCTCCCTGAGAGAGACAAATGTTGTCTCCCGGAGGGAGACAAAGGTTGTGTCCGGAGGGAGACAAATGTTGTCTCCCGGGGGGAGACAAATGTTGTCTCCCGGAGGGACACAAATGTTGTCTCCCTGAGGGAGACAAAGGTTGTCTCCTGGAGGGAGACAAAGGTTGTCTCCCGGAAGGTGACAAAGGTTGTCTCCCAGAGGGAGACAAAAGTTGTCTCCCGGAGGGAGACAAATGTTGCCTCCCGGAGGGAGACAAAAGTTGTCTCCCGGAGGGAGACAAAGGTTGTCTCCGAAAGGAGACAAATGTTGTCTCCCGGGGGGAGACAAATGTTGTCTCCCGTATGGAGACAGAGGTTGTCTGCCGGAGGGAGAAAAAGGTTGCCTCCCGGAGGGAGACAAAGGTTGTTTCTCGGAGGGAGACAAATGTTGTCTCCCGTATGGAGACAGATGTTGTCTCCCGGAAGGGGGCAAAGGTTGTCTCCCGGAGGGAGGTTGTCTCCCGTAGGAAGACAAAGGTTGTCTCCCGGAGGGAGACAAATGTTGTCTCCCTGAGGGAGACAAAGGTTCTCTCCCGGGGAGAGACAAAGTTTGTCTCCCGGAGGGAGACAAATGTTGTCTCCCGGAGGGAGACAAAGGTTGTCTCCCGGAGGGAGACAAATGTTGTTTCCCGGAGGGAGACAAAGGTTGTCTCCTGGAGGAAGACAACTGTTGTCTCCCGGAGGGAGACAATGGTTGTCTCCTGGAGGGAGACAAATGTTGTCTGCCGGAGGGAGACAGATGTTGTCTCCCGGAGGGGGGCAAAGGTTGTCTCCCGGAGGGAGGAAAAGGTCGTCTCCCGGAGGAAGACAAATGTTGTCTCCCGGAGGGAGACAAAGGTTGTCTCCCAGGGGGAGACAAAGGTTGTCTCCCGGGGGGAGACAAAGAATGTCTCCCGGAGGGGGACAAAGGTTGTTTCCCGGGGGGAGACAAATGTCGTCTCCCGGAGGGAGAAAAAGGTCGTCTCCCGGGGGGAGACAAATGTTGTCTCCTGGAGGGAGACAAAGGTTGTCCCAGGAGGGAGACAACTGTTGTCTCCCGGAGGGAGACAAGTGTTGCCTCCCTGAGAGAGACAAATGTTGTCTCCCGGAGGGAGACAAAATTTGTGTCCGGAGGGAGACAAATGTTGTCTCCCGGGGGGAGACAAATGTTGTCTCCCGGAGGGACACAAATGTTGTCTCCCTGAGGGAGACAAAGGTTGTCTCCTGGAGGGAGACAAAGGTTGTCTCCCGGAAGGTGACAAAGGTTGTCTCCCAGAGGGAGACAAAGGTTGTCTCCCGGAGGGAGACAAATGTTGCCTCCCGGAGGGAGACAAAAGTTGTCTCCGGAGGGAGACAAATGTTGTTTCCCGGAGGGAGACAAAGGTTGTCTCCTGGAGGAAGACAACTGTTGTCTCCCGGAGGGAGACAATGGTTGTCTCCTGGAGGGAGACAAAGGTTGTCTCCCGGAGGGAGACAAAGGTCGTCTCCCGGAGGGAGACAAATGCTGTCTCCCGGAGTGAGACAAACGTTCTCTCCCGGGGAGAGACAAAGGTTGTCTCCCTGAGGGAGACAAAATTGTCTCCCTCCCGGAGACAAAGGTCGTCTCCCGGAGACAAAGGTCGTCTCTCGGAGGGAGACACAGGGGTTCTCCCGGGGGGAGACAAAGGTTGTCTCCCGGAGAGAAACAAAGGTTGTCTCCCGGAGGGAGACAAAGGATGTCTCCCGGGGAGAGACAAAGGTTGTCTCCCGGAGGGAGACAAAGGTTCTCTCCCGAAGAGAGACAAAGGTTGTCTCCCGGAGGGAGACAAAGGTTGTCTCCCGGAGGGAGACGAAGGTTCTCTCCCGGGGAGAGACAAAGGTTGTCTCCCGGAGGGAGACAAAGGTTGTCTACCGGAGGGAGACAAAGGTTGTCTCCCGGAGGGAGATAAATGTTGTCTCCCGGAGGGAGACAAAAGTTGTTTCTCGGAGGGAGACAAAATTGTCTCCCTCCCGGAGACAAAGGTCGTCTCTCGGAGGGAGACAAAGGTTGTCTCCCGGGGGGAGACAAAGGTTGTCTCCCGGGGAGAGACAAAGGTTGTCTCCCGGAGGGAGACAAAGGTTCTCTCCCGGGGAGAGACAAAGGTTGTCTCCCGCAGGGAGACAAAGGTTCTCTCCCGGGGAGAGACAAAGGTCGTCTCCCGGAGGGAGACAAAGGTTGTCTCCCGGGGGGAGACAAAGGTTGTCTCCCTGAGGGAGACAAATGTTGTCTCCCGGAGGGAGACAAAGGTTGTCTCCCGGGGGAGGCAAATGTTGTCTCCCGGAGGGAGAAAAAGGTCGTCTCCCGGAGGAAGACAAATGTTGTCTCCCGGAGGGAGACAAAGTTTGTCTCCCAGGGGGAGACAAAGGTTGTCTCCCGGAGGGAGACAAAGAATGTCTCCCGGATGGAGACAAAGGTTGTTTCCCGGGGGGAGACAAATGTCGTCTCCCGGAGGGAGAAAAAGGTGGTCTCCCGGGGGGAGACAAATGTTGTCTCCTGGAGGGAGACAAAGGTTGTCCCCGGAGGGAGACAACTGTTGTCTCCCGGAGGGAGACAAAGGTTGGTTGTGTCCGGAGGGAGACAAATGTTGTCTCCCGGGGGGAGACAAATGTTGTCTCCCGGAGGGACACAAATGTTGTCTCCCTGAGGGAGACAAAGGTTAACTCCTGGAGGGAGACAAAGGTTGTCTCCCGGAGGGTGACAAAGGTTGTCTCCCAGAGGGAGACAAAGGTTGTCTCCCGGAGGGAGACAAATGTTGCCTCCCGGAGGGAGACAAAAGTTGTCTCCCGGAGGGAGACAAATGTTGCCTCCCGGAGGGAGACAAAAGTTGTCTCCCGGAGGGAGACAAAGGTTGTCTCCGAAGGGAGACAAATGTTGTCTCCCGGGGGGAGACAAATGTTGTCTCCCGTATGGAGACAGAGGTTGTCTGCCGGAGGGAGAAAAAGGTTGCCTCCCGGAGGGAGACAAAGGTTGTTTCTCGGAGGGAGACAAATGTTGTCTCCCGTATGGAGACAGATGTTGTCTCCCGGAGGGGGGCAAAGGTTGTCTCCCGGAGGGAGGTTGTCTCCCGTAGGAAGACAAAGGTTGTCTCCCGGAGGGAGACAAATGTTGTCTCCCTGAGGGAGACAAAGGTTCTCTCCCGGGGAGAGACAAAGTTTGTCTCCCGGAGGGAGACAAATGTTGTCTCCCGGAGGGAGACAAAGGTTGTCTCCCGGAGGGAGACAAATGTTGTTTCCCGGAGGGAGACAAAGGTTGTCTCCTTGAGGAAGACAACTGTTGTCTCCCGGAGGGAGACAATGGTTGTCTCCTGGAGGGAGACAAATGTTGTCTGCCGGAGGGAGACAGATGTTGTCTCCCGGAGGGGGGCAAAGGTTGTCTCCCGGAGGGAGGAAAAGGTCGTCTCCAGGAGGAAGACAAATGTTGTCTCCCGGAGGGAGACAAAGGTTGTCTCCCAGGGGGAGACAAAGGTTGTCTCCCGGGGGGAGACAAAGAATGTCTCCCGGAGGGGGACAAAGGTTGTTTCCCGGGGGGAGACAAATGTCGTCTCCCGGAGGGAGAAAAAGGTCGTCTCCCGGGGGGAGACAAATGTTGTCTCCTGGAGGGAGACAAAGGTTGTCCCAGGAGGGAGACAACTGTTGTCTCCCGGAGGGAGACAAGTGTTGCCTCCCTGAGAGAGACAAATGTTGTCTCCCGGAGGGAGACAAAGGTTGTGTCCGGAGGGAGACAAATGTTGTCTCCCGGGGGGAGACAAATGTTGTCTCCCGGAGGGACACAAATGTTGTCTCCCTGAGGGAGACAAAGGTTGTCTCCTGGAGGGAGACAAAGGTTGTCTCCCGGAAGGTGACAAAGGTTGTCTCCCAGAGGGAGACAAAGGTTGTCTCCCGGAGGGAGACAAATGTTGCCTCCCGGAGGGAGACAAAAGTTGTCTCCGGAGGGAGACAAATGTTGTTTCCCGGAGGGAGACAAAGGTTGTCTCCTGGAGGAAGACAACTGTTGTCTCCCGGAGGGAGACAATGGTTGTCTCCCGGAGGGAGACAAAGGTCGTCTCCCGGAGAGAGACAAATGCTGTCTCCCGGAGTGAGACAAACGTTGTCTCCCGGGGGGAGACAAAGGTTGTCTCCCGGGGGGAGACAAAGGTTGTCTCCCGGAGGGAGACAAATGTTGTCTCCCGGGGGGAGACAAATGTTGTCTCCCGGAGGGAGACAAAGGTGTTCTCCCGGGGGGAGACAAATGTTGTCTCCCGGAGGGAGTCAAAGGTTATCTCCCGGAGGGAGACAAAGGTCGTCTCCCGGAGGGAGACAAATGTTGTCTCCCGGAGGGAGACAAAGGTTGTCTCCCGGAGGGAGACAAATGTCGTCTCCCGGAGGGAGACAAATGTCGTCTCCCGGAGGGAGACAAATGTTGTCTCCCGGGGGAGACAAATGTTGTCTCCCGGAGGGAGTCAAAGGTTATCTCCCGGAGGGAGACAAAGGTCGTCTCCCGGAGGGAGACAAATGTTGTCTCCCGGAGGGAGACAAAGGTTGTCTCCCGGAGGGAGACAAATGTCGTCTCCCGGAGGGAGACAAATGTTGTCTCCCGGGGGAGACAAATGTTGTCTCCCGTATGGAGACAGAGGTTGTCTGCCGGAGGGAGAAATAGGTTGTCTCCCGGAGGGAGACAAAGGTTGTTTCCCGGAGGGAGACAAATGTTGTCTCCCGTATGGAGACAGAAGTTGTCTCCCGGAGGGTGACAAAGGTTGTCTCCCAGAGGGAGGTTGTCTCCCGTAGGGAGACAAAGGTCGTCTCCCGGAGGGAGACAAATGTTGTCTCCCTGAGGGAGACAAAGGTTCTCTCCCGGGGAGAGACAAAGATTGTCTCCTGGAGGGAGACAAATGTTGTCTCCCGGAGGGAGACAAAGGTTGTCTCCCGGAGGGAGACAAATGTTGTTTCCCGGAGGGAGACAAAGGTTGTCTCCTGGAGGGAGACAAATGTTGTCTCCCGGAGGGATTCAATGGTTGTCTCCTGGAGGGAGACAAAGGTTGTCTCCCGGGGGGAGACAAAGGTCGTCTCCCGGAGGGAGACAAATGCTGTCTCCCGGAGGGAGACAAACGTTGTCTCCCGTGGGGAGACAAAGGTTGTCTCCCGGAGGGAGACAAATGTTGTCTCCCGGAGGGAGACAAAGGTTGTCTCCCAGGGGGAGACAAAGGTTGTCTCCCGGAGGGAGACAAAGAATGTCTCCCGGATGGAGACAAAGGTTGTTTCCCGGGGGGAGACAAATGTCGTCTCCCGGAGGGAGAAAAAGGTGGTCTCCCGGGGGGAGACAAATGTTGTCTCCTGGAGGGAGACAAAGGTTGTCCCCGGAGGGAGACAACTGTTGTCTCCCGGAGGGAGACAAAGGTTGTGTCCGGAGGGAGACAAATGTTGTCTCCCGGGGGGAGACAAATGTTGTCTCCCGGAGGGACACAAATGTTGTCTCCCTGAGGGAGACAAAGGTTGTCTCCTGGAGGGAGACAAAGGTTGTCTCCCGGAGGGTGACAAAGGTTGTCTCCCAGAGGGAGACAAAGGTTGTCTCCCGGAGGGAGACAAATGTTGCCTCCCGGAGGGAGACAAAAGTTGTCTCCCGGAGGGAGACAAATGTTGCCTCCCGGAGGGAGACAAAAGTTGTCTCCCGGAGGGAGACAAAGGTTGTCTCCGAAGGGAGACAAATGTTGTCTCCCGGGGGGAGACAAATGTTGTCTCCCGTATGGAGACAGAGGTTGTCTGCCGGAGGGAGAAAAAGGTTGCCTCCCGGAGGGAGACAAAGGTTGTTTCTCGGAGGGAGACAAATGTTGTCTCCCGTATGGAGACAGATGTTGTCTCCCGGAGGGGGGCAAAGGTTGTCTCCCGGAGGGAGGTTGTCTCCCGTAGGAAGACAAAGGTTGTCTCCCGGAGGGAGACAAATGTTGTCTCCCTGAGGGAGACAAAGGTTCTCTCCCGGGGAGAGACAAAGTTTGTCTCCCGGAGGGAGACAAATGTTGTCTCCTGGAGGGACACAAAGGTTGTCTCCCGGAGGGAGACAAATGTTGTTTCCCGGAGGGAGACAAAGGTTGTCTCCTGGAGGAAGACAACTGTTGTCTCCCGGAGGGAGACAATGGTTGTCTCCTGGAGGGAGACAAATGTTGTCTGCCGGAGGGAGACAGATGTTGTCTCCCGGAGGGGGGCAAAGGTTGTCTCCCGGAGGGAGGAAAAGGTCGTCTCCCGGAGGAAGACAAATGTTGTCTCCCGGAGGGAGACAAAGGTTGTCTCCCAGGGGAAGACAAAGGTTGTCTCCCGGGGGGAGACAAAGAATGTCTCCCGGAGGGGGACAAAGGTTGTTTCCCGGGGGGAGACAAATGTCGTCTCGTGGAGGGAGAAAAAGGTCGTCTCCCGGGGGGAGACAAATGTTGTCTCCTGGAGGGAGACAAAGGTTGTCCCAGGAGGGAGACAACTGTTGTCTCCCGGAGGGAGACAAGTGTTGCCTCCCTGAGAGAGACAAATGTTGTCTCCCGGAGGGAGACAAAGGTTGTGTCCGGAGGGAGACAAATGTTGTCTCCCGGGGGGAGACAAATGTTGTCTCCCGGAGGGACACAAATGTTGTCTCCCTGAGGGAGACAAAGGTTGTCTCCTGGAGGGAGACAAAGGTTGTCTCCCGGAAGGTGACAAAGGTTGTCTCCCAGAGGGAGACAAAGGTTGTCTCCCGGAGGGAGACAAATGTTGCCTCCCGGAGGGAGACAAAAGTTGTCTCCGGAGGGAGACAAATGTTGTTTCCCGGAGGGAGACAAAGGTTGTCTCCTGGAGGAAGACAACTGTTGTCTCCCGGAGGGAGACAATGGTTGTCTCCAGGAGGGAGACAAAGGTTGTCTCCCGGAGGGAGACAAAGGTCGTCTCCCGGAGAGAGACAAATGCTGTCTCCCGGAGTGAGACAAACGTTGTCTCCCGGGGGGAGACAAAGGTTGTCTCCCGGGGGGAGACAAAGGTTGTCTCCCGGAGGGAGACAAATGTTGTCTCCCGGGGGGAAACAAATGTTGTCTCCCGGAGGGAGACAAAGGTGTTCTCCCGGGGGGAGACAAATGTTGTCTCCCGGAGGGAGTCAAAGGTTATCTCCCGGAGGGAGACAAAGGTCGTCTCCCGGAGGGAGACAAATGTTGTCTCCCGGAGGGAGACAAAGGTTGTCTCCCGGAGGGAGACAAATGTCGTCTCCCGGAGGGAGACAAATGTTGTCTCCCGGGGGAGACAAATGTTGTCTCCCGTATGGAGACAGAGGTTGTCTGCCGGAGGGAGAAAAAGGTTGTCTCCCGGAGGGAGACAAAGGTTGTTTCCCGGAGGGAGACAAATGTTGTCTCCCGTATGGAGACAGATGTTGTCTCCCGGAGGGGGACAAAGGTTGTCTCCCAGAGGGAGGTTGTCTCCCGTAGGGAGACAAAGGTCGTCTCCCGGAGGGAGACAAATGTTGTCTCCCTGAGGGAGACAAAGGTCGTCTCCCGGATGGAGACAAAGGTTGTCTCCCAGAGGGAGACATAGGCCGTCTCCCGGAGAGAGACAAAGGTTGTCTCCCGTGGGAGACAAAGGTTGTCTCGCGTAGGGAGACAAAGGTTGTCTCCCGGGGGGAGACAAAGGTTGTCTCTTGGAGGGAGACAAAGGTTGTCTCCCTGGGGGAGACAAAGGTTGTCTCCCGGAGGGAGACAAAGGTTGTCTCCCGGAGGGAGACAAAGGTTGTCTCCCTGGGTGAGAAAAAGGTTGTCTCCCGGAGGGAGACAAAGGTTGTCTCCCGGAGGGGGTCAAAGGTTGTCTCTCGGAGGGAGACAAAGGTTCTCTCCCGGGGGGAGACAAAGGTTGTCTCCCGGAGGGAGACAAATGTTGTCTCCCGGAGGGAGACAAATGTTGTCTCCCGGAGGGAGACAAATGTTGTCTCCCGGAGGGAGACAAATGTTGTCTCCCGGAGGGAGACAAAGGTCGTCTCCCGGAGGGAGACAAAGGTTGTCTCCCGGAGTGAGACAAATGTTGTCTCCCGGAAGGAGACAAAGGTTATCTCCCGGAGGGAGACAAATGTTGTCTCCCGGAGGGAGACAAAGGTTGTCTCCTGGAGGGAGACAAAGGTTGTCTCCCGGAGGGAGATAAAGGTTGTCTCCAAGAGGGAGACAAATTTTGTCTGCCGGAGGGAGACAAAGGTTGTCTCCCGGAGGGAGACAAAGGTTGTCTCCCGGGGGACTGGGGTGAGAGGGAACGAGTTTATTTTAGTGTCGTTAATAGCCAAAATATGTATCCCAAGATTCTTAACAAGAGTACGGATCTCGTCAATATGCAGCAAGAGGCTATTCACATTAAGAGACGCAATTGCCATACCTTTCCTATGTCCAATAGCTGAAACATTATTATCATAAGCTCTGTGTGACTAAGCTGACGGGGACAAAACCTGTGCAGAGGTCGAGCAAGCATCCTCTCCATAATCTAAAGAATCTCGTCGACCATTCAGTCAAAAATTCAAAGCACGCAGTAAGGTGCTCTCAAAGACATTATCTCCGACCTTATTAAGGTGGACTTTACTAGAATTAAGATGCTTGGAAGGATCAATATTGGCGTGTTCTAAAAATGCGTAGTTACTTTCTGTGCATAAATCTGCAAGTATGCAATTAACTCTTTGACGATTTGATTCAAATCTGTCTCCGCGAGGTAGCAAGCCAGAGATGACAACTTCGATGCCATTTTCTTTGATCGAGTTGTCCAATTCAATGATTTCATTTGCAATCTGAAGCTCAGATTTTTGCTCATTGTTTAGCTTCAGAGAGAGGTCGTTTGTACCTGCATGAAGGATAATTAGGTTTGGTTTTCTTTCAATGGTTGGCTGTGTGTAACACTTCATATCTTTAATCGTGGCACCGTTAAAGCATTTAACATATACGTTACCACTGCTGCCGCACTTCTCCTTCAGCTCCCAAGCTTTGATGTTTTCACCAAGGATTCGCCAATTATTACTGCGGTACGTCGCTTGTTGTTGTTAGTCGATGGCAGTTGCTTAGCAACTGCCTTTGCTTTCTTCGCTGGACCTTTATCGGGGATGCCACTCGTTGAGGGTAACTCGGCATTATCATTATTCACAATGGGAGACATACTGTTGTTCGCACTAGACGATGAAGAGCTTACCTTTGAATTGCATGCAACTTTTTGTGCTTTTGTCGCCATGCTAGTTTGATTAACATCGGAATTAGAATTGACCTCACTGGGATCTCCCGAGGGTATTTCATCCTTTTCACTAACATCTGACTGGGCAGACGACTTTGTTGATCTATTTTTTCTGTTATTTCTGGCTTTACGCTTATTTTTACCACTCTGTTTTGAATCTTTTTTATCATTTTCATCATCCAGTTGTATGCTCTCATAAACAATTTTAGGGCCCTCAATATTATGAATTTCGTTGCACGTCTTCGCACGATTTGAGCTCTTCTTATTTGTTCCCTCGGGATTGCGTGACTTCAATTCACTGACTTTCTTTGAGATCTGATACTGTTCGTATTGTCGACTTTGTTTACTCACATAAGAGTCCCACTGGGAACGAAAACATGGCTCTTCCTGTGCAGGTACCTCATCGCTGTCACATTTTCGCTGCGTAGGAACATTCTTAGCTGTCGCATTTTCCCTGCGTAGGAGCGTAGGGGTGCAGTTTGCTGCAGGCTCCAAAACTTGAATCCTTAGTTTTAACTCAAAGTTTTCCTCCATTTTCGAATTTGAATTTGCTGCAAGGGATTCATTTCGCTCCTTTTCCAAACATAGCAGTTGATTCAGTTCCTTGATGGAATCTGCCAGTTTCCCGATCACATCAAGAAATCCAAAAGTACTGTCAAACGACGCATCAGAGTCCGAGTCAGAGTCCGTATTAATAGACTGCCTTAGGGAGCAAAATGATTGGTGAGGTCTAGACTCTATAGTTTTTGTCAAGGCAGCATCATCATGAGGCTCAAAGCTTTATGCAAAATCAATTTCACTGTCAATGACCTCCTCATCACTTTCGCATAACTTCAAGGGGTCAAAAATGTAGTAAGAATCCTTACCATTACGTGGCTTGCAATAAATAGCAGCAGAATCAAGCATGTAATCAATGGTGCGTGTCACTGCCGATTTGCTTAGGCCATGCTTTCGATCCAAATGTGCAGCTACTGATACTTTGTCTGGTCTCTGTTGTTGTTTTCGAATCGCATCTATAGCAGAAAGAATGAACTTTTCGTCGACTGTCTCCATGATCGATGAACAGCCGATGTTCTAAATGTACTTCGCAGAATAGCACAATGAAACGAACACAACAGCGTCACCGTGTGACACAACAGCCGTGATACACTGCAACAGTTTCAATTTTTTTCCCGGAGGGAGACAAAGGTTGTCTCCCAGAGGGAGACAAATGTTGTCTCCCGGGGGGAGACATAGGTTGTCTCCCGGGGGGAGACAAAGGTTGTCTCCCGTATGGTGAGAAAGGTTGTCTCCCGGAGGGAGACAAAGGTTGTCTCCCGGGGGGAGACAAAGGTTGTCTCCCGGAGGGAGACAATGGTTGTCTCCTGGAGGGAGACAAAGGTTGTCTCCCGGAGGGAGACAAAGGTCGTCTCCCGGAAGGAGACAAGTGCTGTCTCCCGGAGGGAGACAAACGTTGTCTCCCGGGTGGAGAGAAAGGTTGTCTCCCGGAGGGAGACGAATGTTGTCTCCCTGAGGGAGACAAAGGTTGTCTCCCGGGGGGAGACAAAGGTTGTCTCCCGGAGTAAGACAAATGTTGTCTCCCGGGGGGAAACAAATGTTGTCTCCCGGAGGGAGACAAAGGTTATCTCCCGGAGGGAGACAAAGGTCGTCTCCTGGAGGGAGACAAAGGTTGTCTCCCAGAGGGAGACAAATGTTGTCTCCCGTATGGAGACAGAGATTGTCTGCCGGAGGGAAACAAAGGTTGTCTCCCGGAGGGAGACTAAGGTCGTCTCCCGGAGGGAGACAAATGTTGTCTCCCTGAGCTAGACAAAGGTTCTCTCCCGGGGAGAGAAAAAGTTTGTCTCCCGGAGGGAGACAAATGTTGTCTCCCGGAGAGAGACAAATGTTGTCTCCCGGAGGGAGACAAAGGTTGTCTCCCGGAGGGAGACAAATGTTGTTTCCCGGAGGGAGACAAAGGTTGTCTCCTGGAGGGAGACAACTGTTGTCTCCCGGAGGGAGACAAAGGTTGTCTCCTGGAGGGAGACAAAGGTTGTCTCCCTGAGGGAGACAAAGGTTCCCTCCGGGGGAGAGACAAAGTTTGTCTCCCGGAGGGAGACAAATGTTGTCTCCCGGAGGGAGACAAATGTTGTCTCCCGTATGGAGACAGAGGTTGTCTGCCGGAGGGAGAAAAAGGTTGTCTCCCGGAGGGAGACAAAGGTTGTTTCCCGGAGGGAGACAAATGTTGTCTCCCGTATGGAGACAGATGTTGTCTCCCGGAGGGAGGCAAAGGTCGTCTCCCGGAGGGAAACAAGTGCTGTCTCCCGGAGGGAGACAAACGTTGTCTCCCGGGGGGAGAGAAAGGTTGTCTCCCGGAGGGAGACGAATGTTGTCTCCCTGAGGGAGACAAAGATTGTCTCCCGGGGGGAGACAAAGGTTGTCTTCCGGAGGGAGACAAATGTTGTCTCCCGGGGGGAAACAAATGTTGTCTCCCGGAGGGAGACAAAGGTTGTCTCCCGCGGGGAGACAAATGTTGTCTCCCTGAGGGAGTCAAAGGTTATCTCCCGGAGGGAGACAAAGGTCGTCTCCCGGAGGGAGACAAAGGTTGCCTCCCAGAGGGAGACAAATGTTGTCTCCCGTATGGAGACAGAGATTGTCTGCCGGAGGGAAACAAAGGTTGTCTCCCGGAGGGAGACTAAGGTCGTCTCCCGGAGGGAGACAAATGTTGTCTCCCTGAGCTAGACAAAGGTTCTCTCCCGGGGAGAGACAAAGTTTGTCTCCCGGAGGGAGACAAATGTTGTCTCCCGGAGGGAGACAAATGTTGTCTCCCGGAGGGAGACAAAGGTTGTCTCCCGGAGGGAGACAAATGTTGTTTCCCGGAGGGAGACAAAGGTTGTCTCCTGGAGGGAGACAACTGTTGTCTCCCGGAGGGAGACAATGGTTGTCTCCTGGAGGGAGACAAAGGTTGTCTCCCTGAGGGAGACAAAGGTTCTCTCCGAGGGAGAGACAAAGTTTGTCTCCCGGAGGGAGACAAATGTTGTCTCCCGGAGGGAGACAAATGTTGTCTCCCGTATGGAGACAGAGGTTGTCTGCCGGAGGGAGAAAAAGGTTGTCTCCCGGAGGGAGACAAAGGTTGTTTCCCGGAGGGAGACAAATGTTGTCTCCCGTATGGAGACAGATGTTGTCTCCCGGAGGGGGACAAAGGTTGTCTCCCGGAGGGAGGTTGTCTCCCGTAGGGAGACAAAGGTCGTCTCCCGGAGGGAGACAAATGTTGTCTCCCTGAGGGAGACAAAGGTTCTCTCCCGGGGAGAGACAAAGGTTGTCTCCCGGAGGGAGACAAATGTTGTCTCCCTGAGGGAGACAAATGTTGTCTCCCGGGGGGAGACAAATGTTGTCTCCCGGAGGGAGACAAAGGTTGTTTCCCGGGGGGAGACAAATGTTGTCTCCCTGAGGGAGTCAAAGGTTATCTCCCGGAGGGAGACAAAGGTCGTCTCCCGGAGGGAGACAAATGTTGTCTCCCGGGGGGAGACAAATGTTGTCTCCAGGGGGGAGACAAATGTTGTCTCCTGGAGGGAGACAATGGTTGTCTCCCGGAGGGAGACAAAGGTCGTCTCCCGGAGAGAGACAAAGGTTGTCTCCCAGAGGGAGACAAATGTTGTCTCCCGTATGGAAACAGAGATTGTCTGCCGAAGGGAAACAAAGGTTGTCTCCCGGAGGGAGACTAAGGTTGTTTCCGGAGGGAGACAAATGTTGTCTCCCGTAAGGAGACAGATGTTGTCTCCCGGAGGGAGACAAAGGTTGTCTCCCGGAGGGAGACAAAGGTTGTCTCCCATAGTGAGACAAAGGTCGTCTCCCGGAGGGAGACAAAGGTTTTCTCCCGGAGGGAGACAAATGTTGTCTCCCGGAGCGAGAGAAAGGTTCTCTCCCGGGGAGAGACAAAGTTTCTCTCCCGGAGGGAGACAAATGTTGTCTCCCGGAGGGAGACAAATGTTGTCTCCCGGAGGGAGACAAAGGTTGTCTCCCGGAGGGAGACAAATGTTGTTTCCCGGAGGGAGACAAAGGTTGTCTCCTGGAGGGAGACAACTGTTGTCTCCCGGAGGGAGACAATGGTTGTCTCCTGGAGGGAGACAAAGGTTGTCTCCCTGAGGGAGACAAAGGTTCTCTCCGGGGGAGAGACAAAGTTTGTCTCCCGGAGGGAGACAAATGTTGTCTCCCGGAGGGAGACAAATGTTGTCTCCCGTATGGAGACAGAGGTTGTCTGCCGGAGGGAGAAAAAGGTTGTCTCCCGGAGGGAGACAAAGGTTGTTTCCGGAGGGAGACAAATGTTGTCTCCCGTATGGAGACAGATGTTGTCTCCCGGAGGGGGACAAAGGTGGTCTCCCGGAGGGAGGTTGTCTCCCGTAGGGAGACAAAGGTCGTCTCCCGGAGGGAGACAAATGTTGTCTCCCTGAGGGAGACAAAGGTTCTCTCCCGGGGAGAGACAAAGGTTGTCTCCCGGGGGGAGACAAATGTTGTCTCCCGGGGGGAGACAAATAATGTCTCCCGGGGGGAGACAAATGTTGTTTCCCGGAGGGAGACAAATGTTGTCTCCCGTAAGGAGACAGATGTTGTCTCCCGGAGGGAGACAAAGGTTGTCTCCCGGAGGGAGACAAAGGTTGTCTCCCGGAGGGAGACAAAGGTTGTCTCCCGTAGTGAGACAAAGGTCGTCTCCCGGAGGGAGACAAAGGATTTCTCCTGGAGGGAGACAAATGTTGTCTCCCGGAGCGAGAGAAAGGTTGTCTCCCGTAGTGAGACAAAGGTCGTCTCCCGGAGGGAGACAAAGGTCGTCTCCCGGATGGAGACAAAGGTTGTCTCCCAGAGGGAGACATAGGTCGTCTCCCGTAGGGAGACAAAGGTTGTCTCCCGGAAGGAGACAAATGTTGTCTCCCGGAGGGAGACAAAGGTTGTCTCCTGGAGGGAGACAAAGGTTGTCTCCCGGAGAGAGACGAAGGATGTCTCCCAGAGGGAGACAAATGTTGTCTCCCAGAGGGAGACAAAGGTTGTCTCCCGGAGGGAGACAAAGGTTGTCTCCCGGAGGGAGACAAAGGTTGTCTCCCGGGGGAGACAAAGGTTGTCTCCCGGAGGGAGACAAAGGTCGTCTCCTGGAGGGAGACAAAGGTTGTCTCCCAGAGGGAGACAAATGTTGTCTCCCGTATGGAGACAGAGATTGTCTGCCGGAGGGAAACAAAGGTTGTCTCCCGGAGGGAGACTAAGGTCGTCTCCCGGAGGGAGACAAATGTTGTCTCCCTGAGCTAGACAAAGGTTCTCTCCCGGGGAGAGAAAAAGTTTGTCTCCCGGAGGGAGACAAATGTTGTCTCCCGGAGAGAGACAAATGTTGTCTCCCGGAGGGAGACAAAGGTTGTCTCCCGGAGGGAGACAAATGTTGTTTCCCGGAGGGAGACAAAGGTTGTCTCCTGGAGGGAGACAACTGTTGTCTCCCGGAGGGAGACAATGGTTGTGTCCTGGAGGGAGACAAAGGTTGTCTCCCTGAGGGAGACAAAGGTTCTCTCCGGGGGAGAGACAAAGTTTGTCTCCCGGAGGGAGACAAATGTTGTCTCCCGGAGGGAGACAAAGATTGTCTCCCGGGGGGAGACAAAGGTTGTCTT
This sequence comes from Aurelia sp. 4 Dawson et al 2005, assembly GCA_964019985.1. Classification (NCBI taxonomy): domain Eukaryota; kingdom Metazoa; phylum Cnidaria; class Scyphozoa; order Semaeostomeae; family Ulmaridae; genus Aurelia; species Aurelia sp. 4 Dawson et al 2005. Next base: position 33,537,330 of record OZ026492.1, on the reverse strand, counting down.
CCGGAGGGAGACAAATGTTGTCTCCCGGGGGGAAACAAATGTTGTCTCCCGGAGGGAGACAAAGGTTGTCTCCCGGGGGGAGACAAATGTTGTCTCCCTGAGGGAGTCAAAGGTTATCTCCCGGAGGGAGACAAAGGTCGTCTCCCGGAGGGAGACAAAGGTTGTCTCCCAGAGGGAGACAAATGTTGTCTCCCGTATGGAGACAGAGATTGTCTGCCGGAGGGAAACAAAGGTTGTCTCCCGGAGGGAGACTAAGGTCGTCTCCCGGAGGGAGACAAATGTTGTCTCCCTGAGCTAGACAAAGGTTCTCTCCCGGGGAGAGACAAAGTTTGTCTCCCGGAGGGAGACAAATGTTGTCTCCTGGAGGGAGACAAATGTTGTCTCCCGGAGGGAGACAAAGGTTGTCTCCCGGAGGGAGACAAATGTTGTTTCCCGGAGGGAGACAAAGGTTGTCTCCTGGAGGAAGACAACTGTTGTCTCCCGGAGGGAGACAATGGTTGTCTCCTGGAGGGAGACAAAGGTTGTCTCCCTGAGGGAGACAAAGGTTCTCTCCGAGGGAGAGACAAAGTTTGTCTCCCGGAGGGAGACAAATGTTGTCTCCCGTATGGAGACAGAGGTTGTCTGCCGGAGGGAGAAAAAGGTTGTCTCCCGGAGGGAAACAAAGGTTTTTTCCCGGAGGGAGACAAATGTTGTCTCCCGTAGGGAGACAAAGGTCGTCTCCCGGAGGGAGACAAATGTTGTCTCCCTGAGGGAGACAAAGGTTCTCTCCCGGGGAGAGACAAAGGTTGTCTCGCGGAGGGAGAAAAATGTTGTCTCCCTGAGGGAGACAAATGTTGTCTCCCGGGGGGAGACAAATGTTGTCTCCCGGAGGGAGACAAAGGTTGTTTCCCGGGGGGAGACAAATGTTGTCTCCCTGAGGGAGTCAAAGGTTATCTCCCGGAGGGAGACAAAGGTCGTCTCCCGGAGGGAGACAAATGTTGTCTCCCGGGGGGAGACAAATGTTGTCTCCCGGGGGGAGACAAATGTTGTCTCCTGGAGGGAGACAATGGTTGTCTCCCGGAGGGAGACAAAGGTCGTCGCCCGGAGAGAGACAAAGGTTGTCTCCCAGAGGGAGACAAATGTTGTCTCCCGTATGGAAACAGAGATTGTCTGCCGAAGGGAAACAAAGGTTGTCTCCCGGAGGGAGACTAAGGTTGTTTCCCGGAGGGAGACAAATGTTGTCTCCCGTAAGGAGACAGATGTTGTCTCCCGGAAGGAGACAAAGGTTGTCTCCCGGAGGGAGACAAAGGTTGTCTCCCATAGTGAGACAAAGGTCGTCTCCCGGAGGGAGACAAAGGTTTTCTCCCGGAGGGAGACAAATGTTGTCTCCCGGAGCGAGAGAAAGGTTCTCTCCCGGGGAGAGACAAAGTTTGTCTCCCGGAGGGAGACAAATGTTGTCTCCCGGAGGGAGACAAATGTTGTCTCCCGGAGGGAGACAAAGGTTGTCTCCCGGAGGGAGACAAATGTTGTTTCCCGGAGGGAGACAAAGGTTGTCTACTGGAGGGAGACAACTGTTGTCTCCCGGAGGGAGACAATGGTTGTCTCCTGGAGGGAGACAAAGGCTGTCTCCCTGAGGGAGACAAAGGTTCTCTCCGGGGGAGAGACAAAGTTTGTCTCCCGGAGGGAGACAAATGTTGTCTCCCGGAGGGAGACAAATGTTGTCTCCCGTATGGAGACAGAGGTTGTCTGCCGGAGGGAGAAAAAGGTTGTCTCCCGGAGGGAGACAAAGGTTGTTTCCCGGAGGGAGACAAATGTTGTCTCCCGTATGGAGACAGATGTTGTCTCCCGGAGGGGGACAAAGGTGGTCTCCCGGAGGGAGGTTGTCTCCCGTAGGGAGAAAAAGGTCGTCTCCCGGAGGGAGACAAATGTTGTCTCCCTGAGGGAGACAAATGTTGTCTCCCGGAGGGAGACAAAGGTTGTTTCCCGGGGGGAGACAAATGTTGTCTCCCTGAGGGAGTCAAAGGTTATCTCCCGGAGGGAGACAAAGGTCGTCTCCCGGAGGGAGACAAATGTTGTCTCCCGGGGGGAGACAAATGTTGTTTCCCGGAGGGAGACAAAGGTTGTCTCCTGGAGGGAGACAACTGTTGTCTCCCGGAGGGAGACAATGGTTGTCTCCTGGAGGGAGACAAAGGTTGTCTCCCTGAGGGAGACAAAGGTTCTCTCCGAGGGAGAGACAAAGTTTGTCTCCCGGAGGGAGACAAATGTTGTCTCCCGTATGGAAACAGAGGTTGTCTGCCGGAGGGAGAAAAAGGTTGTCTCCCGGAGGGAAACAAAGGTTGTTTCCCGGAGGGAGACAAATGTTGTCTCCCGTAGGGAGACAAAGGTAATCTCCCGGAGGGAGACAAATGTTGTCTCCCTGAGGGAGACAAAGGTTCTCTCCCCGGGAGAGACAAAGGTTGTCTCCCGGAGGGAGAAAAATGTTGTCTCCCTGAGAGAGACAAATGTTGTCTCCCGGGGGGAGACAAATGTTGTCTCCCGGAGGGAGACAAAGGTTGTTTCCCGGGGGGAGACAAATGTTGTCTCCCTGAGGGAGTCAAAGGTTATCTCCCGGAGGGAGACAAAGGTCGTCTCCCGGAGGGAGACAAATGTTGTCTCCCGGGGGGAGACAAATGTTGTCTCCCGGGGGGAGACAAATGTTGTCTCCTGGAGGGAGACAATGGTTGTCTCCCGGAGGGAGACAAAGGTCGTCTCCCGGAGAGAGACAAAGGTTGTCTCCCAGAGGGAGACAAATGTTGTCTCCCGTATGGAAACAGAGATTGTCTGCCGAAGGGAAACAAAGGTTGTCTCCCGGAGGGAGACTAAGGTTGTTTCCCGGAGGGAGACAAATGTTGTCTCCCGTAAGGAGACAGATGTTGTCTCCCGGAGGGAGACAAAGGTTGTCTCCCGGAGGGAGACAAAGGTTGTCTCCCATAGTGAGACAAAGGTCGTCTCCCGGAGGGAGACAAAGGTTTTCTCCCGGAGGGAGACAAATGTTGTCTCCGGGAGCGAGAGAAAGGTTCTCTCCCGGGGAGAGACAAAGTTTGTCTCCCGGAGGGAGACAAATGTTGTCTCCCGGAGGGAGACAAATGTTGTCTCCCGGAGGGAGACAAAGGTTGTCTCCCGGAGGGAGACAAATGTTGTTTCCCGGAGGGAGACAAAGGTTGTCTACTGGAGGGAGACAACTGTTGTCTCCCGGAGGGAGACAATGGTTGTCTCCTGGAGGGAGACAAAGGTTGTCTCCCGGAGGGAGACAAAGGTTGATTCCCGGAGGGAGACAAATGTTGTCTCCCGTATGGAGACAGATGTTGTCTCCCGGAGGGGGACAAAGGTGGTCTCCCGGAGGGAGGTTGTCTCCCGTAGGGAGACAAAGGTCGTCTCCCGGAGGGAGACAAATGTTGTCTCCCTGAGGGAGACAAATGTTGTCTCCCGGAGGGAGACAAAGGTTGTTTCCCGGGGGGAGACAAATGTTGTCTCCCTGAGGGAGTCAAAGGTTATCTCCCGGAGGGAGACAAAGGTCGTCTCCCGGAGGGAGACAAATGTTGTCTCCCGGGGGGAGACAAATGTTGTCTCCCGGGGGGAGACAAATGTTGTCTCCTGGAGGGAGACAATGGTTGTCTCCCGGAGGGAGACAAAGGTCGTCTCCCGGAGGGAGACAAAGGTTGTCTCCCAGAGGGAGACAAATGTTGTCTCCCGTATGGAAACAGAGATTGTCTGCCGGAGGGAAACAAAGGTTGTCTCCCGGAGGGAGACTAAGGTCGTTTCCCGGAGGGAGACAAATGTTGTCTCCCGTAAGGAGACAGAAATTGTCTCCCGGAGGGAGACAAAGGTTGTCTCCCGGAGGGAGACAAAGGTTGTCTCCCGTAGTGAGACAAAGGTCGTCTCCCGGAGGGAGACAAAGGTTTTCTCCCGGAGGGAGACAAAATTGTCTCCCTAACGGAGACAAAGGTCGTCTCCCGGATGGAGACAAAGGTTGTCTCCCAGAGGGAGACATAGGTCGTGTCCCGGAGGGAGACAAAGGTTGTCTCACGAAGGGAGACAAAGGTTGTCTCCCGGAGGGAGACAAAGGTTGTCTCCCGGAGGGAGACAAAGGTTGTCTCCCGGAGGGAGACAAGGTTGTCTCCCAGAGGGAGACAAATGATGTCTCCCGCATGGAGACAGAGATTGTCTGTCGGAGAGAAACAAAGGTTGTCTCCCGGAGGAAGACAAAGGTTGTTTCCCGGAGGGAGACAAATGTTGTCTCCCGTAAGGAGACAGATGTTGTCTCCCGGAGGGAGTCAAAGGTTATCTCCCGGAGGGAGACAAAGGTCGTCTCCCGTAGTGAGACGAAGGTCGTCTCCCGGAGGGAGACAAAGGATTTCTCCTGGAGGGAGACAAATGTTGTCTCCCGGAGCGAGAGAAAGGTTGTCTCCCGTAGTGAGACAAAGGTCGTCTCCCGGAGGGAGACAAAGGTCGCCTCCCGGATGGAGACAAAGGTTGTCTCCCAGAGGGAGACATAGGTCGTCTCCCGGAGGGAGACAAAGGTTGTCTCCCGGCAGGAGACAAATGTTGTCTCCCGGAGGGAGACAAAGGTTGTCTCCTGGAGGGAGACAAAGGTTGTCTCCCGGAGAGAGACGAAGGATGTCTCCCAGAGGGAGACAAATGTTGTCTCCCAGAGGGAGACAAAGGTTGTCTCCCGGAGGGAGACAAAGGTTGTCTCCCGGAGGGAGACAAAGGTTGTCTCCCGGGGGAGACAAAGGTTGTCTCCCGGAGGGAGACGAAGGTTGTCTCCCGGAGGGAGACAAGGTTGTCTCCCAGAGGGAGACAAATGTTGTCTCCCGTATGGAGACAGAGATTGTCTGTCGGAGAGAAACAAAGGTTGTCTAACGGAGGGAGACAAAGGTTGTTTCCCGGAAGAAGACAAATGTTGTCTCCCGTAAGGAGACAGATGTTGTCTCCCGGAGGGAGTCAAAGGTTATCTCCCGGAGGGAGACAAAGGTCGTCTCCCGGAGGGAGACAAATGTTGTCTCCCGGAGGGAGACAAAGGTTGTCTCCCGGAGGGAGACAAATGTTGTCTGCCAGAGGGAAACAAAGGTTGTCTCCCGGAGGGAGACAAAGGTTGTTTCCCGGAGGGAGACAAATGTTGTCTCCCGTAAGGAGACAGATGTTGTCTCCCGGAGGGAGACAAAGGTTGTCTCCCGGAGGGAGACAAAGGTTGTCTCCCGTAGTGAGACAAAGGTCGTCTCCCGGAGGGAGACAAAGGATTTCTCCCGGAGGGAGACAAATGTTGTCTCCCCGAGCGAGAGAAAGGTTGTCTCCCGTAGTGAGACAAAGGTCGTCTCCCGGAGGGAGACAAAGGTCGTCTCCCGGATGGAGACAAAGGTTGTCTCCCAGAGGGAGACATAGGTCGTCTCCCGGAGGGAGACAAAGGTTGTCTCCCGGAAGGAGACAAATGTTGTCTCCCGGAGGGAGACAAAGGTTGTCTCCTGGAGGGAGACAAAGGTTGTCTCCCGGAGAGAGACAAAGGATGTCTCCCAGAGGGAGACAAATGTTGTCTCCCAGAGGGAGACAAAGGTTGTCTCCCGGAGGGAGACAAAGGTTGTCTCCCGGAGGGAGACAAAGGTTGTCTCCCGGGGGAGACAAAGGTTGTCTCCCGGAGGGAGACGAAGGTTGTCTCCCGGAGGGAGACAAAGGTTGTCTCCCAGAGGGAGACAAATTTTGTCTCGCGGAGGGAGACAAATGTTGTCTCCCGGGGGGAGACAAATATTGTCTCCCGTATGGAGACAGAGGTTGTCTGCCGGAGGGAGAAAAAGGTTGTCTCCCGGAGGGAGACAAAGGTTGTTTCCCGGAGGGAGACAAATGTTGTCTCCCGTATGGAGACAGATGTTGTCTCCCGGAGGGGGACAAAGGTTGTCTCCCAGAGGGAGGTTGTCTCCCGTAGGGAGACAAAGGTCGTCGTCCGGAGGGAGACAAATGTTGTCTCCCTGAAGGAGACAAAGGTTCTCTCCCGGGGAGAGACAAAGTTTGTCTCCCGGAGGGAGACAAAGGTTGTCTCCCGGAGGGAGAAAATGTTGTTTCCGGGAGGGAGACAAAGGTTGTCTCCTGGAGGGAGACAACTGTTGTCTCCCGGAGGGAGACAATGGTTGTCTCCTGGAGGGAGACAAAGTTTGTCTCCCGGAGGGAGACAAAGTTCGTCTCCCGGAGGGAGACAACTGCTGTCTCCCGGAGGGAGACAAACGTTGTCTCCTGGGGGAAACAAAGGTTGTCTCCCGGAGGGAGACAAATGTTGTCTCCCGGAGGGAGACAAAGGTTGTCTCCCGGGGGGAGACAAAGGTTGTCTCCCGGAGGGAGAAAATTTTATCTCCCGGAGGAGACAAATGTTGTCTCCCGGGGGAGACAAATGTTGTCTCCCGGAGGTAGTCAAAGGTTATCTCCCGGAGGGAGAAAAAAGGTCGTCTCCCGGAGGGAGACAAATGTTGTCTCCCGGAGGGAGACTAAGGTTGTCTCCCGGAGGGAGACAAAGGTTCTCTCCGAAGGGAGACAAATGTTGTCTCCCGGGGGGAGACAAATGTTGTCACCCGTATGGAGACAGAGGTTGTCTGCCGGAGGGAGAAAAAGATTGTCTCCCGGAGGGAGACAAAGGTTGTTTCCCGGAGGGAGACAAATGTTGTCTCCCGTATGGAGACAGATGTTGTCTCCCGGAGGGGGACAAAGGTTATCTCCCGGAGGGAGGTTGTCTCCTGTAGGGAGACAAAGGTAGTCTCCCTGAGGGAGACAAATGTTGTCTCCCTGAGGGAGAGAAAGGTTCTCTCCCGGGGAGAGACAAAGGTTGTCTCCCGGAGGGAGACAAATGTTGTTTCCCGGAGGGAGACAAAGGTTGTCTCCCGGTGGGAGACAAATGTTGTTTCCCGGAGGGAGACAAAGGTTGTCTCCTGGAGGGAGACAAATGTTGTCTCCCGGAGGGAGACAATGGTTGTCTCCTGGAGGGAGACAAAGGTTGTCTCCCGGAGGGAGACAAAGGTCGTCTCATGGAGGGAGACAAATGCTGTCTCCCGGAGGGAGACAAACGTTGTCTCCCGGGGGGAGACAAAGGTTGTCTCCCGGAGGGAGACAAATGTTGTCTCCCGGAGGGAGACAAAGGTTGTCTCCGGGGAGAGACAAAGGTTGTCTCCCGGAGGGAGACAAATGTTGTCTCCCGGGGGGAGACAAATGTTGTCTCCCGGAGGGAGACAAAGGTTGTCTCCCGGAGGGAGACAAAGGTTGTCTCCCGGAGGGAGACAAAGGTTGTCTCCCGGAGGGAGACAAGGTTGTCTCCCAGAGGGAGACAAATGTTGTCTCCCGTATGGAGACAGAGATTGTCTGCCGGAGGGAAAAAAAGGTTGTCTCCCGGAGGGAGACAAAGGTTGTTTCCCGGAGGGAGACAAATGTTGTCTCCCGGAGGGAGACAAAGTTTGTCTCCCGGAGGGAGACAAAGGTTGCCTCTCGGAAGGAGACAAAGGTTTTCTCCCGGAAGGAGACAAATGTTGTCTCCCGGAGGGAGACAAAGGTTGTCTCCTGGAGGGAGACAAAGGTTGTCTCCCGGAGGGAGACAAAAGTTGTCTCCCGGAGGGAGACAAATGTTGTCTCCCGGAGGGAGACAATGGTTGTCTCCTGGAGGGAGACAAAGGTTGTCTCCCGGAGGGAGACAAAGGTCGTCTTCCGGAGGGAGACAAATGCTGTCTCCCGGAGGGAGACAAATGTTGTCTCCCGGAGGGAGACAAAGGTTGTCTCCCGGAGGGAGAGAAAGGTTGTCTCCCGGAGGGAGACAAAGGTTGTCTCCCGGAGGGAGACAAAGGTTGTCTCCCGGAGGGAGACAAGATTGTCTCCCAGAGGGAGACAAATGTTGTCTCCCGTATGGAAACAGAGATTGTCTGCCGGAGGGAAACAAAGGTTGTCTCCCGGAGGGAGACAAAGGTTGTTTCCCGGAGGGAGACAAATGTTGTCTCCCGGAGGGAGACAAAGTTTGTCTCCCGGAGGGAGACAAAGGTTGCCTCTCGGAAGGAGATAAAGGTTGTCTCCCGAAAGGAGACAAATGTTGTCTCCCGGAGGGAGACAAAGGTTGTCTCCTGGAGGGAGACAAAGGTTGTCTCCCGGAGGGAGACAAAGGTTGTCTCCCAGAGGGAGACAAATGTTGTCTCCAAGAGGGAGACAAAGGTTGTCTCCCGGAGGGAGACAAAGGTTGTCTCCCGGAGGGAGACAAAGGTTGTCTCCCGGGGGAGACAAAGGTTGTCTCCCGGGGGAGACAAAGGTTGTCTCCCGGAGGGAGACAAAGGTTGTCTCCCGGAGGGAGACAATGGTTGTCTCCCAGAGGGAGACAAATTTTGTCTCGCGGAGGGCGACAAAGGTTGTCTCCGGAGGGAGACAAAGGTTGTCTCCCAGAAGGAGACAAAGGTTGTCTCCGGAGGGAGAAAAATGTTGTCTCCCGGGGGGAGACAAAGATTGTCTCCCGGAGGGAGACAAAGGTTGTCTCCCGGAGGCAGACAAAGGTCGTCTCCCGGAGGGAGACAAAGGTTGTCTCGAGGAGGGAGACAAAGGTTGTCTCCCGGGGGGAGACAAAGGTGATCTCCCAGAGGGAGACAAAGGTTGTCTCCTGGAGGGAGACAAAGGTTGTCTCCCGGAGGGAGACAAAAGTTGTCTCCCGGAGGGAGACAAATGTTGTCTCCCGGAGGGAGACAATGGTTGTCTCCTGGAGGGAGACAAAGGTTGTCTCCCGGAAGGAGACAAAGGTCGTCTTCCGGAGGGAGACAAAGGTTCTCTCCGAAGGGAGACAAATGTTGTCTCCCGGGGGGAGACAAATGTTGTCACCCGTATGGAGACAGAGGTTGTCTGCCGGAGGGAGAAAAAGATTGTCTCCCGGAGGGAGACAAAGGTTGTTTCCCGGAGGGAGACAAATGTTGTCTCCCGTATGGAGACAGATGTTGTCTCCCGGAGGGGGACAAAGGTTATCTCCCGGAGGGAGGTTGTCTCCTGTAGGGAGACAAAGGTAGTCTCCCTGAGGGAGACAAATGTTGTCTCCCTGAGGGAGAGAAAGGTTCTCTCCCGGGGAGAGACAAAGGTTGTCTCCCGGAGGGAGACAAATGTTGTTTCCCGGAGGGAGACAAAGGTTGTCTCCCGGTGGGAGACAAATGTTGTTTCCCGGAGGGAGACAAAGGTTGTCTCCTGGAGGGAGACAAATGTTGTCTCCCGGAGGGAGACAATGGTTGTCTCCTGGAGGGAGACAAAGGTTGTCTCCCGGAGGGAGACAAAGGTCGTCTCCCGGAGGGAGACAAATGCTGTCTCCCGGAGGGAGACAAACGTTGTCTCCCGGGGGGAGACAAAGGTTGTCTCCCGGAGGGAGACAAATGTTGTCTCCCGGAGGGAGACAAAGGTTGTCTCCGGGGAGAGACAAAGGTTGTCTCCTGGAGGGAGACAAATGTTGTCTCCCGGGGGGAGACAAATGTTGTCTCCCGGAGGGAGACAAAGGTTGTCTCCCGGAGGGAGACAAAGGTTGTCTCCCGGAAGGAGACAAATGTTGTCTCCCGGAGGGAGACAAAGGTTGTCTCCTGGAGGGAGACAAAGGTTGTCTCCCGGAGGGAGACAAAAGTTGTCTCCCGGAGGGAGACAAATGTTGTCTCCCGGAGGGAGACAATGGTTGTCTCCTGGAGGGAGACAAAGGTTGTCTCCCGGAGGGAGACAAAGGTCGTCTTCCGGAGGGAGACAAATGCTGTCTCCCGGAGGGAGACAAATGTTGTCTCCCGGAGGGAGACAATGGTTGTCTCCTGGAGGGAGACAAAGGTTCTCTCCCGGAGGGAGATTAGGGTCGTCTTCTGGAGGGAGACAAATGCTGTCTCCCGGAGGGAGACAAACGTTGTCTCCCGGGGGGAGACAAAGGTTGTCTCCCGGAGGGAGACAAATGTTGTCTCCCGGAGGGAGACAAAGGTTGTCTCCGGGGAGAGACAAAGGTTGTCTCCCGGAGGGAGACAAATGTTGTCTCCCGGGGGGAGACAAATGTTGTCTCCCGGAGGGAGACAAAGGTTGTCTCCCGGAGGGAGAGAAAGGTTGTCTCCCGGAGGGAGACAAAGGTTGTCTCCCGGAGGGAGACAAAGGTTGTCTCCCGGAGGGAGACAAGATTGTCTCCCAGAGGGAGACAAATGTTGTCTCCCGTATGGAAACAGAGATTGTCTGCCGGAGGGAAACAAAGGTTGTCTCCCGGAGGGAGACAAAGGTTGTTTCCCGGAGGGAGACAAATGTTGTCTCCCGGAGGGAGACAAAGTTTGTCTCCCGGAGGGAGACAAAGGTTGCCTCTCGGAAGGAGACAAAGGTTGTCTCCCGGAAGGAGACAAATGTTGTCTCCCGGAGGGAGACAAAGGTTGTCTCCTGGAGGGAGACAAAGGTTGTCTCCCGGAGGGAGACAAAGGTTGTCTCCCAGAGGGAGACAAATGTTGTCTCCAAGAGGGAGACAAAGGTTGTCTCCCGGAGGGAGACAAAGGTTGTCTCCCGGAGGGAGACAAAGGTTGTCTCCCGGGGGAGACAAAGGTTGTCTCCCGGGGGAGACAAAGGTTGTCTCCCGGAGGGAGACAAAGGTTGTCTCCCGGAGGGAGACAATGGTTGTCTCCCAGAGGGAGACAAATTTTGTCTCGCGGAGGGCGACAAAGGTTGTCTCCGGAGGGAGACAAAGGTTGTCTCCCAGAAGGAGACAAAGGTTGTCTCCGGAGGGAGAAAAATCTTGTCTCCCGGGGGGAGACAAAGATTGTCTCCCGGAGGGAGACAAAGGTTGTCTCCCGGAGGGAGACAAAGGTTGTCTCCCGGAGGGAGACAAAGGTTGTCTCCCAGAGGGAGACAAATGTTGTCTCGTGGAGGGAGACAAAGGTTGTCTCCCGGGGGGAGACAAAGGTTGTCCCCTGGAGAGAGACGAAGGTTGTCTCCCGGAGGGAGACAAATGTTGTCTCCCGGAGGGAGACAAAGGTTACCTCTCGGAAGGAGACAAAGGTTGTCTCCCGGAAGGAGACAAATGTTGTCTCCCGGAGGGAGACAAAAGTTGTCTCCTGGAGGGAGACAAAGGTTGTCTCCCGGAGGGAGACAAAGGTTGTCTCCCCGAGGGAGACAAATGTTGTCTCCCAGAGGGAGACAAAGGTTGTCTCCCGGAGGGAGACAAAGGTTGTCTCCCGGAGGGAGACAAAGGTTGTCTCCCGGAGGGAGACAGAGGTTGTCTCCCGGGGGAGACAATTGTTGTCTCGCGGAGGGAGACAAAGGTTGTCTCCCGGAGGGAGACAAAGGTTGTCTCCCAGAGGGAGACAAATGTTGTCTCCCAGAGGGAGACAAAGGTTGTCTCCCGGAGGGAGACAAAGGTTGTCTCCCGGAGGGAGACAAAGGTTGTCTACCGGAGGGAGACAAAGGTTGTCTCCCGGGGGAGACAAAGGTTGTCTCCCGGAGGGAGACAAAGGTTGTCTCCCGGAGGGAGACAAAGGTTGTCTCCCAGAGGGAGACAAATTTTGTCTCGCGGAGGGAGACAAAGGTTGTCTCCCGGAGGGAGACAAAGGTTGTCTCCCAGAGGGAGAAAAATGTTGTCTCCGGAGGGAGAAAAATGTTGTCTCCCGGGGGGAGACAAAGATTGTCTCCCGGAGGGAGACAAAGGTTGTCTCCCGGAGGGAGACAAAGGTTGTCTCCCGGAGGGAGACAAAGGTTGTCTCCCAGAGGGAGACAAATGTTGTCTCGCGGAGGGAGACAAAGGTTGTCTCCCGGGGGGAGACAAAGGTTGTCCCCTGGAGAGAGACGAAGGTTGTCTCCCGGAGGGAGACAAATGTTGTCTCCCGGAGGGAGACAAAGGTTACCTCTCGGAAGGAGACAAAGGTTGTCTCCCGGAAGGAGACAAATGTTGTCTCCCGGAGGGAGACAAAGGTTGTCTCCTGGAGGGAGACTAAGGTTGTCTCTCGGAGGGAGACAAAGGTTGTCTCCCCGAGGGAGACAAATGTTGTCTCCCAGAGGGAGACAAAGGTTGTCTCCCGGAGGGAGACAAAGGTTGTCTCCCGGAGGGAGACAGAGGTTGTCTCCCGGGGGAGACAAAGGTTGTCTCGCGGAGGGAGACAAAGGTTGTCTCCCAGGGGGAGACAAAGGTTGTCTCCCAGAGGGAGACAAATGTTGTCTCCCAGAGGGAGACAAAGGTTGTCTCCCGGAGGGAGACAAAGGTTGTCTCCCGGAGGGAGACAAAGGTTGTCTCCCGGAGGGAGACAAAGGTTGTCTCCCGGGGGAGACAAAGGTTGTCTCCCGGAGGGAGACAAAGGTTGTCTCCCGGAGGGAGACAAAGGTTGTCTCCCAGAGGGAGACAAATTTTGTCTCGCGGAGGGAGACAAAGGTTGTCTCCCGGAGGGAGACAAAGGTTGTCTCCCAGAGGGAGACAAATGTTGTCTCCCAGAGGGAGACAAAGGTTGTCTCCCGGAGGGAGACAAAGGTTGTCTCCCAGAGGGAGACAAATGTTGTCTCCCAGAGGGAGACAAAGGTTGTCTCCCGGAGGGAGACAAAGGTTGTCTCCCAGAGGGAGACAAAGGTCGTCTCCCAGAGGGAGACAAAGGTTGTCTCCCGGAGGGAGACAATGGTTCTCTCCCGGAGGCAGACAAAGGTCGTCTCCCGGAGGGAGACAAAGGTTGTCTCGAGGAGGGAGACAAAGGTTGTCTCCCGGGGGGAGACAAAGGTGATCTCCCAGAGGGAGACAAAGGTTGTCTCCCGGAGGGAGACAAAGGTTGTCTTCCGGAGGGAGACAAATTTTGTCTCCCGGAGGCACACAAAGGTCGTCTCCCGAAGAGAGACAAAGGTTGATTGGGAGGCTATTGTAGCAAATGCTCATGACATTGATGACGCAGTTCGTCAGTGGACCCATATTTTCGCGCTAATTGTTGAAAAACATGCCCCTACTTTAAGTAGAAGAGTTTCTGATAGATACACGCCTTGGCTTAACGCTGATTACTTCAAATTAGCTAAAACGAGAGATAAACTCAAAAGTCAAGCTGTGAAAGGCAATTCAAAGCTGCTGATGGAATGCTACAAGCAAATTCGTAACAGGGTAAACAACATGAATACGCAACTTAAGCGCAAATATTTTTCTGAAAAACTTACGCAGTTTCAAGGAGATCTCAAGAAAACTTGGAAAACCATCAACCAAGTTATTCACAAAAAGTCTAGCACTACAGTTGTGCCTTGTCTTACTGTAGACGGCCAGACAGTCAGAGGTCACAAAGATATTGCGTCTTCAATGAACGAGTATTTCTGCAGCGTTGGGAATAAACTCAGTGAGAAAATCCCGAAAAAAGCTAATCCACTCTTGTCAGGTGAATACGCTGTCGAAACTCCTCCTTTGAGTTTCTCTTTTTCGGCAATTATGACGGATAAATTATCTTCAACCTTGAATAAGATGAAGACATCGCATGGTTCTGGCCACGATGGCATTGCAAGCTTTTATTTAAAGATTGCTTTGCCAGTTGTGGGCGGGTCTTTGTGTGATCTCTTCAATAAATCATTGTTTGCAGGAAAATTTCCGGAGGACTGGAAAATAGCGCGTATTGCACCCATCTTCAAGAGTGGAGCCAAGGACGACAGGTCCAACTATCGCCCAATATCCGTTCTTCCATTCATATCTAGACTATTCGAGAAATTGATTTTTAATCAGTTTTATGAATACCTGGACGCAAATAAATCACTATACGAGCATCAGTCTGGTTTTAGACTCTTACACTCGGTCGCTACTGCCCTAATGGCTAGCACCAATGATTGGTACCTGAATATAGATAACGGAAAATACACTGGCCTAATTTTTATTGACTTGAAGAAGGCCTTCGACACGGTCAATCATGAAATCCTGTTAGAAAAACTTAAAATGTATGGAGTGACTGGCCTGGAACATGACTGGTTTACATCGTACTTGGATAATCGTAAACAATTTTGCAGGATAAATGGCTCTTCTTCTGATGTGAAGGGAATAAATTGTGGAGGTCCTCAAGGCTCTTGTCTTGGTCCACTGTTGTTCCTGATCTACATCAATGACCTGCCCTTTTCCCTGCAAAAGTCTCATGTCAGCATGTATGCTGACGATACGACCATTTCGCTCTCTTCAAAAAGCATTGGTGACCTGCAAAATGACTTAAATTTAGATCTTCTGAAGCTACAAGATTGGCTGCATGCAAACAAACTTTCTTTGAACGTTGTGAAAACGCTGTCGCTCATCATAGGTTCTGGACCAAACATCCGTAAGATAGAAAGCCAGCCTGATGCTCAACCATCTTTTTCAATAGGTGATCAGGAAATTGAAATGATTGCCAATGCAAAATACTTAGGTGTTCAAGTAGATAGTCAACTAAACTGGGACAAACATGTCGATACTATCAAGACCAAGGCTAATCGAGCCCTTGGACTTATTAAGTATTCTAAGAAATATCTTCCATCTGATGTGCTCAACAAAATGTACAGAGGGATTGTCGAGCCCCATTTGAGTTACTGTAGCTCTGTTTGGGGCTGCTGTAGTAATTCAAAAATTAACGTCCTGCAGAAAATTCAAAACAGGGCTGCAAGAATTGTAACAAATAGCCCATACGATGCCTCTGCTGCTCCACTAATTCAGAACCTTGGCTGACCGACTATCAACAATTTTATAAGAAAAGAGACCGCCACGCTAACATATAAATCTTTGAATTCACTTGCCCCAGTCTACATGAGAAAACTATTTACAAAATATTCAGATGATAGAGAACGGTCTTTGCGCTCAACAGAAACTGATCTAAGGTTACCGTTACTAAAGACTGTCAATGGCCAAAAGGCTTTTTCATATCGCGGTGCAAAACTTTGGAACAGTTTGGAAAAAGAAGCAAAATTGGCACCCTCCCTGAAAACTTTCAAGGAACGACTATGAGGGCGGTGTAACTTTATTTTCTATTTCATTTTTATTATGTTTTATTGTAAATTAGGTATTATAGCATTGTATATTGTAAATTAGGCATATAAATTTCTTTTGTTCTCAGTTTAGCCTATTTTCCTTTATTTTATGTTATTTTTTAACAGGTCAGTTTGAAAAACATGTATAAATATATGAAACTTATACCTGTATAAATATTTTAAAATGAATGAAATGAATGAAAATGAATGAAATGATGTTGTCTCCCGGAGGGAGACAAAGGTTGTCTCCCGGAGGGAGACAAATGTTGTCTCCCGGAGGGAGAAAAAAGTTGTCTCCCTGGGGGAGACCAAGGTTGTCTCCCGGAGGGAGACAAAGGTTGTCTCCCGGAGGGAGACAAATGTTGTCTCCCGAGGGGAGACAAAGATTGTCTCCCGGAGGGAGACAAATTTTGTCTTCCAGAGGGAGACAAAGGTTGTCTCCCGGAGGGAGACAAAAGTTCTCTCACGGGGGGAGACAAAGGTTGTCTCCGGAGGCAGACAAAGGTCGTCTCCGGGAGAGAGACAAAGGTTGTCTTCCAGAGGGAGACAAAGGTTGTCTCCCGGAGGGAGACAAATGTTGTCTCACGGGGGGAGACAAAGGTTGTCTCCCGGGGGGAGACAAATGTTGTCTCCCGGAGGGAGACAAAGGTTGTCTCTCGGAGGCACACAAAGGTCGTCTCCCGAAGAGAGACAAAGGTTGTCTCCCGGAGGGAGACAAAGGTTGTCTCGCGCAGGGAGACAAAGGTTGTCTCCCGGAGGCAGACAAAGGTCGTCTCCCGGAGGGAGACAAAGGTTGTCTTCCCGAGGGAGATAAAGGTTGTCTCCCGGAGGGAGACAAATGTTGTCTCACGGGGGGAGACAAAGGTTGTCTCCCGGGGGGAGACAAATGTTGTCTCCCGGAGGGAGAAAAAGGTTGTCTCCCGGAGGCACACAAAGATCGTCTCCCGAAGAGAAACAAAGGTTGTCTCCCGGAGGGAGACAAAGGTTGTCTCGCGGAGGGAGACAAAAGTTGTCTCCCGGAGGCAGACAAAGGTCGTCTCCCGGAGGGAGACAAAGGTTGTCTCCCGGAGGGAGACAAATGTTGTCTCCCGGAAGGAGAAAAAAGTTGTCTCCCTGGGGGAGACAAAGGTTGTCTCCCGGAGGGAGACAAAGGTTGTCTCCCGCAGGGAGACAAATGTTGTCTCCCGGGGGAAGACAAAGATTGTCTCCCGGAGAGAGACAAATGTTGTCTTCCGGAGGGAGACAAAGGTTGTCTCACGGAGGGAGACAAAAGTTCTCTCACGGGGGGAGACAAAGGTTGTCTCCGGAGGCAGACAAAGGTCGTCTCCGGAAGAGAGACAAAGGTTGTCTTCCGGAGGGAGACAAATGTTGTCTCCCGGGGGGAGACAAAGGTTGTCTCCCGGAGGGAGACAAAGGTTATCTCCCAGAGAGAGACAAAGGTTGCCTCCCGGAGGGAGACAAATGTTGTCTTCCGGAGGGAGACAAAGGTTGTCTCCCGGGGGGAGACAAAGGTTGTCTCCCGGAGGGAGACATATGTTGTCTTCTGGAGGGAGACAAAGGATGTCTCCCGGAGGGAGACAAATGTTGTCTCACGGGGGGAGACAAAAGTTGTCTCCCGGGGGGAGACAAATATTGTGTCCATGGGGGACACAAAGGTTGTCTCCCAGAGCCAGACAAAGGTCGTCTCCCGGAGGGAGACAAAGGTTGTCTCCCGGAGGGAGACAAAGGTTGTCTCGAAGAGGGAGACAAAGGTTGTCTCCCGGAGCGAGACAAAGGTTGCCTCCCGGAGGGAGGCAAAATTTGTCTTCCGGAGGGAGACAAAGGTCGTCTCCCGGAGGGAGACAAAGGCTGTTTCCCGGAGGGAGAGATAGGTCGTCTCCCGTTGGCAGACAAAGGTCGTCTCCCGGAGGGAGACAAAGGTTGTCTCCCGGAGGGAGACGGTTGTCTCCCGGGGGGAGACAAAGGTTGTCTCCCGGAGGGAGACGGTTGTCTCCCGGGGGGAGACAAAGGTTGTCTCCCGGAGGGAGACAAAGGTTGTCTCCCGGGGGGAGACAAAGGTTGTCTCCCGTATGGAGACAAAGGTTGTCTCCCGGAGGGAGACAAATGTTGTCTACGGGAGTTAGACAAAGCTTGTCTCCCGGAACGAAACAAAGGTCGTCTCCCGGAGGGAGACAAATGTTGTCCCCCGGAGGGAGACAAAGGTCATCTCCTGGAGGGAGACAAAGGTTGTCTCCCGGGGGGAGACAAAGGTTGTCTCCCGGAGGGAGACAGAGGTTGTCTCCCGGAGGGAGACAAAGGTTGTCTCCCAGAGGGAGACAAAGGTTGTCTCCCGGGAGGAGACAAAGGTTGTCTCCCGTATGGAGACAAAGGTTGTCTCCCGGAGGGAGACAAATGTTGTCTCCGGGAGTTAGACAAAGCTTGTCTCCCGGAAGGAAACAAAGGTCGTCTCCCGGAGGGAGACAAATGTTGTCTCCCGGAGGGAGACAAAGGTTGTCTCCCGGAGGGAGAAAAAGGTTGTCTCCTGGAGGGAAACAAAGGTTGTCTCCCGGAGGGAGACAAAGGTTGTCTCCCGGAGGGAGACAAAGGTTGTCTCCCGGAGGGAGACAAAGGTTGTCTCCCGTAGGGAGACAAAGGTCGTCTCCTGGAGGGAGACAAAGGTTGTCCCCCGGAGGGAGACAAAGGTTGTCTCCCGGAGGGAGACAAATGTTGTCTACGGGAGTTAGACAAAGCTTGTCTCCCGGAACGAAACAAAGGTCGTCTCCCGGAGGGAGACAAATGTTGTCCCCCGGAGGGAGACAAAGGTCATCTCCTGGAGGGAGACAAAGGTTGTCTCCCGGGGGGAGACAAAGGTTGTCTCCCGGAGGGAGACAGAGGTTGTCTCCCGGAGGGAGACAAAGGTTGTCTCCCAGAGGGAGACAAAGGTTGTCTCCCGGGGGGAGACAAAGGTTGTCTCCCGTATGGAGACAAAGGTTGTCTCCCGGAGGGAGACAAATGTTGTCTCCGGGAGTTAGACAAAGCTTGTCTCCCGGAAGGAAACAAAGGTCGTCTCCCGGAGGGAGACAAATGTTGTCTCCCGGAGGGAGACAAAGGTTGTCTCCCGGAGGGAGAAAAAGGTTGTCTCCTGGAGGGAAACAAAGGTTGTCTCCCGGAGGGAGACAAAGGTTGTCTCCCGGAGGGAGACAAAGGTTGTCTCCCGGAGGGAGACAAAGGTTGTCTCCCGTAGGGAGACAAAGGTCGTCTCCTGGAGGGAGACAAAGGTTGTCCCCCGGAGGGAGACAAAGGTTGTCTCCCGGAGGGAGACAAATGTTGTCTCCAGGAGTTAGACAAAGCTTGTCTCCCGGAAGGAGACAAAGGTCGTATCCCGGAGAGAGACAAAGGTTGTCTCCCGGAGGGAGACAAAGGTCGTCTCCCGGAGGGAGACAAAATTGTCTCCCTCCAGGAGACAAAGGTCGTCTCCCGGAGGGAGACAAAGGTTGTCTCCCGTGGGGAGACAAAGGTTGTCTCCCGTATGGAGACAAAGGTTGTGTCCCGGAGGGAGACAAATATTGTCTCCCAGAGGGAGTCAAAGGTCGTCTCCCGGAAGGAGACAAAGGTTGTCTTCCGGAAGGAGACATAGGTCGTCTCAAGGAGGGAGACAAAGGTTGTCTCCTGTATGGAGACAAAGGTTGTCCCCCGGAGGGACACAAATGTTGTTTCCCGGAGGGAGACAAAGGTTGTCTCCGGAGGGAGATAAATGTTGTCTCCCGGGGGGAGACAAATGTTGTCTCCAGGAGTTAGACAAAGCTTATCTCCCAGGAGGAGACAAAGGTCGTCTCCCGGAGGGAGAGAAAGGTTGTCTCCCGAAGGGAGACAAAGGTTGTCTCCCGGAGGGTGACAAATGTTGTCTCGAGGAGTTAGACAAAGCTTGTCTTCCGGAAGGAGACAAAGGTTGTCTCCCGGAGGTAGACAAAGGTTGTCTCCCGTAGGGAGACAAAGGTTGTCTCCCGGGGGAGACAAAGGTTGTCTCCCGTGGGGAGACAAAGGTTGTCTCCCGTATGGAGACAAAGGTTGTGTCCCGGAGGGAGACAAAGGTTGTCTCCCGGAGGGAGACAAAAATTGTCTCCCGGAAGGAGACAAATGTTGTCTCCCTGAGGGAGACAAAGGTTGTCTCCCGGGGGGAGACAAAGGTTGTCTCCCGTATGGAGATAAAGGTTGTCTCCCGGAGGGAGACAAAGGTTGTCTCCCGGGGGGAGACAAATGTTGTCTCCCGGAGGGAGGAAAAGGTTGTCTCCTAGAGGGAGACAAAGGTTGTCTCTCAGAGGGAAACAAATGTTGTCTCCCGGAGGAGGACAAAGGTTGTCTCCCGGGGGAGACAAATGTCGTCTCCCGTATGGATACAAAAGTTGTCCCCCGGAGGGAGACAAATTTTGTGTCCCGGAAGGAGACAAAGGTCGTCTCCCGTAGGGAGACAAAGGTTGTCTCCCGGGGGGAGACAAAGGTTGTCTCCCGGAGGGAGACAAAAGTTGACTCCCGGAAGGAGACAAATGTTGTCTCCCGGAGGGAGACAAAGGTTGTCTCCCGGAGGGAGACATAGGTTGTCTCCCGGAGGGAAACAAAGGTTGTCTCTTGGAGGGAGACAAAGGTTGTCTCCCGGAGGGAGACAAATGTTGTCTCAAGGAGTTAGACAAAGCTTGTCTCCCGGAAGGAGACAAAGGTCGTCTCCCGGAGGGAGACAAAGGCTGTCCCCCGGAGGGAGACAAAGGTTGTCTCCCGGAGGGAGACATAGGTCATCTCCCAGAGGGAGACAAAGTTTGTCTCCCGGGGGGAGACAAAGGTTGTCTCCCGGAGGGAGACATAGGTTGTCTCCCAGAGGGTAACAAATGTTGTCTCCCGGAGGGAGACAAAGGTTGTCTCCCGGGGGAGACAAAGGTTGTTTCCCGGAGGGAGACAAAGGTTGTCTCCCTGGGAGAGACAAAGGTCGTCTCCCGGAGGGAGACAAAGTTTGTCTCCCGGAAGGGACAAATGTTGTCTCCCGGAAGGAGAGAAAGGTTGTCTCCTGGAGGGAGACAAAGGTTGTCTCCCGGAAGGAGACAAAGGTTGTCTCCCGGTGGGAGACAAAGGTTGTCACCCGTAGGGAGGCAAATGTTGTCTCCAGGAGTTAGACAAAGCTTGTCTCCCGGAAGGAGACAAAGGTCGTCTCCCGGAGGGAGACAAAGGTTGTCCCCTAGAGGGAGACAAAGGTTGTCTTCCGGAGGGAGACAATTGTTGTCTCCCGGAGTTAGACAAAGGTTGTCTCCCGTAAGGAGACAAAGGTCGTCTCCCGGAGGGAGACAAAAATTGTCTCCCGGAAGGAGACAAATGTTGTCTCCCTGAGGGAGACAAAGGTTGTCTCCCGGGGGGAGACAAAGGTTGTCTCCCGTATGGAGATAAAGGTTGTCTCCCGGAGGGAGACAAAGGTTGTCTCCCGGGGGGAGACAAATGTTGTCTCCCGGAGGGAGGCAAAGGTTGTCTCCTAGAGGGAGACAAAGGTTGTCTCCCAGAGGGAAACAAATGTTGTCTCCCGGAGGAGGACAAAGGTTTTCTCCCGAAGGAGACAAATGTCGTCTCCCGTATGGATACAAAAGTTGTCCCCCGGAGGGAGACAAATTTTGTGTCCCGGAAGGAGACAAAGGTCGTCTCCCGTAGGGAGACAAAGGTTGTCTCCCGGGGGGAGACAAAGGTTGTCTCCCGGAGGGAGACAAAGGTTGACTCCCGGAAGGAGACAAATGTTGTCTCCCGGAGGGAGACAAAGGTTGTCTCCCGGAGGGAGACATAGGTTGTCTCCCGGAGGGAAACAAAGGTTGTCTCTTGGAGGGAGACATAGGTTGTCTCCCGGAGGGAAACAAAGGTTGTCTCTTGGAGGGAGACAAAGGTTGTCTCCCGGAGGGAGACAAATGTTGTCTCAAGGAGTTAGACAAAGCTTGTCTCCCGGAAGGAGACAAAGGTCGTCTCCCGGAGGGAGACAAAGGCTGTCCCCCGGAGGGAGACAAAGGTTGTCTCCCGGAGGGAGACATAGGTCATCTCCCAGAGGGAGACAAAGGTTGTCTCCCGGGGGGAGACAAAGGTTGTCTCCCGGAGGGAGACATAGGTTGTCTCCCAGAGGGTAACAAATGTTGTCTCCCGGAGGGAGACAAAGGTTGTCTCCCGGGGGAGACAAAGGTTGTTTCCCGGAGGGAGACAAAGGTTGTCTCCCTGGGAGAGACAAAGGTCGTCTCCCGGAGGGAGACAAAGTTTGTCTCCCGGAAGGGACAAATGTTGTCTCCCGGAAGGAGAGAAAGGTTGTCTCCTGGAGGGAGACAAAGGTTGTCTCCCGGAAGGATACAAAGGTTGTCACCCGGTGGGAGACAAAGGTTGTCACCCGTAGGGAGGCAAATGTTGTCTCCAGGAGTTAGACAAAGCTTGTCTCCCGGAAGGAGACAAAGGTCGTCTCCCGGAGGGAGACAAAGGTTGTCCCCTAGAGGGAGACAAAGGTTGTCTCCCGGAGGGAGACAAATGTTGTCTCCAGGAGGTAGACAAAGATTGTCTCCCGGAAGGAGACAAAGGTCGTCTCCCGGAGGGAGACAAAGGTTGCCCCCCGGAAAGAGACAAAGGTTGTCTCCCGGGGGAAGACAAAGGTTCTCTCCCGGGGGGAGAAATAGGTTGTCTCCAGGAGGGAGACAAAGGTTGTCTCCCAGAGTGAGACAAAGGTTGTCTCGCGTATGGAGACAAAGGTTGTCTCCCGTAGGGAGACAAAGGTTGTCTCCCGGGGGGAGACAAAGGCTGTCTTCCGGAGGGAAACAAATGTTGTCTCCCGGAGGAGGACAAAGGTTTTCTCCCGAAGGAGACAAATGTCGTCTCCCGTATGGATACAAAAGTTGTCCCCCGGAGGGAGACAAATTTTGTGTCCCGGAAGGAGACAAAGGTCGTCTCCCGTAGGGAGACAAAGGTTGTCTCCCGGGGGGAGACAAAGGTTGTCTCCCGGAGGGAGACAAAGGTTGACTCCCAGAGGGTAACAAATGTTGTCTCCCGGAGGGAGACAAAGGTTGTCTCCCGGAGGGAGACAAAGGTTGTCTCCCAGGGTGAGACAAAGGTTGTCTCCCGTATGGATACAAAGGTTGTCTCCCGGAGGGAGAAAAAGGTTGTCTCCCGGAGGGAGGCAAAGGTTTTCTCCCGGAGGGAGACAAATGTTGTCTCCCGGAGGGAGACAAATGTTGTCTCCCGGAGGGAGACAAATGTTGTCTCCTGGGGGGAGACAAAGGTTGTCTCCCGGAGGGAGACAAATGTTGTCTCCCGGAGTTAGACAAAGCTTGTCTCCCGGAGGGAGTCAAAGGTCGTCTCCCGAAGGGAGACAAAGGTTGTCTTCCGGAGGGAGACATAGGTCGTCTCCCGGAGGGAGACAAAGGTTGTCTCCCGTATGGAGACAAAGGTTGTCCCCCGGAGGGAGACAAATGTTGTTTCCCGGAGGGAGACAAAGGTTGTCTCCGGAGGGAGACAAATGTTGTCTCCCGGGGGGAGACAAATGTTGTCTCCAGGAGTTAGACAAAGCTTATCTCCCGGAAGGAGACAAAGGTCGTCTCCCGGAGGGAGAGAAAGGTTGTCTCCCGAAGGGAGACAAAGGTTGTCTCCCGGGGGGAGACAAAGGTTGTCTCCCGGAGGGAGATAAAGGTTGTCTCCCGGAAGGAGACAAATGTTGTCTCCCAGAGGGAGACAAAGGTTGTATCCCGGAGGGAGACAAAAATTGTCTCCCGGAAGGGGACAAATGTTGTCTCCCGGAGGGAGACAAAGGTTGTCTCCCGGAGGGAGACAGAGGTTGTTTCCCGGGGGAGACAAAGGTTGTCTCTCCCGGAGGGAGACAAATGTTGTCTCCCGGAGTTAGACAAAGCTTGTCTCCTGGAAGGAGACAAAGGTCGTCTCCTGGAGGGAGACAAAGGTAGTCTCCCTCCGGGAGACAAAGGCTGACTCCCGGAGGGAGACAAATGTTGTCTCCCGGAGGGAGACAAAGTTTGTCTCCCGGAGGGAGACAAAATTGTCTCCCTCCCGGAGACAAAGTTCGTCTCCCGGAGGGAGACAAAGGTTGTCTCCCAGGGTGAGACAAAGGTTGTCTCCCGGGGGAGACAAAGGTTGTCTCCCGGAGGGAGAAAAAGGTTGTCTCCCGGAGGGAGGCAAAGGTTTTCTCCCGGAGGAGACAAATGTTGTCTCCCGGAGGGAGACAAATGTTGTCTCCTGGGGGGAGACAAAGGTTGTCTCCCGGAAGGAGACAAATGTTGTCTCCAAGAGATAGACAAAGGTTGTCTCCCGGAGGGAGACAAATGTTGTCTCCCGGAGTTAGACAAAGCTTGTCTCCCGGAAGGAGACAAAGGTCGTCTCCCGGAAGGAGACAAAGGTTGTCTCCCGGAGAGAGACAAAGGTTGTCTCGCGTAGGGAGACAAAGGTTGTCTCCGGAGGGAGACAAATGTTGTCTTCCGGAGGGAGACAAAGGTTGTCTCCGGAGGGAGACAAATGTTGTCTTCCGGAGGGAGACAAAGTTTGTCTCCCGGAGGGAGACAAAGGTTGTTTCCCGGGGGGAGACAAAGGTTGTCTCCCGGTGGGAGACAAAGGTTGTTTCCCGGAGGGAGACAAAGGTTGTCTCCCTGGGAGAGACATGGGTCGTCTCGCGGAGGGAGACAAAGTTTGTCTCCCGGAAGGGACAAATGTTGTCTCCCGGAAGGAGAGAAAGGTTGTCTCCTGGAGGGAGACAAAGGTTGTCTCCCGGAAGGATACAAAGGTTGTCTCCCGGTGGGAGACAAAGGTTGTCACCCGTAGGGAGGCAAATGTTGTCTCCAGGAGTTAGACAAAGCTTGTCTCCCGGAAGGAGACAAAGGTCGTCTCCCGGAGGGAGACAAAGGTTGTCCCCTTGAGGGAGACAAAGGTTGTCTCCCGGAGGGAGACAAATGTTGTCTCCAGGAGGTAGACAAAGATTGTCTCCCGGAAGGAGACAAAGGTCGTCTCCCGGAGGGAGACAAAGGTTGCCCCCCGGAAAGAGACAAAGGTTGTCTCCCGGGGGGAGACAAAGGTTCTCTCCCGGGGGGAGAAATAGGTTGTCTCCAGGAGGGAGACAAAGGTTGTCTCCCAGAGGGAGACAAAGGTTGTCTCGCGTATGGAGACAAAGGTTGTCTCCCGTAGGGAGACAAAGGTTGTCTCCCGGGGGGAGACAAAAGGTTGTCTTCCGGAGGGAGACAATTGTTGTCTCCCGGAGTTAGACAAAGGTTGTCTCCCGTAAGGAGACAAAGGTCGTCTCCCGGAGGGTGACAAAGGTTGTCTCCCGGAGGGAGACAAATGTTGTCTCCAGGAGATAGACAAACCTTGTCTCCCGGAAGGAGACAAAGGTCGTCTGCCGGAGGGAGACAAAGGTTGTCTCCCGGAGGGAGACAAATGTTGTCTCCCGGAGGGAGACAAAGGTTGTCTCCCGGAGGGAGACAAATGTTGTCTCCCGGAGGGAGACAAAGTTTGTCTCCTGGAGGGAGACAAAATTGTCTCCCTCCAGGAGACAAAGGTCGTCTCCCGGAGGGAGACAAAGGTTGTCTCCCGTGGGGAGAGAAAGGTTGTCTCCCGTATGGAGACAAAGGTTGTGTCCCAGAGGGAGACAAAGGTTGTCTCCCGGAGGGAGACAAAGTTTGTCTCCCGGAGGGAGACAAAATTGTCTCCCTCCCGGAGACAAAGTTCGTCTCCCGGAGGGAGACAAAGGTTGTCTCCCAGGGTGAGACAAAGGTTGTCTCCCGTATGGAGACAAAGGTTGTCTCCCGGAGGGAGAAAAAGGTTGTCTCCCGGAGGGAGGCAAAGGTTTTCTCCCGGAGGGAGACAAATGTTGTCTCCCGGAGGGAGACAAATGTTGTCTCCCGGAGGGAGACAAATGTTGTCTCCTGGGGGGAGACAAAGGTTGTCTCCCGGAAGGAGACAAATGTTGTCTCCCAGAGATAGACAAAGGTTGTCTCCCGGAGGGAGACAAAGGTTGTCTCCCGGAGGGAGACAAATGTTGTCTCCCGGAGTTAGACAAAGCTTGTCTCCCGGAGGGAGTCAAAGGTCGTCTCCCGAAGGGAGACAAAGGTTGTCTTCCGGAGGGAGACATAGGTCGTCTCCCGGAGGGAGACAAAGGTTGTCTCCCGTATGGAGACAAAGGTTGTCCCCCGGAGGGAGACAAATGTTGTTTCCCGGAGGGAGACAAAGGTTGTCTCCGGAGGGAGACAAATGTTGTCTCCCGGGGGGAGACAAATGTTGTCTCCAGGAGTTAGACAAAGCTTATCTCCCGGAAGGAGACAAAGGTCGTCTCCCGGAGGGAGAGAAAGGTTGTCTCCCGAAGGGAGACAAAGGTTGTCTCCCGGGGGGAGACAAAGGTTGTCTCCCGGAGGGAGATAAAGGTTGTCTCCCGGAAGGAGACAAATGTTGTCTCCCAGAGGGAGACAAAGGTTGTATCCCGGAGGGAGACAAAAATTGTGTCCCGGAAGGGGACAAATGTTGTCTCCCGGAGGGAGACAAAGGTTGTCTCCCGGAGGGAGACAGAGGTTGTTTCCCGGGGGAGACAAAGGTTGTCTCTCCCGGAGGGAGACAAATGTTGTCTCCCGGAGTTAGACAAAGCTTGTCTCCTGGAAGGAGACAAAGGTCGTCTCCTGGAGGGAGACAAAGGTAGTCTCCCTCCGGGAGACAAAGGTTGACTCCCGGAGGGAGACAAATGTTGTCTCCCGGAGGGAGACAAAGTTTGTCTCCCGGAGGGAGACAAAATTGTCTCCCTCCCGGAGACAAAGTTCGTCTCCCGGAGGGAGACAAAGGTTGTCTCCCAGGGTGAGACAAAGGTTGTCTCCCGTATGGAGACAAAGGTTGTCTCCCGGAGGGAGAAAAAGGTTGTCTCCCGGAGGGAGACAAATGTTGTCTCCCGGAGTTAGACAAAGCTTGTCTCCCGGAGGGAGTCAAAGGTCGTCTCCCGAAGGGAGACAAAGGTTGTCTTCCGGAGGGAGACATAGGTCGTCTCCCGGAGGGAGACAAAGGTTGTCTCCCGTATGGAGACAAAGGTTGTCCCCCGGAGGGAGACAAATGTTGTTTCCCGGAGGGAGACAAAGGTTGTCTCCGGAGGGAGACAAATGTTGTCTCCCGGGGGGAGACAAATGTTGTCTCCAGGAGTTAGACAAAGCTTATCTCCCGGAAGGAGACAAAGGTCGTCTCCCGGAGGGAGAGAAAGGTTGTCTCCCGAAGGGAGACAAAGGTTGTCTCCCGGGGGGAGACAAAGGTTGTCTCCCGGAGGGAGATAAAGGTTGTCTCCCGGAAGGAGACAAATGTTGTCTCCCAGAGGGAGACAAAGGTTGTATCCCGGAGGGAGACAAAAATTGTGTCCCGGAAGGGGACAAATGTTGTCTCCCGGAGGGAGACAAAGGTTGTCTCCCGGAGGGAGACAGAGGTTGTTTCCCGGGGGAGACAAAGGTTGTCTCTCCCGGAGGGAGACAAATGTTGTCTCCCGGAGTTAGACAAAGCTTGTCTCCTGGAAGGAGACAAAGGTCGTCTCCTGGAGGGAGACAAAGGTAGTCTCCCTCCGGGAGACAAAGGTTGACTCCCGGAGGGAGACAAATGTTGTCTCCCGGAGGGAGACAAAGTTTGTCTCCCGGAGGGAGACAAAATTGTCTCCCTCCCGGAGACAAAGTTCGTCTCCCGGAGGGAGACAAAGGTTGTCTCCCAGGGTGAGACATAGGTTGTCTCCCGGGGGAGACAAAGGTTGTCTCCCGGAGGGAGAAAAAGGTTGTCTCCCGGAGGGAGGCAAAGGTTTTCTCCCGGAGGGAGACAAATGTTGTCTCCCGGAGGGAGACAAATGTTGTCTCCTGGGGGGAGACAAAGGTTGTCTCCCGGAAGGAGACAAATGTTGTCTCCCAGAGATAGACAAAGGTTGTCTCCCGGAGGGAGACAAATGTTGTCTCCAGGAGTTAGACAAAGCTTGTCTCCCGGAAGGAGACAAAGGTCGTCTCCCGGAAGGAGACAAAGGTTGTCTCCCGGAGAGAGACAAAGGTTGTCTCGCGTAGGGAGACAAAGGTTGTCTCCCGGAGGGAGACAAAGGTTGTCTCCCGGAGGGAGACAAAGGTTGTCTCCCGGATGGAGACAAATGTTGTCTCCCGGAGGGAGACAAAGGTTGTCTCCGGAGGGAGACAAATGTTGTCTTCCGGAGGGAGACAAAGTTTGTCTCCCGGAGGGAGACAAAGGTTGTTTCCCGGGGGGAGACAAAGGTTGTCTCCCGGTGGGAGACAAAGAATATCTCCCGGGGGAGACAAATGTTGTCTCCCGGAGGGAGACAAAGGTTGTCTCCCGGAAGGAGACAAATGTTGTCTCCCAGAGGGAGACAAAGGTTGTCTCCCGGAGGGAGACAAAAATTGTCTCCCGGAAGGGGACAAATGTTGTCTCCCGGAGGGAGACAAAGGTTGTCTCCCGGAGGGAGACAAAGGTTGTCTCCCGGGGGAGACAAAGGTTGTCTCCCGGAGGGAGACAAAGGTTGTCTCCCGGAGGGAGACAAAGGTTGTCTCTCCCGGAGGGAGACAAATGTTGTCTCCCGGAGTTAGACAAAGCTTGTCTCCCGGAAGGAGACAAAGGTCGTCTCCTGGAGGGAGACAAAGGTAGTCTCCCTCCGGGAGACAAAGGTTGACTCCCGGAGGGAGACAAATGTTGTCTCCCGGAGGGAGACGGTTGTCTCCCGGGGGGAGACAAAGGTTGTCTCCCGGAGGGAGACAAAGGTTGTCTCCCGGGGGGAGACAAAGGTTGTCTCCCGTATGGAGACAAAGGTTGTCTCCCGGAGGGAGACAAATGTTGTCTACGGGAGTTAGACAAAGCTTGTCTCCCGGAACGAAACAAAGGTCGTCTCCCGGAGGGAGACAAATGTTGTCCCCCGGAGGGAGACAAAGGTCATCTCCTGGAGGGAGACAAAGGTTGTCTCCCGGGGGGAGACAAAGGTTGTCTCCCGGAGGGAGACAGAGGTTGTCTCCCAGAGGGAGACAAAGGTTGTCTCCCGGGAGGAGACAAAGGTTGTCTCCCGTATGGAGACAAAGGTTGTCTCCGGGAGTTAGACAAAGCTTGTCTCCCGGAAGGAAACAAAGGTCGTCTCCCGGAGGGAGACAAATGTTGTCTCCCGGAGGGAGACAAAGGTTGTCTCCCGGAGGGAGAAAAAGGTTGTCTCCTGGAGGAAAACAAAGGTTGTCTCCCGGAGGGAGACAAAGGTTGTCTCCCGGAGGGAGACAAAGGTTGTCTCCCGGAGGGAGACAAAGGTTGTCTCCCGTAGGGAGACAAAGGTCGTCTCCTGGAGGGAGACAAAGGTTGTCCCCCGGAGGGAGACAAAGGTTGTCTCCCGGAGGGAGACAAATGTTGTCTCCAGGAGTTAGACAAAGCTTGTCTCCCGGAAGGAGACAAAGGTCGTATCCCGGAGAGAGACAAAGGTTGTCTCCCGGAGGGAGACAAAGGTCGTCTCCCGGAGGGAGACAAAATTGTCTCCCTCCAGGAGACAAAGGTCGTCTCCCGGAGGGAGACAAAGGTTGTCTCCCGTGGGGAGACAAAGGTTGTCTCCCGTATGGAGACAAAGGTTGTGTCCCGGAGGGAGACAAAGGTTGTCTCCCAGAGGGAGTCAAAGGTCGTCTCCCGGAAGGAGACAAAGGTTGTCTTCCGGAAGGAGACATAGGTCGTCTCAAGGAGGGAGACAAAGGTTGTCTCCCGTATGGAGACAAAGGTTGTCCCCCGGAGGGACACAAATGTTGTTTCCCGGAGGGAGACAAAGGTTGTCTCCGGAGGGAGATAAATGTTGTCTCCCGGGGGGAGACAAATGTTGTCTCCAGGAGTTAGACAAAGCTTATCTCCCAGGAGGAGACAAAGGTCGTCTCCCGGAGGGAGAGAAAGGTTGTCTCCCGAAGGGAGACAAAGGTTGTCTCCCGGAGGGTGACAAATGTTGTCTCCAGGAGTTAGACAAAGCTTGTCTTCCGGAAGGAGACAAAGGTTGTCTCCCGGAGGTAGACAAAGGTTGTCTCCCGTAGGGAGACAAAGGTTGTCTCCCGGGGGAGACAAAGGTTGTCTCCCGTGGGGAGACAAAGGTTGTCTCCCGTATGGAGACAAAGGTTGTGTCCCGGAGGGAGACAAAGGTTGTCTCCCGGAGGGAGACAAAAATTGTCTCCCGGAAGGAGACAAATGTTGTCTCCCTGAGGGAGACAAAGGTTGTCTCCCGGGGGGAGACAAAGGTTGTCTCCCGTATGGAGATAAAGGCTGTCTCCCGGAGGGAGACAAAGGTTGTCTCCCGGGGGGAGACAAATGTTGTCTCCCGGAGGGAGGAAAAGGTTGTCTCCTAGAGGGAGACAAAGGTTGTCTCTCAGAGGGAAACAAATGTTGTCTCCCGGAGGAGGACAAAGGTTGTCTCCCGGGGGAGACAAATGTCGTCTCCCGTATGGATACAAAAGTTGTCCCCCGGAGGGAGACAAATTTTGTGTCCCGGAAGGAGACAAAGGTCGTCTCCCGTAGGGAGACAAAGGTTGTCTCCCGGGGGGAGACAAAGGTTGTCTCCCGGAGGGAGACAAAGGTTGACTCCCGGAAGGAGACAAATGTTGTCTCCCGGAGGGAGACAAAGGTTGTCTCCCGGAGGGAGACATAGGTTGTCTCCCGGAGGGAAACAAAGGTTGTCTCTTGGAGGGAGACAAAGGTTGTCTCCCGGAGGGAGACAAATGTTGTCTCAAGGAGTTAGACAAAGCTTGTCTCCCGGAAGGAGACAAAGGTCGTCTCCCGGAGGGAGACAAAGGCTGTCCCCCGGAGGGAGACAAAGGTTGTCTCCCGGAGGGAGACATAGGTCATCTCCCAGAGGGAGACAAAGTTTGTCTCCCGGGGGGAGACAAAGGTTGTCTCCCGGAGGGAGACATAGGTTGTCTCCCAGAGGGTAACAAATGTTGTCTCCCGGAGGGAGACAAAGGTTGTCTCCCGGGGGAGACAAAGGTTGTTTCCCGGAGGGAGACAAAGGTTGTCTCCCTGGGAGAGACAAAGGTCGTCTCCCGGAGGGAGACAAAGTTTGTCTCCCGGAAGGGACAAATGTTGTCTCCCGGAAGGAGAGAAAGGTTGTCTCCTGGAGGGAGACAAAGGTTGTCTCCCGGAAGGAGACAAAGGTTGTCTCCCGGTGGGAGACAAAGGTTGTCACCCGTAGGGAGGCAAATGTTGTCTCCAGGAGTTAGACAAAGCTTGTCTCCCGGAAGGAGACAAAGGTCGTCTCCCGGAGGGAGACAAAGGTTGTCCCCTAGAGGGAGACAAAGGTTGTCTTCCGGAGGGAGACAATTGTTGTCTCCCGGAGTTAGACAAAGGTTGTCTCCCGTAAGGAGACAAAGGTCGTCTCCCGGAGGGAGACAAAAATTGTCTCCTGGAAGGAGACAAATGTTGTCTCCCTGAGGGAGACAAAGGTTGTCTCCCGGGGGGAGACAAAGGTTGTCTCCCGTATGGAGATAAAGGTTGTCTCCCGGAGGGAGACAAAGGTTGTCTCCCGGGGGGAGACAAATGTTGTCTCCCGGAGGGAGGCAAAGGTTGTCTCCTAGAGGGAGACAAAGGTTGTCTCCCAGAGGGAAACAAATGTTGTCTCCCGGAGGAGGACAAAGGTTTTCTCCCGAAGGAGACAAATGTCGTCTCCCGTATGGATACAAAAGTTGTCCCCCGGAGGGAGACAAATTTTGTGTCCCGGAAGGAGACAAAGGTCGTCTCCCGTAGGGAGACAAAGGTTGTCTCCCGGGGGGAGACAAAGGTTGTCTCCCGGAGGGAGACAAAGGTTGACTCCCGGAAGGAGACAAATGTTGTCTCCCGGAGGGAGACAAAGGTTGTCTCCCGGAGGGAGACATAGGTTGTCTCCCGGAGGGAAACAAAGGTTGTCTCTTGGAGGGAGACATAGGTTGTCTCCCGGAGGGAAACAAAGGTTGTCTCTTGGAGGGAGACAAAGGTTGTCTCCCGGAGGGAGACAAATGTTGTCTCAAGGAGTTAGACAAAGCTTGTCTCCCGGAAGGAGACAAAGGTCGTCTCCCGGAGGGAGACAAAGGCTGTCCCCCGGAGGGAGACAAAGGTTGTCTCCCGGAGGGAGACATAGGTCATCTCCCAGAGGGAGACAAAGGTTGTCTCCCGGGGGGAGACAAAGGTTGTCTCCCGGAGGGAGACATAGGTTGTCTCCCAGAGGGTAACAAATGTTGTCTCCCGGAGGGAGACAAAGGTTGTCTCCCGGGGGAGACAAAGGTTGTTTCCCGGAGGGAGACAAAGGTTGTCTCCCTGGGAGAGACAAAGGTCGTCTCCCGGAGGGAGACAAAGTTTGTCTCCCGGAAGGGACAAATGTTGTCTCCCGGAAGGAGAGAAAGGTTGTCTCCTGGAGGGAGACAAAGGTTGTCTCCCGGAAGGATACAAAGGTTGTCACCCGGTGGGAGACAAAGGTTGTCACCCGTAGGGAGGCAAATGTTGTCTCCAGGAGTTAGACAAAGCTTGTCTCCCGGAAGGAGACAAAGGTCGTCTCCCGGAGGGAGACAAAGGTTGTCCCCTAGAGGGAGACAAAGGTTGTCTCCCGGAGGGAGACAAATGTTGTCTCCAGGAGGTAGACAAAGATTGTCTCCCGGAAGGAGACAAAGGTCGTCTCCCGGAGGGAGACAAAGGTTGCCCCCCGGAAAGAGACAAAGGTTGTCTCCCGGGGGGAGACAAAGGTTCTCTCCCGGGGGGAGAAATAGGTTGTCTCCAGGAGGGAGACAAAGGTTGTCTCCCAGAGGGAGACAAAGGTTGTCTCGCGTATGGAGACAAAGGTTGTCTCCCGTAGGGAGACAAAGGTTGTCTCCCGGGGGGAGACAAAGGCTGTCTTCCGGAGGGAGACAATTGTTGTCTCCCGGAGTTAGACAAAGGTTGTCTCCCGTAAGGAGACAAAGGTCGTCTCCCGGAGGGAGACAAAGGTTGTCTCCCGGAGGGAGACAAATGTTGTCTCCAGGAGATAGACAAACCTTGTCTCCCGGAAGGAGACAAAGGTCGTCTGCCGGAGGGAGACAAAGGTTGTCTCCCGGAGGGAGACAAATGTTGTCTCCCGGAGGGAGACAAAGGTTGTCTCCCGGAGGGAGACAAATGTTGTCTCCCGGAGGGAGACAAAGTTTGTCTCCTGGAGGGAGACAAAATTGTCTCCCTCCAGGAGACAAAGGTCGTCTCCCGGAGGGAGACAAAGGTTGTCTCCCGTGGGGAGAGAAAGGTTGTCTCCCGTATGGAGACAAAGGTTGTGTCCCAGAGGGAGACAAAGGTTGTCTCCCTCCCGGAGACAAAGTTCGTCTCCCGGAAGGAGACAAAGGTTGTCTCCCAGGGTGAGACAAAGGTTGTCTCCCGTATGGAGACAAAGGTTGTCTCCCGGAGGGAGAAAAAGGTTGTCTCCCGGAGGGAGGCAAAGGTTTTCTCCCGGAGGGAGACAAATGTTGTCTCCCGGAGGGAGACAAATGTTGTCTCCTGGGGGGAGACAAAGGTTGTCTCCCGGAGGGAGACAAATGTTGTCTCCCGGAGTTAGACAAAGCTTGTCTCCCGGAGGGAGTCAAAGGTCGTCTCCCGAAGGGAGACAAAGGTTGTCTTCCGGAGGGAGACATAGGTCGTCTCCCGGAGGGAGACAAAGGTTGTCTCCCGTATGGAGACAAAGGTTGTCCCCCGGAGGGAGACAAATGTTGTTTCCCGGAGGGAGACAAAGGTTGTCTCCGGAGGGAGACAAATGTTGTCTCCCGGGGGGAGACAAATGTTGTCTCCAGGAGTTAGACAAAGCTTATCTCCCGGAAGGAGACAAAGGTCGTCTCCCGGAGGGAGAGAAAGGTTGTCTCCCGAAGGGAGACAAAGGTTGTCTCCCGGGGGGAGACAAAGGTTGTCTCCCGGAGGGAGATAAAGGTTGTCTCCCGGAAGGAGACAAATGTTGTCTCCCAGAGGGAGACAAAGGTTGTATCCCGGAGGGAGACAAAAATTGTCTCCCGGAAGGGGACAAATGTTGTCTCCCGGAGGGAGACAAAGGTTGTCTCCCGGAGGGAGACAGAGGTTGTTTCCCGGGGGAGACAAAGGTTGTCTCTCCCGGAGGGAGACAAATGTTGTCTCCCGGAGTTAGACAAAGCTTGTCTCCTGGAAGGAGACAAAGGTCGTCTCCTGGAGGGAGACAAAGGTAGTCTCCCTCCGGGAGACAAAGGCTGACTCCCGGAGGGAGACAAATGTTGTCTCCCGGAGGGAGACAAAGTTTGTCTCCCGGAGGGAGACAAAATTGTCTCCCTCCCGGAGACAAAGTTCGTCTCCCGGAGGGAGACAAAGGTTGTCTCCCAGGGTGAGACAAAGGTTGTCTCCCGGGGGAGACAAAGGTTGTCTCCCGGAGGGAGAAAAAGGTTGTCTCCCGGAGGGAGGCAAAGGTTTTCTCCCGGAGGAGACAAATGTTGTCTCCCGGAGGGAGACAAATGTTGTCTCCTGGGGGGAGACAAAGGTTGTCTCCCGGAAGGAGACAAATGTTGTCTCCAAGAGATAGACAAAGGTTGTCTCCCGGAGGGAGACAAATGTTGTCTCCCGGAGTTAGACAAAGCTTAACTCCCGGAAGGAGACAAAGGTCGTCTCCCGGAAGGAGACAAAGGTTGTCTCCCGGAGAGAGACAAAGGTTGTCTCGCGTAGGGAGACAAAGGTTGTCTCCGGAGGGAGACAAATGTTGTCTTCCGGAGGGAGACAAAGGTTGTCTCCGGAGGGAGACAAATGTTGTCTTCCGGAGGGAGACAAAGTTTGTCTCCCGGAGGGAGACAAAGGTTGTTTCCCGGGGGGAGACAAAGGTTGTCTCCCGGTGGGAGACAAAGGTTGTTTCCCGGAGGGAGACAAAGGTTGTCTCCCTGGGAGAGACAAAGGTCGTCTCGCGGAGGGAGACAAAGTTTGTCTCCCGGAAGGGACAAATGTTGTCTCCCGGAAGGAGAGAAAGGTTGTCTCCTGGAGGGAGACAAAGGTTGTCTCCCGGAAGGATACAAAGGTTGTCTCCCGGTGGGAGACAAAGGTTGTCACCCGTAGGGAGGCAAATGTTGTCTCCAGGAGTTAGACAAAGCTTGTCTCCCGGAAGGAGACAAAGGTCGTCTCCCGGAGGGAGACAAAGGTTGTCCCCTTGAGGGAGACAAAGGTTGTCTCCCGGAGGGAGACAAATGTTGTCTCCAGGAGGTAGACAAAGATTGTCTCCCGGAAGGAGACAAAGGTCTTCTCCCGGAGGGAGACAAAGGTTGCCCCCCGGAAAGAGACAAAGGTTGTCTCCCGGGGGAGACAAAGGTTGTCTCCCGGAGGGAGAAAAAGGTTGTCTCCCGGAGGGAGGCAAAGGTTTTCTCCCGGAGGAGACAAATGTTGTCTCCCGGAGGGAGACAAAGGTTGTCCCCTTGAGGGAGACAAAGGTTGTCACCCGTAGGGAGGCAAATGTTGTCTCCAGGAGTTAGACAAAGCTTGTCTCCCGGAAGGAGACAAAGGTCGTCTCCCGGAGGGAGACAAAGGTTGTCCCCTTGAGGGAGACAAAGGTTGTCTCCCGGAGGGAGACAAATGTTGTCTCCAGGAGGTAGACAAAATTGTCTCCCTCCCGGAGACAAAGTTCGTCTCCCGGAGGGAGACAAAGGTTGTCTCCCAGGGTGAGACAAAGGTTGTCTCCCGGGGGAGACAAAGGTTGTCTCCCGGAGGGAGAAAAAGGTTGTCTCCCGGAGGGAGGCAAAGGTTTTCTCCCGGAGGAGACAAATGTTGTCTCCCGGAGGGAGACAAATGTTGTCTCCTGGGGGGAGACAAAGGTTGTCTCCCAGAAGGAGACAAATGTTGTCTCCAAGAGATAGACAAAGGTTGTCTCCCGGAGGGAGACAAATGTTGTCTCCCGGAGTTAGACAAAGCTTGTCTCCCGGAAGGAGACAAAGGTCGTCTCCCGGAAGGAGACAAAGGTTGTCTCCCGGAGAGAGACAAAGGTTGTCTCGCGTAGGGAGACAAAGGTTGTCTCCGGAGGGAGACAAATGTTGTCTTCCGGAGGGAGACAAAGGTTGTCTCCGGAGGGAGACAAATGTTGTCTTCCGGAGGGAGACAAAGTTTGTCTCCCGGAGGGAGACAAAGGTTGTTTCCCGGGGGGAGACAAAGGTTGTCTCCCGGTGGGAGACAAAGGTTGTTTCCCGGAGGGAGACAAAGGTTGTCTCCCTGGGAGAGACAAAGGTCGTCTCGCGGAGGGAGACAAAGTTTGTCTCCCGGAAGGGACAAATGTTGTCTCCCGGAAGGAGAGAAAGGTTGTCTCCTGGAGGGAGACAAAGGTTGTCTCCCGGAAGGATACAAAGGTTGTCTCCCGGTGGGAGACAAAGGTTGTCACCCATAGGGAGGCAAATGTTGTCTCCAGGAGTTAGACAAAGCTTGTCTCCCGGAAGGAGACAAAGGTCGTCTCCCGGAGGGAGACAAAGGTTGTCCCCTTGAGGGAGACAAAGGTTGTCTCCCGGAGGGAGACAAATGTTGTCTCCAGGAGGTAGACAAAGATTGTCTCCCGGAAGGAGACAAAGGTCGTCTCCCGGAGGGAGACAAAGGTTGCCCCCCGGAAAGAGACAAAGGTTGTCTCCCGGGGGGAGACAAAGGTTCTCTCCCGGGGGGAGAAATAGGTTGTCTCCAGGAGGGAGACAAAGGTTGTCTCCCAGAGGGAGACAAAGGTTGTCTCGCGTATGGAGACAAAGGTTGTCTCCCGTAGGGAGACAAAGGTTGTCTCCCGGGGGGAGACAAAAGGTTGTCTTCCGGAGGGAGACAATTGTTGTCTCCCGGAGTTAGACAAAGGTTGTCTCCCGTAAGGAGACAAAGGTCGTCTCCCGGAGGGTGACAAAGGTTGTCTCCCGGAGGGAGACAAATGTTGTCTCCAGGAGATAGACAAACCTTGTCTCCCGGAAGGAGACAAAGGTCGTCTGCCGGAGGGAGACAAAGGTTGTCTCCCGGAGGGAGACAAATGTTGTCTCCCGGAGGGAGACAAAGGTTGTCTCCCGGAGGGAGACAAATGTTGTCTCCCGGAGGGAGACAAAGTTTGTCTCCTGGAGGGAGACAAAATTGTCTCCCTCCAGGAGACAAAGGTCGTCTCCCGGAGGGAGACAAAGGTTGTCTCCCGTGGGGAGAGAAAGGTTGTCTCCCGTATGGAGACAAAGGTTGTGTCCCAGAGGGAGACAAAGGTTGTCTCCCGGAGGGAGACAAAGTTTGTCTCCCGGAGGGAGACAAAATTGTCTCCCTCCCGGACACAAAGTTCGTCTCCCGGAGGGAGACAAAGGTTGTCTCCCAGGGTGAGACAAAGGTTGTCTCCCGTATGGAGACAAAGGTTGTCTCCCGGAGGGAGAAAAAGGTTGTCTCCCGGAGGGAGGCAAAGGTTTTCTCCCGGAGGGAGACAAATGTTGTCTCCCGGAGGGAGACAAATGTTGTCTCCCGGAGGGAGACAAATGTTGTCTCCTGGGGGGAGACAAAGGTTGTCTCCCGGAAGGAGACAAATGTTGTCTCCCAGAGATAGACAAAGGTTGTCTCCCGGAGGGAGACAAAGGTTGTCTCCCGGAGGGAGACAAATGTTGTCTCCCGGAGTTAGACAAAGCTTGTCTCCCGGAGGGAGTCAAAGGTCGTCTCCCGAAGGGAGACAAAGGTTGTCTCCCGAAGGGAGACAAAGGTTGTCTCCCGGGGGGAGACAAAGGTTGTCTCCCGGAGGGAGATAAAGGTTGTCTCCCGGAAGGAGACAAATGTTGTCTCCCAGAGGGAGACAAAGGTTGTATCCCGGAGGGAGACAAAAATTGTGTCCCGGAAGGGGACAAATGTTGTCTCCCGGAGGGAGACAAAGGTTGTCTCCCGGAGGGAGACAGAGGTTGTTTCCCGGGGGAGACAAAGGTTGTCTCTCCCGGAGGGAGACAAATGTTGTCTCCCGGAGTTAGACAAAGCTTGTCTCCTGGAAGGAGACAAAGGTCGTCTCCTGGAGGGAGACAAAGGTAGTCTCCCTCCGGGAGACAAAGGTTGACTCCCGGAGGGAGACAAATGTTGTCTCCCGGAGGGAGACAAAGTTTGTCTCCCGGAGGGAGACAAAATTGTCTCCCTCCCGGAGACAAAGTTCGTCTCCCGGAGGGAGACAAAGGTTGTCTCCCAGGGTGAGACAAAGGTTGTCTCCCGGGGGAGACAAAGGTTGTCTCCCGGAGGGAGAAAAAGGTTGTCTCCCGGAGGGAGGCAAAGGTTTTCTCCCGGAGGGAGACAAATGTTGTCTCCCGGAGGGAGACAAATGTTGTCTCCTGGGGGGAGACAAAGGTTGTCTCCCGGAAGGAGACAAATGTTGTCTCCCAGAGATAGACAAAGGTTGTCTCCCGGAGGGAGACAAATGTTGTCTCCAGGAGTTAGACAAAGCTTGTCTCCCGGAAGGAGACAAAGGTCGTCTCCCGGAAGGAGACAAAGGTTGTCTCCCGGAGAGAGACAAAGGTTGTCTCGCGTAGGGAGACAAAGGTTGTCTCCCGGAGGGAGACAAAGGTTGTCTCCCGGAGGGAGACAAAGGTTGTCTCCCGGATGGAGACAAATGTTGTCTCCCGGAGGGAGACAAAGGTTGTCTCCGGAGGGAGACAAATGTTGTCTTCCGGAGGGAGACAAAGTTTGTCTCCCGGAGGGAGACAAAGGTTGTTTCCCGGGGGGAGACAAAGGTTGTCTCCCGGTGGGAGACAAAGAATATCTCCCGGGGGAGACAAATGTTGTCTCCCGGAGGGAGACAAAGGTTGTCTCCCGGAAGGAGACAAATGTTGTCTCCCAGAGGGGGACAAAGGTTGTCTCCCGGAGGGAGACAAAAATTGTCTCCCGGAAGGGGACAAATGTTGTCTCCCGGAGGGAGACAAAGGTTGTCTCCCGGAGGGAGACAAAGGTTGTCTCCCGGGGGAGAGAAAGGTTGTCTCCCGGAGGGAGACAAAGGTTGTCTCCCGGAGGGAGACAAAGGTTGTCTCTCCCGGAGGGAGACAAATGTTGTCTCCCGGAGTTAGACAAAGCTTGTCTCCCGGAAGGAGACAAAGGTCGTCTCCTGGAGGGAGACAAAGGTAGTCTCCCTCCGGGAGATAAAGGTTGACTCCCGGAGGGAGACAAATGTTGTCTCCCGGAGGGAGACAAAATTGTCTCCCTCCCGGAGACAAAGTTCGTCTCCCGGAGGGAGACAAAGGTTGTCTCCCAGGGTGAGACAAAGGTTGTCTCCCGTATGGAGACAAAGGTTCTCTCCCGGAGGGAGACAAAGGTTGTCTCCCGGAGGGAGACAAATGTTGTCTCCTGGGGGGAGACAAATGTTGTCTCCCGGAAGGAGACAAATGTTGTCTCCCAGAGATAGACAAAGGTTGTCTCCCGGAGGGAGACAAAGGTTGTCTCCCGGAGGGAGACATATGTTGTCTCCCGGAGTTAGACAAAGCTTGTCTCCCGGAAGGAGACAAAGGTCGTCTCCCGGAAGGAGACAAAGGTTGTCTCCCGGAGGGAGACAAAGGTTGTCTCGCGTAGGGAGCCAAAGGTTGTCTCCCGGAGGGAGACAAAGGTTGTCTCCCGGAGGGAGACAAAGGTTGTCTCCCGGATGGAGACAAATGTTGTCTCCCGGAGGGAGACAAAGAATGTCTCCGGAGGGAGACAAATGTTGTCTTCCGGAGGGAGACAAAGTTTGTCTCTCGGAGGGAGACAAAGGTTGTTTCCCGGGGGGAGACAAAGGTTGTCTCCCGGAGGGAGACAAAGGCTATC
Organism: Aurelia sp. 4 Dawson et al 2005; assembly: GCA_964019985.1. Taxonomy (NCBI): domain Eukaryota; kingdom Metazoa; phylum Cnidaria; class Scyphozoa; order Semaeostomeae; family Ulmaridae; genus Aurelia; species Aurelia sp. 4 Dawson et al 2005. The sequence continues at coordinate 33,498,693 of OZ026492.1, read as the reverse complement.
TCCCGGGGGAGACAAATGTTGTCTCCCGGAGGGAGACAAAGGTTGTCTCCCGGATGGAGACAAAGGTTGTCTCCCGAGGGGAGACAAAGGTTGTCTCCCGGAGGGAGACAAAGGCTATCTCCCGGGGGAGACAAAGGTTGTCTCCCGGGGGGAGACAAATGTTGTCTCCCGGAGTTAGACAAAGCTTGTCTCCCGGAAGGAGACAGAGGTCGTCTCCCGGAGGGAGACAAAATTGTCTCCCTCCCGGAGACAAAGGTCGTCTCCCGGAGGGAGACAAAGGTTGTCTCCCGGAGGGAGACATAGGTCGTCTCCCGGAGGGAGACAAAGGTTGTCTCCCGGGGGGAGACAAAGGTTGTCTCCCGGAGGGAGACAAAGGTTGTCTCCCGGAGGGAGACAAAGGTTGTCTCCCGGAGGGAGACAAGATTGTCTCCCAGAGGGAGACAAATGTTGTCTCCCGTATGGAAACAGAGATTGTCTGCCGGAGGGAAACAAAGGTTGTCTCCCGGAGGGAGACAAAGGTTGTTTCCCGGAGGGAGACAAATGTTGTCTCCCGGAGGGAGACAAAGTTTGTCTCCCGGAGGGAGACAAAGGTTGCCTCTCGGAAGGAGACAAAGGTTGTCTCCCGGAAGGAGACAAATGTTGTCTCCCGGAGGGAGACAAAGGTTGTCTCCGGAGGGAGACAAATGTCGTCTCCCGGAGGGAGACAAATGTTGTCTCCAGGAGTTAGACAAAGCTTGTCTCCCGGAAGGAGACAAAGGTCGTCTCCCGGAAGGAGACAAAGGTTGTCTCCCGGAGAGAGACAAAGGTTGTCTCGCGTAGGGAGACAAAGGTTGTCTCCCGGAGGGAGACAAAGGTTGTCTCCCGGAGGGAGACAAAGGTTGTCTCCCGGATGGAGACAAATGTTGTCTCCCGGAGGGAGACAAAGGTTGTCTCCGGAGGGAGACAAATGTTGTCTTCCGGAGGGAGACAAAGTTTGTCTCCCGGAGGGAGACAAAGGTTTTTTCCCGGGGGGAGACAAAGGTTGTCTCCCGGTGGGAGATAAAGAATATCTCCCGGGGGAGACAAATGTTGTCTCCCGGAGGGAGACAAAGGTTGTCTCCCGGAAGGAGACAAATGTTGTCTCCCAGAGGGAGACAAAGGTTGTCTCCCGGAGGGAGACAAAAATTGTCTCCCGGAAGGGGACAAATGTTGTCTCCCGGAGGGAGACAAAGGTTGTCTCCCGGAGGGAGACAAAGGTTGTCTCCCGGGGGAGACAAAGGTTGTCTCCCGTAGGGAGACAAAGGTTGTCTCCCGGGGGGAGACAAAGGTTGTCTCCCGGAGGGAGACAAAGGTTGACTCCCGGAAGGAGACAAATGTTGTCTCCCGGAGGGAGACAAAGGTTGTCTCCCGGAGGGAGACATAGGTTGTCTCCCGGAGGGAAACAAAGGTTGTCTCTTGGAGGGAGACAAAGGTTGTCTCCCGGAGGGAGACAAATGTTGTCTCAAGGAGTTAGACAAAGCTTGTCTCCCGGAAGGAGACAAAGGTCGTCTCCCGGAGGGAGACAAAGGCTGTCCCCCGGAGGGAGACAAAGGTTGTCTCCCGGAGGGAGACATAGGTCATCTCCCAGAGGGAGACAAAGTTTGTCTCCCGGGGGGAGACAAAGGTTGTCTCCCGGAGGGAGACATAGGTTGTCTCCCAGAGGGTAACAAATGTTGTCTCCCGGAGGGAGACAAAGGTTGTCTCCCGGGGGAGACAAAGGTTGTTTCCCGGAGGGAGACAAAGGTTGTCTCCCTGGGAGAGACAAAGGTCGTCTCCCGGAGGGAGACAAAGTTTGTCTCCCGGAAGGGACAAATGTTGTCTCCCGGAAGGAGAGAAAGGTTGTCTCCTGGAGGGAGACAAAGGTTGTCTCCCGGAAGGAGACAAAGGTTGTCTCCCGGTGGGAGACAAAGGTTGTCACCCGTAGGGAGGCAAATGTTGTCTCCAGGAGTTAGACAAAGCTTGTCTCCCGGAAGGAGACAAAGGTCCTCTCCCGGAGGGAGACAAAGGTTGTCCCCTAGAGGGAGACAAAGGTTGTCTCCCGGAGGGAGACAAATGTTGTCTCCAGGAGGTAGACAAAGATTTTCTCCCGGAAGGAGACAAAGGTCGTCTCCCGGAGGGAGACAAAGGTTGCCCCCCGGAAAGAGACAAAGGTTGTCTCCCGGAAGGAGACAAAGGTTCTATCACGGAGGGAGACAAAGGTTGTCTCCCGGCGGGAGACAAAGGTTATCTCCCGGGGGGAGACAAAGGTTCTCTCCCGGGGGGAGAAATAGGTTGTCTCCAGGAGGGAGACAAAGGTTGTCTCCCAGAGGGAGACAAAGGTTGTCTCCAGGAGTTAGACAAAGCTTATCTCCCGGAAGGAGACAAAGGTCGTCTCCCGGAGGGAGAGAAAGGTTGTCTCCCGAAGGGAGACAAAGGTTGTCTCCCGGGGGGAGACAAAGGTTGTCTCTCGGAGGGAGACAAAGGTTGTCTCCCGGAAGGAGACAAATGTTGTCTCCCAGAGGGAGACAAAGCTTGTCTCCTGGAAGGAGACAAAGGTCGTCTCCTGGAGGGAGACAAAGGTAGTCTCCCTCCGGGAGACAAAGGTTGACTCCCGGAGGGAGACAAATGTTGTCTCCCGGAGGGAGACAAAGTTTGTCTCCCGGAGGGAGACAAAATTGTCTCCCTCCCGGAGACAAAGTTCGTCTCCCGGAGGGAGACAAAGGTTGTCTCCCAGGGTGAGACAAAGGTTGTCTCCCGCATGGAGACAAAGGTTGTCTCCCGGAGGGAGAAAAAGGTTGTCTCCCGGAGGGAGCCAAAGGTTTTCTCCCGGACGGAGACAAATGTTTTCTCCCGGAGGGAGACAAATGTTGTCTCCCGGAGGGAGACAAATGTTGTCTCCTTGGGGAAGACAAAGGTTGTCTCCCGGAAGGAGACAAATGTTGTCTCCCAGAGATAGACAAAGGTTGTCTCCCGGAGGGAGACAAAGGTTGTCTCCCGGAGGGAGACAAATGTTGTCTCCCGGAGTTAGACAAAGCTTGTCTCCCGGAGGGAGTCAAAGGTCGTCTCCCGAAGGGAGACAAAGGTTGTCTTCCGGAGGGAGACATAGGTCGTCTCCCGGAGGGAGACAAAGGTGGTCTCCCGTATGGAGACAAAGGTTGTCCCCCGGAGGGAGACAAATGTTGTTTCCCGGAGGGAGACAAAGGTTGTCTCCGGAGGGAGACAAATGTTGTCTCCCGGGGGGAGACAAATGTTGTCTCCAGGAGTTAGACAAAGCTTATCTCCCGGAAGGAGACAAAGGTCGTCTCCCGGAGGGAGAGAAAGGTTGTCTCCCGAAGGGAGACAAAGGTTGTCTCCCGGGGGGAGACAAAGGTTGTCTCCCGGAGGGAGACAAAGGTTGTCTCCCGGAAGGAGACAAATGTTGTCTCTTAGAGGGAGACAAAGGTTGTATCCCGGAGGGAGACAAAAATTGTCTCCCGGAAGGGGACAAATGTTGTCTCCCGGAGGGAGACAAAGGTTGTCTCCCGGAGGGAGACAGAGGTTGTTTCCCGGGGGAGACAAAGGTTGTCTCCCGGAGGGAGAAAAAGGTTGTCTCCCGGAGGGAGGCAAAGGTTTTCTCCCGGAGGGAAACAAATGTTGTCTCCCGGAGGGAGACAAATGTTGTCTCCTGGGGGGAGACAAAGGTTGTCTCCCGGAAGGAGACAAATGTTGTCTCCCAGAGATAGACAAAGGTTGTCTCCCGGAGGGAGACAAATGTTGTCTCCCGGAGTTAGACAAAGCTTGTCTCCCGGAAGGAGACAAAGGTCGTCTCCCGGAAGGAGACAAAGGTTGTCTCCCGGAGAGAGACAAAGGTTGTCTCGCGTAGGGAGACAAAGGTTGTCTCCCGGAGGGAGACAAAGGTTGTCTCCCGGAGGGAGACAAAGGTTGTCTCCCGGATGGAGACAAATGTTGTCTCCCGGAGGGAGACAAAGGTTGTCTCCGGAGGGAGACAAATGTTGTCTTCCGGAGGGAGACAAAGTTTGTCTCCCGGAGGGAGACAAAGGTTGTTTCCCGGGGGGAGACAAAGGTTGTCTCCCGGAGGGAGACAAAGGCTATCTCCCGGGGGAGACAAATGTTGTCTCCCGGAGGGAGACAAAGGTTGTCTCCCGGAAGGAGACAAATGTTGTCTCCCAGAGGGAGACAAAGGTTGTCTCCCGGAGGGAGACAAAGGTTGTCTCCCGGGGGAGACAAAGGTTGTCTCCCGGAGGGAGACAAAGGTTGTCTCCCGGAGGGAGACAAAGGTTGTCTCTCCCGGAGGGAGACAAATGTTGTCTCACGGAGTTAGACAAAGCTTGTCTCCCGGAAGGAGACAAAGGTCGTCTCCTGGAGGGAGACAAAGGTAGTCTCCCTCCGGGAGACAAAGGTTGACTCCCGGAGGGAGACAAATGTTGTCTCCCGGAGGGAGACAAAATTGTCTCCCTCCCGGAGACAAAGTTCGTCTCCCGGAGGGAGACAAAGGTTGTCTCCCAGGGTGAGACAAAGGTTGTCTCCCGTATGGAGACAAAGGTTCTCTCCCGGAGGGAGACAAAGGTTGTCTCCCGGAGGGAGACAAATGTTGTCTCCTGGGGGGAGACAAAGGTTGTCACCCGGAAGGAGACAAATGTTGTCTCCCAGAGATAGACAAAGGTTGTCTCCCGGAGGGAGACAAAGGTTGTCTCCCGGAGGGAGACAAATGTTGTCTCCCGGAGTTAGACAAAGCTTGTCTCCCGGAAGGAGACAAAGGTCGTCTCCCGGAAGGAGACAAAGGTTGTCTCCCGGAGGGAGACAAAGGTTGTCTCGCGTAGGGAGACAAAGGTTGTCTCCCGGAGGGAGACAAAGGTTGTCTCCCGGAGGGAGACAAAGGTTGTCTCCCGGATGGAGACAAATGTTGTCTCCCGGAGGGAGACAAAGGTTGTCTCCGGAGGGAGACAAATGTTGTCTTCCGGAGGGAGACAAAGTTTGTCTCCCTCCGGGAGACAAAGGTTGTTTCCCGGGGGGAGACAAAGGTTGTCTCCCGGAGGGAGACAAAGGCTATCTCCCGGGGGAGACAAATGTTGTCTCCCGGAGGGAGACAAAGGTTGTCTCCCGGATGGAGACAAAGGTTGTCTCCCGAGGGGAGACAAAGGTTGTCTCCCGGAGGGAGACAAAGGCTATCTCCCGGGGGAGACAAAGGTTGTCTCCCGGGGGGAGACAAATGTTGTCTCCCGGAGTTAGACAAAGCTTGTCTCCCGGAAGGAGACAGAGGTCGTCTCCCGGAGGGAGACAAAATTGTCTCCCTCCCGGAGACAAAGGTCGTCTCCCGGAGGGAGACAAAGGTTGTCTCCCGGAGGGAGACATAGGTCGTCTCCCGGAGGGAGACAAAGGTTGTCTCCCGGGGGGAGACAAAGGTTGTCTCTCGGAGGGAGACAAATGTTGTCTTCTGGAGGGAGACAAAGGTTGTCTCCCGGAGGGAGACAAATGTTGTCTCACGGGGGGAGACAAAGGTTGTCACCCGGAGGCACACAAAGGTCGTCTCCCGGGGGGAGACAAAGGTTGTCTCCCGGAGGGAGACAAATGTTGTCTCCCGGAGGATAACGGTGGATAATTAGAAAACAAAATGAGGTATCAAAGAAATTTGAAATGGGTTCCGCATCATTCAATAGTGCTGTTCGTTTGAATCAATAAAAAAATTCGCTTCAGATCACCTATAACGCTTAACGCAATGCCAAAATACGTTTGACTAAAACTGTTCAGACATAATCATCGATGGAGGACATATAAAATGATTATGATTTCATGAGCGTTACAGTTGCAGTAGGTCCTGGAAAGGTGGATCTCCACCATTTTCGATTGTGTATTGAGTTTCAAAATCAAAATATTTAGACCTAGTTGTGTATCCTGTTAGATCTCTGCAAAGCTATAGTCAAATGAAGGTGGTCCTTGTGCACTTTTCGCATGTTTGGAGCACAGGAAGCCCATATTACAGATTATTAGAAAAAATAATTTTTCAAGAAATTATTTTCCGTTCTTTCACATATCATTGTGCTGTTCTCCCTTCGTCCTTTCGTTTACATTCACAGCCAATCCGTTTTATTATCCGTGAAATAAAAACTTTTGAAAAGATGTTTCCTTGTGCTCTTTTCAAAAGTTTTATTTCACGGATAATAACACGGATTGGCTGTGAATGTAAACGAAATGACGAAAGGAGAACAACACAATGATATGTGAAAGAACGGAAAATAATTTCTTGAACCAAATATTTTTCTAATAAGGGACCGTACATTATTTACAGAGGGGTTGGTACCGAAGAGAAATGGGTTGGGTAAAACAAATTTTCTGACATGAAGGTTGGGTGAATAGTTTTTCATGCAGTTTGAAGGTTGGGTAAACAAAATTTTTCAATTAACTAATAGTAAATTTTTAAAGTCCTAAATTGCCAATTTCATTATCAATATCACTAAACCTTTCCATTTCACATCTACTGTCGATTTTTTTTCCATCTTTGTCATGAATATTTCCAATATCTACGGTATTTACAATCTACGGTATTTACGGTACTCACATTTACTAGCCTGTGTTCCAGATGATGGTCTGGAACACAGGCTAACATTTACAACCTCCAGTTTTGACATTGAAGTAGTGTCAAAACTGGAGAGTTGGATAAAATATTTTTCAACCTGAAAATTATTGGGTAGATCTTTTTTCAGTCGCCTATTCAGTTGGGTAAGAAGATTTTTTGAACCAAGAAACATTTCTCTTCAGTACCAACCCCTCTGTAAATAATGAACGGTCCCTAATCTGGCAGTTCACTTCTGTTCACTTGCGTTTGCGTTGTTGTTGTTGTTGTTGTTGGTGTCACAGGGGTACAAAGTAGCTTTAGAAGAAAAGGGGCCTAAATTTCCTGTTTGAGGTGGCCATTTGGCTGTGGATACTTTGTCAGGTTTGGTTGACGACAGATCAACCTTCATGGCTTGCAATTAACCCAGGTAGAGGAAATATCTTGAAGGTCTTCGAATCAACCGCGGTTGATTGCTGTTTTACGGATTTAGGAAAGAGGAGCGCAGGGAAAAGGTCAAGGAGGGAGCTGATGTTTTTGATCTGTTGGAAGGTCCTGCATGCATGTGGTGGCCTAAACAAAAAAGCGATCTTTCTGCCTTCACAGTTTACAAACCTGTGTTCTTTGTCTATCATTGATTTTGAAACCTTGTATAATATTTTTCTGCCACTTGGGAGTCTTGTTTGCATATGATTGTAGAGGTATTGACTTGTTTTATGAAAAGAAAAAGAAAATTTTGCAAGCTACACAACAGTAAGACTCCATCTTGCTATCCTCTTCGCGAAGAGAATCATATTATTGTACAAGAGAAGCATATTACTTTCAGTGTGAGAAGGAAATCAAAATGGCAAACTTTGGAGCATACCATAAAACAGCGAAATTCTCTTCCTACACACTGAGCTACTTTCAAAAACGCTTCATCCGTTATGCACAGAGGCCAATAGACACCATTTACAAAGATATGATAGATGGCAAAAGATCAGCACTGGCACATGCTATCACCCTTGTCGAATCAACAAGACCAGAAAAGAGACAACTTTCAGAGACATTATTAAGTAGGACACTGAAAAGACTTCGGAGTGGTATCACATATTCAAATAACTCAAAAGTGACATTTCGAATTGGTCTTACTGGACCGCCAGGTGCAGGAAAAAGTACGCTGATTGAAAATCTTGGAAAATATCTGACATCTTTGGGGCACAAAGTTGCTGTTCTAGCTGTAGATCCTTCTTCGGCGAAGACAGGAGGATCCCTGCTTGGTGATCGAACAAGAATGACAGAATTAGCTAGGGATGAAAATGCTTACATAAGACCATCACCTTCATCAGGAACACTGGGTAAGGTGTTTTTTGTTAAAGGTTATCACCAAAAAAATTGTTGTCGCAGTAAACAGAATTAGGCCATTAGGGGGAGGTGATTCAGCTGAAATCAGTTAAAAATTTTAGTATTGGAAGGAAACATGAAGTAATTGATGTTACATGTTTTGTATAAGAAACTGATTTATAAGAAACTAGCACTAAGATGGCCAAAATTTTAAGAAACTCTAGTACTATGTCTGAGAAGTACTAAGAAACTTTTCAAAGTTAAAAGTATGGATGTCAAAGCAAATAGATTGTTGAATCTTTATTCTTGAGCAATATTATCTAAACATTTGTATTTTCAACATAACAGAGCACTGTTTATTCCTTAATCATGTAGAGAATAAAGATTACTGTCTATCTGTAGTCAATCTCCCATGTTTGAATAAACCCCTCTCAAGTTGGCCCCACCTCAGAACTAGTGTTGAATAATAACCTCCCTCTCAAACTGCCCCCATGGGAACACTTGAATTCCACAAAAGGGTGAAATTTACACATACACAATTCCCCCGCCATACCTTGGTATTATGTTTTATGGTATCTATAGTTCAATGTTATGTTTGATCACTTCCTGCTAATGCCAGTTAAAATTGGTATGTTTTGCACTTTTCTTCATACCTTTGTGAGCTAGAAATTTAGTATTCCATCACACTGCTACTGTACTTCATTATTTGAAAAGTCATCCCCCCCCCCTTGAATAAGCCTCCTTTGCATAACCACCGATCCTAAAATTTGTTTTTACAAATAGACCCCCGTGGGCACATTCAAGGAAGGATAATGGTACAAGCACTAAAATTCCACAACTTTGTTAAAAAATTGCCATACTGAACAGGCATAGGCATAGCGTAAATTGACATGACAAGAATACTAAAGAACATGTGAGAGTTTTCAAGAATTTTTCACATGACTGTGGCTGTTTTGAAACAAGAATTTGTTATCATCCTTCTTTGCATTGTGCTGTTTTAAAATCATGATGGCAAAATGAATTTTATGCTGTTTCTAAATTGTGCTGGTAGTGTGAATACAGTCTTAGATAAAAGGAATCATCTGGCATGCAAACAAGATGGAGAAGAACTTTGATATATGTACAAATGTTCTGATTTTGTCTTCTGAATCCACAGCTTCTGAATCCACTTAGTATAGAAGTGTTATATAAATAACAGGCACCTCTCTTTGCAGTAATGTTTTCCAAATTTTCCAAGTTTGTCTGGATCGGGCCAAACATGACATTGTTTGTGAGACAGGCTGTTGCGATGGTTTCATTTAAAATTTAAGATCCCAGTGTCAAGATCTAAGAAATTAAGATCTGAGAAATTAAGATCTGAGAAAGTAAGATCTGAGGAAGATCCCAGATATTAAGATCCGAGAAGTTAAGATCTTAGATATTAAGATCTGAGAAATTAAGGTCCAAGAATCAAGATTCAAGCTTTTAAGATCTGAGACATAAGCATACAAGGCAGGGGCCAGGGGGTAGCCCCTAGTGTGCCCCTGGATATTGAGGTTTATGCCTAAAGTACTTTTCTGATTGACCTTTTTTCACAAAAAGTGCAAGGAATTTGACAGGGTTTGCAATCATTTCATTTTGTTTGAGCCAAGATAAGGCATTACCTGCTTCCTCTTCCAAAACCTTGACAAGATCCGGCAAGGACCTGGAAAAGTAAGCTAACGTCAGCTTATCATCAGCATAGTTGTACATAATAGCTTGCTTAATGAAGAAGAAAAGATCATTTATATTGAAATTGAAAAGAATAGAGCCTAACACAGATCCTTAGGGGTAGTCCTGACACAATATCTTGAAAAGTACTGTAGAAATTATTTATCTGCACACTGTGGCTCCGTTTTTTCAAAGAGGAATAAACTAAGAAGTACATTAATTTCCAAAATTTTCGGGCGTTTTAATTTTCGGACAAATAAGTAATCCAAACAAATAATTGTCCGAAAATTGGCAAATCACTAGGACAAAAAATTTCTTTGGATAAGAAATGAAATTCCGTTATAAGATTACTATCATTCTAATGGAGGAACGTTGGAAATCTCCATGAAGGACAGGCAATGTCTCAATGAAAGAAAAACATAATAACTTTTAGTAAACTTGAAGATTGTGACGGATCTTATGAAACTGATTTGAAATCCTGGAGTGCTGAAATTCTGATCATTTAGGAAACTCTCAGCACTGGCTCAAAATTCCAAGTTCCTAATAAAAGACGTATATTTGACCTCTGTTATTGTTGTTTTGTTCCACTCATTATTGTTGATGTTATTGATGAGGCACAAGTCTTTTTGCCCCAACTCTAATTTATGATTATCCTTATAATGCTTGTATTTTACACCTTGATTATTATGCTGGTTTCCGTTTTGTGACATACTGTAGAGTGAAGAAATTTTGCTATACCTGGTGTATGATTTGCCTACTCATTATCAAATCGTATATATCCGAAATTTTATTCACCTGTTTGAAAATGCCCGAAATTTTGTCCGAAATTGTCCGAAATCGATTACAATTTCGTCCGAAAATTTTTGTCCGAAAATTAAATGTCCGAAAATTAATAAAATGTCCGAATATTTTGGAAATTAATGTAATGCATTCCATCAAAACCATGTGCATGGAGCTTGGCTATTATCAAATCATGTGGGATGGAATCAAAAGCTTTTGAAAGATCCATCAAGACAGCACCTACAATGAAATTATCGTCAAGCTTAGGTTTCCAATCTTCCACGAGTCTGATTAAAACATGTTTGGTACTATATGCTCTCCTATAAGCTGCGGCAAAGGTCAATAGGGTTTTATCTTCAAAGAACATTAATCGTTCCTTGAAATTTTGAAATCTTTCAAAAAATGTTAAGTACGCTCACTGGACGATAATTTCTCTTCACAGTGCGAATGGTCTCACCTTTATCTAAGGGGCAACTGCAGCAGTTTTTGCATTTCAGGAAAATGTGAAATTTCGAATACTGCAATTTATGGTCTTTGACAGAGAAGCGGCTAATTCATTACTTGCCAGAGAAGCAAGTTTAGGTAGAATCTGATCAACACCTGTTGATTTACTGCCACCCAGCCTCCTTAATTGGAGCCAAACATCTTGGCTGCAACCTCTTTAAAAGGAAACGTTTCAGAAATTTGTTTGGGGTCTTGAACTATCAATAGAATACTCTTCATCTGAGATGATATTCCAAATGACTATTTGTTTATGGAGATTAGTTACTGTATTAAAAGTTTGTCTTGAATTGACTCCAGGTGAAAGGCTGTTTGAGTTGCACTTGTCCATCAACATGATTTTTTCATCTGTTGGCTGAGAATTGCCATCGTAGTCTAAGGCTCAATCCACAAATATGTGGATATTTTTGAAAATATCGTTTTTGTCTATTTTAGGATGACATCCACACATATAGAAAGCATATTGGGTAGTTAAAACAACAATTTTAAAAACTGCGCTCCGCAGTAAATGTTTCTGAAAACACCACTTTCCGATTGTTATGTTGCTTGGACGGGTAGAAATGGAGCATTGTACAAATGCTGATATCCCAGCGTCAATTTGTCACCAATCAGAGCATGCACTTAGATCTTTGGGCTTGTTCCTTGTCTGTTTTCTTTTATCACATTTTGAATAACGAATATCATTATCAAATATCCCATTTTAAAGACATTCTTTGTGGATGGGTATATTTCACAAATACTCTTTATATTTTGTATACAATATATATGCATTTTCCTCTGTGCATATGGCCTAAGAGTGTTTTCTCTTCTTGGTACAGGTGGTGTAACAAGGAGCACAAATGAAGCAATCATTCTTTGTGAAGGAGCTGGCTACAATATTATATTGGTTGAAACAATGGGAGTTGGGCAATCAGAATTTGCAGTGAAGGATATGGTAGACATGTTCGTGCTGATCATACCCCCAGCTGGAGGAGATGAGTTACAAGGAATTAAAAAAGGCATTGTTGAAGTTGCTGATTTCATTTTGGTGAATAAAGCGGATGGAGATTTGCTGACACCTGCAAGGAAAATCCAAGCAGAATATACAAGTGCATTGAAACTTCTTCATAGACATAATCCACTTTGGAATCCTCCGGTAAGTTTCTGTGGGACTATTTGTTTGGGTATACAAACTAAGTATCAAGTTACAATTGTCGTAAATTTTGCACCGAATTTGGACCAAGCTGTTGGCAAACATGGAACGAAGGTATTGGCTTACATTAAGGGGACAATGCTCAAGATGACAACAATGAACTTTGTGCCAAGATGCATTGCATTCCAGTTTACACATCTTTAATGATTCTAGGGGAGTTGCATCCCGGAAGAGGTACTTAGACTTCGGATATACGGGGAGGTGGTGCTGGAAATCTGAGAAGGTACCCTGTCCCGAAGTCTAATTCCTGAAATGATACCCTATCCCGGAAGAAAATTTTCGAAAACAATACCGGGTCCTTCAGTTTCTTCAAGCAGGATTGCTCACTGCCCTGGAATTTTCTAAGGAATCTGTCAGAAAATGCAGAAATTTTGCCCTGCGAACGATCTAAATAACATTCGCGAAATGCAACTGGCCTACAACGATGTCCTCGAGTCAATCATGAAAAATATGGACCCTGTCATGAAGCTACCTATACCAAAATTCTACCCTTTCATGGGGTTAGAATACAGTAGCACGTCCCCTTATGGAAAAAAATGGGAGTGCCCCCTCCCTTGGGGATTGCCTTAAAGGGAATTTAAGCATAAATTAACCTGTCATCAACCTCGAACACTCTGGTATGCTTCGATGAAATCTGTCCAGAAAATGGGCAGATTTGCAGCCTTTATGGATTTGCAATTTGTGAGGCAACACTAATTATGTAACCTTGAGCGTAAAGATCAAAATAATATTATAATGGCTGTTGCTTAGTGACAAGATTACACTGTTGTTTTCGTTATTATCGTTATATTTCGTTATACATATTAAGTTAGATAGGGGGCTTTTTGCCCCCCCCAACCAAAACGTACCAGATTGCCCAACCACTATACCGGGTGAGTCAATAAAAACGCCTGGCGTTGGAAAAAATCCTGCTCCCTGAATATCACTGCAATGATATTAAAAACTGTCTTATTTTATCCCCGATGTATCACATTAGGTTCAATCAGTAATTTATCTGGCTTTAATCGGCAATTTCTTCCCGTCGAAATAGAAGATTTTCTGCAGAAAGCCCCTTGCGAAAAGCTGCAAAAATGAGTGAAAACACCAAGCAAAATTTCCCTTTGTTCCCCTTCCTGGCAATAATGACTCTGGGATGTGTTCTTGTATTTTTTCCTCCTGGGAGAGTGGAATCCCCCTGAATAAGTTATTCACACTAGGGGGAAGACTTCTCAACCCGTCAAAAGGAAAGCACGTGCTAAAGCGTGTTGAAAGTCATCGCTGTGAGGTTAACACATCGGGGATTTTTGCTTGCAATTTTAGCACTTTTTAAGGTTTCTCCAAGGGATTCATTTTAGAAAATCGCTTACAGAGGCTAAACGGAGTGATAGATTGTAGTCAGAAAATTTTCTAAAAATAATTGCACATATTAGCTATTCAATCAGGTGTTGCAAAATACCACCGCTTATATACTCAGGGAGCAGTAGCCTTTCAAACGCCGGGCGTTTTTTTTTACTCACCCGGTAGGTTTAACCGTCTTATTCTAATTCTTCTTTCCTTCCGCCAAGGTTCAACGTGCTTCTGCTTTGATGCAAACTGGATTGGATAAAGCATGGGCAACAATGGAGGAATACCATCAAATAATGGTCAACGCTGGAGAATTGGAGAAAAACCGAAGATCTCAATATCGGGTGTGGATGTGGAATCATATTCGTGATAACATAATGGACAAGTTTAGAAGGCATCCATTGGTTCAAGACAATGTAAAGGTAATTGAAATGCAAGTTATGAACGAAATTATTACCCCCGGAATGGCTGCTGATCGACTTATGAAAATATTTACTGGCGAATCGAATGACTAGGAATGAATAGCATTGGTCCGAAAATCTTTACCAAGGTGGTTTCAAATCCTATAGCCATTTCTTTGAATTTATTGGTTTTAAAGAAACTTTAGATTTTGCTTCAAACTTCTACCGATGGAATTTTCTGAAGTCTTCAGTACTGTCAGGATTTTCTTATATTTCTTTTTTTCAAGACTTAACGAAAAATTTTCAAAAGAACTTGAAGCTATAGCGATTTCTAAGCTTTTTGACGAAATATGAAGTGACTTTCAAGTAAACCGCAGTTAATGGATGTCTAAAATATGGTATCAAACAGAAATCTGCCACTCTTCTGGTTTACAATTTAGAAGTTTGGTGATGTCACATCGTCAATTGAGTTAAAATGTGGAATAAACTATAATTTCGTGAGGAATATTCAAGATTTCTGACAAGTCCAGCGACTAAGTAACTACTAATGACGCAAAATCGCTGCAATATACCTTTGAACTAAGCGGCCTCGCCTCGCTTTGGATTTATAGAAAATTCCTTTAGCTTCCGTCATATGAATTTTCTGACCCCATATTCACATTCAGCACCCTCATTTTAGTCTGAATGCAAATTTTCATTACCTTAGTGTTAGCGAATTTAATTTCATGAGGATAACAAATTTCAAAATTTATGAGGGATTTGACCGTGAATAATGACTGAAGGTGTAAAGTTTCACCACAGGAAGCCCAGGCAGTTAGGTAACTGAACAATGATAAGTTTACAATCTTAAAATCGTTAATCGTATACTACCTTGTGTGTTATTTCCTGCACTTCTCCACAGCTGTGTTGGATCTCAATGACTTCTGCACTGCACTGCATAATTGTTCGAATGCGAGAGTTTGATACAAAATAACTTGTTGGTATTCTAATAGGTTTAATAGGTTTCTACCTAAACCTATTAAACCTATTAGAATACCAGCTAGTTATTTTGCATCGAACTCTCGCATTCGAACAATTATGCAGTGCAGTGCAGAAGTCATTGAGATCCAACACAGCCGTGGAGAAGTGCAGCAAATAACACACAAAGGTAGTATACAATTAACGATTTTAAGATTGTAAGCTTATCATTGTTCAGTTACCTAACTGCCTAGGCTTCCTGTGGTTTCACCCCGAACGACTCTGACGCCCAAATCCCATAAACAGTAAATCCCCGCGCATAAGAACCTACTTTTTTGAGAGCCAGGCTGAAATTGTTTCTTATTTCAAAGGTACTAAGACTAATTTCAAGGTATAGAGGTTCTTATTTGAAGGATGCATCATGTAGTCCCCTTGAGAATCTCACTTTAACTTGCAGTGTGAATGGGGCATTTTGCCCCATTCACACTGCAAGTTAAACCAGCTTAAACTAAACCAGGCTTTCGAATAAGGCCTTCTGATTGGTCAATCCAACGAATCCAGTCATTTGATTGGTCGAAATTTAAACTGGTTTGGATAAAGCTGGTTTAACCGTGTCGATGTGAATGCAGTAAAAGATGTTCAACCCCATTATTTGTTTTGGAAGCGTTCTTTAGACGTTTTGGAAGCGTTCTTATGGACGTAACAAGTAATTGTGCAGGAAATAAACTTTCAAGCCAACTGGGACCGCAATGACCTTATTAACAGCAATCAAAGGTCAATTTTGCAATCCCTGCAATAAGAACCTATGATTCATCAAACTGAACAGGTTCTTAATTGCAAGGTACATAATTTGGGAAAAACAGCCTCTTGGTTCTTATTTGGGTAGGTTCTTATATGCGGGGATTTACTGCAATTCTCAAATTTATTATCGCCATAAAATCAAAACTGCATACTCCAGGAATATCAAAATTTGTAAGTAGACTTAAACTTGAAGTGCTGAATCCGAATCCGTGGTCAGAAATTTCGTATCAAGAAATTTTCAAAAATTTCCAAAACGAGGCCGTTAATTGAAAGGTGTATTACCTTGTACTGCGTTCACACTGACATAGTTAAACCAGCTTTGTCTAAACCAGTTTAAATTTCAACCAGTCAAATGCCTGGATTTGTTGGATTGACCAATCAGAAGGCCGTATTCAGAAACCAGGTTTAGTTAAAGCTGGTTTAACTTGCAGCGTGAACGGGGCATTTGTTGTGCGATAAGCTATAGTAGTCAACCAGCAAATAAAGAGATTCGTGTCTTTTGATACAAAATTCATATTTTGCTCAATCAATACAGCACAATACATTTAAATTCTACAATAAATAGCGTGTAACAAACATATTTCTATTAAGTATAAGTTTGATACAAATTTTAATATTTGCAAATTGATAACATATTTGAACGAATGTGCTTTAGGAATTAACTGCTTTCATATAACTTATGTCAGCTTAGCTGAATTTTTTGCTTTTCTTGCCTTTGTTCTTTTTTTCCCCAGAAAATCGGCAAAATAGATGCAAATTTGTAACAATGCATGAAGTAGTACATTCTTTTTAATAGGAAATGAGTTTCGGCCCACAGCACCATAAATCTCTGGACTGGATTATTAATGAACTGGAGCAATAAATGAATTGAGACAACTTTAAAGAGATAAGATGAATAACAAACTGCATTCCTTTTGGGTTATTTTCCCATCAGAACTCGGCCTATACTGAGTTTTCGGCAACGCCTGTGGCCGGAGAGTTTTTCGACCAAATTGTTCTTGCCCAATGTAGTGGAAAGTTTCACGTAGGAATTTGCACCTCTACATTTACTAAATTCCCTCTACTTTGTCTTAAGGTCAAAGAAAAGTTGGGACAAATATTGCTCCATCATTTTCGGTTTTAAAAACCGAGCTTTAAATGCTAAAATTATTTGAAAACCACCTTTTTGGTGGCTAAACTTCTTAGTATCACCAAGACTTTTTAAGGCAGTACAGCTAACTACATACCCAGGTGAGTTAAAAAATCTTTGGCATTTACCGAAATATAAAATAATGAATAGCGAACCGATGTGAAATGATTTTCAATTGAATGTGTAGATTTACGAATGAAAATGAATTATTTCAATCAGATCCGAGAGTACATGATTGCCCTTCGACAACTCCATTACAGAGTGGCACGTGTTAAATTGGTCGCAGAAACTTTTGGGGATCCAAACGTTGGACGTTCGGTCGCCGGCTGCACGTCATTTTCTAATTGTGGTACTATACCTTGTTATTCAACAGACTCATGTACCTATATGTCAAGCTATAAAAGGGGCATTGGTCGCATTCATAGCCAAAGTATAGGACGTGGTCCAAGAAAAATTTGCCCTAGGCGCATCCTGTTTCGCCCCTCCAATAAACAATCCTGGCAGCGCCACTGACTTTCAACGCAGTTTACCATATGATTTTACTATCTTTGTTTATTTTGATTTGATTGAATGCACTTAGAAGTGTGAAATCTATTCTTCACGATGACAAATCAGTTTGTCTTTCAGAAAGCCGAATCTTTGTTTTGCAAAATTTGCCCTTGCTAATTTTATCTCAAAATGCCCGCTAATAGCAAAGAACGTAAAGCCCCATTGCTAATCATGACCCTTTGCGTGCTGAATGAAAAGCTATAGACCATGAGTATGAGGACACTTTTTAGGTGAATCAGAAGGTAGCATTAATTTCTTTGCTTACCTATCTCTTCCTTGCCATTAGCAGCCTTTCTCAGCCAAACTTCCTCGCCCGCCTTGAACTGAAGAGCTCCGTCACATGTGTGCTTTCAAAATGTTTGGGTCTAAACGACCTTTGTCATCTCCTGTGCATTGTTGTACCTACGCAGAGGTCTCGAAATCAAACTTTCCACTGTTCGATTTCAAGATCTGTGCGTAGATACAGCAATGCGCAGGAGATGACAAAGGTTGTTTTGGCCCAAACATTTTGAAAGCACACATGTGATGGAGCTCTTCAGTTCAAGGCGGGCGAGGAAGTTTGGCTGAGAAAGGCTGCTAATGGCAAGGAAGAGAATTTAATGGCATTTCAAGGTAAGCAGAGAAATTAATGCTGCCTCCTGATTCACCTAAAAAATGTCCTGACACTCATGGCTAGACAAAGGGAATTTAGGCCCAAAAAGACCTTTAGATAATATGAAAATCGACTTTGGCACTCATGACCATCATGGTTAGCTCGCAATTGGACTTTAAGTGTCCTGCGTGAGTAATTTCCATCGTGCTAAATCTCACCTGACATTTAACTTGACATAAATCATAGCATCAAAACTCAGTTATTGAGGGAAAATTCCCCAATCTTAAGGACGGTATGGCATATCCAACCTTGCTTCTTTCCCCCTAATTTTTTCTACAAGAAACGAAAGTCCGGGGCTGATAGGTAGTTTCTTCAATGTTTTGGCCATTTTGCTACCGAAAGTTTCTTACGTGATTCTTGAATTTTTACTACCCGAAGTGTAGAGCTGATCTGCTTCCAAAATATTTCGTAAGGTCTCATAACAAGTAATAACATAATTTGCACTCAAAACAGTGTCAAAACAGTTGCTTTTTCTGTACAGTGTCAAAGTACTTTTGAGCGCTAATTACAACAGCTTCTTAGCATTCTATATTCAAATTGGGTTGTTTCTCAACTTTCGAAAATTAAGCCTACCGTTTCTTATAAGCTGTTTCTTGTAAAAAATTAGTGTAACTGATTGAAATTGGTGCACAATTTTTGATTGTACAATAAATTACAGGCCCGGGGATTACTAGACCTAAATTTGTACGGGGATAAACTCATGAAAAATTTTTGCCCGGCTCCAGAATTTCGCCTTCAAATGATACCCGATTCTAAAAAAAATCGGTGAAAAGTATACCCCAAAACGCAAGAAATGGGCTAAATAATAACCCGATCTAACAACATTTCCCCTTTTAACATGTTTTGGCAACCGGCTCCAGAAAAATTGCCTTCTTTTGATACCCCATTCTAGAAGAATTAGGCGAAAACGATGCCCTGAAAAATGGCACATCCCCGTCAGACAAATATAATGTACTTAGTACCCCCCCCCACCCTGGGAGAGCAGGCAGATACTCTTTTAATCAGCCGGTAAATTATTTTATTCACCCATTAATTAATTCGATACATCTGAATTCAATAAATAGATTACAGAAAACCTCATATCCCCTGAACAGCAATAGCCAGTTCAATGATCATTCTATTTTCTTTCATCCACAAAGTCAACTGCAATGTCAAAGATAAATTTAAACTGAGCCTCGTTTTCAACATAGGACACGTTCCTCTTTCTGAATTTCCGCACAATGTTATAAATATCCACAATCCCGTTGTCAAGCAGCATCTTTATCGCTTGAACGCATGCGCAAAATGTTCCACTTCGACCATAACCATCACTGCATTGCACAATAATCGTTGGCTTATCCTCTGCCATGTACTCCTCTGCAATGTGCGCAGCCAGCTGCAAAATGGAAGTACGGCTTGATGGGATATCATGGTCCTCCCAACCAATTACATGAAACTGTGTCACTTCTTTCGTGATTTCTGGACGTCCAAGCTCTGAAAATGTGAAATCGCGCTGTACAACACATGGGAATGGTGTTGTCTCAAGCTCAAATGTCACCTTGAAGTTCCCGTATGTAGCAGTTGAAACGTCATCACTCGGCCAATATTTGCTGAAGGAAACAGACCCCTCTTCAAGGCTGTTAAGCGTGATTATGACGTCACTACGACTGAAATGCACCATGGTCCAGAAATCATTGACTGTGATCCCAAATGGGGCTTGTGTTGTTATGAAACGTGATTGGTCGCTGAGTGAAACAAATGTGGCATTGATGTAGTCGTCAGTATTTGAAGTTGTGCTGCCGAATATTGGAAGTCGCACTCTGTAATTGTCTTGTGGGACTTTGAAGGAGTATCTATCATCGAATGAAGCAAAATATGATGATTTTAGCTTCACATAAAGCCAACAACAACATTGACACGAATAATGACAGCAGTTTTGAAGCCATAGTATCTTACGGCTTAAAGTACATTATGTCGTGAACCTGATTGGCTCACACGATACAATTCTCTTTATTGTTTATTACGAAGCAATCAAAGGTCACAAAACAATGGAATTCTACTCCATACCTCTTCTGTTGTATTAACCAATTGCTAACGTGATATATGTTCTTTAACATTCAACTTAGCACTTGAAGCGGCATCAGCAAAGTTCCCCTTTCCAAGGACTGAAAATTCCGCAAGGTACAGGTAAGAAAAAGCTATTTTGTACCCAATGAACCAATTGATTGGTTCCACATTTTGTACACTGTCCTGGCAAGCAAAGCGTGTGTCAGAATCGTGGAATGTCAGTCATTTGTAGCCAAATAAAACTTTGGAACGGCAGAGAAATGAGATGCAAATGTTTGAGAAACGTGTGGTAAGCCATCAAGGTTTTTGGTGGAACTGTTTGGCGCTTCGTTTATTTACATTTGTAACGTGATTAATCGGCTGCAGTAGTCGCTTTATTGGCAGTCACAAAAACAGCTTTGTACTCTCGTGTCAATCAAAAGCTAAAGATAACAATGGGGGTGAATCAAGTTATCTCAACATTTGAAGTAAAACCCGAAGGGGGCGACAAATGTGGGACTCGCCACAGTCAATGGTCGATGTTTGATCCCAAACAGTGTCATATTTAGGATAGTCTTACCTGTTCTTGTAATCATTGATCGCCTTGGATCCTTCCAGATTCTTCATTACGTTCGACACAGATTTGACACCACGATTAAGATGTTTAAACAGTTTTGTATACCCATTGCAGCCAGTTAGTGGATCAACAATATTCAGACTGCGACACAAGTCTCTTGCATTAGCCCATGTCATTTCAGTGTTCTGCTCCACCCTTGTTAATACTTCATGTACAGCATCATGGATGAATTCATATTGCCGGTCATTTTCCACCATGTTGGTTCGTCGAGAGCGCAGGAAGTTGACAAAGTTGAAAATGTCCACTGTCTTCGATGGGCGTATGTTTTTTAGGATAGCATCCAGCGCTATGTATGTGCCTGTTCGTCCAGAACCATCACTACAATTTCAATAAAACGAAGTTTAATTTTGAATGCAGTGCAAACTTTTTGAAATTACAATGAATATTTGTGTGATGTGCAGAATCAACAATTTCTCTTCGTTTGACAAGTCGCAACATCACTGCTATTTCCCAAAACGATATATTGAATGGACCCTTGGTTTTGGAATTGAATGGACCCTTGGCAATGTTTGGACTTGAATGGACCCTTGGCAATTTTAATTCCTGAGATTTTAAATTCATTTTTGACACAAGAATTTTGCAAATCCGCTAAAAATTCGAGTTACAAGCCTTTGAAGTTCAAGTTTTGCGAAAGCTGAAACCAGAGGCCTTGAAATGGCATATTTGGTAACAATTCCATTGTCGATCATGTCTGTTATTTCGCAATTGTTTTAAGGTGAGCCAAATGGGATTTGAACAGGTTTTTGATAACCTAACTGTCAAGCTATGTCATGTCGACTCTAATGTACGGAAGCGAGTGCTGGACCATATCTTCCGAGATGGAAAAGAAGCTGGAAGCTATGGAGATGTGGTGCTACTGAAGAATGTTAAAACTGTCATATGTCATGGACAAAGAAAGTTACGAATGAAAAAGTTCTGAAGAGGGTCGGAAAAGGTAGAACCCTAATGAAGAAGGGAATAAGGAAGAGACACTTTGAACTTTTAGGACACATCATGAGAAAAGAGAAGCTAGAAAATCTTACTGTGACCGGAATAATAGAAGGGAAAAGAAGTAGAGGGCGAGAACGAAGTACTTGCGCGCAACAACAACATCTATGTTTGTATTGTAGCATTTTGTTATTATGTAGCTTTGTTGTTGTTGCGCGCAGCACAAATATATACAAAAATGTTTAAACATGGATAAATCCTTAATCACCGGTTTGCTCAAAAAGATTTTTTCACGAAATTAGGTGTTAATAAAAGATCAATTTGGTCAAAGTCGAGCAACATGAAAAAAATTAATGAAATATGAACAAAAGCAAATGGTGCAATCAAACTTTGTTTGTGCATTTATAGCAATATCTATTTGCTTTAACGCCATTTTCAGGCTATTTTGTGCTTGGCACCTCACATTCGTATTGCAACCACACTTTGATGACACAATTCTGAGGATTTGATCGAAAGATAGCTAATTTTATGAAAAGTTTAGATTCAAAATGGCTGCCAATAAAGATTTAGGCCCAAATGTCAAAACTTTGAGTTACAATATTTCCAGAACGACACATGCTAGAAAGCTGAAATTTGGATATGTTGCTACTATCATCATACTTGAATCATAAACGAAAAATCAGCAAAATCTAAGAGTACATGGTTAACAAGCTGTCCCTCATTGACATGGAAATACCCAAAATCTTTGTAATTCTTTTACCCTATATTTGCAGTCAAATGCACAAATTCGAATACTTTTGATCTTGAACCATACCTAAATCAACCTGCAAACTTGTTTAGCTGAATAAATGGAAAATCTATGTAACCCCTGTCATTTGAAATGAGTGGGGGGCTAGATAGGGAGGGGGCTTGCTTAAACTTTTTGCTTCGAAGGAGGGACATATTTGCGAGGGGCTCAATAGAGAGCGGTATTACTAAACGGCGGAATCACCCAGTGCCACCCAGAGCCACCTAGAGCCATCCAAAACACACCTGAGCCAACCAGAGCCAGCCAGAGCCATCCAGAGGTAACCAGAGGCAGCTATAAGCTACCTTGCGCAATATTTCTAACAAGCATGGCACAACATGGCGGACTGTTAAAGCTGTGAGCTCTGAAGATTGAAGGAGTGGCACAGCCAGCCCCTATATCGAAACATCACACTACTTCTCTTATTAGACAAAGATGAGGTACGAGTTGCTATCATTATTTCTTGTTAAATTCTGATGCTTCTCGAGATATTATGTTTTGAACTTTCACCATGCAGGCTGCTTGGCGCTTAGGCCCATGGCCTACACAGCCTACCCTTACGACATTTTACTTGAATCACATTTCAGGAAGAAGCATCATCATTTGATCAGTTACACTTGATCTTTCACAGCTTGATTGAACTTAATATTCGGACATGAGGGGGTAACTCCTAAGAGGGGACATACCCATCACTTGCCCATCTGCCTTAGGGAGATTTGCCATAGCTATTGCTATTCGTAAATGTTAGCAATTCATTACTTATGACAAACGTTCGTCAAAGCGAATTCAGCTCTGTTGTCACGATTTTTCTGGAAAATTTTGCCCTGTTTTATGGGTCAGGTTGCAAAATTTGCCCTGGTTATTGGGCAATATTTTCAAAATGAATTTCTCAAAGGCACTCATATAACTACCAAACCTCCTAGAAGAGTTCCCCCTCGACCATGCTATTTCAAAATGTTGCGCAAGGTAGCTTTTAGCTGGCTCTGGCTGGCTCTGACTGGCTCAGGTGTGTTTTGGATGGCTCTGGGTGGCTCTGGGTGGCTCTGGGTGATTCCACTGTTTAGTATCGAATAGAGAGGGGGCTTACTACAGCTGTTACGGCATGGAGAAATATTGTTTCTTTCTGCCATGGAAAGACGCATTAGATTAAAATCGTTTGGTTATAGTTTCCACGACAGGAGATCCTTTACAGGCTGTATTGCATGCTAGAATTGATGAGTTATTTCGTTTGGAAAGTTGAACATCAATAGGACTTAGTCAACTATTCCTTCGTTATAACAGCTTTGCAGTGGCAAAAATTCAAGGCACTGTGGTTTTTTTTATAAAACATTAATCGCTTACCTGCAATGAATAACTTGTGGTCCGGGCTTCCCTCTGTGCCACTGATTAATTTTGTCTCGAAACTGCAACAGATCTTTCAAAGAACTCGGAGTACCCCTTTGCGGCCATTTCTGAAATTGAAAATGTTGAATCGTTCGTGGAGGGGAATCTTTCACACTAATCGTGAACCTTCTAACAGTGAAAGTATCTTCAATTATTTTGTCCACTAATTTGATAATCATTTGACCGTCGTGGAGATCAAGTGGCTTGTTTACCAGCCAATAAGTCGGCGTGTCCGCTTTATTGTCATCAAAATCATGCTTTATCATGACAATTGTATGCGCATTTTGCTGCCATATCATGTCCCAAAAGTTGCTAATGCTGTCCGATAATGGTGCTTGCGTTGCGATATAAGCATTCTTACAGTAATGATTGTCAACAAACGCCGCGTTGATGTAATCTGTTTCTGTTTTCCCGCGCGGGAGCAGAACTACTCGCGCGTGATCAAACGGCACAGATTCAACATCTCTGTTTAGGGTTTTATTACTGGGAGCTTTCGATGCAGACTTCTTCTCGGTGGAATCGCAATTCAGCTCAAGAAACTCGTCTTCAAACGCATAGTCCCGCTCTTTTAAGTGTTCCATATAATCTGGGAAATCAGATATCGGAATGGGCGGGTGTGAAACATCGATTGGATATTCTAACACAAAGTCAGACAATTGTATATTCCCATTTGACCCTTCAGACACAAACACATCGTCGAAATAAGTTGGATTCTCCGAACCTTTACCGTTAGCATTATGTGACCAACCATTAGTGACTAATTCCATCGTGCTAAACCTGTACTTTGCTTCAAAGGCCTTCTTGTGTCGTCTCCACAAAATGATGCCAAGTATTACAAAGAAAGGAACTGCAAGAACACAGAGCACGATTCCTGCAATTATTCCTGCTTCTGAGGCCTTTGGTTCAAGGATGGAAACTGGTTTTACCGATGTTGAGATAGGCTTGCTCCACTCACTGGAGAAATAAATAACGTCACTGTGAAACGCGCGGAAAAATATCGCGTACGATGAGACAGCATCCAGTGGTCCGTTATAGTATGTTGTAGTGTTCGTAGCGGGCGCGTTCCTGCGGCGTCTGCTACTCACCTTGCTTGTGACATTGCCGTTACCAATAACAAAATCTGTAAACTTTGTGAAGTAATTACTGGTTAGTTCTGCAGTGACGTACGGAATCATGAAATTTGCCTTTTTCGAAGTAGCATATATGGTAATATTGGATTCTGAGTACTGATCGGGATGCGGCAATACGGTGCCAACATCGACTTTCCGTAACACAATATGTACATGTTTTACCCGACTGTCTAGTGCTATTAATTTTACTCTGATTGTTGTGGTACTCTGAACGCCAGATGCAGCTACTGGACTTGAATTTATCGGATAGCGGTTCACAAGGGTAGAAGACACCGCGCTATACAAGACCTTATTGTTCCAGAAACTCTCCGCACGAAAGTAAATAGTGTAATTCAAACTCTTATTCAGCGGTGCATTGAATGTCCCTGAATCTACGTTGAAGTTTTGTGAATCTCCAACTTCAAATGTTTTTGTACCGTTGAAAGGTCTTATATTCAAAGCCAGATAATAGTTCAGTCCAACGGCTTTAGCTTTAGCGTAATTGAATAAGGTATTCGAGATGTCCAATGGAAGTGTATCGATATAACGCACGCGTTCTAAAACGATGACTTGATACAGTGTAATCGGCCCTCTGACGGCGGGAACAGATTTTGCAGTCACACGAACACTGCTCTGAATCACTGTACTTAGGTCCAGTGCCAATGGCTGTGGCTGCAAAGGAGGCAGTGCCTCGGTTACATGCATAATTGTCTTCGGTAGTCCTTCATACTTGATGTTTACTCCTTTTACCGTCATGATATACGTTGTCCCAGGGAACAAACCTGAAACGTTTGCTTGTCTAACTGCATTGCTGAAATTGAGTTGAAAATCATGTCTAAAATTCACATCGTAACTCCGGGAGCCAAGAATAGTAACGATATATGAAACGATGACTCCATTTGGCTGCATGGGTGCATCCCAACTCAGGTTTGCAGAAAAGGATGACAGAACACCGAGCTGGAGGTTGTTTACTACGCCCGGTATTCCTTCTCCGGTCTGCAGTTCTTTGATTCCAGACCAAGGACCAACAGTCGTGAAGCCAACGAGTCTTGATCTGAATTGGTATACGGTGTACGGTCTAAAGCTATCAATCTTCGCTGTGCTGTTTGTGGCGACTTTGGCTGTTGCCGTCCATATCACTGAAAGGCAAAAGAAACAAAAACCAACTACTTTAAAGGGCAACTCTTCGTAGATGAGGTGTAAAATCTCTATTAAGTTTTCTGTCTATTAAGCCCCCTCCACTTATACTAAGTACCACAAGTTACCAAAGATATTTGCATGATAAAATCCTTTACATGTTAAGTTTTCATATGGTTTCTGATAATAAGTGTCGAATTTGTTTATTTTACTTGTAGACTTTTATGTCGACTCCGCAAATGCAAACATGGAAACAAAATATAGGGAAAGGAACTGAAAAATTATCATTCATATCCCTTACATTTGACTTTGTAAATAAGTCTCCTCCTTTCAGAAGCCCCGCCTCCTCCTTATGGGGATCAGATAGGCCCCTGGAGGCCTTAGTAGAGCTTTTGCAGCATGTCTCTAGCTGAAAGCCTACTAATTGGGAGTAAAAACCGACCTAGATTGAATTGGTTTGTTCTCAGTATATCAAAGCAATAAAAGTTGCCAATGATGTTCTTATGAGCAAACAAGTTCATGTAGATGTCAGTTTTACTTGGGTTGAATCGACCATTTTTTTTCAATTTTATGGGCGATTTCCTGCAAAATATTGTACCTCTCAGAAAACCTTCAAAAATGAAGTATAATGAAATTTGTCAGCTTTTTATGCTTTGCAGCAATGATAGTTACTTGTGTTAGCAAAGCTTTCATCCTCGGGGATGAAATCTCCTGGGAAAATTATTAGTGATGGTGATGATGCTGAAAATGATTTTGATGGTGGTGGTGGTGGTGGTGGTGGTAGTGGTGGTGGTGTTGGTGGTGTTGGTGGTGTTTGTGGTGGTGGTGTTTGTGGTAGTGGTGTTTGTGGTGGTGGTGTTTGTGGTGGTGGTGGTGATGGTGGTGGCTGGTAGTGGTGGTGTTGGTGGCGGTGGGTGGCAGCGGTGGTGGTGTGGTGGAAATTGTGGTGGTGATGGCGGTGGTGGAACGGTGGTGGTGATGGTGGTGGTGATTATGGAGATAATGTTGGTAGTGATGGTGGTGGTGGTAGTGATGATGATGCCGGTGATTGTGATGGTGAAGGTAGCGGTGGTGGGTGGTGCTGCTGCTTACAACGTTGATAATCATCTATTATAACATTGAAAATTTACAACACATAGTAGTACAAATTGTGGTGGTGATGGTGGTGGTGCTAGTGATGTTGACAATTGTGATGGTGGCTATGATGGTGGTGGTTGTCATTGTGGTAGTGGTGAGTGTGATGGTGGCATTAATGATCGTCATGATGATGCTGATGTTGATGGTGGTAATTACTGCAATGGAAATGATGGTGGTAGTGATGGTGGCGGTGGCACCAATGATAACACTGATAATGATGATGGTGCTGGTGCTGGTGCTGGTGATGATGCTCATGATGATGTTGATGTTGTTGATGATGGTGGTGTTAGTGACAATGAGGATTTGGTGATATTTGTTGCAGGGAGGAGGAGGAGGATGAAACTCGTAAAACCTGGTTTCGGTAAATTGATTTTTCGTTGCATCAAGGATGTCAGGACACGGACGTTTTCATTGATTATCCATTTATCTTGTTTTGATTTTTTGTCTTATTTTCTTGTCTTATTTTCTGCTCTGAGAGCGTTTGTTTCTGCTCTGATATACGAACGATATGAGAGCTTTTGGGCCTAAACCTACGTTCGCTTGCGAACATGGTTTGAAGACGAAACAGAGCAGAAAACAAGACAAGAAAAATAAGACACAAAGATCAAAGTCAACGAAAACATCCGTGTCCCAACACCCTTGGTTGCATAAAAGATCATTTTTGGCAATACACGATGCAAATTAGAATTTCTTTTGAGCATCAGTCACGATCATCTCCCAGTAAAAAGTCCCAAACATCTTCAAAAGCTTGCCCTTACCTTCATCTTGCCTTTTGAATACAACAACATATCCTGTCAGGCATTTCTTCCCGCTGATGTCACCAACAACAGCAACGACAACCGAAATATTCCCAGGAGTTCGTTCTTCCAGCTTCAAATTCAATGCGACAGTATTATTGATCGTTCTCTCTAATGTTCTAACTGTGTTGTTAGTGGCAGGCCCACATCCCACAATATTGCATCCACTAAGTGTTAGGGTATACTTTGTGCATTCTTCTAATCCTGTGATAGTAGCTTCCCTGGTAGTTTCGGTGTAGTTTGAACTCGACATCGAAGCATTTGTGTCTGTTTTGAATACAGTCAATGTAAAGTATTTAATCTTCCCGTTTTTCTGTTTCATTGCAATGTCCTCCCAAGTTATCACTATCGCCGAAGTATTAACCGGCTTGACAGTAACGTTGATAGGGGGTCCAACAGGCACAGCTGCAGTAGTTTCAAGTGTTACTAACTGAGACGTGAAATTTAGATCAGCTCGCTTCGTCAAAGCAACAACTTGGACTTGGTAACTCGTAGCAGGGTTAAGGTTACGAATAACTGCTGTTCTGTAGCTTTCATTAAACTCTCGTTGCAAAATATTACTACAAACGGTCAAATCAGAATACCCTTGTAAACATTTAAACCGTATGAGAAACCTGCTTCCATTATTTATCTCACAACTACCAAATTGCTCTTGAAGTTTCCATTGCAAACCAACCGAGGATGACCTAACATCTGTGTAGTTTAGACTTATTCCAAGAAGTCCAGCTGATGTTGTGAAGTTATGTTTCACCCAGACGCTTTCACCGAGATGATTCCTAGCCGACAACTCCATGTTGTAATATGTGCATGGATTTAGGCTGCTGATAATGTGACTAAACTCGTTCGCCTGCAAGTCATTGATAGGTAGGTTGTCTCTCCTGGGTCCTGAATTACTTGTTAACGCCAGTCCGAAACCAGTATAATTCATAATGGAATCTTCTTCGGGCTTCCTCCAATGGATAGTAACAGATTTAGGCCGTATTGTTTGAACTTTGAAGTTCATTGGCGGACTTGGGTAAATATCGATTTTGCGTGAAGAACTACGAGTCATATTCGAGCCAGGGTACCTTGCAGTGCATATAACCGTAAAACATGGAGGTGGGCTCTGTTTGCAACGAAACCCGACAGTCGCTAAACGACTCTTTGTCAGCATTAATACGCTGTTGTGCACATTGCCATTTATGTCAAAATAATCAACTGTATCATTAGAGCTGAATTTAAATCCTGCAGCCGTTTGCCATGATATGACCGCATACGGCTGCCCGTGAACTGTGCATGTAAGATTGATGCCATCTCTGAAACTAGCGTCAGCATTCGATGCCAGTGCTGCTGACGGAGAAATCTCCTCGCTGCAGGTAGATATGCTTGCATTGAAGCAATTGTTAATACCGCCTGATGCAGCTAAAGGTATTGTTAGGTATTTCAAGAATATTGCGGGAACGAATTCGATTGTATTTGCTGCAGTGAAGATGCTACCTCGGTATATGAGCCATCTCTTTCTGTCATAGGAATAAGTTATTTGGTTTGTAAGAAGTGTTCCACTACTAATGGTAACGCTGCCTATCGTCCTCGATTTCTTCAATGTAACTTCGTATCTTATATTTGAACTTGGGAGACAAACTGCAAAATATAAAACGCAAGGTACAGTTAGTTCCCACAGACAAGAAACTTGAAATTTTTTCATCAGGCTGTATAGTGTTACGTCCTGCAACTTGCCACCACGGATACTCCTGTTCCCATTTAACCACTGAAGTTAAGTGGCCAGTTCCTGGATGGGTGACCTCCAGGTCAAGTACATTAATTTCCAAAATTTTCGGATGTTTAATTTTCGGACATTTGATTTTCGGACAAAAATTTTCAAACGAAATTATTATCGATTTCGGACAATTTCGGACAAAATTTCGGACAAAGTTTCGGACATTTTCAAACAGATGAATAAAATTTCGCACTTGTACGATTTGATAATGAGTAGGCAAATCATACACCAGATATAGCAAAGTTTCTTCACTCTATGTCTCAAAACGGAAACTAGTATAGTAATCAAGTGTAAAATACAAGCAGTACAAGGATAATGATGAATTAAAGTTGGGGCAAAAAGACTTGTCCCTCATGTAACAGCAATAACATCAACGATACTGAGAGCAACAACAATAATAGAGGTCAAATATACGTCTTTTATTACGAACTTAGAATTCGAGTCAGTGCTGAGAGTTTCCTAAATGATCAGAATTTCAGCACTCCAGGATTTCAAATCAGTTTCCTAAGATCCGTCACAATCTTCAAGTTCACTAAAAATTATTATGTTTTTGTTTCATTGAGACATTGCCTGTCCTTCATCGAGATTTCCAACGTTCCTCCATTACAACAATAGAATTTCATTTCTTATCCAAAGAACTTTTTTGTCATTGTTATTTACCATTCAATTAAATTTTCGGACCACTAAAAGATTCAGACACTTTACTTTTTGGACACTTAAATTTTCGGACCACTAAAAAATTCGAACACTTAAATTTTCGGACAATTATATTTTCGGACTACTCATTTGTCCGAAAATTAAAACGTCCGAAA
Organism: Aurelia sp. 4 Dawson et al 2005; assembly: GCA_964019985.1. Taxonomy (NCBI): domain Eukaryota; kingdom Metazoa; phylum Cnidaria; class Scyphozoa; order Semaeostomeae; family Ulmaridae; genus Aurelia; species Aurelia sp. 4 Dawson et al 2005. Next base: position 33,468,342 of record OZ026492.1, on the reverse strand, counting down.
ATTTTGGAAATTAATGTACACCACCTTATCAAAGTGTAGGGTTAGTACCTCGAGCCGTCGGCATTAAAGACCCTTGAGCACCTGTATGGATGCACCCCGAAGGGTACTCACATATTTTTCTGTGGGGACTTGCCGCTGAGAAGGATATCGTTTTCAGAATTTCGAATCTTTAAAAATTTCGGCTCCATGACAGGGTATATATTGTTCATTTTTGACTCTGAAAGGTCGTTTTAGGCCATTTGCACTCTGCGAATGTGATTCAAATCGCTCAGATGGCAATATTTCCACGTTTTTTGATAAACAGCTTTCTTACAAATTCCTTCCAGGCTACAATTTTGTCTGAAGAAACTCAAGAACAGGGTATTGTTTAAGAAACGTTTACTCCGGGGCAGAGAATCATTTTTAGGAATTTCACTCCAAGAAAAGGTAGCTTTTCAGATTTTCCAGCGGGGCACATCCTCGTATGTATCCCCCCTCCCGGGAGATGCACGAGCCATCAGAAAAAATCAGAAAAAGAAATGCCTGAGCTGGGGAGGTAAAAGACTGATGACGATGAGTCTCTTGTCGCCCTGTGCTCTTTGACTTGATGATGTCGCTTCAGGCAATAGAGACTCATAGTATTACTATGAAAAACTTGGCCCTATTTAGGTAGCCTCATTACCATAAGAACCCTCAAGTTACGCTCATCTCATTGAGTTGAATTGTTGTTGTTGTTATCGCTCCACTGAGGGCCTTATGGATATAGAGCTGTAAAAACGGCAAAAAATTTCAAGCGGCGACAGGATTCTGTCGCCCCGTCGTCAACCGATCAGCATGTGGCTTAGAACAAGGCGGTTTTTGCTTTTGTGGCAAGAATGATCCTTTACCGAAGTACTGATACCTAATTTGATGGTACTGCAGCTCTAGAAAACTGATTTTAAAGGCATTTTAGACCCAGTAATTGTGAGGAAAAAGTAGCAGGTGATTTAGGCCCACAGCTACATTCTAAACAAGAATACGAATCGAACGACAGAATGATACATTTTGTAGAATGTTCCAATGTACACAATAGTGATAGAGACTCCAACACTGCTTAATCGAACTCTTTTGTGGAGCAGCGGAAAGGTTTCAAATAGAATCAGTGCGAAACTTTACCATTTCCGCAAGCGTTTGGGAATAAGTCGTAGTTGTAGCGATATCAGGTCAGCCAAAAGCGAAACTACGACATGTAACCAAGTCTACTATTTAGGCCCCAACTTCGCAATTCCTAACGTACCAATCAGATTGCGAGACTTGGCAGAGAACGATGATGTCGAATTTTCGATTCGAATGATGTAGTTGACCAGATTTTGAACAAAGTTACTACGGCAGGTGGCTGAAGTTTTCTCTGGTTTGTTTTGGTCTTAAAAACCTTAACAACATGGAAAATGTTGCTTTGAAAGACTCATCTTGGACGTACCAGGTAAAGTGAACTTCCTTCTTCAGATTTATACCAAGTTTCTTTGATGAAACGCCTGCTTAACGTGGTTTTTACCGCATTTTCTTTCCGAGGAGTGACCGTTGAACAGAGCTACGGCAGTCGTTCGATCCTGATTCGATCGATCGAATCATGATCGAATGCATGAGATAGGGCCGAGTTTTTCATTGTTTCATGATGAGTCCCTCTTGAGCAAGGTTTACCGCAGGGGTACAAGGGACTCATCGTCATAAGTCTAAGGAGGTAATGGAATTGCAAAGCGAAAATGGGCTTATGGCATTGCTGCCTGATTGAGTCAGATTTTGTCGGATCAAGCCGCGATAGGTAATACAGTTATTACATATCTTAGTGCGTTTCCAACAGATCTTCCTCTACTGAATCAGATTAATTCTGAATTTCGTTTGAAAAATGGTCAGCAGCATCAAAATGCCCCAATCCAAAATGGAAAATTGGAAATATCAAATATTCATCGACCATTGATTTAAAGGTCTTGACTCTTCAAATTTTTTAAGAGTTTACTCCAAAACAATAACTCTACATATTGGAAAACAGATTTTGGAAGAATTTTGAATCTTAAGTCCGTGAACGAACCCTATTTTAACTGTTTATCTGTCCCTCAGCTTAGCAGTGCTGTGGCTTTGCTAACTAAATAAGACAACAAAACTAAAGCAGCGAGAAAGGAAATAAAGCTATAACCCAACAAAAACAGCTTGGCTCTAGCCGGGCCTAAAAACAACCGACTTTTGTGAAGCACAAAGCTTCGCAACCGCAACAGTGAAATCCACTATCAGCGCAGAGTTGCAAAAAATTAAAGTGTGCCGATATAACGAAAATAACTGATCTGAATCGTGCTTTATGCAGAGTATTCAGTGCATCGAGGAACCTTGTTGTTGATAAAATGAGCAATACGTTCTTTGCGAAGGAGAAAAATCTGATTTATAATTATCTGAAAACGCGATACTTATTCATAGTTATAAAATTTTAAATTAAGTTTTTAACATTTCTTTTCTCTTGAGCAGGGCAGAGACCAGCAGCATGTTCGTTGAAGCTTTTATTGAATCTTAACCCTTTCACGCCCGGCTAAATTAAGCTTAACAGGAAAAACTAATGTAGATTGTCGTCTTCCTAGGTGTCATCATAATCAGTGATTTAGTAAGCAATAGATGAGTGCAATGTGCATAACCTTTCAAATCAATCAAAATTCCAAATGCTTTACCCCCTGCGAAATTCGCAGTTCTTAATGAATACTGTTGGGCCATATGGCCCTTCCGGGGGTGAAAGGGTTAATGAAATATTCGTATTATTATTTTCATCATCATCATCATTATTATGATGATGGTTATTATTATTGCCCCACGAAGTGGGGCTTTCTAGCCTTGCGCGATCACGTTGTTGTTGCTGCTGGTGCCATGAGATCAGACCAAAAAAATTTTGTTCCACACTTTATCACGTGACTAAATGGCAAGCCTTTGTGTGTCTTATTGTCAACAGTAATTGGCAAATATTTCGTGACGTATGCGTTTTTACACAAATAGGAATTCCTTGCATGAAAAGTGAGGAAGATCAAATCTGGAAAACTTTTGTCTGCAGAAACAAAATCAGTCAAAACAAAGCCCATTTCTAAACACAACTGCCTATGGTAACTTGGGCCTGACTTTCACTGTCGCATGTTTTACTTGCCCTCTCACTCGGCCTTCTCTGCTTCACTGTCTTTTACACACTGGAAATGGCCAATGCATCTGCACAATAGGCCCAGCAACAAACTATTTTTCAAGTCAAGTAAAACTGTAAAATGGTGGTAGCTAGTGGGGCACTTAGTTTATACTACTGCTAGTTATTAATTATATCGAAATCGGAACGACCCAGAGCCAAAAGGATTACGTGTTAAAATCTATGACAAACATTACGATTCGTTGCACATATTACATATTTCGTATGCGGAACAAGCCAATGGAGTGACCCAGCTCACCTCAAATTCTAGTGTCTTAATTAAACTCCTGAATGCTAGCAGTCATACCTTTGCCTTGATAAAGAGAGAACGTTGTCTGGCTCTTTTATCCTTAATTATGAATTGTAAATGGACCATCTCATTTACTTAGAAATATTTTTGGACCTGTATAAATGTTTTAGATTTTGATTTGAAATGAAAGAAGTTTCCATTATTATGATTGTTATCATTATTCAGCTTTATTGTTATTGTTATTCAGCTTTATACTATTTTGTTATTTTTTCGCTATATTTTCGCTAACACGATTGGACTAGATTTATTAGATTTTGGTTTAAAATGGAAGAAGTTTCCATTATTATGATTGTTATTAATAAAAACGCAACTATTAGAAACCAGACCCCGGGGGGTGGTACTTAGTATATTTGTCCGACGGGGATGTGCCGTTTTTCAGGGTATCGTTTTCGCCTATTTTTTCTGGAACAGGGTATCAAAAGAAGGCAAATTTCCTGGAGCAGGTTGTCAAAACAAGTCAAAAGAGGAAATTTTGTTACAAAGGGTTATTATTTAGTCAAATTTTTGTGTTTTTGAGTATACTTTTCACTGATTTTTCCTAGAACAGGGTATCATTTGAAGGCAAAAATTCTGGAGCAGGGTGAAAATTTTTTTTTCGTGGGCACATCCCCGTACAAATTTAGGTCAAGTACCCCCCCCCCCCCCCGGGAAACCAGACGTTTCGATTATAAAATCTTCATCAGTGCTTTACAATGAAACAGCCAAGTATTTAGTCGATAGAAAAAGCTACATTTATCTAACAGTCTCCAAGGTATAACTAGAATGCAGAATATCTAGAAAACCCTTTATTTTGTACCGAATTAGTATTGTTATTATTATTATTATCTATCATTATTACTATTATTATTATTATTATTATTATTATTATTATCATTTTTATAGTTAGTTCTTAGGTAGAATTAGGTTTCACACAAAACCGTCATCTTTGAGGGACATTTTAGCCCTAGTTATGGGACATACTTTCAAAACAACACATTTCTAAAATTTTGCCGTAATTATGGATCAAATCTCCAGATTGTCAACATCGTATGTATATCAAATTTCCTAGAGACATTACCCCTTCCCTCTCTCTGCGACAGCTAGAGGTATAATACAGGGTGTCTCAAAATAATTGTGCGCCGTTTTTGATGCTGCTGTGGAGGAGCTGTAGATTCAATCAGCTCGGTTTCTATGGCCTTTATACAGTCGCATGGGTCAGGCTCAGAGTTTGAGACCTTGTATGAGTCAGTGTGACAAATGGTTGCTGATTTACGGCAGAGAAAAGGCAAAATAAGTGACTGCTTCAAAAACAGGGCTTTGTTGTTCTCTGCAATGTTAAAATAAGTAAGTTTTCAAGAAAGGGTTCTAGCATCGAATGAAGATTTTCGCCAAATCTTTAAAGGGTGAGCAGTGTGGTCTACTCATAAGAGCACTCTCTTCCTTTTAAAACAAACAGTGAAAATTCTATGCGATGCCAAGACCCATTCTTTGAAAACTCACTTTATTCTGACAGCTGGAGAACAATAGAAGTGCTGTTTTTGAAGCAACCACTTATTATGCCTTTTCTCTGACATGAATCAGCAACCACAGGTGAGACTGACTCAAGCAAGGTCTCAAACTCTAAATTGAAGCTTTACTTAGCAACTGTGTAAAAACCGAAATAATTGAATCGAATTGAATATACGACTCTTCCACAGTAACACCCCCCCCCCATTAACGACACCGCCGGACAATAGAAATGAAGCGGAGAGGTGATGAAATTATATGTTTTCAGCGAGGATTCAAAATACATCCACGGGGAGAGGAAATTTTCAAATATTTATAACGATGATAAAAATTGTATAATTTTTGACCGGGAAGCAAAAATTTCAACGAGGAAACAACCGAGAAATGGCAGGGATAGTTTTTAATTTCAGATTGGGCGGGCAAACCAATCTTCTAAGCGGGTCTTCTTTCTACGTTCGTGGGGAAATGTTTCAGCGAGGTCGTTCCTGGGGGATGCACAGTAGCCACACCAAAGGGGCACAATGATTTTGGGACAGGGCACAATGCACAATAGCTCACCTTTACATTCTCCAGAGAAAGCAACATCGATTGATTTATCTTTACATCTTGCAACTTCTAAATGACATAAGCTGCTATATGTTTTCCCATCTGTGCCACAGTATGGATCGTAGACAGCGAGGCAGAATGATGGACACACTGAAAAGAGGACACTTTCATTGGAAAGATTCAAGAAAGTTTAGCGTCAACTGTTGATTAGTGACATAAAGAAAAGGGATTGTGGCCCGCTAATGAATGGGGTCACTCTCAGTGGCGTACCCAAGAGGGGAGTGGGGGCTCGGGCCCCGACTCTTCGTAAAAATGGTCCAAGAGATTCGCACGAAAATGCAATGAAATCAAAGGAAAGGGGATAGGGATCAGGCAGATCTGTCAAGCAGTGGTCTTAGATTCTTGTAAAGCCAGCAGCGAATGGCTTTGTCACGGTTTGGTAGGAACGTTTTAGGTTTCTAAGAAATGCCTGGACGCTGCTGGGAGAGGCCCCCCCGGGGGGGGGGGTTACTTGGCCTACGAACATACGGGGACGTGCTTCTGGAAGATCTAAAAAGCTACCCTGTCCCGGAGTCAAATTCCCGAAAATGATACCCTGTCTCGGAGTAAAATTTTCTTAAACAATACCCTGTTCTTTTAGTTTCTTTGGACAAAGTTGTGCTCTGCAAGGAGATTTGTACGAAATCTATCGAAAATTGTGGAAATATTGCCATCCAAGCGACTTGAATCACATTCACAGAGTGCAAATGGCCGAAAACGACCTTTCGGGGTCAAAAATGACAAATATGGACCCTGTCATGGAGCCGATTTTTACAGAAATGATACCCTGTCCCGGAGTCGGAATCCTGAAAATGATATTCTGTTCAGCGGCACGTCCCCGTACGCAAAAATATACGAGTATCCCACCGGAGGGAGAGGCATCCTAAGCCAAACTAGGATGCTCAATCTCAAAGATTTTCCTCGGGGCCTGGCCCCCAGAGCCACTCATTTCAGTAGGTAGGTAGGTATTTATATTTAACGTGGCTAGCCCGCGAAAGTCTGAGAGACTTATTTCCAGCAGGGGCCACGGATGTTTTACCATCAGTCCGCCGCAGCTACCCGCCACAGCTACCAGATTTCCCTCACATGGCTCTGGTCAACCCGGGCTAGTGTTACGGACAGCGACCAAACTGTCCAGCGTGGGATTTGAACCTACGGCCGTTCTGACCTTTGGCTTACGAGTCAGACGCCTTAACCACTCAGTATCACTAGTTATCTCAGCCTGTAGGGATCCTCATTTTCTACTACAGTTGAAAAAATCTCATTAAAATGATTTGAAGAGCCTGTACCATAACCTGCATAAAATAATTCAATTTGCGACGACAATTTCTTTTGCCATAGCTTCTTGCAAAAAAGATGCCTTCCATCGACTAGACAATTATAAAGTAACGGAAGAAACGTTTCCTTGTATATCAAGATCGAAATACCAGTTGCCAAATCATTTTGCAAGTAATGCTAAGGAAAGCAATTTTTGCAATTTGTGCTTTTTTTATCAATGACAATCTAAAACTAAACAAATACAATACAATATTCTGTGCCGTCCATAGCAAAAATAGACATGATGTCATCTGGTTGTGGCTATGAACGACACTTAACAAATCCTCAAACAACTATCAGAAAAAAGGAAACAAAATATATATGAAGGAAAAAAAGACAAAAAATGTAATGCAAGACAAAAAAATTTAAACACTCTGTGCACCATAACATCATCCCGCCTCCCATTTTGACAGGCGCTAGCACGCGCTAACCCTGGTGGTTGAATTGATGTGACAGAAAATCTGCACCGGCAACGCTTGTGCTAAGATGGCTGCGATCTAGGTTGTTAACGAGTTCTGCCATGGGTCACAAAGAGCTCAAACCCACTCCAAACACAAGAGAGCAATAGGTCGCTGATTTTTCGTTCTCCAAAGAAGTCTCCAAAGAATTTGTGCTTGATATGCTGCATTGGTCGTTATTGAATAATTACTGTATTCTTTTTTCACTTTCATAGAGTCACTTCCTTTGACCGTTACTACCTATTTTGTGTAAACTACAGTCATGTTTATGACGAAAAATCCGAGTGTCCAAAGGGTGTGATAATTAAAAAGTTTTCCGTGACCACGTCCTTTGAAATTCTTGTAGCCCAGACCCTCCTCACATTCTTTCCTATCGAAATACCTACCCATTCTCTTATCAAGTGTAGATAATATGCAAACTGAACGACGAGAGTGTAACACATACTAAATATGATAAGCATGCGTCGAAACAATGTTTCTATGTAAGACCTTGGTCATGTTTTTTCAGTTTCAGTTTCAGTTTCATATTATTTAAATTCTCTACATACAATTTATGGTTCTAACAATACAAACAAATAACTAAACTACAAAGATAATGATGTTATGGAAAAATTAATACAATTGATACAGAAAAATTAATACACTATACAAATACAAATAAAAGAGGAACTACATAAATTGTATGCAGGGGATGATTTAAAGGAGGTGCTCTCTCAATGGGTAAACTAATCGCGGAGAGAGCCCCCTCCCCTATCCTAAATTATTTTCAGATGAATTTAGAAATTTGATGTTTGATTCTTAGTTGAGGGTGGTAAGCTTATAGGGAGTTTACGAAACCACACCAGCAACGGCAACGGCAACTGCAATGCAATATTGCTTTTGTTTCAGTACTGTAGATTCAAACGATTCCTTTTTGCTTCACTTGAGATTCTCTGAACCTGTTCTTTTCAATTTCACAACTTGGAAATCGTATGTCTCTGGCGTTCTTTACTTTGGATCTAGGGCTTGACCTCCGAAGCAAAACTCAGTCTTTTTGAATGTTTTTCTTCAAAGAATAAGACTATGGCTTTCAGGCATCTTTGAGTTACTGAGGATTCATTTTGGCCTTTTGGATGATGTATTAAAGGTAGCGTACAGCAACAGTACTCCCTTTGCCGAATATTGGATGACGTTCTGGTTGCCGTCCTGGTATCGTAAGCTTTCTATTTGCCAAACAAGGGCTGAAGTGGGGCTAATTTGAGGTAGGGCTTTCCTTGAAGGGAGGCTTACTCCAGATCTTATTTGATTATTACTTCCGCAATATGGGTGGCTTTCCCGGGGGGGGGGTGGTACATGACTTGCGGATGGATGGGGGTCTGCCGCTCAGTTTTCAGAAAGGTACCCCCTTCTAGTTATCGAAACTTGCTGTCATATCCATTTTTATGATGAATTTTGGCGGAAAACGACCCAGTTTTGACTATTTTTCGCCAATTTCTGGATAAAGCACCCATGTTTATGTAAAATCTGCCGAAAAAGACATCCTTGTTTAGAGAATTTTGGCCCCAAAACCCACCCATATGGGCAGCACATACCTGTACCCTCAACATGTTATGTACCCCCCTTGGCTTTTTTAAAAGTAAAATGTTTGGCAGCTTAACAAAGGCAGTTGATGACTTAGTGCAACCGAGCAATTGCTATGACGAGACTTGGTTCCAAGTTCTTAAAAAATTTTAAATCCAATCATTGTTCCGTTGATTACATTTGTTTATCCTAGGTGCAATATTGTAGTCACATGGTCACCACTCCGTCACTCCCGTCACTGTTCCTCACGTTATGTCGGTTGCTCTTTAGGTCTTTAGAGTAGTTTGGTTTATCCATAATTGCTTATTTACAGTCAGCAACTCTCCTAAATCTCCAGAATCATTACTCAACATTGAACAAATTTCAAAGCCAAATAAAGGGATTTCTCTTTGTAATCACGGAAACAAATACATGTAATTATTGGCGTGAGTAGTTTTCGAAACCAGGATGAATTTCCCATGCAAATTTGGTTTCCTGGAGCGTCACGGAATGCTCGTTACGAAAATAATAGAAACGTGGTACTACCATTTCTGGTCACAGAATATCCGAAAGCTAAAAGTACTGTTGGTCGAACAGTTTTAATGTGGCAGTAATATACTACCTTAGCTGTTTCATTGCTCTTTAGAAGTTTTATTACAGGGAGGAGGGCCTTATCACAAATACCAATCTGGACATTTTCAAAAAATCATAGAAATCAGTAGAGGTCTTCAAACGAATCTTTCGAAGATTTTGCAAAAATCTCATAAATCACTTAAATCCTTACGAGATCTTCCCCCCTCCTCCACCCCACATTAGCATCGTTTGAACGAATTGTGTAGACTGTTTGTGGGATAAGGTTTGGCCCTCTTTGTGAAAATGAGCTTATTTTTTCTTGAGAAACGTTAACTTTCGAGCTCAGGAGTGTGGTTGTGTGAGATATCTGAAATATTGTGGTAGTTTCCCTTCAGAAAGACCTGTCAAAAGTTTTCTTAGACTCATCCAGAGCAATTTCGCAAAGCAACTTCACACTATGTTCACACACAGAGAGAAATCCACCTTTTCAAGATAAGAGGTGAGAAAACGGAAGTCTTTTGTTGTTTGAGTTGTTGCATTTTTGAGGCTAAAATCTTGTTCTGCGTACAAAGTTTAGTGTTGAAGCAAATTTTTACTCTCATATCTGTCTTCGTTCAGAAATTACGGCGATTTCAAGAATTTAAAGTTATAAGGGCTTTGACCGTGAAATCAGATGTTAGGACAACTTTTTGTCCAAACTTTGATTTTACGGTTAAAGCCCTTATATGATTTCTAATTCTTTATATCATCGTAATTTCCAAACGAAGACAGATATGAAAGTAAGAATTTGCTTCTATGCTAAAATATGTACGCGGAACAAGATTTTAGCCTCAAAAATGCGAAATCTCAAACAACAAAAGACTTCCGCTTTCGCACCTCTTATCTTGAAAAGGTGGATTCTCTATGCATATCACAGATGTTCATCTCTTGAAAATGGAATTGTTTACATACCACTTAGATAGTTGTATGTTTAGCTCAAGCTAAATGCAAATGCCTGTATTCGTGTGTGTGTCCATGACTGTATTTAAAAGCAAGATCAAGCTTGCTGCACCTGGGACCTCAACAGATTACGTTTTTATCTATTTTTCTTTTTCTTTTACATTTATTTATGTAATGTCTCAAATTTAAGATAACATACCTCCTTCAAATGCCTTGGCCTTTGTTGCATTAAATTCGCGTAATGTAAACTCAGCAATACCGCCTTTGATGCATTGCCCATCCGCTGCCAGAAATGCCTGGAGAAGAACACCTACCACAAGATATAACATCTTTGGAGTTGATAGGAGTGTACTCTAGTCTCCACCTCCATTAAAATCCACAGTTCCAAATTCACTTATCGAGCAAGTGGTTTCCCTTGCTAAGCATCATTGCGCTGAGCACAAAAGGGCACAATCTTTTATTCGTTATCGCCAAGGTTATAATGGTTCTGCAGACAAAAAGATGTACGCAAATATTTCATTGAAGACATTTGAATTGGTGATTAATCTTGGTTGGCCTTTTGTTGTTAAAACGTCAATTTTGGGAGCTAACATAAAGGCACATAACCTCATCAAGAGTCTGGTTACCAGGCGAAAAGGCATCTGGCTGCGATTGGATTTACCAGCATGGTTACCTTTGGAACTACATGGTTCCTAATCAGCGACGTACACAGGAACTTGAAAGGTGGGAGCCGATAACTGTTTCCCTTCACGTAATTTACGAAAGACCTGGTGTATGGTGATCACTGATTTATTTAAAAACAGGGAGAGTCATGGTTCCCATTCTCAACCCATGGCTACGTCCTTGTCCTTAACACAAAGTTTTGATTTCACTGCCTGGTCGGTGGAAAAAACATTCTTGCAAAGAATTTTCTCATCTCGCTCTGTATAAAATTTTCAAAAGGACCACACGCATTTTTTTTAATGACAAACTGCTTATCAGAATTTTAGAAACTCAACTATGAGATTGCTAAATAAAACTAAGAGCATGGTTACCCTAGTTTCCATATAATCGCAAGGAGTCGCAGAGAGTCGCAATGAGTCGCAAGGAGTCGCAAGGAGTTGCAATTATTATGACTTGAAAAAGTGGTTTCCATATGATCGCAAAGAATCGCAACTAACTTCACTTTCATCAAATTTCAAACCAAAATTGTGATCACGGCCCATCATGGAAATGAGATTATCCCCCAAAACAATAGAGTTGTTATCGCAAGGAGTTGCAAAAGTTGTGAACAGTGGTTTCCATTAATCGCAATGAATCGCAACGAGTCGCAGTGAGTCGCAGAGATAGAAAATTGTTTATCTCTGCGACTGCCTGCGACAGCGATCGCAAGGAGTCGCAAGGAGTCGCAAACAAAGTTTTAGCCGGTTTCCATATGATCGCAGAGAGTCGCAAGCAAACTTGGTCACTTATATTGCAACTCGCTGCGATTCCTTGCGACTCCTTGCGATCATATGGAAACCAGGCTATAGCCGTAATAGACCGTTACGAAAGAGCCTGGAAATTCTACAGAATGCAGCAAAATATTGTTCAATTAAAAAAACTTAGTTTGCAATATTCACAAGGGCAAATGAAGTCAAGTCAATAAGCGGAAAAGAAACTGTGTCATTAATAAATTTAGAATAAAGAATAGATTTCCATTGCATCATAAACTATGATTGCATTCTTGTTTGAAAAGAAAGTGTTCTCAAAAGAACAGTCACGTGATCTGAAGTGAAGGGTGTGAAAACAACAATGTTACCTAAATTTGATTTATCATATGAAATCATATGATTCAGCGATTATTGATTTCATCCATCAGAAATACGTCAAAGACTGATCATTGATCACTAAGAAGATCACTATTCGATCAAACAAACTCACTACGAGGCTTTATCAACAGGATAGCTGAAACTGCCTTCCACGACAGCTCCCAGCACCTTTCAAGATCTAAAAAGTACACTTCAGCATTCCTTTATGCATGTCTGCTGATGCTCAATGTGAAGCAGTTATTCAAGAGCGTGTTATATCAGAGTTATCCCAAAGTCTTTATCACCAAACTATTTGCCAGAAGAATATCATTATCAGCTATCAACATGGTTCTTGATTTGGATCTGTTTAGGCCCGACAAGGGTGGAGATCTGGAAGCAATCAAAGAAAACCAAAAGAAAAGATTCAAAGATGTTGGAATGATTGATAAAGTTACTGATCTTGATGCAAAATGGAGGAAATGTATGATTTTGAATGATTTATTTTAGAGCCACTACTGAGTTGATTCCAAATAATATTTCATCAGAGAGAACGTTTTGAGATGAGACTGTTGCAAAAAATTATTAGTTAGGCCTAGTCATTGACAAATAAGTTTTGTCACGGTTAACGGAATTGGGCTGTTAATGACTGGACTCCCCTCCCCTTAACGGACCAATAAATTTATCTCTAGATTTTCTCTTGTCGCGGGTGTCCCACAAAATCTCGTTACAGGCCTATCATGTGTCTTGGGTTGGGGCCTAAATTTAATGTGACTTCTTCGTGCAGATCCCAACATCAAAATTGAGTAGTGCACCACCGAAAAATCTATTGCTACGAGTTATTCCTTAAGGATTGATAACAAAACATTACTTACTTCAATTTTCATCACGAAAGTAAAAATTTTTAATGGATTTGAGCTGGACCCCTCCCCCCCCCTAATGGCCCAATTCCGTTAACTGTGATGAAAATTGTTTTTGATGACCCCTTATGCCCATATCGCCCATTTTGATATGGAATACACATGTTTATCAAGTGTACAACATGGTTCAGTATATCATTGTGATATTTTACATTGCAATGATGAGAGCCTGGTTTGGTCAGCGCTATCAAATTTTGTTTATTCTAGCTTTTAAAATCTGAACTAGAGTGCAGTCCTCTTCTTGTTAAGAAAAATTGAAATTTGTGATTGATCACTTAAAAGAAATTTAGGGGCTTTCATTATTGATTAAAGGGAAAGGGTGGAAGCATATCAAAGATTTGCTCTGAAAAATTTAGACCACTGTCAATTTAAGCCATATAAAATTTCAGACCCCATCTACTTTTTCCACAAGGCTTTCAGACCTGATGTTTCCTTGAATGGGTAGGAATTACCTTGTCACCACTGAAGAAAATGAAAGGAATAGGCCAAAATGACAAGTGTGTAACATTGAATAAACCTGATAATGAGATAAGAGCAAAATGTATAGCATTTGAAATATTTTTGAAAACAGCAGAATATTTGGCATGATTTCATTTTCTGATACCAGCATAGATTCTTCCAAAAATCTCAGGCCCCAACAAATTCCCTCTGAAAAGTTTAAATTTCCCTTCCAATTTGCTTCCACCTTTTCCCAGTTGCAATTCATGACCTTTATCTTATTAGTGGTTAAATTTATATTTTTAGTGCGGTTTGATGCTGACAATTGGAACAAATTGAAGAATCTTTGCAGCAAAACAATTGGAAGCAAAATGAAGGTATATGCTGCATGTTCATTGGAAACCATCCAGGCAACCCATTATGAACTTTTTGCTAGTGTGTCCTGCTGACCATCTTCTAAAATTAAATATCAGATTTTTGGATTTGGTGTCTAAACATTAATTTTTTAGTTTTTGTATGAACTATGCGATTCTTGTGACCTGACTTAGGGCCTGTTTATATGAGGAAAAACACCTCACCTGCCAGACCCAGGGCTGAGAGGCGAGATTCCACCTTCCAATAGAGCCCTTTGTATTTTCCATTTTGCGTTTACATGACGAACGCAACACCACCGGTATAGTGAAGTCCCGCCTCACCAGAGGTGGAATCTCACCTGGGTGAGATGAAATTTTTCCATATAAACGAAACACTACCGGTATGGTGGGGTGAATTGAAATTATTCGTTGATTCTCATTGGTCAGTTCATTCTGATTTCACGGAAGAAGTACTTTACTCCACTTCTCCTCTCAGCCCCGGGGCTGAAAGGTGAGGTGAAAATCTCATGTAAACATTGACTGAAATTTACCTCCCTCTCAGCCCCGGGTCTGGCAGGTGAGGTATTTTTCTTCATGTAAACAGGACCTTACTGTAGCTAAGATATTCAAGTGATGTAAAATTTTAATCCCGTCAAGAGTTTCCCTGACATGAGGAACTTCTACTCTTTGTTCAGCATAGCATTCTTTCATGCTTTGTTTCTGTTTAGTGTTTTATCCTTCAAGCTGATATTGGGAAATATTGGAAGCACACTGTTGTAACTGAAAATACGGCAACATACGTCAGAGCCATGGCACACAAATTAAACAACAACACAGTTCATGCTTTTAGCTTTTACAGAGATTTATGAGTAGAAAAACAGTAGGAGAAGCCATTTCTGGGGGCTGCATGCTTCACTGTTACTGATGGGGGATAGCATTTAGAAAATTAAAGTCTGTAGAACTATTTACAACAATGCAGATCAAAAGGAAGTTTAACACGTAAGCTGGGTAGTTTTGAAGCCTTTTAGCAAACTCAACTGTCAGCTAAACCAGCCTAAGTTTTCTTATTCTTAAAATCTATTTGTCCAAATTCATAATCTGAGAAAAATTGAAGTTGAGCCATATTGTGCAGTCAAACTGACGCTAGCCAAACACTTTTGAGATGGTCCTCTTCCCAGACTATTCATTATGTATGCATGAGAAATCTGGAAGACCTGAAGCTTTTCTCATGAATTGTTCAGAGTCATTAGCCAGAAACACAGGGCTAATATTTGTGGAGAAACTTTAATGTTAGTGCTCTGATTATATCAACCAATTTTACATTGTTGTTCTCTAAAAGGAAAACTTGGTCAGGCATGTCCAGCTCCATAGTGGTGCGATTGCTCCCTGTTATGCCATCGAAGTATAGCTCTGCATTGTAAGAAGCATAATTCATAAGTTTCTCTTGTGTATAATTTTTTGTGTTATGAATTGTCACTGTGTTGTTTCATAGATATGCATTCAGTTTTCATTGTTGTAGGACTGAGAGCTCATGTTTCCATTAGAATGCAAGAAAAAATGTCCACTTTCTAAGATTTTCCTAACTTTGTGCCATTTTTCCTCTTAGAATAAAGAACCAGTTGGAGATGGAAATGAGCTAAAGAGTGAAATTGCAGACAACTTATCTTCTTTGACACAAGATGTTTTACAGGTTTGATACATGTCTTTTCTATCCACTTCATTAGAGTTTTTTATCTTAACCCATCTTTCATTTATACAGTTATTCACTGGGAAACTGTGACTCATGACTCAGAAGAGCATTAATAGCCTTCAGTTGTGGGAACTCAAAGATGAAATGAAAGGAATGAAAACATTTCCTGTAGATAGTGTTAAACATATTATGAAAAGTGGGACAGCCATGTTGTAAATGTGACTCTTGCTACTTTGTTTCAAAGCTTAAAGGCACCACAAATTCCAAACTGATTGAGGAAGGTCAGAATGGCCAATACAAGAAATACTTAGTTTCTGAAGATCTAAAAAGATGGTATCAAGCAGAAGTCAGTAGCTTTTATGGTTTATGACTTAGCAATTTGATGATGTCACAACGTGAAAAGTAGGTGAAGTTATAAAAATGCTTTAACTCTGAAAATAATGACTGGCAATATCAAAGATGCTCTTTCTACGAATATTAAAAATTACCTAAAGTTCCCAAAGAAAACGAAACAATGAGACATTGGGACTTTTTGAGTTCATATTTGTTGATCTTAAACTTAAATGCACATACCTTGCATTTTAAGATTGTCCTCCGAACACTGAAGATACTGTACAAGTTCACAGAGTCCAATTTGGAGTGTACTTGAAACCAGAGGTTTTGTAAAAGGGCCCAGCCATTATTTGATATCACATGCATATTGTAAAGGAATTTAGACTTTGATCTTTGACTTTTAGATCTTTCTTTTGAAAAGAATTATACCTTAAAATGCTTCAATTGCTCTACAGATGATTATTCTTTTTCGGAATCAATCCATACATTGTATTCTATCTCATGTGTCAAGGAAGAGGAAAGGATCGCATGCATGCTCATTGTGGAGATGTAGCATGACTTTATCATTCTTGCCGCATTTTAATTATATTTTTTTATCAGGGTGATGTCTGCGAGTCTTTTATTCTTTTCGAAAGTGAAAAACTGAAAAGCATGGTGAGAGGTGACAGCAAGTCTTTGTATCAAGCTTAAAATTGATGTTTTGATGTCTTCTAGGGACTTACTGTGAACCAGATAAAGAAAGTTCGAGTTCTGATTGATGAAGCTGTAGTAAAGACTGATTCTGATCTACACCAATGTGAAAAGGAAAGGAATACTACATTATTTGAAATTGGAAACATCTTGCATCATACTTGTGTTATAAGTAACAATGAAGTAAGTATGCCAGATGAGCCAGAAAAAGAGCCCACCCTAGATAGTTCATAGCACAAAGAGTACTTCTTGGATTTGAATGATTCAAATTTTAGGTAAAGCCAAAGACTGAAGTATTCATGTGATTTTGCGCTTCTTTTATGAGCACCAAAACAGGGGGTAAGTTCGGTTTTACGAAACTTCTTGGCTGCAAAATGCCCGAAAAAGGGCCCATTGCTTTTCTTTATTGTTCGGTGGAGCGAGTCCTTTATGATGCGATCAAGTAATTTATGCCCTTTTCAGGCCTCATGCAACCACAAAATTTTAGTAATGCTACATATATTTCCTGTGCTCTTAAGAAGTCGAAGAAAGTCACAAAAAATACTTCCATCTCATGGGTTTCAGGAAAAATTTGATTCAGCTCAATCCATCGAGGACTCTCGGTGCTATGAATTTTCAAAAGGGGAAACTTTTTCTGGCTCACAGGCTTAAAGTCATTTTATAAGCTGTTTGATATGAAAGAACATCAACTTTTTCACATAACTGCATGAATTTGATGAAAAAAATATCTTGGGTGAGTCAGAAGAAACATGGGACATTTGCCGGTTTTTATTGATGCAATTTTCTTTGCAAATTCATTTTTTATGTAATGCACAAGCAAATGCTAGCTTACATATAAACTTTTGTTTGGTCAAAATTGGACTTTCTATTCAATCGTTCCATGATAGACCTTTTAGCTGTTCTGAAAAGAAGCTGAATCAGACAATATTTTGATACATTTTGTAGAATTCTTGAATGTGCACAGAAGGTTAGGCCCCGTGTGCACGAGATCAGATCCAAAGTAAAGTGGATCGGATCCATTGATTGATTGATTGATTGATTGGTTTATCTGCTTTATACAGGATTTAGTTACAGTTGAATAAATGCTGATTTCCAAGCTGCCCAATTTAGATAGATACGATAAACGTAACTTTTCTAATCATAGTAATTTTACTTGCGAGATTAAAGATCAAAAAGGAAAAAAACTTTGTAATATGGAATTGTTGGAAAAGATTACTTGCTGCTGTTATAAGCAGCCCTGAATTGACTCAAAGTAGGGTAGTGTCTTAACCTAGGATTTGCTGCGCAAAAATGGCTGAGATGATTTTCAAAAGGCCACCAATTGGCTTATTTTAGCGATCGCATAGTGATACCGAGTACAGTTATGGTTCGAGCTATGGAGAATCATCTCCCGTTAAAATTTTGATGAAAATCGACATAGCCGAGCGTGCAATGTTTTTATTCGGGATGGTGGTCAAAACGGTCAAAAATGGCCTAAGCTTCGCCGCAAAGTGCGGAAGTAAACACCACGACGGCATCTGATTGGTTAATTTTAGGAGAAAATGTGATCTGATCAGAGCGTGGCTGAGAACTCCACGGGATATTTGGACAAAAGAAAAGATTTGTCCACTATTATGCTGTAAGTGTGATAGAATTTTCGATTCGATTGAAGAATTGAAAGGACTCCCACGGGATTGAGATTCGAAGCTGCGATTGAAGAAAATAGGGCCAACTTCTTCACTGTTTCGTTATGAGTCCTTATTGAGCAAGGTTTACGACCAGGATCCAAGTGACTCATTGTCATAAGTCTAGTCGGACCTCTTTAATAGAAATGCTTGGAAATATTGCTCGATCGGACTCGGACGTCTTTGTACAATAGCTAAAAGGTCTATTACGAGAGATTTTGGCAAAATGATGTTTCATAAGATCCAATAGTGGGCCGTAATTTCGATTCATATACTAGGTGAGTCAAAAACGTTTATGCGTGTGACGGGCTGTGAAACAATGGTTTCGCGGTTTTTTGCAGTTTTTAGGACACCCGGCATCAGGGCGTTATTTTTTCCTTCTGGCTCAACGACTTATTTATCCTTGTTAACAGGATGAAAATGGTATTGAGCGAATTGTTGGTGACTGTGAAACAAAGAAGAAGTATTCCCACGTTGATTTACTGGTGATGATTGATGGAGTTGATTATGAACGGGGCTCAGTTGTTGCAGGAGGCCGAGGCTACTTCCTCAAGGTTAGATTATCATTTGTGTCAATAAATCTAGCCATTCAGAATGTATCAGCCACAAGATAAATTCAATCTTTTGAGCAGCATCAAACATTTGTCATACTATACCTTTTTTTATAATAAACCAAGAATTGGGGCCATTATTAAAAGTTTCTTGAAATCATCACATTTTAGTACTCGGAGTTTCTTACGAGTTCATAAAGGTTTTATGATAATTTTCGTGTTCACCACCTGTTCCCTCGTGGTTATTTCAAGACAACATTTTTGAAGCTTTTCCAATTTGTAAACATCGCTCAAGTACATTCCGAGTAATATAATACAGGAAACAAATGAAAACGAAGTAAAGCTACGTAAATGATTGCTCTTTCCAGTACAAACAGTTATATTTGACAGAACTGAAGTCTCATAACTTTTGGCGGTCTGAAAGCTGAATTTCTTATAAGCAGTTTCTTATTCACGGTATTTATCGTAAGTTGTTATTAATACCTTATCTACCGTAAAAGCTCTATTAAGCCCCCGGGGCGCTTATTAAATTTTGGACCTTCCAGTGGGGGGCGGGGCTTGATAGAGAGGGGGCTTATTAGAGAAGGGGGCTTATTAGAGAAGGGGGCTTATTAACAAAATTAAGATACAAGGATATATTTGGTAGCTTTTCAGTTCTTTTATCCCACATTTTGCTGAATCAACATACTATTTTACGCCTCAAATACATAAATTTGACATAGTTTTTATCCCAAACCATACTAGAATTAACGTGTAAGGTTGTGTAGCTAAATAAATTGAAAATATTCGGTAAATTCTAGAATTTTGTGTAAGTAGGGGGCTTAATAGAGAGGGGTGAGCTTATTTCAAATTTTGACTCAGAGGGAAGCGGCTTATTGGAGAAGGGGGCTTGATAGAGACGGGGGCTTAATAGAGCTTTTATGGTATTTCTTATGTTTGATTAAAAATTCGCAATACAAGATACTACTCACGCTACTTACAAACTGATTCGTGATCTACAAGAACGGTACCACGGAGAGCAACCGGCTGTGGTTTACAGTGCGGCCATTGCATAGAAACATAGGATTCATCTCAAGCAAAACGCCTTCGAATGAAACAATTGAATTGATCTTTGTGGCTAGTTTGCATTGCGATCTTATTTCTGGGAGATCGTGCCATGGGCAGACATGTTTTGCTGCTTCAGAAAAGAAAATAGATGTCTGACAATATATGTTTGAGGCACTCAGATTTTTATGGAGTGTTGGAGATAAATACCGAGTGAGCCAGAAAAAAGCTCCCATTTTTATGAATTCGTAGAGCCAAGAGTACCTCACAGATTTGAATGATTCAAATGCCAGTTAAAGCCGATAGACCGAAGTATTTTTGTGATTTTTCTCGCTGTCTTACCAGCGCTACCGGGTGAGTCAATAAAAACGCCCGGCGTTTGAAAAAATCCTACTCCGTTAATATCAAAGCAATGATGTTGAAAATAGCCTTGTTCTATCCCCGATATGCCAAATTTGGTTCAGTAATTTACCTGGCTTTAATCGGTCATTCTTTCCCGTCGAAATGAGAGGTTTTCTGCAGAAAGCCCATTTCGAAAACCTGCAAAAACGAGCGAAAAGAGCAAGCAAAATTTCCCTTTGTTCTCCTTCCTAGCAATAATGACTCGTGGATGTGCTCGTGTATTTTGTCCTCATGAGAGCATGGAATCCCCCTGAATGAGTTATTTACACTCGGAAGACTTTTCAACTCGTCAAAGAGAAAGCACGTGCTAAAGCGTGCTGAAAGTCATCGCTGTGAGGTTAACACATTAGGGACTTTTGCTTGCAATTTTAGCATGTTTTTTGAGGTTTCTCTGAGGGGCTCATTTTAGAAAATCGCTTACAGAATCTGAACGGAGTGACCGATTTTAGTCGAGAAAATTTCTAAAAAAGATTGATCATGTTAGCTATTTAATCAGATATTGCAGAATATCATTGCCTATATATTCAGGGAGCAGTAGCCTATCAAACGCCGGGCGTTTTTTATGACTCACCCGGTAGATGTATCGGTGTAAATTTAACTTTATTGAAATTTCTTGAGTGCAAAGTGGCTAAAGCAGGGCCTAAAACATTAATCAAATTATAAGGACTCTCCGTAAACAGAGCAACACACAATGGGCGTTTCACCTCTCCCAAGAGTTATCATCAATTTTCTCCTCATATCATCAATTTTCAAACAAATACTAACGATTTTCAGTCCCATGGCAATAAATGTGCACTGGATAGTTCTCATCCATGGACAATCGCATTTTCTTTATTGATCTGTGCGAGGAGCCCTTTACAACCTGATCTTGTTTTAGGCCATCTTCTTTCATTTTTGCAACCATGAAATTTTTGTAAAGTTCAATTTAACTACATTTCAAGTGCTCGTCAGACAACGTGAAAAATCACAAGAATTCTTCAATCTTTCGGCTTTTAACTAAAATTCAAATCATTCAAATCTGTGAAGTACTCTTGGTGCTATGAATTTTAAAAAGTGAGGACTTTTTTCTGGCACATCCGGTAGATGGAAAGAAGATCATGAAGTTTCTAAGTGGGCTCAAACTTGAGTTCTGTCTTTAAATTTGCTTTACATCCATTAATGATGTGTTGATTAACTTTCATAAATATCTGAATTTTGAGAGAGGTATTACCCTATTGACTAGTGGTCTGATATAATGTACTGTTTCAATTTCTTCAATCCTCGTTTGGATCTTACTTGATGATTGCTGTGGTCACTTTGAGACAATGTGTTGATTGATTCATATTGTTGGAAGAATTCTTCAATATCCTCCTTCCAACCCTTTCACTAACCAGTCCTCAAGTTTGATCGTGGATTATCGCTGAAGATGGTGGCGAGGAATACTTTACCAAGATGCATTGCATCTGCCTCCTGAATCTTTATTAGCTCCTTAGGGATTTGATTGAAGAGGGCAAAATAAATCTTGGTTAAAAGCTCATTGCCACTATAATTAGCATAATAATTAAAGTTCTCTTTTTAACCGCGGTTCCCATGTTTTGACGTTATTCTTACAGGGACCAGGAGTGCTTTTGCAGCAAGCACTCGTTGGCTTTGCAACACAAAAATTGGTATCCCGTGGATATGTGCCTCTGTACACTCCGTTTTTCATGAGGAAAGAAGTCATGCAGGAGGTTGCTCAGCTTAGTCAATTTGATGAAGAATTGTATAAGGTGAGAGCTAGTGACAGTTTCTTGTTTTATGAAGCATTGATTACCTTGGATTCCAGAGCCACAAATAACACAAAGGAAAGTGATTTAAATGAATAGCACTGCTGAATGGTAAGGAAGGCCGTTGAAAGTCGAAGGATGAGGTAAGCGAAGACAGTAATTTTGAATTTATTCACGATTTATCAGAAAGACAAAACCAGTTGAGGTATCAGACAAATCTAGTTAGACAAATCCATGATAATTAAAGGACAAGTCTGGGGTTGGTATAATTGTTGATTATTCAAGAGATTACACTGTTGTGAATTGTGTGTAGTACTTTTTCAATTGATTTCTCTTTTAATCTGCGAAACTACATATTTCAATCTGCTAAGAAGTGCGAAATGACGTCACTTCACGTTGACCTGAAAGAGGTTGCCAAATGTATTGATACGAAGCTACCAATATTGCTAGCTTCCTTATCGTGCCTTCGCACACTCATCTCGTACAAAATAAAAATTGGCTACGATATTTAGCCTAACTTACGAAGATTAATCGTCGAATTGATGAAAGTTCAAGGATTGAAAACTTGGAAAGGACTCACGACAGGTGTTCAGCAGTTGGTAAGGTTGCTTTTTAACAATAGTTTTATCAACCCCGGACTTGTCCTTTAAGATAGAATTAAGACTTAATCAGTAGTGGTATGTTTCGAACCATACTTGGTTCATCTTCAGTAAATAATAAAGCATTAAACGGTAATTTATACCCTAAGATAAACACGTTATTCAAGGCAAACAAGTGTGAGTTGCATTTCCTACGCGAGCGGTATTTATTCACTTGGGACTTACGCCTCGGGTTCCCTCTCGCGTAGGAAATGTAATTCATGCTTGATAGATTACTTGAGAGAATAGTGCACGATCAGTTTTTTCATTTCCTCGATCCTCGATGAGAATAATGTTGTCACGAGGAATCAATCAGCTTTTCGCAAACTCTACTCTTCAGGAACCTCCATGATCTCCAGTGCTGCTTTCTGGTATAAAAATATCGACAGCAAACAACTGAATTTAACCATCGTTCATGACTTAAAGAAAGCGCTTGATGCAATGGATCACAAAATACTAATAAAGAACCAAAAACATACGGTATTAGAGGCACCCCGGGAAACTGGTTACGTTTCTACTTAATCAAAGAAAACATGTCCTTTGAAAGGGCGTTGATCGGGGACAAAAGATATAACCTATGGCATTCCTTAGTTTTTGAGTTGGCTTTTTGAAATTGTGGAGTAGAAAGAGAATTGCTGTACGAGAGAAGTTTAATGTTGAATTTTTAAAAAAGATTGTGTGTATAGGAATAGTGTGTTCTCACTCGTTTTACTCTTTGAGAGAAGGACCCACGAGAATTCAGAATCAAGTCGAGAGATAGAGAGTAGCCAAGTCTTTCACTTACAATTTGATCAATGTTTTAGGCTCGTTTTTAGTCATTTTGCAACCATGAAATTTTTTGCAAAATCTAATTTACCAATACTGCTAATGCTGGTATGACAGTGATAAAACTCATGAAAATTATTGGCAGAAATTGGACCTCTCGGCTTTTAATTGGAATTTGCATCATTTAGATATATGAAGAACTCTTAGTGCTGTGAATTTTCAAAAGTTGGAACGTTTTTCTGGCTCACCCCAGATTATGCATGATCATTCAATTTTCAGTCAAAGTCAAAGACATGAATTTGACAATACATTTATCCTAAACCATATCAAAATTGTCATGCAAAAATGTGTGACTTAGATAAATGGAAAATTTTTGTTAGCTTGTCTTTTTATTCATAGGTTTTAGGCAAAGGAAGTGAAAAAGCAGATGACTCTACGGTTGAAGAAAAGTACCTGATTGCTACAAGTGAACAACCAATTGCTGCATTCCATAGAGATGAATGGCTAGACCCGAAGAACTTGCCTATTAAGTATTGTGGAATTTCGACATGCTTCAGACAAGAAGTAGGATCTCATGGTAGAGATACTACTGGAATTTTCAGGGTTCATCAATTTGAAAAGGTAAAAGCTGAGTTACTACTTTTGCCGATTTTTAAATTAATTTTGCAATTTTTTGACCATTCGCTAGATGTTTTGAAGTGATGTTCCATATTTGTTTGTTATGCCAAGTTATATCTGGATATTTTCATTGGCTATGAAAGGTCCATTTTTGTTGTCATGTTTTAAGGAGTTTTATGAAATTTTCACGTCTTAGAATCCATTAAAACAGGACTAAGCCTCTGATCACTTTTCCCCTTTTCTATAAATTTGACGAAGAATATCCCCAACTGATTAAAGAATGCCCTCATCTTGACTCAAACTCTAGCGCTAGTTTGAATAGAGATACAAATTAAGAACATTTATTTTGTATTTCCTGTGCCTTAACTTAGATCCTGGAATTATGAAATTTTCTTTAGATTGGGAGCTCATTTGTTGGTCAATTCCAAGTGATAAATTAGTGAAGTTGAAAGTGAAAGTAAAATTTACGGAAGCTAGCCAAGTTATGAATTTATAAAATATATTGATTTTTAACATTTCTCCTCGTTGCTTGTCAAGCAGGACTGGCGCTTAAGGCAGGAAATACCTGTGTTGAAGCTTTAATGCTGTTAAAAGGAAAGGTCCGGGTTTGCTATGATTAATGCTACAAAGGAAACATCTACTGAAGCGAATTCTTATCTTTGCGTGTGTTTGATTGGTACCAAATTCGGAAAATGGTACACTTGGAAGACACGGAATTTGTGTTTGATTGACTCCCAAATTCCAAAAACGGCAGGTTTGGCAGGCCTGCTGAACCTTCTGCTCCAAAAGGCACAATGTTTGGCAGATCTTGAAGAGATTCTCGATTTCATTTGCAGGACTCTGAAAATGAAGCGACTTTGCTCGGTTGCTAAGGGCAATCAGAAACTTTACTCTTCGTTGCCAAGCACTAGACTCGTCTTCGTATTTTTTAACTGAAGACCTCATATTTGCCAGGATAAATCTGAAACCTGCTGCTTTGAAGATCTTTGTGTTTGATTGGGAACTGTGTTTCTGTCTTTGCAAAGTCTACCGTTTTCAGAGCATGGTAGGTGTGGAATTACTAATCAAAGAAGCCCTTTGTTTCACATGTTGAGAATTCCAACAGCTGTCATTTTCAAAAAAGTTTGACAATTCAGGCCACATCTTGACTCCTTGTTGCCATTTTTTTAAAAGTGCACACGATAAAGAGGCCAGCAACGATTAAGAGGCGATAAACCAATAGAATAGCCTCATTTTTGCTTGCGCGTTGTGACGTCATTTCGTGCAGATCGTGTAACTGAATGCATAATTTCACAAGGAGAAGGCGAAAAATTGGCGGGGGGGGGGGAGAGTAACTTCAATAGATGGGTGACGGGGGTGTGCCATTCGACGTCTGAATTCACACTCTAAAAGTTATAAAATTTTGTGTGAAGACGATACCCCAAAATTTAAGGGCCAAGCAAATATATACCCTTGAATTGTAGCAACAATTTAGAATTTTAACCAAGCATTTGAAATTAAATAAAATCAATGTCCTAAAGAGTTATCTTTCCAGAAACGACACCCCAAAATTTATGCCTTTTTGTGATTTTACCAAACATGACACCCCAAAATTTATTTTCTGCCTGAGAAAAAAGGCACCCCAAAATATGGCACATCCCATACCGGAATGTATGGTAGTTACCCCCTCCCCTCGGGTGAAAAATAGTGGCAAAAAATATGATACACCATTCACAACAGTATCATCTTGTATTCTATCATCAATTGTTTGACGCAGTTGTGTAATCCTCTGACTGTGAAGCCAGAACGGTCAGGCGGAGTGGGCTCGAGACGCGGTAGAGCCTCACCACTTGAGCGTTATGAAAAGGGGTCGCGGACTTGATTAGCGGACTCGCGGACTCGACCTACACCATTCGTGACATCCTGGGTATCAAACTTCTAACCAAGCTTAGGGTTGAATATAGTGCATTAAATGGGCATAGATTTAAGCAAACCTTCGCCTGCGTAAGTCCAATGTGTGTCTGTTGCACTGGTACAGAGGACAATGAGCATTTTCTCCTGCACTGCCCTCTATACAGCATATTGATTGCGCCAAGATCTCTTAGACCAGCTCTCAGATATCGATGGTTTCAATGTTGCCGATGTAAATCCGAAAGAACTTTGTTCTTTACTCTTGTTTGGTGATCAAAATTTGGGTACAGTTGCAAACAGAATCATATTAGAAGCAACCATCTCCCTCGTCAAAGCCTCGGCAAGGTTAAATTAATGTCGAAATGTAGCAGTAGCACCCCATTTTCCGTTCTCCTTAATTTTCGTTTTGTTGAATTAATTTTGTAGTTGAATTGTAAGTGGCATTCATGGTGAGGACCCGGTGATCTCGTGTCTTTCCTTGCCATGAATGTCACAGTTAATGAAATCGCAGTTTTTTTTAGTAGTTGAATTTTTTTAATTGATCAAAAAAAGCCCTTAGCTACTTCTACGATCCCAGCGTTTGGCGCTAAAAACCGCAACTTCACCTTCACTTGAACCAACCCCGGACTTGTCCTTTAGAATTATCGTATTATCATTATTTCATTATTGTAAGTGCGGTCTTACTCATGACACTCTTTTGTCACGTAAGTGCTATCAGGTCCACATGGTAGCACACATGCCGCTTTAATTAATTTTTTGTACAAATATAGATATTTACAATGTATTTTACATTTTACTATGCCTTTCTAATTACTATCCAGCACTGCAGGTACGATACTAGGGACATTTAGCAACCAGGACGGAAACGCCAGCCAGAACGTCATCTTGTATGATATATACAAACTGAGTATAGTTTCCCACGTTATCTTCACATGTTCTAAAATAAGACGAGACAAATTCCCCTTCGTCATCTAAATACTTTGGAAAGCTCTATTTCCTTAATAATCAACATTTAAAATGACTGCGTTTCATTTTGAAGATCCAGATCTGAAGAACAGCACGTTAGAAATAGGACTTCCAAGTTGTGCAATTGAAAAGGACAGTTTCACAGACTCTCAACGGAAACAAATTCGAACGGTCTTTTCAAGCCGAAGTTTGGAAACAAAGGGCACATCTGCGTTGTCGTTGCAGTCGCCGTCCTAGTTGCTAAAGGTCCCTACCATTGCGAGGGAAAGAGGATGGCCACCCCATGGCCAATATAAAAAGACACACAATGTTCAACTAACTATGACTTCGCTACAAGCGATTAAAACTAATGATAATGTACTAGATTCTTTCCACATCAGATGTTAGGTCAGGCTTTCGATGACTTAGATGATGTCGCAAGTGCAACTAATTCATTTGCATGTCTAAAATGCCTGACATCTGATGTGAAAAAGAATTTACAAGGAAAAAGAACATTTACGTTAAGGGGCGTGATGGTTGCTTAGTACGAAGGCTGCAAAAGATCTCATCAAACCGACCAGTTTCGTGGATAAAACATAAGATCAATTCGAGTATTCTTCCTTTGAAGTCATTAGAAAGGTCTTTGTCGCCATATTACGAAAGCTGGCCCAGACATCATTTGAAAGGTCGGTGATTTGAACACCTGGTCGTAATAATTCAACAATTCCAGCGAGAAGATCTTGTCGCTGAACATCAAATGAAGGGCAGAGCCACAAAAAGTTGCTCCGTATCCTCAATGTCATCGCTTGTTGGGCACATTGGGTTTATGGTGTCCCTAAAATTATGCTTTAATCCTCCATCCCACGTAGCATCTATGTTCTTCAACGGAAACTTGCCATGATTAGAAGACCCATGCCTAATTGGATTTTACTTTGATACCGTATGGGGGCAGGCCCATTGACGGGCCTGCCATTCTAGATAAATTCCAAGTCACGTTGACCGAGTTAGATAGATAGTGTTTCTTACAGTTGGAGCGCCTGCAGGTTGGTTAGGTCAAATAGAAGTAGCCTGTCCTTGCGGGCAAAATAATAGCGCATGCGCTGATCGTTGACAACCAGATGCTGATAGCAATTTGATTGTCTTTAGTATATTTTAGTTACAGTACTTCTATTTTTATGTCTGTTGTTATTGTTATGAACCATCGATTGTCTATAACTGCACGACAGAGCAGAAAATGCACACGCATGCGCAAAAACTCGTAACTTTGGGATTCCTCAGCTCGCGGCAACAGATCCCAAAATTAGTCAACACTTGATATTTTCTTCCTAGGGCCTTAAACTGTTGATTTATCGCTTCAAAATGCTTATCTATTCAAACACTTCTTTATCTCAGATTTGTCGATGACGTCATTTTACACAGTTCCTGCTCTGTCTAACTGCACGCAAACGTGTCGCAAATGACACTTGGTGTAATTTCTCATTCGACTTGACAGGTTGAACAATTTGCTATATGTTCCCCACATGATGATGAGTCTTGGAAAATGATGGAATCAATGTGCAAAACGGCAGAAGAGTTTTATCAAGAACTTGGAATCCCCTACAGAATAGTGAATATTGTTTCAGGTATGTATTTCATCATTTCATACTCTCGAAATGGACAACCTACTACCATTTCTAGATGTGTCAGTCACTCATGACCAAACGGTTTCTCTTCTAGCTTGTAAAAGAAGAAGACCTTTACAGGACTTTACACTGATTTTGGAACTCTTTCGCCTAACAGATTTAAGGTTAATTTTACCAGGGTTCTTGCGTACCGCTCTTTTCACATATGCTTTACGTATAGACCTTTTAGCTATTCTGAAAACGAATATGGATTGAACGACATTTCATTACATTTTGTAGAATTTTCGAATGTTTACAGTTGCGATCGAAGCTTTAATGCCACTTTTTCGAACCTCATGCATAAATCGTATAAATGTTTGAAGTAAATCAATAAAGCCGGATCTCCACTAGGTGGAAAAATGTCGAGCCACGAAAAGTAGAACGTATTCCTACTACTCGTGGCTCGAAATTTTTTTGCGGTGACAATTCGATTAACCAATAAGATTGCCGGAAATTTTTCCGGATCGACATTTTTCCGCCTAGTGGAGATCCGGCTTAAAATCGTATGAAATATTCAAAAAACGTATCAACAATGCGAACACCCAATGCTGACTCTCTCTTTCATGTTCTCGTTAGCATCACTTTAATTTGTTTATATGATGATTTTGTAAATAAGGTTTTTTAATTATGTATGCTTTTCTTAGTTTAGTATTTATTTGCTTGGCCCACTGTTTAAGTCAGTCCTTTGACTGACGCGACGTGGCCACCGTGCCTAAAGAATTTAAAATCAAATCCAAACCTAAAAATATCGATCGATCCAGGCTCTTTTGTAGAATAGCTAAAAGGTCTATTCTAAGTTTTTATATATTCAGTATAAAAGCTTACGATGACGAATAACCTAAGATACCAACTACGAAGCACTATACCACACTTCAAGGATGATACCAGCAGGGACAAAATATCATGACTACCCCCTGGCATTTAACATAAAACACGTAAGAACTAACATACAACTAATTATACGACACAAGATGCTATTTAGCTAGCAAAACAATGATTTTACAAATAGACGAAAAAGAAGATATTTAAGAGAAAACAGAATGTACATACAGGCTTTCATTACCAACTTATTCAAAACGTTTGGAGGCCTTGGTATATTCTAGCGCTGCTTTGAGAATTTTCGCATTTGAGTCAAAATGATAACTGTTCATGGCAATAGAGGATGATTTTTGATAACTCTTCATTTGGAAGATTTATTAAGCCATGAGGCAACGATATCGCATATACACTGTTGAGATGATCAAGTCTATCTGCATTATAAGTACGGCAGAGCAGGAAATAGTGTACCGCATCCTCAACACCATCATTTGTTGGACACATTCTAATTTTCATGGCGAGGTTGTCAGAATAAAAGGAATTTGGAAAGCAAACTGTTTCCCTGTGCCACTTGTTGACCGTATCATTAAAACCTTCTTAGACCAACAGTTTAGTAAAAGAAAAGCAGTTTCTTATGTTCTGCCTCCCCTTTCTAGGCAGTTATAGTTTACAAGTTGAAACTAAGCTTACAAAGCTTTCAAACGATCTTACCTTAACGTTAAAGGCACAGGGTCACGTAACCGTAAGCAAACCTGTTATCTCTATAATCTATGTTGTTGCCCACACGTGGCCACAGATTTTGGTGGATGGGGTGAATCAACACTAAAGTTACTTCTAAAAATCCACCAATATCTCTGCAATCGTGCAGCATTTGAGTGTTTCGTTTATTTCTCTACGAAGTAAAAGAGTCCTTCTTCACAATACTCTTTCATTTTGAGAACAGTAGTGGAAAATCACTGTGATATGGCCTATCAAAACTACTGCAATATCATCGTTTCGAAAGAAGTTTGTTTACATTACGTGACCCTGCCCCTTTAAGCTGAAGGCTATTGTTAATTCTCCTAAGCGTTTGACATCCTATTTCAGATTTAAGGACCGCTTCCCTATTCTCCTGTGCTGCTCTGTTGTTTACTCATATAAGTGTCCTGGCTGTCATCCCTTGTACTATGGAAAAACAACCCACAATTTAGCTACCTGCCTTAGAGTGCACTTGGGAATCAACAAAGCAGGTCAAAAGAAAAAAGAGTAACTGTGCCACCATTGGGGACCACATTTCTAAGTCCGGCCACAATGGATTCCTTGAAGACTTCGATATTCTCAGCAAAACTGCGAATTCTTTTGACCTTTTTATTCACGAAAGTCTTTAATCCTTCGGGACCACCCTTCCCTTAATTCTCAGCAATCATCAACCCCCTGGTACTGTTATGGTCTTTTCTCCGTTTTTCTACCAATATTACTGGTTCTACCCGTTTCCCTAGTTGTTTTCTCCCCTTTTTCGCACAGATTTATCGTTTTATGACAATTGTGCCCAGTTTGGAACCATTCCAAATTCTCATTGGCGTGTATCTTATTTAGGCCCTGTTTCTATGGGGAAAACACCTCACCTGCCAGACCCGGGGCTGATAAGCGAGGTAAATTTCAGTCACTGTTTACATGAGATTTTTCACCTCACCTGTCAGCCCGGGGGCTGAGAGGTGAGGTGGAGTAAAGTCTCTCTTCCGTGAAATCAGAATGAACTGACCAATGAGAACCAACCAAAAATTTCATTTCACCTCACCATACCGGTGGTGTTTCGTTTATATGGAAAAATTTCACCTCACCCAGGTGAGATTCCACCTCTGGTGAGGTGGGATTTCACTATACCGGTGGTGCTGCGTTCGTCATGTAAACGCGAACTGAAAATACAAAGGATTCTTTTGGAAGGTGGAATCTCACCTCTCAGCCCCAGGTCTGGCAGGTGAGGTGTTTTTCCTCATATAAACAGGCCCTTAGTATTTAATCGTTGTTCCACCCAGTCAAGTTACTGAGGATGGACCTAGGAAGGCTCAGAACGTGCAATTAATCATGGCTTTGCCTAGTCTGCGTCTTTTCGTGAGATTATCCGGGGTACATCCAAGAGAGTTAAGAAACTCTAAAACAGCCCTTGCAATACCCATGTTGAGAACTGGCAATAGCCATAAATCCTTTGCGTATCGCGGGGCCAGTCTCTGGAACAGTCTTGATTTGGATACAAAGATGGCTCCCTTAATAAATGCCTTCAGGTCCAAACTCAAGGGAAAATAATCTTATGCATCTTTTATTTTTATTGTAAATTTTGTAGTATATAACTTTTTAATTTTGTAAGTAGCTTTTGCAGGGCCAGTTGTAAAACAGTAGATCGACTGAATTGTATCCTGGGGAAATAATTCTAAAATGAAATAAATAAAATGCGGTGCAACCTCTACGGGGGAGGAAAAATTGAACGGAAAGGAAATTTCATTTCAGTTCAATCTTTCCTTTCCGTTGAGGTTGCACTGCAGACTAGGCTTTGCCACAAGGGCTTGTCGACTTACTAATGATGCATTAATCTAGTATGACTGTCCAACTTAGACAAAGTTCAAACCGGCCACAAACGACACACCGAGAACTGAGCCATACCCTTGCATTTGGATCCGAGACAGAAAACAAATATTGTCGGTGAAGATGATCAGTTCTCTTGCCTGTTGCTGACCATGGACACATGAATGAACTAATGCAACAGGACATTCAATTTCAATTCAACCAGCGATGCACAACGAACCCATCAAGACTAGCCGACGATCACCGACGGACAATAACGAAAATATGCAACCTTTGTTCGCCAACAACGACGCGGAAAAATGATTGGGTATTAAAACTGACATCTATATATATAAGGCAGGTAAACGATTATCCAATTAGCTTTGTTCTCTTTGTTCTCCATTGTGAATTTAACAATCAACACAATGGGAAGACAAAGGTGGCATTCGACGAAAAGACAACGGGACCATTCGATGTATATCCTTGTTTATTCACTTTTTGATTGGCTGTAAAATCAATAGCTTTGGGGCTCACCAGGGCTCACGATGTCATGCGCTTCGGCCCTATTGTTTCCTGCACTGCTCTCAAAAGCCACCGCTAATTTGCATATTACGTCACCGAAATGGATCGTAAATGCGCATGCAACGTGGAGCCTTTTGGGGATTCCTTGACCTTCACAACTTTCCATGTCGTGTCCCTTGCAAATGACGAGCTGGATGTGCAAGAATGGCTTCCAATTACTGCAGAGACGATCACAGCTATGGTCGGCCTTTTTAGCAGGCCAAACTCAGAAGAGAGCATTATCAGATCAGAAGAAATTCGTAAACATTGCAGATTAAAGGTAAGGTAATGTTAGACAACATTTTCATTGCTGTAGACGCCTCTCAATCCTGATTGATTTGAAGGATTTTCCTCATTTGTTAGCTTTTAGGCCCCATGATGGCCATGCTATCTTATTGCTTGAAGCATCAGTTGATTGTCCTTATGACATGGTGGGACCTCAAAAGCAGTGGTGGCGCCAGGCCAGAGGCCAGTGTGCATTCAAATACCAGAATGCCCTCTCGCCACTGTGGCAGAGCAGCATGAAGGAACATTATCCGCCAGTGGTTTTGATGTGAAATTTATACTGTTTCAACTGCTGGGAACTTTGGTTAATTATTTAACTAGAATTTTGGAGTATAGATTTCCATGTTATCCAATTGATGGTGGAAATTTGTGGCAGACAAAATTTTACAGTATGGAGCCTATGGCCAGTCTGCATTCTTCGATTTTGGCGCGGGGAAGTACATTTTGGCGCATCTGTAGGTCGGGGAATTTTGTAAATTTTATCAAAATAACTGCTACAGATTGTGCTATTGCAGGTTATGGCGCGGCTGCGGCTGGAAGCGGTCGAAGTGGCGCGGGGAAGATCTTCCCCGCGCACTACAAAGAATGCAGACTGGGGCTATGGGCACCAGGGGGAGGGCTAGGGACCTACAGCCCCCTTCTCTAATTGATGGTGGAAATTTGTGGCAGACAAAATTTACAGTATGCAGACTATGAGCGCCAAGGGGGAGGGCTAGAGGGACCTGCAGCCCCCTTGGCTGTTGGAAGCATGTAGCCCCCCATGTCGTAGGAAATTTCAGTTTCTGTTGGAGGAATTTTGCCAAAATGATGTACGCAAACTGCATTTTTTAGCCATTTCAGCCCCTGGTAGGAAGACTGTAGGAAGCTGTGGAAGCTCCTACCCCTCTGTCAGAAGATTTCTGGGCCACCCCTGCCTCAAAGTAGATTTATCCCAAACATTTCAAGAAGTATTTACAGCACAGGTTATGGAAATTTCACACAAAGCTGTAGATTGCATCGTATCATAACATTTTTCTAAATTTTTTCCCAAAAATATGCATAACGCAGTGGTAGTAAAATAAATTGAAGGAGTAAGCTGCAAGTAAACTGTTAAAGGCGGTAAGAGTAAACATAGATACTCTGTTATGATATGCAAGAACATGTTGTTGTAGCCTGCGTGCAAACTATACCCAGGGAAAAGGTATAGTCTGCGCAGCGCCGCTCGCTGTTGTGTAGTACGTGCTTCAGCATTTATGTGATAACAAAGAAAATGCATTGTTGCAACAGCCAATAATATCGCTTTCCTGCGAAAGAAGGAAGCAGTCAGATTTGAGAACGGCTATCGTGTGATTAAATCTCAGGCTTCGCTTTGTGCTCTAAGCAATTTACATTAACAACACAATACTCTGGAATTTTAACACAATACTCTGGAATTTTAAGTACCCTAGGGCAGATAATACACAAACGCTGAGTAGAAAGGGCCATTCAAAATGCAATTGAAATGAAATGCTGACTCATACAAATCTTGATATTGAGCGGTGTTGTGCAGACTATATCTTTTCCTTGGGTATATTCTGCACACAGGCTAATGTTGTTGTGGCTGCAGGCGGCAAGCTGCAGAAATTTGTACAGCTCATAGACAAAATCAGCTAAGGTTTGTTTATACCCATTTCAAATCATGTGATCAATCTCTTGATAAAGCATCTTTTGATTTCTCCGACAAATTTCATGCCATGCAAAATTGTGCCATGAACGCAAAAAGTAGCATAGTACCAAAGATTCCCATGGGCATGGTCATATGACTTGAAATGGGTAAAACAAACCTTAGCCGATTAGGTCTATTAATTGAAATTTTCCAAGCTGGCCTGGAGTAACCTCTCAAGTAGTATATATTACAAATAGCCAATTTTAAGAGTATCTAATTTCTACCCTCTTTGGTATAACTGCCACTTATAACAAACAGTTAGTTTCATATTTTAAAGATTGAGATGAGATTTTTTAATGCAAAATAGTATTTTGATGCCAAAAGAATTATGTGCGGTATGGAAACAGCTCATAAACAAACAGTTATTATTGAGGTGGGATGTGCAGTGGTGATCAGGAGATCATAACTCCATTTTCATTATCAATTTCTATAATTCTAAAATTATGCATAATGTGTGCATATTATGCGATCTTGGTGGTCTAATGTGAATGCACCATTTACATTTTGCGCCATATGCAATATACAGTAACAATTTTTTGTCCTTCTTGATGATGAACATGAACATTGGTGTCCAAATTTATGTTCCATACAGTGCTCCCTTTTATTGATTGTTGAAATTCATGGAACAAAGATTTCAAGATCAAAAGGTTTATATGGTTTATACCCTGTATTTAGGATTTTACTTTTTTCATTCCCTTTAGGTTCCTGGAGACCAGATTGGAATGCACTACATGATTTGGCCTCTGCGTACTGATGAGTGAAAGAAAATGAAAGGTGCAAGCACAAGTAAAGTTTAAAGGCTGTGAGGGTAAAAATAGATCCTTATCAGATGCAAAGAACCTTTGTTGTAGCTGCAAGCTGCAAAGTTGTACACCTTATGAATGCAAGTTTTCTAAGCTGGCCAGCAGATCAGACTGCTACCTTGCTAAGGTTTCAGGGCACCCAATTTCTAGACTCTTTGATATAAGAAACTTTAAGGAAAAGTGGGCTGTATTTTTCAAATGATAACATGGGATCATTTGATGCAAAATGAAGTATTTTGGTGTCAAAAGCATTATCTGGGGCTTATTTCTATTGAATTAGCAAGATTTTGATGTTACAATTAAGGTTGAGACAATAAACAAGCTATTATCACTGGAAAGGGGTGCTTCTTGGAATGATCATACTAGGATGCAGATCTTGGCAGTCTGATTGAAGTGCACAACTGCACCGCATATGGATTCCAGCCATAAGTTGACAACAATTAACTGTATTTTCCTTTGATCCAGTGTTAGAATTTATGTAACAATTATTTCAGGATGAGCCTGACAAAATATACTGTGAAGAAGTTCCACTGACAAACTGAAACATGATGCAAAGTCAAGAACTCACTGCATTTCTTTTATTGTTACAATATTATGAAATAGATATATGCAGGTCAAGCATATGATGTGAGATGTAAGCTCATGGTACCAGCCACAGCACATTGATCAACTTTATTGTAAAAAATTCTTTGAATTCTTAACATTTTCAAGAATCCTTCACTTTCTGAAGGAATTCTTCTTTCTGTTGTAAAATTTAAAGAACTGGACACTTCTGTGCATCACAGAAAGAGGTTTGTTTTATACCTGGTGCGGCAAAATGAAATCAATGACAATAATCTGTTGTATCAAATTGTTCAAATCCAAGCAAAAACAAATTAAAGATGCTATGTGAGCTGATTTTGTTGTGGTTCAGAAAAGGGCGGTAATAGACCATTTCGACAATTAACATCAGAGACTGGGGAGAGCGGTTTGTTCTGGTAAATGGCGGATGCAGTTCTGGTAAATCGCTGCCACGGAGTGAGCCCGTTAAAGTGAATAATGTAAACATGGCAATCGCTACTGCATAAGAACACAGCAATAGAGCTGTCAAAGGATGTAGTCAAATACCTGTCCATGCGAAATACATACAAACGTGCAATTTATCTCTATTCGCAACTGATTTCCTTTTCAACCTTTATTTCAGTGCTGCAAACAGCAATGCTTGCTTTGAGTTTGGGCCCTTTCCGCATAACTTGACGAAATACATGATATATTTGAAGTCTTTAAAATAAGAAAGCTTACCCTGACTGCAATTTTCAAGAGAATGGAATTCAACTGAAGTTTTTAACTTCAAATGTCCTTCTTGAATTCTATTAGAATTGACGGGAGGAAAACTTCAAACATAATTCGCATTTTCTTAATCTGCCGGTTGAACATACGTCAAAACTAATATTTCGAAACTGAAATTCTAAAACAGTACCGATGCGGTAGCGATCCTCGCCACAGCTTGCAAAACTCAATGTTCTCATTGTATTCACTGCAATGGCCCAACTATGCGGCATCCACTTACAAGAGCTATATCCGCCATTTACCAGAACAAACCGCTCTCCCCAGTCTCCGATTTCAATTGTCGAAATGGTCTATTGGTTCATACTGCAATGGATTATTTTGTCAAAATGCAAACAATCGTTCACTTGGCCAAATGTGCAGTCTTCCTATTTTCTTACTCTTTCAACTTACACCACAGAAACACTGCATGCAGGCTAGCGCACTGGGCATTTGCTGATGTTCATATGCTTATAGGCAGTTGAGGTGAATCACAGCCATTTTTGAGTGTGAATTGTCGCAAGAAAATATTATTGCTTTGTGAATGAACTTAACAACATGACATTAATTTTAGAAACAGAAGGGGATGTCACAATCAACCTTCTAAACAACAGACTACACAAAATTTTCCACTTTGATGGATGCATAACAAGAAGTTTGCATCCACAATTACAACTATTT
Source organism: Aurelia sp. 4 Dawson et al 2005 (assembly GCA_964019985.1). NCBI lineage: Eukaryota > Metazoa > Cnidaria > Scyphozoa > Semaeostomeae > Ulmaridae > Aurelia > Aurelia sp. 4 Dawson et al 2005. Next base: position 33,431,184 of record OZ026492.1, on the reverse strand, counting down.
ATTGTACATTCAGCATGGATTATGAGATATTCTTTGAAAGCCCTCCGCAGGAGCTAGGAATGTTGAAGCGCGAGCGAAGCGAGCGCTTAACTTCCTAGTTGGTCCAGATCTTCTGTTCTATATCTCGCGTTTGAGAAGTGCGATCGAAGAAAAGAAAACTATTTTCAAGGGCTGACGTAATCTGCTTCTCGATCGGGATAACGACACGAATTTTTGCAAGCATTTGATTTTCGCCGAATATCCCTTCAAAAGTGGAAAAACATAATGCTATTTGTCTTCGTCCTTGCTTTACGATTGTATAGTCTCATGGTCAAAGAGTTCAAATCTTTTATTATCAGAGTAGATTGCACGTTGAACAAATAAAGTGGTCTGACTAGCTGAATGAAGCAAGGGACCATGAAGCAACATACACAATTGTTGGAACATGTGTTTCCTTTATGATCTTATGTTATCAAGCGATGATTGTTCGTTTGGCCAACCCCATGTACAGTAGCTACAATGTAAAACACTCATGTTGGCTTGGCATAAAAGGCGTTGATGTAAGATGCCTTTTGAAAATTTGTAGCAAAGTTCTTTTGCTGTGGATTCATGATTTTCCGTAGAGTGACAACATGAGACTCAGTTTTGATTGAATTGTTTTAGTTTCAAGCAAAAACTCATCATGATACACCTACAAAATAGGGGTTACGTGAGACTGTTACTTCAAGCTCTGCGTTATCAAGAAATGTTAGATTTGTTCCAATCCATACAGTACTCTTGGTGGTGTAAATTTTCCGAAGAGGGAAATTACTGGCTCACGCTGTTGTTGTTGTTGTTGTTGCTGTTGTTGTTGTTGTTGTTGTTGTTGTTGTTGTTGTTGTTTGATGGAATTTGTATGCTGTTTTGGAACTTTCATATGAAATTTGAACTTGAATTTGACAATTTGAGAATGAAGATACAAATTAAATACAATCCTGAAGAAAATCATATGCAAATAGATCATATATGAATTTTAGTAAATGTATTTACGTATATTTGTATGGAAGTTTTCTTCACAAAAATCATCATGGCAGGTATTTAATGAAAAATATATATGAATCATGAATGATGTTTCAAATTTTTGTTTGAAACAGTTGAAGAAATGAAATTTCGCAAAAGATCGTAAATTATCGCTCAAAGGAGAAGTCCGGGGTTGTTATAATTGTTGATTATTCAAGAGATTACACTGTTGTGCTTATAGTACTTTTTTTAATTTTTTTCTCTTTTAATCTGCGAAACTGCATATTTCAATCTCCTAGGAAGTGCGAAATGACGTAATTTTATATGACGTCATTTCACGTTGACCAGAACGAGGCTGCCAAATGTGCTTATGTTATACCACTCACATTGCTAGCCTCCTTATCGCGCCGTCGCACACTCATACAAAATACAAAATGGCGACCATATTTAGCCTTACTTACGAAGATTCATTAACCAATTTATGAAAGTTGAAGGCATCAAAACTTGGAAAGAACTCACGATTGGTATTCAGCAGTTGGTAAGGTTGCTTTCTAACAATGATTTTGTCAACGCTGGACTTGTCCTTTAATATCATAAGAACATAAGAATGGTGAGGGTGAAACTGCGGTTCTTAGCGCCAAGCGCTGGAATCGCAGAAGTAGCTAAGCGCTATTCGAGTCTCCGACCCTTTGTCATGACGCTCAAGTGGTGAGGCCTTATCGCGTCTCGAACCCACTCCGCCTGACTGTTCTGGCTTCAAAGTCAGAGGATTACACCACTCTGCCACAGCCACAATACCTTCAAAGATATGTTGCAACAATTTTGCACGTTGTTTCATGGCAAAAGTTCATCAGTTTGGCCCTTTGCTACATTCAGCTTATCAGGCCACTTTATCTGTTCAACCTGCTGTCTAATTTGAGAACAGGCTCATTTCTGGCTCACGCGGTACAAGCTTCTGATGCTTTGTTACATTTTACTTGGTTCATCCGGTGGGCTTCCCTCCTATCGTTTCATTTTCTTCAATCATTATCATCACCAACGATTTATTTACAGCAGGCAAAAGAATTTTAAAATAGCAAAATTACTGCTAGTTAAGGCCTACTATCTTAAAAATTAAAGGAAAATATATTACAGGCGTTTAAAATAAAGATTGATACATGTCATGTTAGGTACCCAACCTAGGTTCTAACCTGGCAAATCAAGTCCTTGTGCAAATATTGTGTATGGTGATAAAAGTTTTACTCATGACCAAAACAGATAAATTTTGGAATCAGCGCTAAAATTCATTCATTCATCAAATCGATTTTTGTAGCAACACCAATGCAAACCTAGGGACATTAATCTTTTATCTCACCTTTCTCTATTAATCTTTAATCTTGAGCGCTCTTTAATCTTGTTATAACATCATGAATGTATTGTAAATACATCTATGTTACTAACGACTATACCAAAACCTGTCAACTTTAAATTTTAATGCGGCGAAAGTGTTGTCTAATCTCTGTGATCTGTTTCTCCCTATGGAGGGACCAGAACTTTGGTATAGCCTTTAGCATCCGTATTTGTTTTTTTGTTAAAGATAGTTTAGGGTAGCCATGCCTGTCATGCTCCCAATGGTATCGTTCTTATAAATATGTTTTGTTATATTGTAAATTTTTAGATTGTGTATGCCGGGTGAGCCAGAAAAATGTTCCCACTTTTGAAAGTTCATAGCACCAAGACTACTCCACGGATTTGAATCATTCAAATTCTAGTTAAAAGCTGAAAGATAAAAGTATTTTTGTGATTTTTCTCGCCGTCCTACCAGCGCTAGAAGTATTGTTAAATTCAACTTTATAAAAATTTCATGGTTGCAAATTGACGGAAAAGGGCCTAAAACATTGATCAAATCGTAAGGACTCTATTCACAACGAGCAATAGCCAATGGGCGTCTCACCTCCCTCAAGAGTTATAAGATGTTGATCGTCAAACAAATACGTAAGATTTCCAATCTTATGGCAATTCATGTGCGGAGAATATCTCTCACCCATGATAAGTTCCATTTCCATCATTATTCTGTGCGAGGAGTCATTTATGCTTTGATCGATGTTTTAGGTCATTTTTCAGTCATTTTGCAGCCATGAAGATTTTGAAAGTTAAATTTACCTATTGTTCTAGTGCTCTTGAGACAGCGAGAAAAATCACAAAAATACTTCAATCTTTTGGCTTTTAGCTAGTATTGGAATCATTCAAATCTGTGAAATACTCTTGCTGCTATGAATTTTAAAAAGTGGGAACTTTTTTCTGGCTCACGCGGTACATAAAAAATTTTGTCTTTGCCAGCGCTCTTTATCTCTGCATTCTCGTCTTTTCTTTTTTGACAGGAGCTCTGAACAATGCTGCTGCGAAGAAGCTGGACTTGGAAGCCTGGTTCCCTGGTAGTGGTGCATTCCGTGAACTTTGTTCCTGCTCTAATTGCACTGATTACCAAGCAAGGCGATTAATGGTTCGATATGGACAAGTAAGGAAAATGAACGAAAAGGTTAGCCTTGAGATGTTATGCTTCCATTACAGTAGTGTCCCGCATATAAGAAACATGAATTTAAGAAACACCAGACCTTTATTTCTAAACTTATACCCCCTCTTATAAGAAACTGGTCCAGGTCTGAAAAGTGAGTGTTTCTTATTCAAAAACTATGCTTATCTTAGAAATTTGAAAAATATGATAAATTCAGATTTGCATCTGAATCAAACTGTGACTTATCAAATGAAAGCAATAATTTTGCATGCAAATGAAGCAAAAAGCATCTTTCTTGAATAATTGTAGCATATCTTGGTAGTGAAAATTTACAAATGCAAATTTTATATGACAACCATGCAGCTTGTGTCTTTTAGTTCATTGATGGTAGATAATTTTCTTATTTTAGTAATAAACTTATTTTCGACATGTTGTAAAGTCTTTAAATGGCCGTAAACTTGAAGAAACAATCTTGCTTACCATAAAAGTTCTATTAAAGGCCTGGGGGTTATTTAATTTCGGACCTACTAGAAGGGGGGGGGGGGCTTATTCACAAAATTAAAATACAAGGATATATTTGGTCGCTTTTCAGTTTTTCCCCATATTTTGCGGAATCGACATACAATTTTACGGCTCAATGCATAAATTCGACACAGTTTTTATCCCAAAAGCAAAGTTAACATGCAATATTGTGTAGCGAAGTAAATGGAAAATATTTTTCACAGAGGGGAGGAGCTTATTAGAGAAGGGGGCTTAACAGAACGTTTACGGTAGTTGAAGTAAAACTATGTTGTGACGATTTGTAAAAGTTTCACTTGATCCGGTACTAAATTCCCCTAGTTTTCCTGCAAGAGTTCAAACTTGTTTGTGTTCTTTTTCGTTTTTAGGCTGAAATGTGTCATATGTTAAATGCCACAATGTGCGCATCAACACGAGTAATATGCTGCATACTCGAAAATTATCAAACAGAAGAAGGCATTCAAATACCAAAGGCGCTGCAACCATTCTTACCTGAAAACATGCATTTCATCAAATTCGTGAAACCTGCACCCATCGAGGAGGAACAAAAGAAGAAAGGGAAGAGCAAGGGTAAAAAGGGAGACAATAAGAAAGAAAATGTAACTGAAAAACTTGCAGAGCTGAAAGTTGATAAATAAATGAATTTATTTTTACCAAGTAGAAATTATGGTTCCAAGTAACGAGATCATAGAGGAATGTACAATGGCAACTGTCTTTCAAAGCACAGAATATCGTGCAAGAGAGACCTTCAATCATGCACTTTCTGGTAAATTTTTGTGTCATATTCTTTATAATCCGAGTGGTTATTCGTTCAGCTGATTTGAGCATAGTGAAATTTTCGGTCACTCCAGTGATAAATAGTTACGAGTCCTGAAATTTCCCTCGAAATTCATATACACAGCATCGGAATTCATCAATTGAAGCACCCATGCGCGGTTTCACTGCGAATAGACCTCTTACAGTGTTTCCATTTCAATGCGTTTTACTAAAAGTAAAACACGAAATTTTCGGAACGTTCAATTTTTGTTTGCGATCTGCATTTTGTTTGGGATTGGTATCGGCCTTCTTTCCAGCGATTAAACTGATTCAGAGTTCTTTGAAGATTTCTGACTCAGCCTTATGACAAGAAAAACAAAGAAATTCTATATGGCCATGGTGAGGCTTTTGGATTTTGGTTGATCATTGAAAGAAACTTTCTGGTTTGTACCCGTTTCCTTCAAATGCCAGAATTTTTACTCCACAAAGCTTTATCAAGAAGGCAATTCAATAGGAGTTCATCAAAATCTTGGCCCGAATTTCCTTCGAAATTCTACGAAATTTTACCAGATTTGTTTCCAGTTCTTAAAAGCTACGCGCCCCCCCCCCTGGTTCTATAAATTGTTGCATCCTAGCAGAACTGGACAAAGAGCCGAAAATAAAAGCATAGGAATGAAATGTTTACGATATTTTATGAATGGTTTTCTTGTATGTCTTCATTATCAATCTTAGTTAAAAATTAAGAAGAGCTTAAATCTTTTCGACTCGGTCATAAATTATTGCAGAGAGGGGTGGAAGCAAATGGTAAGGGGCCTGAAAATTTTTAGGTAAATTCATCCAGGTAGGTAGATTTTAAAGGAACCGATGCTGGGTCTGAAGACTTAGCGATGTGATTCCTTGTATTCGTTAATTGTTTTTGTGGTCTGAAAATAAACATGCCAAATTTTCTTATGTTTATGAAATATTTCACCAAAAACCGGAGTACAAGAGTTGCAACGATAAATATGTTCATATCAAAAGATGTATTCCAAGTTTGACAATTCCAAGGTTATTACATTTCCAGTTAGGACAAATCCGATAGTTAGGAGAAAATGAGTAGCAAAAAGGTTGATGTTTGACTAGTATATGGTTAAATTACTATTGACGTATCGAACGTGTTTCAGTCATCAGAATGAGCATAAATAGAGCCTCGTGCTTTGGAACATTTAATTCTGATGATGAAGCACGGAGAATCTTAAGAAAGAAAGGAAGATTTTCCTTTGGCTTTGAGGTCTTAAAAACCATTCTTCTGCGAAGGCGCACTTAGACACAGAAAGACAAGGAAGCTCTATTCGAACAACTAGAGAGCAGTTGGGCCTAACCACGCTCAGTTGAAGACTAAACAGAACAGAAAACAAGACAACAAAACAAGACACTGGGATCAAAACAAGGTAAATAAATAATCCGTGTCCTAACACCCTTGGTCAAACATAAACCTTTTTGCTAATTATTTTCTTCTAACTATCGGATTTGTCTTAACTGGAAATGTAATAACCTTGGAATGTCAAACTTGGAATGCCTTTTTGAATATGAACATGACTATCGTTGCAATTTTTGTACTTCGTTTTTTAGGTGAAGCTTCGACTTCCTGCCAACACTCTGATTTATAAAAAATATTTCAGTTTTGTACTTGGGTGAGTCGAGAGAAGTTTCAGCGTTCGGCGCGTTGTGGAATAATAAGTATGTGGCCGATAGTCAAACTAAAATGCTAATCTATGAGTCAAAGGCTAAGTTAAATGAGATCATTTTGTTTGATAAAATTACCCGTATTTAAGATACAAAAATTAGAAAATGCCTGTAAGTGGTTTGTATGTGAATCGAGAGTTCTACTCTCCACTCTGGTCCATGATTAATGAGACTGTGAGTTTATATTGTCAGTTCCTGAAATAGAATTTTCATTTCAATAGCAAGTAAATCATAGACCAGAATGGAATGGGAAATCCTCGTTCCCAAAAATGTCCTTAGCCAGCTTTTTCCTACTTTCTGGGTCTAAATGATGGGTGATTTACCAAACAAAATGTCCTCATCTGAGTTAGCCCTTGACGGATAGATTAACTTTTTGGTTTCGAATCATCAGCCTCATACTGTTTATTTCACAGCCCTCCAAACACGTAAACTCTTCGTCGACTAGCTTAAATTGTGTGTGGGATTTATCATTGGACTGAAAGGCTTAACTAATAACGATGTGATTCCATGTATTCATTAATTATCTTTAGGGTCTGAAATTGAACAAGCCAAATTTATTATGTCTAAAGAATATCTCAGTTTTGTGCCGTGTGAGTGGAGAAAATTTTACGCATTTGGCGGGCTGTAGAATAAAAAGTATTTGACCAACCATTCAAGACTAAAATGCTAATCAATCAGTCAAAGGCCAACTTAGATGAGAATATTTTGTTTGGTAAGATCATTTGAGAATATTTTGTTTGATGGGGGTAATTAGAGGACAACATGATACATGAACATCATAACAAACAGAACAACGATAAGGAAGAAAACAAAGGTTGGTTTGTAAATTTACCCTACAATTCTACTTCAATCATTTGCTGCTACCTGTGATGTTCCTGTCTAAACACCCTTGTATCAAGCAATCGTCCAATGATTTTCAAAGATCTTATTCCTGTTCAAACAGAAAAAGAAATTACATCCGTTTTGCGAGAAGATTGAGACAATGATTATATGCACCATCTCACCGCCACCGCTCATCAAACATCGCTGGTGGTTGGCGCAGTTGCAAAGTTAAAGCAAGGGAGAGCACGTGGGCATTTTCCCGCCATCTTCCCGCCAAAATTGCAAATAGAAAAGAGGCAAAATGCAGTTGTTGCTGCTAAGCTCAGAAAAAATTTATTGTGATGAATTTCTGTGAAGCCACAAGCAAGAAATGGCGTGAGAAGACCGCGAGAAGATCGAAGTGAAACGAAAGTTCGTCGACGTAGACAGCAACAAGACTGGGAAAATTTGTTCAGGTATTTGTTGTGGCAAAAGTTAGAAACAATTCAAGGCCACCATGATGCCAAATTTCTTCATTTTCAGCGCTCTCTGCTTCCTAGGCTCAGATCCTTTTGGGCCCCTTTCAGGCAAACGCAGGCCAAAACCATATCTTCGGCCAATGATATAGTTGCTTTGATTTGCACACAGAAGAACCTGTAGACTTTAGAAGAAACCACATTTTCAAAGCTAGCAGTTTTGTCCTTGTGTAATGAAATCAAATCTTAATCATCTTTTTCACGTTTTTTTATAAGAATATAAGAAACTTGAAACTAGTACTTCAAAAAAGATGGCCAAAATTTTGAGAAACTCTAGTACCGTCTCTGAGAAGTACTATAAGAAACTTTTCAACGCTAAAAGCAAGCATATCATAGCAAATATATCATTGAACCTTCATTCTTTTGCAATATTAAGTGGTTGTCCAAAAATCCACTTGTGATCGCTTAGCGGCATTGGACCACTAACTTTGTTACCCCCTCCCTCTCCCTAGCGGACCCCATCTCTCTTCTTTGTTACAAAGCTGTGCTGAAATATTGGCCTAGGAAGAGTTCATTGCTCATTCACAGCAAAATGGGAATGTAGAAAAAGGTACGGTAGCAAAAGCATTGCTAAAATCACTTTTCCCCAGTTTCCATATGCAATTTACGAAACCTTGATTTGATCCCAAGTTACTCCACTGAACCAACAACTGGCCAATATGTTTTATATAAGACATTAAATTCCTTAATTTCTATCAATGACCACTTAATGGATTTTGATAACACCCACTCCCCCCCCCCTTATCCAAATGCCGCTAACTGATCACAAGTGGATTTTTGAACAACCCCTGACCATTTATGTTTTCATCATGACAGAACATTGTTTATTCCTACAGTATATGATGCTTGAAATACCAAGAAACATATCTGCAACAGCACTAGCGACCACATTGACAATTCATGCATTCAAGGAATAAGAAAACAATCAAGAAACTTATAGTATTAAAATAGACAAAATTTCATGGTAAATTTGGAAACTCTTAGTACTATGGCCTGATCCTTGTTTCTTATGAAAAATCGTGTAGGGATGTTGTCAAGAAATTTTTTCCAGTGATACATCTAGATGTCTGTTTTCTGTCTTTAGAAGCAGTGGCGGCGCCACGGGGGGACTGGGGGGGACGCATCCCCCCATTCATCACCAGAAGGGATTTTTTAATTCGTCCAAATGCGAGGAGAAATTGTTGGGGGAGGGGTGAGATTTCACAGAGGTACTTTGATATTTCATTAAATTGCCTGCCTTCGAAACTGCAACTTTACGTTGTGTAGGAACTTTTCGTATTTTTCCTTATCAAAACTATCTCCTAGAACAGGCTTAATGACTCATATCTGAATGAGAAGTAGAGACTAGTGTTTCATTACCACCGTACCTAGCAGACATAGCTTTGTTTGCAACATTGGCCATCAGAAATCCCAAGATCTTGATTGTCTCGCTGCTCCTTATAATGTTGAGTTGCATTTGAACAGCGTTCCCCCGTCTATAAACATGGGCTTTCCCTGTCGGTAAGAAGGGCATTTCCTAGCATAAAGAAGGGCGTTGTCTGAAAAATTTTCCGAGGGCTCCACCCCCGGACCCCTGAGCCCCCTTCATCCCCCCATTTCTTGGCGGCTGGCGCCGCCACTGTTTAAAAGTATCTTTGTTGAAAATCAACATACATTGATTTGAAACAGTTTCCAAACAATGGTTCTTGGTTTAATCAACCTCCAAACATTTGTTTAAAATTTTTCAAAATGAAATGATAGGTTTTGTATGAATCTAAACTTTATAACAAACAACAATTTGATATGCCACTTACAATTTTCTACAAAATATCAACGGTAAATAATAGGTTTCAGCACAGGGTGGGGTGAAGAGCTCTCTTCAGTATGTCTGGAAGATCTTCCATGCCACAAGCGTACAGGGCGGGGGGGGCTGGTTGAGCAGTAGCCCCCCCAACTTTGCAGAAATTTTCAAAAATCAGCCTCTTTCAGGCAAAGTTTTGCCCCTAGTCGGGCAAAAATGTTGGCAAACAATGGGTTTTGTGTCAGGCCACCCCCCTAGATTTTTTCTTCTCATACGCTTATGTTGCATGCACAATATGAAGTACCGTATAACAAAGAAAAACAACATTGCTTGCACACTTTACAAACATATCTGTCTGGCACTGACTGGTTCTCTCCTTGGTATTTTTAGCTTCCAAGAGAGTGCTTCCTTCAAATAAAAGCACAAGGCATGATTGATACAAGTTTTTTGTGTTTGTGCTCAGGATCTTGCTTGAAATGGCCATATTAGCCAGTCAAGAGATAAGCAACTGTATCCAGGTTCCTAAGTAGAAACAATTTGTTTATTCATCTTTTCACCAAGAATACAACAGTTTAGGTTCTACAGTCAATTGCATGATGATTCAATTACAGTAGATACTGTACAGTCAAATTAGGTAAAATCAGTGGTTCAAGTAGGTAAAGTCAATTAAGTAATGGAAAATAGGTAATAGAAATTCCTGTTAAAATAAGTTAGAAACTTATTAAGTAAGTTAGGTTCCCCACTTAAATGGTTACAGTAGTTGGAAATAGGCTACTGGCTTTAGGGCATAACCAAAGATTGATGCAGGGATTACACCTACAATTTGACATTCTTAGCAAAGTTGTTTTGAAAATTTGGCCAATTTGTATGACTTTGGAAAATCAGACCCCAGAAATGTTCATTTCTGGGGTGTGCATCCCCCTAGTAAGATGCTTGAGTTTATGCTGAACAAGACACCTAATTTGAATAGTTTTACATCCATAGGTACCCAATGGAGGAAGATCATTGTGGAAATCTTCCTGTCAAGCCATTTTGTTCATACAAAGGATGTAATGTTGAAATTGATGTCCCAAGTGGGGGAAGATATTGCAGAAGACATCGTCAAAAAGTTTACAAGAAAAACTATTTGAAAAGAAGCAAAAAATTCAGGGCCAAATATCAGGTAGGTGACCACTGGGGTTTGTTTGATGTACAAAATACTCAACTGAGTTTGAGATGCAATCCCTTTGAAGATGTTGTGGAGTGGTGCTGTGTTGCAAAACTGCCTTTAGGTGTAACACATGGGAGGTAATTTTTCATTGTAAGCTTTTATATTTAATATGTTTAAAAAATTTTTTGAGAATTTTGTTAAGTTCTCCATAGTCAGTTTTAAGGGAATTTTGCACTCCCTCAGTTAGCAAAAGATTTATTATTTCATATAGTTACAAAATTCTTATCAAAATGCAAAGCATTCTGTAAATTCTAGTGTGGAGAATTCTTAAATATTGATGTACACAATGTCTGTAGTGTAGACAGATCTACTCTGTACTTGCTACATTTTTACTCTATCGAAAAGTCAAGCAATGTTCCCTGTGGAGGAGGAAGGATAAGGACAGAGAAACGCAAGGCATTTAGCTAGCTACCCAGGGTAACATAACATATTGAGGGATGTGCTGTCCACATGGGTGGGTTTTTGGGTCCAAAATTCTCTAAACAAGAGTCCTTTTTTCGGCAACGGGTATGAAGGCAACTGTCGGTAATTTGAAGTGGGTCTCTTTCTGAAAACCGGGTGGCAGACCCCCATCCATCCATCCATCCATCCATCCGTCCGTCCGTCCGTCCGTCCTTCCGTCCGTCCGTCCGTCCGTCCGTCCGTCCGTCCATCCATCCATCCATCCATCCATCCATCCATCCATCCATCCATCCATCCACAAGTCATGTAAACCCCCCCCCCCCGGGCTAACTACATTGGCCCGGGGGGGGCTACTATACATATTTTGGGTACGGGGAGGTGCCATCGGGAAGGGTATCGATTTTCACGATTTTGGTATAAGGAACGGTATCGATTTTCACGATTTTGGTATAAGGAACGGTATCGATTTTCGCAATTTTCGCAATTGGTATAGGGTCGGGTATGCATTTTCGGAAAATTGGTATAAAGTCCGGTATATATTTTAGATAAATTGGTATAATGTCGGGTATACATTTTGGAAAAATTGGTATAAGGAACGGGTATGTGTTTGAAACCTCAATGGCACGTCCCCGTCCAAAATCTGGTCAAGTACCCCCCCCCCCGGGTACATTGGAGTTGAATCACATAAAGAGAGATCATTATTGTGTCCATAGGAGTCAAAAACATGTTTCTCTGGTTCTCCTGATCCATTTGATGGACAGGACATTGATGACATGCTACATCAAGTGCTTGTCAAGAAAAGAATGGTATGTTTGTCATTTCTTTAATTTCTCTTAATTTTCTCCGTACTCAATTAGCAATGTTATACAAGGCCACTCAAAATCATGTACGATAATTTAAGGGGGAAGAAGTTTTGTAAACAAATGATTTTGTAATAGCAAGATAACATAAAGAACTAATATCAAGGATCTACCCTGATATTGATGTTTTCAAAACTTGTCGAACCCTGTGACAGTCTCAAGAGTTCTTGCAATGAAAAGAAAGCGATGTAAATCTGAACCTGCTCAAGACGTGAACAATAGAACTTTATTGACGTAAAAGCAAAGGCAACCTTTAATCTATATGATTTTCGCTACAGGATCTGATGTGCAATCCAGAAATTGTCGATTTCTTGAAGACACACCAAGAACATGTTAAAACCAAAGCGAGCGAAGACATTGAAAAACCAGTTTTAATAGACGAAGACACCTCATCGAAAACGAGCGAGTCTCCTTGTTCAAAATTTGTTCAAAATTATGACATCAATGCGAATTTCAAAGCATTTGATATGAGCACGATTGCAGTCAAACATGAGCCAATTAGTCCCTGGAGAGACGTGAAAATTGATCCTGCGAGATTTGATCGTGGCCTAGCACCACTTTCGCCAGCAGATTCAAAAATTGGGATACTCAGCAGCGGAAATTTACAGTTATTCCAAAGACGATTGACTGTTGTGAAACCTGAATTCCACTTGAACCTCGTTAGTGGTACGATTGGACAGCACGCATCGTATCGGGCAAAGGATATTCTTTCGGTTAACACAAAACAGACTTCGTTGTCAAGTGACACACAGAATTTGACCTCTACAAATAGAAGATCTGCGTTTCAGGCGACAGGAGCTGGCGATGCGAAATCATTACTTGCCGTTAGAGCTCTACAGTTTAAAGAAGATCAGAGGTGATATTATCAACTAACTGTGAGTATTGTTTCAAGCGTATGGAGTATTTTGAACGGGCAATGGGAAGTACTTCATCCCGGGGGAGAGGCATGCAAATGGTTGGGATAGAGGCATAAAGTGTCTTAAAACTTTTTCCTCATTTGTTTGGCTGCCGCAGAAGAGCTGTACACTCTAATGGCCTATTCTTGATAATCTTGCAAGGAGCTTCAACTTAGCAATTGAGGAGCGTCAACTTAGAGTTAAAAACGTTGTTCTAGCCAACAGGACAAATGTGCGTAGATTTATGTAGGTCAATAGACTGATTGCTTCAAAATAGCATGTTCTTTTTTCTCCAAAATAGAAGTAAGTACTGCAAGAAAGGGCCCTGTTGCAGTCGTAAAATTTGTCTTCAGCTTTAGAACGTGCCAATTGTCTTATTTACTGCTAGCCCGATGATACCGGGCCATTTTCAAATCCATGAAAAAAGCAAATGCATAGCTAGAGCCATTTCTTTCAAAATTTAAGTTGTTTTGACATTCCTGGAGAATGAAAGAAATGATGTTTTGAAGGAATCATTTTCTTTAAGGTTCTTGCGCCAAAGATCAGCAGCTGCTTGTCTAATTGGCCCGGTCTGTCAACTCTAGAGGTCTAAGTGTAACCATACGTGTCTATGAAATCTCTGAGAAAGGTGGTAGAATTTCGAGTGAATTTTGGGACATATAAGCCAAGATAACGGAGAATGCATTTGTGCTTTACATGACAGGCCCTACATATATTATGCTATATGTACATTTATTATATGCTACATATATTATATAGAATGCATTTGTGCTTTACATGACAGGCCCTACATATATTATGCTATATGTACATATATTATGCCGGGTGTCTCAAAAAAAGTACCCCCTTTTGACTGGAAATAGGAGCGAAACGATGAGATATCATTACTCCCCGAGTGGACAGCTAAATTTATCAATCTTCAACTTAGATCCACATACCTTGCATTTAAAAATTGGCCACCAAACACTGGAGATACAAGCTTGCAAAGTCAAAATTTACTGTGCAGCCGAAATCAGAGGTTTTGTAAAAGGGCCTAACTATGATTTGCTTTCACAGGCATGTTGCACAGGAATTTCGACTTTGACCTTTACCTTTCTCCATTGAAAAGAATTATACCTTGAAATGCTTCAATCGTTCTCCAAATAGTTATTCCTTCGAGGAATCAATCCGTGCATTGCATTCCACTCCAAGTGTCAAAGAAGAAGAAAAGGAACACATGCATGCTCATTTGGGAGATGTTGCACGACTTCATCATTCTTACCACATTTTTTGTTATATTTGTTTAATCAGGACGATTTCCACGAGTCTTTCTTATTCTTTTCAAAAGCGAAAAACTGAAAGTTAAATTTTACAGGTGGTTTGGAAAAGATCCATAATACAAATCATGGCTAGGCCCTTTTACAAAACCTCTGGTTTTGGGTGCACTGTAAATTTTGTCGTTGCAAGCTTGTATCTCTGGTGTTTCGTGGACGATTCTTAAATACAAGGTATGTGAATCTAAGTTGAAGATTGATAAATTTAGCTAACTGCTCGGAGAGTAATGGTATCTTATCGCTTCGTTCCTATTTCCAGTCAAAAGGGGGTACTTTTTTTGAGACACCCGGTATGCTACATATATTATATAGAATGCATTTGTGCTTCACATGACAGGCCCTACATATATTATGCTATATGTACATATATTATATGCTACATATATTATATAGAATGCATTTGTGCTTTACATGACAGGCCCTACATATATTATGCTATATGTACATATATTATATGCTACATATATTATATAGAATGCATTTGTGCTTTACATGACAGGCCCTACATATATTATGCTATATGTACGTATATTATATGCTACATATATTATATAGAATGCATTTGTGCTTTACATGACAGGCCCTACATATATTAACACAAATCTCATGTTCCCTAAGAATGCTTTTATCAAAACATGCTTTCAAAACCCCAAGAAATCTTTTTCATATGTCTGAAGAAATAGGATCACAAGATTCCAGCATAATCTTGGTCTTGATATGTTCGCCCAAACATTTCTCACCCTACTTGATAAGCTCTTACGTACATGCTTGTCATAAAATTCCTGGAAAAGGGGCAATATTTTCCACATTTGTCACCGAAAAGCCCTTAAAAGGGGTTGCTTCTTGCAACCAAAATTAGAGAAATGGTTCAACTTGAAAAGCTACCAGACAAGCATTAAACTTGGATCCCTTGAGTTGACCCAGCGGTGTATCAGCAACAACAACAACTACAACAACAATAACAGCAACAACTAGTAAAACAACTACAACAACAATTGACAACAACAAGATGCATCAAGGAACAGAACTGCCATTTTTACAATGCATACAGGAGAGATCTTCTCGACAGTGTAAATTCAACGTAGTTTGGACGTGGAGGTAAATTTGAACTGTCAGGGTTGACATTTTAGCTTGCAAGCACCAATACTAGCAAACAAGGTATACAGGGTGTCTCAAAAAAAAACTTTCGACGTCTGATTAAATGTTAAAAACTAACGCTATTATGAAGGGCTCCATGATGGCATAACCCAATTCCTGGAATCTTTAATTAATTCTAGACACCAGAATCTTTCAAATCCGTTGAATTTTCATGGAGGTACAAGCTTCTGAAGTTCAAGTTTGCGCGAAAGCTGAAATCGGAGGCCTCTAAATGGCATTTATGGTAAACTTAGCATGCGTTTTTGCTTTTACTATTGTTCATTTTTTTCTGGACAAACCAAATGAGATTTGAAGAGTTTCGATAGCCTTACTTTTAAGTGTATGGATCCTTTGAGGAAAATGATTCAGTCTTTGAAAATGATCCAATGATTATAAGAATTTGATCAATTTGAAAAGATTTGACAACGGTTATAAGCATTAAGTTGCTTTCGAAATCCCATTTGCTTTTTTCTGATATTCGCGATACGTGTGACATTGAATAACCTTGTTTCACCGCGATCATGGAGCTTTTTTGCACATCAGGTAATATTGGAATATGCCTGTTTTAGGCTGTCACTTATTTTTTATCTTTTAAAGGACAAGTCCGGGGTTGATAAAAGTGTTGTTAAAAAGCAACCTTACCAACTGCTGGACACCAGTCGTGAGTTCTTTCCGAGCTTTCATGCCCCGAACTTTCATAAATTCGACGATTAATCTTCGTAAGTTAGGCCAAATATCGTCGCCTTTTGTTTTTCGTACGAGTGTGCGAAGGCGCAATAAGGAGGCTAGCAATGTGGATGTTATAATATCAACACATTTGGCAGCCTCGTTCAGGTCAACGTGAAATGACGTCATAGAAAATGACATCATTTCGCACCTCTTAGCAGATTGAAATATGTAGTTTCGCAGATTAAAAAAGAAAAAAATTGAAAAAAGTACTACACACCATTCACAACAGTGTAATCTCTTGAATAATCAACAACTATACCAACCAAGGACTTGTCCTTTAAAGCTCATAGCCTAGTGAATTTTTAAAAAATTTTTGAGCCACCCTGTCTATTTTCAAGTTAACTGTCAAGAAAAACGTTGAAATTGGTTAGCCATTGATTAAAGCTACATTCACATCGCTGCACCAAATTAAAGCTGTATACAGTAAAAACCCGCAGTACCTAGTGATAAGAACCTACAGGCTGAAACTTTGAAATTAGACCTTCATTATATAAAAATCGATTCAGCTTAAAATTTGAAATAGGTTCTCATTTTGTAGAGATCATCAAATTAACTTAAAACTCTAGTTTCTTAGGCCCCGTTCACACTACTCCGTTTTGCATGAAAACGGATATGTTTAGCTCTGTTGTTGGCTTTGCGTTCACATTAATCCACCTGAAAAACGGATCTAAACGAATACGCTTTTTGCAAAAACGGATCTTAATAAAAACGGAGCTGAACAAAATGCATATCTCTAATTTGAACACCAAAAACGGAGGAATTTGAATACGCTAACAAAAAAAGCCTTGCTAGTCTTGTAATCCAAAAGAAACAGTCACGTGCGTTTTTGAGAACAAGAGTGAACACTTGTTGAAAGATATCCGTTTTTATCTGAAAACGGAGCATTGTGTGAACAGGGAGGAAAATTAGCTCCGTTTTTATGAGTAAAAGCGGATCTAAATGAAAACGGACTAGTGCGAACGTGGCCTTAGTCATCATATGTGCATATTACAAAGAACTCTAAAAATGCTTTGAAAGCTTTTCATTGGATTCTATGAAATTTCTGATTCTTTAGCAAACTTCTGTTGTGAATAATAAACCTCATTCATGTTCTGTGAAATAACAGCAAATAAGAGGCTTGAAGTTTGAATCTGAACAAAAGAACATCTGAAAGCCGTGAATAAACTAAGAACCAATTTAAGGACCTGAAGGGCCTCTGAACACCCTATGTATAAGAACCAAGTCTACAAGATGTAATAGCCAAGTCAGGCTGACTTGCAAAATTGTAGGCTCTTGTACGCGGCGTTTTACTGCACTTTTCCTGGAACACTGATCTAGCTGCTTTCAAATTGTCTGAGCTTGATTACATACCCTAGATAGCTTAGAGCTTTTCTTTATGGCCGTACATTGGAAACTTGAATAGGTTATGTGTATATTTCATCACCTTCGGTAATCAAACTTGTATTATTGGGATTTTTGTATGCAACTAAATTTGGTAACTTTTTGTGTAATCTTAGGTTTTATTTGAATTTGATAAAAAATGGTAATAATTGGCATGTCTTTTTCTTCTATGATTTCTTCAATTCACACATATTCTTCTTTGAATAAGAATACAATATTAACTCCGATACTCCGATGCCAGGAAGTACAGGTGAATATTCATCCTGTGGGAGGGCACTAGACTTGTTTAGCTGAACTGATATCGCTACAACTACGACTTATCTCCAAACGCTTGCCGAAACGGTAAAGTTCTGTACTGATTCTATTTGAAACCTTTCCGCTGCTCCACAAAAAAGTTCGATTGAGCAGTGTTGGATTCTCTATGAGTATTGTGTACATTCGAGCATTCTACAAAATGTATCAATCTGTCGTTCGATTCGCATTCTTTTTTAGAATGTAGCTGTGGGCCTAAATCATCTGCTACTTTTTCCTCACAACCACTGGGTCTAAAATGCCTTAAAAATCAGTTTTCTAGAGCTGCTGTACCATCCAATTAGGTATCACTACTTCGGTAAAGGATCATTCTTGCCACAAAAACAAAAACCGCCTTGCTCTAAGGCACATGCTGATCGGTAGACGACGGGGCGACAGAATCCTGTCGCCGATTGAAATTTTTTGCCGTTTTTACAGCTCTATGTCCATAAGGCCCTCGGTGGAGCGATAACAACAACAACAATTCAACTCAATGGGATGAGCGTAACTTGAGGGTCCTTATGGTAGTGAGGCTAGGAGGGCACATTCATCCCGTAGGAAATAGCATGCTGGATATTTCCCGAGCCGTTCGGCATGCTATTTCCTAGGGGATGAATATGCCCTCCCAAGGGATGAATATTCACTTGCCTTCGAAGCGTCGGAGTTAAATATTGTGTTCTTATTTATGACCTAATACCCCGTTAACACTTGCAAGTTACCAGTTTAAACTAAACCAGGTTATGGCACAGAGCGTTCTGATTGGACAATCCGATGAATTGAGTGCATTTGATTGGCTGAAATTTAACCTGCTTTAGAGAACACTGGTTTAAATGTATCAGTGTGGATGCGGTATAAAATTGGGATTTTTAAAGAGCCAATTTTGCCAGAAAGCACAGGCTACAGCCTCACTTTTTGGCCGGTAATTTTCGCAAAGAAGCTAAGAAAATTTGAATTTTGAAAGGAAAACTAATTTCCGCAAAAAGCAGGCTATATGGCTTTACTTTAAAGGCAGTCTGTCCCCTTGATGAATGGAAAAAGATCGATAAAGAGCTCTATTGAATATTCGACAAATTTACGCTAATCGCCTTTATTCAATGAGGGAAGAGCCATTCATGGCCATGAAAATTATGCCTGAATAACTTTGCTTTGTTTAGATGAAGCAAATTGGCGAGGGGACAGACTGCCTTTAAGGCCAAAATTTGGCATTTTGAAATTTCCAACCTCTTTGAAAAAAGTGAACGCCTTACTTTTTGCCTGAAAATTGGGATCTTTGAAACTAGCCAACTGACGAAAAAAGAGAAAACGATTTTGCCTACCATATGGTCAAAAATTCAAATTTCTGGAAAGAGCCAAAATTTTCCGACGAGAAAACTGCAACGAGTTGTTTTCCGACGAACAACAACAGCAACAGCAACATTTGTAGGTACATACGTTAAAGTGAATAACCTGAGTTAAACGATGAGATCGCATAAGTTTATAAATAGCCTTTTGTATTTGATAATCCAGCTCTTGGCGAATGAAAGCAGAGCCAACGGAAACAATGGAGGGATTAGGTGTTTCTTTGTCCTATTTATAGACAAGCGCTATATATCTCACGTCATTCACTTTAAATTGATGCACTATATGACTGATGTAGCTCCTCAGTAACTAAAATTTGGTATGAAAGACCTCGTTCACACGAGAACGGACCCATCTGGACGCATTCCCAAAAAGGTGAGGATAGGCTTTGCGTTTGCATGGGTACTCTTTGATCCATAGCTGTATGGGAATGGATCTTTTCCTTTTTTGGGTTAGCCTGTGTTTCAAAACACTTAGAACGAAAGATAAGTATTCTTAACTTTCTTTTCAAGTGGTCTGGAACACAGGCTATTTTGGGTATGCTTCGAGTGCGACTACATTTGGGTCCGTACCCATATCGGAGGGGAATAAACAGTGGAAGGGACCCAAAGGGATACAATAGGGAAAAGCCTTCGTTTACAACTACGCTTTGCAAACACGTGCCAGTTGTCATTACTGTTGCGCATGCTCCACATGATGGCCCGAACTGTATCCGTTCCCGTGTAGACGCAAACATTTTTCAATCCTTTCCCGTGAAAACGCGACAAAGATCGTACCCGAAAGGTTCGTACCTATTTGGATCCGTACCTTTTTCTCCGGTGGAAACGGAGTTAAAGTATCGTCCACAAGGCAATGAAAATAACTGGGTGAGTCAGAAAAGCACTGAGCTTGAGTTAGTTGACAGTTTCACGAGTTTGGCTTTCGCAAAAGTCTTTTGTACGTAAAAATAACATCCATTGGGGGTCTCTTCTCGACAACCCATTTCCATTTGTCTGTTATTGCTCCGATCAAAATTTGGTCCTCAGCATTTTCTCTTCGAACAGTATTATTAACAACTCTTTCCAATCGCCAAATCGCTTTTGGTAGTCCCTTTACCACTGACTTGCTTATTTCTGGTTTTCTTGCCAATCGCCTAGCACTCTGAGTTTTTCGATGGCCATCAGTGACAGTATTTCGTTGACCGTCATTCTCG
Source organism: Aurelia sp. 4 Dawson et al 2005 (assembly GCA_964019985.1). Taxonomy (NCBI): domain Eukaryota; kingdom Metazoa; phylum Cnidaria; class Scyphozoa; order Semaeostomeae; family Ulmaridae; genus Aurelia; species Aurelia sp. 4 Dawson et al 2005. The sequence continues at coordinate 33,410,847 of OZ026492.1, read as the reverse complement.
TCAACCTTCGCTGCCGTATTCATTCGGTCCTGCGATCGTTTCGTTCCCCTCGAAGCTGTGCTTCGTAAAGTAAGGTCATATTTCAGCAATTTCTGATGTCTTCCTCGCTTGCTATGAAGCTTCTTTGTGACGAAGGCGAAAACTGTTTTTCGGGTGATTCGGTCGAACACTTCTCGTGCCTCACTGTACGACCGCTGCACTGCACTAATGAAAATATTTGAGACAAACAAAATCATTATGCAAAAATAAGCGAAGAGGAGGAGTGGCCCATAAATATGGACGCTATACAAATCACTGTTGTCCGGGCGAACAAGCATGTCCATAAGGGTCGGAAAAGACGTGGAGACTCCTGAGAAACTCCGGACATCATCAACGAATGCGAGATAGGCCCAAAAAGTGAAGGCAATAATCAAGATGGCGGTTTCGGCAGCAATATTTTTCATGTCATCCAAGGTGCGACAAAGGGCAATGTACATATCATCAAACAGACCTAAGGTAAACAAAGGCTTCATGAACAGCGCTATTCCAAATAGATTCAAGTTTGCAAGAGTGTATTCTAATATCTTTTGCAAATAGCTGATCTGTCGTAGAATTTCAGTCTTGTTACCCTGTGGTACTGACTTCAATGTCAGCTGATACACAAAGTAACCCTTCTGTAGATCTATGATAATCACTGCGTATGATAATACAATCACGATGCCCTCCACGATGAGCCATCCCGAGAGCCATGACACTGATGTTCTTGTTTTCCGCGTCATGATATCAAACACGATGTAAAAAGTCAAGATAAAGAAAAGCGTTTCTGCTATTTGAACAAATTCATGCATCGGCGATAAATTTGGGAATAACGAGAAATTAAAGAATTCACTTGTTACCAAAACATACCCAGTCGTCGAAAATTCAAGGGCGATTATAAATGGTGACATTAAATTCGCTGACGGATCGTAAACCATCGTTTCGAGATATAAAAGTCTGGTATATTTATCGATCCATCTATGCTTTATAAGTTTATCGATTGTTTCGTCGATATTTGTCGCATTAAATTTTGCGACGTAGCCATTGAGAGAGTATGAGCTCCCTGATTTTAGCATGCTCGTGCGGTCAGCTAATAAGTTACTCCGCTGGTAATGCCACGGGTAGTAATTGTCATATGTCTCTCGACTATTGCCAGGGATCTGCCAGCCTGGAAGGTACAATCGTCTGTCTTCGTCTTTTTCCTTTAGTGGGACATTGCATTCAGATATTGTGCTTTGCATTTCCTTTGGGACGGTACATTGATCTGTTAGAGACAAAAGTGAAAAAGTTTATTGTTTTAGAGAAGAATACTTCGCTGGAATCTTTGCATTACTACGACCACTTGGATATGTAGATCTTGCAAATGATTTTTTGTTACAACTGTTATTGTATGGTAATAAAGATTTTCCTGACTCAGTGAATAGGCATATCCTTGAACTTACATTAAATCTTATACATAAAGCTGGTCGATTCGATTGAAGTCTTATGCCCCACCGATCCATAAGCCACCCAATCGTAGCGTTGTTTTTGTAACCATTGTTTTCAACTTTGATTTTTTTGTCTTTGTCTTTGTCGTAGACTCTTAGTTATTGTAGTAGTACTGTAGAGTAATTGTAAGTAACTCAATTAGCAAAATGTATCGTAGTTGTTAGTCTAGTTCCATGTCTTTATGTTATGGCCGTGGTGTTGTCATTCATTTTTGCTCCCAAGGCATCGATCTTCCTGTAGGGTTGCATAGTTATTTACAGTAAATTAGAATGTAACCTTTGTAGTGATATTCTATATGGATATAAAAAAGAATGCTTCAGCCGGACTCATTGTCCCTTTTCAGGTGCACAGTGAGGTGCTAACTTAACTTTGGGGGAGAAGGCGGTGGTCAGGTGTGCTATTTTGGTTGGAAGATTACCTCAATCTTTTAACTGGTTTCTTTTAAACATCTCATCTTTTAAAGAGGCTTATATTTTATGTAATTTTTCCCTAACTTTTTGCTGGAACACGTTTAATTTGCCCAAATTTTGATGGTTTGCCATGAGAAGTTTGCTTTCGCCAGCCTCTGTTACTATCATCAGATGATTGTAAAACTTCTGGCCCAATGAGCAAACATTGTCTGCCAAACTATGAGGTTTGCTTGCCAAGTAAAATGTTTTTCTGTTTGGCAACCTCGCAAAACATTGCTTGCCAAACATTTCATTTTTGGTTATAACAGGCAGAAAACGGTCTTTCGAAAATATTCCTTGAGAATAAATTTCGCACCTTCCATGCAGCCAACCACAATGCTTCAACAAGGACAGATTTTGTAAGACAATAGCATCGGTTGCTTTTGTTGAGACCTAAAATCAAAGAGATTTGCGATTACAGACGAAGTTCATTCTTTCAACCAGTAATTCAGAACAAACAAAGCCGCAAAGTTCCTCTTAAACCTAGGAAACTAGGTTACTTATTGTGCGTTCCAGAAATGGTTTTTAAACGCAGACATCTTATTCGTAAGAAGCTGAGCAATAAGGGCTTTAATTACACCCAAAAAAACACGACAGCTGAATCACCTCCAAATCAGTTTCTATACCAAACAAATAAATTAGATATATCCTCTTTCTTTCGATATATGCTCATGTTTGCTCTAAAGAACAATTTCTGGGATGCACAACGAGCGAGATAGCTACCTGGGTCTCAGAGAAACTTTGCGGTTTTGTTTGCTTTGAATTACTGGTTGAGAGAATTTCCCTTGTCTGCAATCGAAAAGCGCTTTGAATTTGGTTGTCAACGAAAGCAACTGACGTGATGCTATTGTCTCACAAAATCTGTCCTTGTTCCCTTGCAAAATATCATTCAGTTCTACTATGTGAGCCAGAAAAGAGTCCCCACATTTGAAAATTCATAATACCAAGGAGTGCTTCACGGGGAATTTTTGTAAACATAGACGTACGAACAGGGGGAAGCATTGGGGGCACGTGCCCCCTAAAGATCTTGCAACAAGCAAAGAAGTGCCCTCCTTATTTCTAGAAAATGCACCCTTTTTCTTGAAGAAAAAGTGCCCTCGAAATGTCCTGCCCCCAAGGTTGAGATGCTTCCTACGTCCCTGTTTGTAAAGTTGAATTCACCTTCATTTCTAGAACTAGAAAGACAGCGAGAAAAATCCCAAAAATACTTCGATCTTTAGAATTTTTTTTGGCTTTTCATTAGAATTTGAATCATTCAAGGGTGTTAGGACACGGATGTTTTGATTGATTATTTATTTACCTTGTTTGATCCCTGTGTCTTGTTTTGTTGTCTTGTTTTCTGTTCTGTTTCGTCTTCAACTGAGCGTTGTTAGGCGCAACCGCTCTCAAGTCGCTCGAATAGAGCTCCGAGCTCCCTTGTATTTCTGTGTCTTAGCAGAAGTACAAGGGAGCTCTGTTTGAACAACTTGAGAGCGGTTGGGCCTAACCACGCTCAGTTGAAGACGAAACAGAACAGAAAACAAGACAACAAATCAAGACACTGGGATCAAACAAGATAAATAAATAATCAATCAAAACATCCGTGTCCTAACACCCTAGCTATGATTTTTCAAAAATGGGAAGTATAAGATGTCTGCGTTTAAAAACCATTTCTGGAACGCACAATAAGTAACCTAGTTTCCTAGGTCTAAGAGGAACTTTGCGGCTTTGTTTGTTCTGAATTACTGGTTGAAAGAATGAACTTCGTCTGTAATCGCAAATCTCTTTGAATTTAGGTCTCAACAAAAGCAACCGATGCTATTGTCTTACAAAATCTGTCCTTGTTCCCTTGCAAAATATCATTCAATTCTACTATGTGAGCCAGAAAAGAGTCCCCACATTTGAAAATTCATAATACCAAGGAGTGCTCACGGGGAATTTTTGTAAACATAGACGTACGAACAGGGGGAAGCATTGGGGGCACGTGCCCCCTAAAGATCTTGCAACAAGCAAAGAAGTGCCCTCCTTATTTCTAGAAAATGCACCCTTTTTCTTGAAGAAAAAGTGCCCTCGAAGTGTCCTGCCCCCAAGCTTGAGATGCTCCCTACATCCCTGTTTGTAAAGTTGAATTCACCTTCATTTCTAGAACTAGAAAGACAGCGAGAAAAATCCCAAAAATACTTCGATCTTTAGAATTTTTTTTGGCTTTTCATTAGAATTTGAATCATTCAAGGGTGTTAGGACACGGATGTTTTGATTGATTATTTATTTACCTTGTTTGATCCCTGTGTCTTGTTTTGTTGTCTTGTTTTCTGTTCTGTTTCGTCTTCAACTGAGCGTTGTTAGGCGCAACCGCTCTCAAGTCGCTCGAATAGAGCTCCGAGCTCCCTTGTATTTCTGTGTCTTAGCAGAAGTACAAGGGAGCTCTGTTTGAACAACTTGAGAGCAGTTGGGCCTAACCACGCTCAGTTGAAGACGAAACAGAACAGAAAACAAGACAACAAATCAAGACACTGGGATCAAACAAGATAAATAAATAATCAATCAAAACATCCGTGTCCTAACACCCTTGCTATGAATTTTCAAAAATGGGAAGTTTTTCTGGCATCAGCTTACCCGGTGTTCATCAGCTTACCTGGAATGACTCGCTTCTGAACTAGATGCAACGTGTTGTCAAAGATGTAGTACTGATGTATGGTTACGTCTCTTAGCTTGGGATTCAGGATTGGAGGTAATACTGCTCGCAGCCAATTCCAGAAGTTGATTTCTGTTTGAGGCCTGCTTTCCCCAGACTTCTGTATGAAGAGAAAAAAATAAAACCGTACAGTCAAGCAATTAGGTCGTCGCAAGGGCTGAAGGTTCGCGGTTTTTTACCTGTTTTAGATCCGTCATCTTTTACGTTTTCTAAATGTAAAAATAGCTGTATTACCACTCCTTCTTTCAAAGCGGGTTTGCAGACTTGCTAATCGTATATGATTCTATGAATCAAAGGATGACAGAGTTGAAATCATAAAGCCACCAAAAAATCTCAAATTCGATATGATTTTGACCTCCACAAATTTCCACTTTCACCAGCGGATCTAAGGCACTAGACACAAGAGCTAGCATTCGGTTGTTGGGATCACCAAAATGATAGTATGGCAGTCGTAAGTGGTATAGAGAGGAGGTTATGTAAACAAAGTCCAAACGAGAGATCCCCACAACTACAACTCCTGACAGCGTAATTGGAATTCAGCATGTCTTGGACAAGAGTTGTCGAATCTTTGGAAAATTTGAAATTAATTGTGCAAAATGCTATTGCTCCATCCATTACAATGAACTGCTCACAGGCAACTTATCCTTGTACTTCAGGGTGTCTCAAAAAAAATTGCTCGACGTTTGATTAAATATTGAAAAAGATCGATAGCTTGTACGGGCTCATGGGAAGGTAACCGTGTCCCTAAGAGTATGAAGTAATTTTAGAGACCAGAATCTTGCAAATTCACTGAGTTGCGAGCTTTCAAAGGTATAAGATATGTGGCATTTGAAACCAGAGACCTACGGATTAGTTGTAATGCAAAAAGCTCGAAGATGGAAGTAGAAGAAGGTTTTACAATGTCATACCTCTCATTAAGATCAGAGCAAACCAAAAAGGACCTCTAAAGTAATTTATCCTTAAAATCATTGTCAAAATATGCTTAAAATTGGATATGTCCAGAAACAGTGGTTCAAAACATAATCGACGAGAGACTGAATCTTTTTCATAAAAGTGATCTGTAACCTTTCACAAAACCGCAAACGAGGGCAGCCTCGCTTTTACAGAGAAACTGAATTAGGCCAGTACAAACTTGAATCAGTGAATTGAGCTATGGCAGCGAAGCAAAGGAAGGCCGAGAGAGGCAGAAGAAGCCCGATAAAGACACAGGTATGTTTGCATTTACATTTTTAACTATCACTTCGTTTCCTGCGACCCATGTTTTGTCATAATTCTGACGTTGGAAATTTTCAAAACTGCAGTATTTTCAGAATCAGGGTGTTTGTCTTCCTTTTTTCGGGAATTCAAGAAAAACTTAAAAAAACTTAAAACTCAAAAAACTAATTTCTAAACATTTTGACGCAGCATGAAATGATCTGAAAGAAAAGAACAGCTGATGGATAGACTGTTACTTTTCGTCAAAGTTTTGCCCCATTGAGTTGAATTGTTATTTACTGTCATAGTCATCGTTGAAGAAGAATGAGTATTGTGGGGGTATCGTTGGGGCAAGTGGAACGAAAATAAGAGCTCGTGTAATAAGTCAACCTGATGGATTTCTACAATATAGTATCAAGCAAACGTCTGTCACTTTTCTGGTCTATGATCTAGAGATGTAATGACATCACACCCTCAAATAAGCTGTAGTGGAAATAAGCTACAATTTCGAAAAACTATTGAAAATTTTGCCCACGCTGAATTCGAAAGAAGAATGGGGAAATTCAAATATACCAAGAAAGAGACAGAACAAAAACAACAGGTTCCTCGAAGATTGTGACGTTGAAAGTGTTCGGAATGCCACTGATTGACCATCGAACAATCAGAGAACGAAAACTAAGTTCGAATACAACTGATGTTTAGTTGCTGATGAGGCCTCAGAAGTGAGGCGAAAGCTTCGACAATTAAAATAAAGTAAGTGTGAGTGTTTAAAAATATATGGCAAACAAACAAAAACATAAGTACAGTATTGAAAATTACTTATAAGTCAAACGGTGGAATTAAGGATAGGCAGTAAAGTTTCCTTTAAACCATTCAGTTAGAAGAAATATGTCGTAGACTTTTTACACCCACCTTTTTCCACCGACTAAAAGATTTGGAACCTATGCTGCCGTAAGAATTTGAATGAATGGATTTCCTTTCCATAGCAGCAAGACAAAAATATTTTTGTGTTTTCTTTGCGTTTAATGAGCAAGGATAAAGCAGGTAAATTCAACTATATGAAAATTGATTCGTAGGAAAATGGCTAAAATGGGCCTAAAGTACACGATCACGGAATCTCACACATAACAGTACGCAAGAACACTTAATCTCAAAAGAGTTCAAGAAAATCATTGAACTTTTAAAACATAAACATAAACATAAACATAAATCTTTAGATCCTATGAAAAAATGCGTAATGAAATTATGAAAAAGAACTGAGATCTAACATCTGTGAAAAATACATTGTTGCATCGTTCTGTGTGAGAAGTTTCGTCATGATTTCATCAAGTGCTCCAGGATGGCTTTTGGACATTTCTTAAAACACAGGGCTTCCGCAATGTTAAACTTACCTATAATTTTAGGGCTCACAAAAAGAGCAACATAAAATCCTAACAATTCTTTGGTCTTTCCAACCATTAGATGGAGTTCATCTCATTGGAATTCATCAAGTAATCTAGGTCCCACTCTCAAGTACCGAATAAACGGGGGAGGGGGGTTGAGAATAATCGGGAGAGGGTCGGAAATGGTTCGATATAACAATAATCAGGAGGGTTGGAACAATCTGGGGGGGGGTGTTCGGAGAAATTGAAAACAGCCGCTTTCTCAGCTAAACACGTATCTTTAATATACCTATGTGAACAATGGTGTTACTGATAAAAGTACTGATCAACTTTGGTTCCGTTGAAGACTTTTCCTTGCGTCTATTCAGAAATCAAGTTTACTATCAATTCATTTTTCCAAAACATAATAAAAGGGGGTTTAGAATAAAAACGGGGGGAGCTGGACAATTTTTCAAAATTTATAAGCAGGAGGGACGGTGATTCGGTACTTGAGAGCATATGAACTTTTCAGCGCGACCAGTGGGCGTCCTAGCATTTTTGCATTATCAAATACAAGTTCAAAATTCAAACTACTCACAGAATTTTGGGTCATCTGTATAGCTGACAGCTTTTTGACGTTGAACATGAATTTTTCCAGAGAGGTCCAAAATAAAAACGAAGTGCGATTCATTGTCCAAGTTGTCAAAATCAATAGCACCACAACAAAGATGCCAAAAATGACAAAATCTTTGAATTTTCCTTTCAATCGGTAATAATCCTTTGCGAATCTCATCTGTTCCTCAGGGTATTCCTTCTCGCAAAACGAGTCTCGTTCGATCTCGGCCTTCTTCGATACCACTATGAAATTTGTGTATTCTTCGAATGATGTCTTGTCCCTTACTTTCTTTAATTGTGTTCGCTCCTTTAGAGTGATCATTAAAACATAGACTAGAACCCTGATTGTATCAAGAAAACAGCATGCAACAGTAAGCCCAAGAACATGCATTGACATCCAATGATATGCTAAATCCCGACTCCATTCCGTGCTAACAACAATGGAATACAGGACACAGAACATCAGTAGCAATGAGTGTAAAACCCAGAATAATCGGCCAGAGAATTTGAATAGGCAATCTTTGAGTGGACTTCCTTCGGAAGTAGCGAGGGTCTCACGGTTGAAGACTTGAAGTCTAGTGAATTTCTCTACCTTTCCGTTGACTCTCGATTCATCTTCAATATCAAAGGATGGATTCATTATTCCATTTAAATCAATTTCATTCGAGGTGCTATGATCTGCATCCTTCAAAGGGGTATCTATCAATCCATTGTTATCATAATTGTTGCTACCGTTTTGAACACTGCTGGAAGTGTTATTGTTCCCATTAACAGACCCTGTCCTTTCTGCATTTATTTGATTGTTTGACCCCGAAAAACAGCCACTGCTCAGACCTTGCCACTTGAGGTCAATGTCCAGTGTGACGTTAGAGTCCACCAGCATATCGTCTTCATTGACATATAACTCCTCTCTTTTATGGGCTTCCATATCTATGATAACACTATTGGTGTTTACAGCTTGTTCTTGACTGAAATCGTCATCTACACATGCCTGCCTAGGCTCAATATGTGAGAGCAGTAAACCACTTCTTGTAGAGTCACCAATACTTAAGTTTTCTCCCATATGATTTGTTCTTTGAGGACTATTGTTGGGTTTGTTGCCATTCTGGAAATCACCCTCTCTTGCCGAGCTATCCCTCTCATTTGATTGGCCAGAGCTGTCTTCAATCTCTTCTCTGTTCTTCAAATTTAGCGACACATCATTTCCATTTTGGAGAACGCCATTTTCAGAATTTACGCTTGGCTCATTTCCTTCAGTCCGTAACCCATTTCCTCCATTGAGTCCTGCCCTAAATCTCGAGTTATATTTGTTGCCCTGTTTACTGGCATCGAAAGAAATAGATTTCACAGTATCAATATGCACAGGTCTATAATTCTGTCCCTTTGACTTCTCATTCGCAGGCTTCCCGTAAACAATTCTGACAACTAAACACACCAGCACCCCTGCGAGGTACGTTGATATGGCACTCAGAACGGCGAAAGTACATGTTTGTTGATCAAGTCTAATTAATCCAATGTGATACAAATGTTCTGCATTAGGTGCCTCCTTGGTTTTGTGATCCTTGACAAAAAACGTCGACGCACAAATCAAAATAAACCATAAGGTAAATAAGAAGGATAAACGCTGGGCCTTAGTGAAACTACCAACCCCATAACTGCATTGCCATGACGTTAGGATGTGTTTTTGTAGAATCAACTGCTTGCATCGTGATAGGTAATCAAGAATCAATGATTGATCAAGTCGATCGACATTTCTGTTGAACACCTGAGCAACACTCTTCGTTTTGATTGCAGGTGAAAACCATGTGTGACACTCAAACATTCCAATTTCATTGATGACGTCATCCTCTCCCCAATGATTTCCACTTGGTTTCTGACTGTGACTGAGGATCACTACCTTGCGCAGATACCAATCAGACCTATGATAGATAATATCCAATTATGAAACAGGGTCTCTCTTAACATGCACGATGGGTGGGCAATAGACCTATAGCAATTTGGAGAGAGGGACAAAGTAGAGCGTGGCCGGTTCTGACAGCCTTGGCAACTGTATGAAATAAGGGAAATCCCTTCCTTGCAGCTCGATTGAATCTCGCAGCAAACTTGAGTTTTTTTTATTTATTTGCACCTTCCAAAAGTCACACGATACTTTTATAGGATTCCTATACAAGTATGTTTTCTCTGGATTATTTAGGCGTCTTGCCATCCTTTCACCTTCTGGTGAGTGTATTTCGAATCACCTTATTGCAAGTGTTTGACCTCGGCATTTAAGCAGCCCAGTTTAGGCCCAACCGATCAACAGGCCTAACTTCAAACTGGAATGAGCACGTGCAATAAAATACCTCAAAATATACTCACAAATGGTGAAGGATGACCAGGTGGCTAAATAATCCAGAGAAAACACTTACCACACTAAAAAAGTATCGTGCAACTCTTGAAAAGTGCAAATGAATCGAAAATGACTCGAGTTTGCAGTGAGATATAACCGAGTCACAAACGGAGGAGATTCTCCTGATTTCGTTCTGTTGCCAAGGCTGTCAGAAATGGCCGCACTCCCGTCAGTCCCTTTCTCCAAATTGCAAATTGCAAAAAAGATCTATTGCCCCCTAACCTCTTCTTTAGATCCATTGTTTTACCTTATGAGACAACGGGCACATTGTCCCTTTTAATCAAGGAAAATTGCATTGAAATTTACAAAACAGTGAATAATCTTAATCCACCATTTATGAATTTTTTTTTAATTCAGATCTTCGCTCTATTCTTCGAGAAATTTTTACGACTTAAGACATATAAGACGAGTATAAGACCAAATCAAGCAGCTTTGGTTCAAATAGTCCTGAGTCCGTTGGCCCAAAAATATTGAATGGCTTATCAAACGAAGTAAAATCCGCAGAAAACCTGAATAGCTTTAAACTCTTAATGATATGCACATACCAACCGGTTTTGTGTTGTACAGGAAAATATAAAGCCCGAGGTCTTAGAAGTACAGACCGAGTTTGCGAGGTCTGTGCATTAAGACCGAGGGCTTTATATTTTCCTGTACAACGACAAAACCGGTTAGTATGAGTTTTATTACCTGACATCTTCCATCATGGCATTTGAGTTCACTGCAAATCTCACGGGCCTAGGCCTAAAGCAGTTGCTGTGGTGACAAAAACGCGTCCTTGTATCGTATTATACAAAGCTACGGGAAACCCGCGGGAAATCTGTGATTAGCCGATAGGAATGGCACGATTCTGTATTGCCTCGTCTTTGAAACTCCAGTCAGGTAATAAAGCAATGGAATGACCTAGAATTTAAATGCAGTACCTACAGTAGTTTTAACTGCATTCAACAGTAAATTGTATATCAATTTCAATTTCATTCGATTCGGATTAGCTAGCTTTGTACATGCAATAAATATATATAAATATTGTTGGCCGTTGTTAGCTATGTACATTATCGAATCAAAATAAATCAACAACAACAAAACAAATGATTGCTACAGCGTCCTTGTCCTTTAGAGTAAAAGAGGCCCTGTTATGATGCCGTTAGAACATGCTTATATGTGAAAAAAACACCACCTTCTTGTTACTTTTACACAAAATTTTGCGTCTGAAATTAAGTTTGACCCATATATATCAAGCCTTCTACCGGAAGACCCAAAACATTTAACCGAAAAAGTTTTCACTCATAAAAAGGGTAATCAACGGATTTATGTGATTCAAGTATGTTTAGTAGTTACATGGCTTGGCTTACATCCACACTGCAAACTCCTGATTCTCAGCAAGAATAAATTAGCAATTACTTTTTCTTTTTCAAGCCAAGATGGTCTAGAAATACTATGAATATTTTCTTGAAACAAGATTCTTAAGAATTCATTACTAACCAAGTATTTGCGTATTCTTAAAAAGAGGAAATTGGTCCCAGAGAGAAGTAAAAATACTCTTGCCATAAAATTCTATGCAAATAAGAACAATAAGGCGCAATGATGTCATTTGACAGCCATGATAGAGTCTGCAATGCTTTATGTTCACGAAATTGTAGCGAATTTAATAAATTTGTAGCGAAGCTGTAGCAGAACAATTCTACGATGCTTCCCATCAATTACTTGACTTGATACAAGTCTTCATTTTCTTTCTCTTCGCATCGTCATGGAGGAAGGCTCGCACCGCGCCGAAGGCGCAACGAGGGCGCAGTGCGAGGGCGGCGGAGGAGGGGAAGAACGCTGACCTCTTCATTTACTACGATGTCTGAGGTTAAAACTGAGACTTGTAGTAAGTCAAATCAATTACTTACTTCGAGGATACTTATCGTTCTCTTATCAAGGTTCACTTCAACTGAAATATGTATCTGAATCTGCTCATTCCGAGAACTCTTACTAACCAAGTAAAAATATTCTAATCAAGAAATCTTGCAAATAACGTTTTGCTTGCCACACGGTCAATTTGTTACTAGCAAACAGTTACTAATCAAGTAAAAATATCCTAATCAAGAATTCTTGCCACAGATTTTTGCTTACCACATAGACAAGTATAAATGTGCTTGTTTCAAGACATTTTGTTTTTGAAACTACAATCGCGGACAAAACTCGTTGGGACACATGAGTTTTGCGTTAAAAGAGGCCTTTCCTGTACGTAAACTGCTACCTTTCACTGCTAATGCTCCCCTCCTCCCCATTGCAATGTTAGTTGCTGGAAGAAGACATACTTGTCAACTCAATTATGACATTTTCATCAGCTTTCAACATTGCAATAGGGGGTGGGGGGATCTCAACTCAAAATTTCCTCCAAAATACAAAGTGTGTCATGAGTTTTGTCCGCGATTGTAGTATTTCATTTTTAATTTAGGAAAAAGAAAGTTGCTGTGCATCGTTTTTTGCAATTTTTATCGACATGGCGAATCGATGAAAATAAGGATTTAGTGAAAAAGGGGCAGTTCTACTGGGTGAGGTGAGTAAAAAAAACGTCCGGCGTTTGAAAGGCTACTGCTCCCTGAGTGTACGAGCAATGATATTTCGCAATACCCGATTGAACAGCTAAATCGTTCAATTATTTTTAAAAATTTTTCTGACTAAAATCAGTTTCTCCGTTGAGATTCTGTAGGCGAGTTTCTAAAATGAATCCCTTTGAGAAACCTTAAAAAACGTGCTAAAATCAGAAGCAAGAATCCCTAATGTATTAACTTTACATACAGCGATGACTTTCAGCACGCTTTATCATGTGCTTTCATTTTGACGGGTCGAAAAGTGTTCTCCTTTGTGTGAATAACTTATTCAGGGGGATTCCTCCATTCTCCCATAAGGAAAAAAGACATGAACACATCCAAGAGTCAATATTGCTAGCAATAAGAACAAAGAGGAATCTTGCTTGGTGTTTTCACTCGCTTTTGCAGGCTTTCGAAAGGGGCTTTTAGCAGAAAATTTCCTATTTCGACGGGAAGGAATGGCCGATTAAAGCCGGATAAATTACTGAAACTAATTTGATAAATCGAGGATAAAATAAGACAGTTTTTCATTCGGTAGAATCTGTCGAGATTCGTCAAAAGCATGAGATCAATTTGATTGATAAATAATCAGAGCGAAACGGTAAAGAATATGCTTAAAATGATCTTGGGAACTAGAAAATTGCATCTAAAACTACCACAAAATTTCAGCAAAAAAATGAACAAAATTGATACCTCAAATCCATGGCCTTGCAAAATATTCCAATCGAACCAATATGTCCAACAATCTTATTTGTTGAAATCAAGAATGATGCAATCCCATCTTCCTCTAATGACGTCACTGGTAAATTGAGTGGGCCAAGCACATCAAGCGCTCCATAAATATGCAACTGTATCTCACATTTTGTACCCGATATTGAAATTCCACTTCCAACGTAAACACGCACTTCGTACATCATGTCGTCGTTTATGTTTGTTAGGTTCAACACCTGAGGGAATAAGATTTGAAATAAACAATGATAATTCGCATGGGTCATTGGACAAGTCAACAAGGTGTATGTTTGATTCCCAGGGGGGACACTCAGCACATACGCATACCGGGGGGGGGTTGTTCAGTCCAAGAAACCTTCAGGCAACCAAATAACATCACTTCAGCTTCATGGCAACCCAAAAATATCAGCTCATTCTATACTTAGAAACCTTTACGTGAACATAAAATATCCAAAAACAATACAAATAGCAGCCAGGATTGCCTCTAGGGAATCCACAAATATCATTTCAATGATGCTTGATGTCAAAAAATATCATGAACATAATGTCATTTCTATTTGGACTCAAAAATATCACTCTTGGTAACATTCTGACCCAAAATATCTGACTTTCCTCCCTGTATGTGCGTGTGCTGAGTGCCCCCCTGGGGTTTGACTGGTTCCAATTCTAAAAATGGTAGACTTGGTAGACTCGGAATTTGTGACTGATTGGTGAAGGTGAAGGTGAAGTTGCGGTTTTTAGCCCCAAGCGCTGGGATCGCAGAAGTAGCTAAGCGCTAATCGAGTCCGTGACCCCTTGTCATGACGCTCAAGTGGTGAGGCCCTATCGCGTCTCGAACCCACTCCGCCTGACTGTTCTGGCTTCAAAGTCAGAGGATTACACCACTGCGCCACAACACCTTCAGACTCCCAGATTCTGACTGACTCGAATCTGATTGACTCCCAGATTCTGAAAACAGTTGGTTTGGCAGGTTTGGCAGGCCTGCTGAATCTTCTGCTCAAAAAGGCAGAAGGCTTGGCAGACTTCGGAAAGATCCCCGTTTTCATTTGCAAAACTTCTATAAAATGAGGTGAGTTATTGTTTGCGTTGGTACCTTGTTGCCAAACACCAGACGCATCTTCGGCCCTGTTTACGCGATGCCGTTTTCATTTCATATCGGATTGGTTTCATATCGGATCGGCCTTCTGTTTACACGATACGGTTTTTCATTCCATATCAGATTGGCCCCCTGTTTACACGAGAACGCACCAATCCGATATGCTTCATACCCTTTAATGAAAACGCTCTGAAAGTGGCATGAAACCAATCCGATATGAAATGAAAACGGCATCGTGTAAACAGGAGAAATTTTCATATCGGATTGCCTTACCCGATTCCATATGAAATGAAAACGGTATCGTGTAAACGGGGCCGTCGTGTTTTTCAACTGGAAACCTCGTTGTCACCCAGGCGTCCACCACTTCCACCTTTCCACCTTAAGAATGGGCGCTTATTCGAAATGTTGTTAGAAATAAACCACACAGTTTGTCCTAGTTTCATTATTGTCAGCCTTCAATTCCATTTTCATAGCAAGGAAACTTTTTTTACACGCTTTCAAACATATCTGTCGGAAGAACAAAGCGTAGGGGAGCAATGTGAACGCAAAGCAAAAACTGATCTGTTTTATGAAAACGTAGTAGTATGAATGGGCCTAAACGAGCACATGAAGTGAAAATCTAAAACATCAAGAAAAACGTACCGGTTTGAGCAGATGCTTGTATCCACGATATGCAATAAAAGCATCCATGATGTAAACAATGAGCAGAACAGTGAAGAAGATGGCAACAACTGGATTTAATGTTCCATAAATAACAACTGCTTGAGAGCCAGTACTTGTTTGATTAGGCCTAGTCCAATTCGTCGAAGTAGTAGTTGCCAACAAAGGCGTTCGTGTTGTGTTCTCTTGACCAGTAATATTCAAGCAGAAACTTGCATTTCTAGTCCTTGATATTGTTAAGTCTTTTATCACAACACCTTTTCTTGTCACAATATTCAATAATATTGTTAAATCACTGCACACAGATGCATCAAAGTTTGAAGTATAAGTTTCAAAATTACCGTATGATAATATGGTCTGCAATACCCTTGAACTGGCTTTGTAAGTAACACTACCTGTTTCAGTAACAACTAAATCTCCCTTGCCATAACACTGTTCTAATATCACAGTTGCAAAATATTTTGCAACTCCTCGCGCCAATCTCCCGTTGTTATTTGAGAAATCCGAATACGAAATTTCTACAGAGCAATTACTACTCATTACCATTTCGTGGT
The DNA here is from genome assembly GCA_964019985.1 of Aurelia sp. 4 Dawson et al 2005. Classification (NCBI taxonomy): domain Eukaryota; kingdom Metazoa; phylum Cnidaria; class Scyphozoa; order Semaeostomeae; family Ulmaridae; genus Aurelia; species Aurelia sp. 4 Dawson et al 2005. The sequence goes on along the minus strand of OZ026492.1, from coordinate 33,395,047 downwards.
CAAATACTATGATCTCTTTCGAAATCCATGGCATCCAACTAGTGTTAACCATTGCAGAAATCTTTACAGTATAATTTCCAGGTACTGAGTATCTAAACTGGACAGTAGATCGCGGTGTGTTATATTTCCATGTACCGAAGGAGAATCTGTATTGGGTTGGAGTCGGCCCGGAATAGTTGGCTGTTATAAAGAAGACAGTCTCTGTTGTGATTATTGTTGGGCGAAGTTGGATCGATACTTTAGGGCTGTTCCGGGCAGTAGTTGTTTGGGACATTAGTAGGAACATTGGAAGCACTAAATGGTAGAAATTGACTTGGAAGTGCGTCATCTTCTCAGAGAATCCTGTGGCAGAAAGGATTGCCTTATACTCAGCATGTTGGATTGAAGTTCATCCACTTTCTTTGATCATCAGTCCGTGTTGGCTGACTCTGAAGAAGAGAGAACTCTATAAGCTAATTGTACCTTCATTTTAAGTTTCTTTAAATGTAAAAGATACGCTTAAAAATCTTTAGTTAATTAAAAATGAAGAATAAGAGGCTGACGGACGTACAGGGTGAGTTTGGGGTTTCTTTTGAGTATTTACTAAAAGGAAATGAATAACTATAGGATCTTATCTTAGTGCAAAAACTTGCTTCATTTGTCATCATATGACATCCGCAAGTAGAACTTAACATTCATCCGTTTAAGATGAGAAATGCTTCCATCTTCCAAAGCAAAAAGATTGTTGATTTCCCAGCAAAATGGAGAGATATGGTAGGTCTTGATAACTTTTCAAAGATTGCAAATATTCGCTGATTAAACAAAAATGATATTCATTTGAAATTCGTGTATGTTGTTTTTTTTTCTGCCAAAATTTGGACAACGAACCAAAAGTGTGACATCCACTTCAAAAGTCGCACTAAAAGTGTTACAGTATGAAATCAGTTGTGCATATCAAAACATAACTTATGTTACTTCATTGACCAATATTAGGCAGTCTGTCCTGCTATAAGAGTATCATGACTGAGAAAAAGAAGCGGGTTGTACCAGGCAACAACAAATCATTTGCTCGACTATTACCATCATACGGCCAAGCTTTTGTAGTCATTTGCAATCAGCAAGATTTGGCGTAGATCTGGCACATGATATTCTTCAGTATAAAAAGACATACATTGATAGGAGTTCAATCGCGTGATCGAAGATGTTATCAGTAAAAGGCCTGGCGAAAGATTCTTTCCATCGGTCGCAAATGCGACTATCGCTCGCAGTTTATGCCTATATGGAGTAATTCTTGCTTAGAACCAGGTGTCTGTTGTTGGGACAACGAAAATTATTCTTTTATGTGAACTTAACTGCATGGGCATCGATTTCATTAGTAAATGGCCTAACAAAGAAGTAAATAACAAACATCTCTTATAACTTTTTGCCATTATTCGCAAATTAGATGATGACTCGCAGTTTGTGTGTCTGGATGGATTAATTCTTGCTCAGAACCATTATTTGTTGAGTATACGAAAGCTATCCTTTTATACAACTTCAAATTCACAGGCATGAATTTAATCAGCATATGGTCTGAAAACGGTATTTTCCATAAAATGAAGTTTCTAGAACTACTTACCATTGGTCGCCAATGCGATTATGGCTCGCAGTTTGTGTCTATATGGAGTACTTCTTGTTCAGAACCAAGTGTTTGTGGGGCATAGGAAAGTGCTCCTTTAATTCGACTTTAATTGCATGGGGATTCATTCTGACCAACAAATGGCCTGACGAAGAACCATGTACGCTTCCTCTACACAGTGAGAATAAATGATTCACTAAGCAACATTCTGATTTAGGTGTTTACCATCTCTCATGCAGTCAATCAAAAATCTTGAATATGGGCCCATGAAACATGCATGAACTCAAGAATTGTCTACTCCAGCACGCAGCAGGTCCTGCCATTTAGAACGAACTGAGCTGATTGAAAATAGCTATTCATCGAAATGATTATTAACAACTAAATTTGGATTTCACAGTTGTTGATTGAGATACTTAGTCATATGGGAAGGACCAATTGGGTAGGGATTTTGGAGGTACAACCCCTTCCCAATAATCTTCGCATTTAGAAGCATGGCAATGGGATGATCCAAAATACAGTAAGACGCCGCAAACAAGAATATACGTTTTTAAATAACAGACTTGACCAGCTTCTACCGGGTGACCCAAAAAAAACTTCACGAGCTAGATCGCAAATATTTTCTTGAAAAGAAATGTTATGAAGACAAACAAGGTATCAGCATGTATCTGAAAGGCTCCGCTATCTCTTGATACGTTGCTTGGTCGGTTTAAGAAATGCGTACTGTCCGAAGAAACGGTTTCAAAAATGCGGACATTCATTGGTTTCTCGGACCATTTTCTCGCTTTCCAGTCCATTTTTTGGAAAGTGTGAAAAAACCTTAATTCTAAATTTGCTTTGGAGCATGGAATTTGAATGAGGAACAGAGGACAATCATTTTGCAAACATAAAATTTCGTTAGACAACCTCTAATCCATCGCTATGTCGAGTTTTCACAAAATGTTAACTGAAATATGATGTCGATTATTTCACTCAAAATGAGGAATCGTGGATTCGAAATTTTCATTGAATCTGGTTTTTCGGATGGTAGTCATTGCCTAAAATGACCATGTAGCGTCTCAAAAGATAGCTAAGCCTTTCAACTAAACTGTGATAGAAAGTATTTGGCAAAAGATTTCAATTTCAGGGAGCTAGTTATGATCTAGCTCGTGAAGTTTTTTTGGGTCACCCGGTATATATGAGGTAGTTATGACATTTTCAGTGTGTAGTTCTTATCGCAAGGACTTTTCTGACTATGATGAATACATAGCTGTGCAGCATGTGTTAGATAAATTTGAGGATAGAATGGTTGCATTTAAGGCCCCGTCCACACGTATCCGGATATTTATGAAAACGCATCTTTTTTATCCGGATAAATAAATATCCGCGTCCACACGAGAAGCGTTTTCGAAAATATCCTCGTCCACACGAAGACGCTGCTGCATTCAAACTCCTCTGTTCGAACTTTGACAAAAGAACGCAAACAATCAAGATGCCCTTGCGTGATCCCCAAAGATCCGTGCGCATGCTCTGGCACGTCGTAAATCGATGCTGTGACGTCAGCGTTTTCGAAAAGCTCCGTTTTCACCCGTCCACACGACAACATGACAACGGCATTTTCAAAAAGATCCACTCTGGAGAGCGTTTTCGAAAAGCTTCGTTTTTGGTGACCGAAAACGCCGCCTCCGTGTGGACGCTAACCGAAAACGGATAAAAAAAGATGCGTTTTCAAAAATATCCGGATACGTGTGGACGGGGCCTAAATGTTAGAGGGTATGTTACTTCGTTGTGGACAAAGCAATTAATGTCATACAGCTTGATAAAACAATTTGCATATCCCAAAAAATTGTTAAAGGTGTTCATTTATTAATACTTGGGAATTTTTTTCACTGATATAATGAAATTTCTAGATTAAGGCTGCGTTCACACGATGGCGGCACATTTAGAAAACGGTGAAAAATGTGACGGTAGCAAAATTTGAGCTAGCGTTCACACGATGCCGGAACACTTTGAAAATGATAGGAAATTTGATGGTGAAAAATCGTTGCAGGACTTTGATGCCACAGAAAAGTACATACACCCTAAGAATCGACCAGTGTCGATCCAAAAGCGTCGAAAAATGTTCTCTTTAGATCATTTTCCAGTGTTCACATGATGCTGTTTCAAATTTATGCCGGTTAGGGTTCCATTTTCAAAATCTACCGTTTTTGAAATCTGGCGGCAAAAAATATGCCGTTTTAAAGTGAACGAGAAGCCTATCCGTCACAGTTTTCACCGTGTTCAAAATGTGCCGGCATCGTGTGAACGCAGTCTATGTGTACCATCTCATAAGAACATTGAAATGAATCAGTCTGTTCTTGGTTCTTATTATTGGGTATCTTTTGCCACAAAATCACTCTGCAGGTTCTTATTTTGCTTAGTTCTTGTATGCGGGGTTTTACTGTACTACGTGAATTTTAATTTCATTTCATTTCATTTTTAATTCTTTATACAGGGTAAAAACTTCAATAACTAAAGTTACTGCTTTACAGCTTGCCCTGTCAACTAAACAAAAACCTATTTACAATTTTATGTCGCAGCTAACGTATATAAACAAAATATAGAGTAGAAGTAAAAGAATATATGGAGTCAATTTTGCGTGACAGCTTTCTTAAAAGCAGAAAAGCTACTCGTAGTTTTGGCTTCGGATCCTAATTTGTTCCAAAGCTTTGCTCCCCTGAATGAAAAGCTCTTTTGTCCAAAGGATGTTTTCAACAGCGGAAGGTTCAAATCTAGTTTGGAATTGCGTAATTCCCTGACGCATTTATCAGAGACCCTAGTAAACAGACCTTGTAGATATTCAGGTACTTCATTGTGCAATGTCTTGTGAACAATCTTAGTGAACAATCTTAGAATCAGAAAAATACATCAACTTTTTGAAAAATAACGCTAAAAACTCTGAAACTGATTTCAAAAATTACAACCCGATTGCCAACCTCGTCCCCATGGCCTTTTGTCGTATATTGGGACGGTCCCAAGATGACAAAAGGCCCTGGGGACGAGGTTGCCGATTGCCCGTCTTAGGGCTTAACTTAATTTTGAGAATTTCTTGATGCGAAGGGCTTCCAATAACAAGCTTCCACAGGCTTCTTTTTTATACTATCAATTAGAAATTTACAATACGTTACTCTTATTGCACTACTTACAAAATACCCAACGATGCTACGAATACAATGCCACAAGGAGCAATATGTCATGTCTACCCCGTGGCTTGAGGGAGGAAGAGGAAAGAAGAAATGCAAAACTACATAGAACTACTCAAAAGGAAAGTTCACTAGAAGGGGGGAAATTCGACAGGCTTGGCTTCTAAAACTATAAGTGATTGGCTCTAGTTGATCCAAACTCCAACATTGAAAATGGCAAAATAATGTTTTCATGACGTGAGGCGCGGCTTTCTGATGAAATGAAAACTGACAAAGCTGTTGTGGTTACGGTATTTGACACGTCCTATTTCAGTTGAGGGAGGGGGGGGGGCAAGCTTCTTCCATCACTTAACTCGTGATTTGTAACAAGTAGGACAACTAAAGTTTCAGGCATGTACTTTATGAAACATAACAATTAAACTTAACTCAGCCATTGAAATTGCTGAAGTCACCATTTTGCTATGTGTGGCCAAGAAAAGCGGCAAAATCGGCCAAAATCGGGAAACTACAATGAATTAAATGTGGAGTAAAATTTTCATCCAAAAATAAGAATTAGGATAGATTAAATCAAATGACACTAGTCTACAAACAAATTTTCAAAATTACGCAGTTTTGCTACTAATTGAGATTTGAAAGTTTGTTATTTTGACACAGTCAGTTTCGGAAATCTCATTTACCCCTACTTTTAAAAACATTTCAATGAAACTTTACGCGTAGTTGGACAATAGATAGCAGCAAAAAGTCAAAAGGTTTCATGGTCAAAATCTTTCTCCTGGTGGAGCTATTAGTAGACTTTCTCCAAGTCTATTCTGTGGTATATCAGCACTATGGAACATAGTTACTTCTGCGGGGGCGCAAACCACAAAGACGCCCCCGGTGAGGTAATTACTTTCCTGAGTGCTGATATACCACGGAATAGACTTGGAGCAAGTCGAAGCTGTTAGATAAGTCAACTGCCAAAAAAGGGGTTAAATGGTAATCATTCTTTTCCCATCAACGGTGCACGAATGTTGGGCATCAAGGCAAAATCTGTTGGATTGTGTTCATCCTCTCTGATATTTCCATTTGAAATTTTATGAAAAATATAGAGTACTCTTCCTACAAATTACTGTGTTATACTACGATGGCGATACCATGGGGAGCAAATGACTATGACTACCCCATGGCCAAAACATGAACAGGGTTATACTGCGCGAGTCAAAAAAAATATACGCGTTTGGCGGGCTATGGAATAAAAAGTATGAGACCGAAATTAAAAAATTCAATATTAATTCTGTCATCTGTCAATCTGTCATCTGTCATCTGTCAATCTGTCAAAGGCTAACTTAGATGGGAAAATTTTGTTTGGTAAAATCACATGTGTTTAAGAACCAACAATTAGTAAAATGTCTGTAAGGGGCTTATATGGGAATCCAGAACTCCACGTTCCCTTTTGGTCCATAATTTATGAATCAATGAAATTTACATTGTCAGTGTCAGAAATAGAACTTTAATTGCAATAGCAAGTAAATCATGAACCAGAATGGAATGTGGAATCCTCATTCCCAGACTTGCCACTTAACAGCACTTTCCTGATTTCTTGGTCTAAATGATGAGTGATTTAACCACATAAAATTTTGTCATCTAAGTTAGCCTTTGGCTGATAGATTAACATATTAATTTCGAATATCGGCCTCATTCTTTTATTCTACAGCCTGCCAAACGCGTAAACTTAATACTCACCTTTTAACGTTGGAATTAATCACCGAACCATTTTTTGCTACCATAGAATGTAATCCAAAAAAACACGATGAAAATAATGATAATAATGAGTATAGCCAAGACCGGGGAGGGGGGTACTCCCATATTTGACTAGACAGAACGTGCTGCAGAGCAGGGTGTCCTTTCACGGTAAAAGTTACGCGAAGGTGTGTCCTTTTCTGACAAAGATTATGCAACAGGGTACTATAAAGATTATGCGACAGGGTAATACAATTAATAAGAAAATTATGCGACAGGGTATCAAGTGGAAGGACATTATTTAGAGTTTTCGTTAACTAATGGATAATGCATACTTTTGAAAAAAACATTAAGCGACAGGGTATACTTTAAGAGTATTTTTTATGCGAAAGAGTACAGGGTGTGGAGAGACTTGCACATTCTACCGTCATTTTCCTAGTCAAGAACAACCCCCCCCCCCCCGGGGCCAAGCACCTGGAAACTTTTTCAAGCACCGTTTGTCCGTTTAGCCACAAAGCAAAGCATTGCTTAACAAACATTTATTGCTTGTGATAAGCAGAAAATATTCTTGAACCTTACCACAACACTGCCTAATAGACAATGTTACTGAAACATATAAGATATCAAAAAGCTGGGCGCAGAGGAACAAACAGGCAAAACGTATGAATGTTTGATATCTACCCTGCAAGACGTTTATGTCTGTCGTCTGCACAAACAAACCATCAATATTATCAGGTCACCAGTTGAATTTCAAATACAAATACCTACGGTAAGGTCAAGCGAGCTAATTCATTGCTTGTAAACTGCAAATGATCTCAAAGGCATACCTTGCTTGTATTTGAATTCGAATGGTATCAGGATTAACGTGCGTGCTGCGCGAAGCGAAAACCGGGCGAAATGAACACCATTCGATATTACTCTCCTCCGCGAGGTTTCTTTAATGTTTTTCTTTATTAGTTCCGTTGTTCTGTGGTCCGCGGTTTCGTAGTCCGTAAGATGAAATCTCGCGAAGGAGAGTAATTCGATATAAAAATGTATAAAAAAATATTTCACCCGGGCTCTTTCGTAGACTGATGAATTTCGGCTAAGTTTTGCTCCGTTGAATTGAATTGTTATTTACTGTTATGGTCATTCCGCTAAAACTTAGTTGAAGCGGAATGGGTATAGTGGGGGTATCGTTGGGGTAAATGGAGCGAAAAAAAGGGCAAATGTGATAAGTCTAGCTTTTTCGTAGAATATAAGAGATCAAACGCGTGCATGCGTTAAGGCCGACCTCCAATTCAGTAGTTTTGGTCGGCGACGTGCGTGTTTGCCGAGTGTGCATGCTCTTTAGCAACAGAGCATGCGCACAAGGCAAGCGCGCTGGTCGCCGACCGAAACTACTGTAAGTGGAGGACAGCCTTACCAGATGTACAATTTAAAACTGGGCGAATATTCAATCGTACGAATTTAAAGCTCAGCGAAATGAGTACCATTTGAATTCAAATACAAGCATTAAATGGATTGGGTCACTGACACAAACATAACGAAACCTTCAGTAATATCAATCACATTTGATGGCATTTCAAAAGGTTCAAGTTTCTCTTCTACTCAACTGTGTAGTAGCCTGTAATGAATGTCTAAAGTTTACTCTTGTGGACGGCACATCGCCATTCGCCTTCACTTTCATAAAAGACCCGCTGGGAATTTCTACCTGCTGAGGTTAGGCCAATTATCAACAAAGTTCCACATGAAATTGAATTGAACATTCAAATAGCTTGTGAACAACCGTTACCTGTTAAAGTCTGTCCACTGGCTAATATTCAAAGCAATCAGTCAAAATTCATTGACTTAGCTACCTTAGTATAAAGATACAACTATTTTATCAACAAGTGTCAAAATACGATGCATAAGGCTTTCTCCATTTATCTGCCCCAGCTTGGATTCACTTGTTGTTAAGACACGAGCGCATAAATTATACAAACTTCGGTTTTATGATAAAATGTAAAACACTATGTACAAGGTTCACGGCTCTCCAGTGAGATCTGGAATTGACGTGTAGCTGGTCGCATAAACCATTTTTGTTTGTTTTCAATTTGTTTTTAGTGGGCTTGTCAGGATTTCTAGCAATTGAAAGCTTATTTAGGCCCACTGTGCATGCCGCATCCAGGCATAGGACCCCTACCTTAACGTCCCTTCAGAAGGACCACGAGGTGAGTTGTGAGGTCAGACGGGGGTCAGACCTCCGAGGTCACCCATCCTGAGTTTGACCGCACTCGACCGAGCTTAACTTCAGTCACCTGACGAAGACTGCCACTCGGTCACTCACCCTGCAATCAACGATTAGCTCAAAAGTTACGGAACATAGTGGAAACCAGCTACGCGGAAATCTGAATTAAGAATAACTAATCAAATACAAGAGTAACTGAAAATTGACTGACATAAGATTTGCGCTAACGAACCAACTTGGGTATAAAACAACTAGTCATATATAACCAAAAATAAGAGCCGAAAATGAATTAAGGCGAGGTTCATATGTAATCAAATGTGAAATGATACCTAGTCATAATCTGAAAGGAAAATCATTAAAAATTGAATGAATAAACTAAAAATGAGGGAAAAATACATTCAATTGAATGAACTCATAAAGAATTCCAAAAAGTAAGTATCGACACATTAGCAATGAGCTGCACAAGATGATACGGGTGGCAAAACTATCATGTATACATAAATCGATTCTGAATGGCAATTCGGAAACAATGGCCAATGATGTAACAATAGCAGCCGCTCATTTTGATTCACGAGAAGGAACAAAGAAATTCTGCAAACAATAGGACTTCCAATGGCTGATTAAACATGTCGCGAGAGGTGAAGCCGATTCGAATGTGCCGAGAAATGAGTGCATAAAGGGATATGACCCCAGAAGTTGGAATTCCCACGGTCATATCAGAACGCTTTTTAAAAAGACGATGCCTGAATCTTAGACAGTGTTTACATAATACTGCACCGGCACAACTTGGAAAAATGGATAACATTGTGACAGATGATCGGCCTCCCGTTCACACAAAAACGGCGCATTCCTTGCCAACACACTTTGAACACGGCAGAGTTCGAAAACGAACCTCTAACGGGCACAATTTGAAAATGGCGTCGTATAAAATCGTGTAAAAACGGGAAAGCGGCGAAGACGGAAGACGGAACAATTGCTAATGTTCGAATTGAGTTTGATTGATTCTTTAAGCTTGTTGTCAAAATCTATCCTTGAAAAGGCACTGGAACCATTTAATATTCTATTGTTTCCTCAAATCATACCGGTTTTATTTAAGCATAACTTAAATTTTGGTGTTGTCACAGTTTTGCCGTTTCAAAGTATGCAAGCATCGTGTGAATGTAGTCTTAGCTGGACTTCTTGCTCCAAAATTATGACTTTTTTTGTAAAAACTCGAATGTAAGGACGTTGCCAAAGTTACATCGCTCTGCTATTAAAGCTACTTATGCTAGATGTTGCAAAATTTGCATTTTGAATAAATACTGCAGGGCATCTCATAAATTGCGCCAAGTTTGTGCGGCTGTTGCGTAGAGTTTGTGCGGCTGTTGCGTAGAAACTGTAAATTCAATAGGCCAATTTTGCCTACGGTTTCACATGTTAGGGTTCAATTTAGAGTTTGAGACATCGTTATTGTTTGAGTCAATCTGACATGCAGTTGCTGATAAGGTCAAAATGTCTGGTTACGTTAAAAGCAGCAATTTGTTACGTACTCTCCAAGAACGTCAAAATCAAGTGAATATTGGAAGAAGGTGCTCCAGCAATGTACTTCCATTTTGCAAGATTCGAAAAGGGTCGATAGTTTCGAGTTATCAATAAACAACACCATGAACTCTTCTCCAAAAGTAGAAGAAAGAGCCATTTCTTGCACATGGGGGTAATCGGGTATATGTAAGATAGGGGTGCTCAGGTTAATCTTTTAGGTCTAAAATTTGGGCAAAAGATTACTTTCTCGGGTCAGTCATTTTGTACGGTTATTTTTTGGGCTCTTGAAATTCTGCTTACTGTTTCGGTCTCAAATGTGAAGAAAAGTAAGAAAACTAAGAAAAACAGATATTACAGTAAAACAATGAAGATACTTAAATATCCCAATAGATTATGAGAAACTTAATCAATTAGGGCACTTTCCCATTGATTTAAGGCTCTGACTCCTAGACTCTTGTGTATGTTGCATCAAAAGAATTATTTTTTGGGTCTATCTAGCTCCAAGGAATAATACTTTTGGGTTGATGTTTTGTACCCCAGCCTGAGCACCCCTATCTTAAAAATACCTGAGCAACCCCTTGGGATTTCTTGACGTCGTTGGAGAACGAAGGACCCCGCTCTTTCTTTAAAGTAAACATTTACTCTGACTCTTTTGTATCACAAATCAGTAACCACTTGCTCAATTGGCTAAAAGCGGGTCTCAAATTGTAAGCTGAAGCCAATCCTATACAGTTATATCAAGAACGGAACAATAGAATGTAAAGCTCCTCCACAGCAGTTAAACAAACACAGCCTACGTAGGTCTACTCGTAGGTTTCACAAATAGGGAATAATCTTTGGGCCAACCTGTCGATAAAGCATAACTTACCTTTAACATGGTAAATGTTTCTATGATCTTCAGTTTCGTTGCACAGCTTCTTTCACTGGCGACCAAACATTTCTTGCAGACTTGACTCGGAACTTTCTACGAACATCTTCTCGTGCCGAGATGCTAAATTCGCTCTTGTTCTTTCTGACTAGCTCCACAAATTTTCAGATTAATATAAAATGCAGTAGAATTACTCATCAGCTTCTTTAGGGGGTTGGTATTAGGGGAATCAAGCGCATCATACCTCTTTTGTTGCATAATTTTCTGAATTAGACGCTTCTTATAAATCTACCATTTAGCTATTCCATGATTCGGAATCCCATCAAACGATATTTCTGGACAATTCAGAGCTCAAAAAGACGAAGTAGCGTGGTAGCGGCGCTACAAGGAAGGTAGTTGAAATGCTCAAATTTCCCAGGAAGGAAGAAAGGAAAAGGAGAAGAAACGGAAAGAAGGGAATACGAGGGAAAGAAAGGAAGGGAGGAAAGGGGAAACAAGGACGTAGAAAAAGGCAAAGGGATAGAATGGGCTGGTATATTGGGGAAGACAAAGAAAGTGTTTGAAAAGAAATGAAGGTGCTTGGCTTGCTACCAGGAAGAAAAATATTTTTGGGCCCTGCTGGACATTCTATTTTGGACCAAGCACAACAGCAATAGCACGTACAAATGCAACACAGTTGAATATTTCGTAAAAAAACCCATAAAATTACAACTCGACTCGATCCAGACTCCTTTGTTGTACAGTAACAGTAGCTAAGAGGTCTATTGTTTGATGAAACCTAGTGTTCGCTTATCCAATCCCATATCCCTGGCGCACTGGCCTAGATTTAAGTATCAGTCAAAGTCAAAGCGTAGATCCTGCAATTTAAATTGTTAATCCAAGCAGAAACAAGGGATCAGGGGTAGTAAGTCGAAGGAACACATGGGTCATAGGACTCGAAATCAAATCATCAGCAATTATGTGAAAATTTTAGAATTCATTGTAACTATGCGTGAACTAAATGGACAAAATACAAGAATATTTACTTGAAGACCCGGCCAAATGAGCAAAGAAAGATCTCAATATCCGCGAGTTCCATATAATCTCGGCCTCAACCCACTTACAAATTTTTCAAAAGTTTTCCAGCCTCAACTCTTATTCCAACCCCTCTTTTATTGATTCTTGAAAAATTGTAATGATAGGGAACACACTTTCTGCACAGATAAATAAGAAAATGACTATGCTCAATTTTTCCTGCCCTCTCGATTAAAATATCGAACCATTTCAAACCCCCCCCCCCGATTATTCTTACACCCCCCGATTATTCTTACTCGAGAATAAAAGAAATAAACGGAGTATGGAAAGTAAATGTTTTTAACTATCTAATAATTCGATAGAGTTATGGTTTGTGTTTTGACAAAATATGGCATTGCGGTAATGCATTGGGACATGCAGCACTATCACAGGGCAACCAGGATAAAATTGCTACCCCGGTGTATTTTGACGAGTTGATGATTTTAGCAAATTCAGAACGTAGGAACTTGAGGGGTACTGGGGGCATGTGATGTGCCCCATACAAATTTCGCAGTTGTAGCAGAAAAGAGAAATGCCCTTTTAGGACCTTTAGTTGGAAAAGTACCCATGAAGTACTGTACTCTCTAGTTTAGGATGCTTCCTACGTCCCTTAGAAACTTGACCCATATCCTTCGCAATACCAGAATACAACACGGCAATACCATGGTACAAAAAATACTACGCATTAAACTGCACATTGCAGAAAGAATATCTGATCAATACCTATTTTTTGGCAATTATTTTCTGGTTCTCCTGTGACGCTGTGCAGCAAATTTCAATATATTCCTGAAGACCATCACTTATATCCAAGATGGCCTCTGGCAGAGGAGAACCGAATGGTCAAAACATGTTTAAGGATAGCTATTTTTAACTGTTTATTTGACTTCAATTATGTTAAAAGGGTACATTACCTTTTAAAACATCTTTTAACGTACATTCCGATCACTAAAATAATTTTGTTAAGCTGATTTAAGGGGGAAAGGGGGGAGGGGAGTAGAGGAAATTCTTGGGAGTTTGTAAGTCATATTTTCAAATTTCTATGAAACTATGTTTGCTCATTTGGTCAGGGCTCCAGGACACATAGCTAACCAAGATCCTTTGCACGTTGAATGGTGAGTAAAACAAACAGAACCGAGGGCCAGAAACGACTTTAACATCCTGCGAAAGTCTACTTTGGGATCGCAATGAACCATGGCTAGCTATTTGTCCTTAAACGTCCAAAGCTACTCGTCAATATGGGACAAATTCATCTGGATATATGACCCTCAGTCCTTTGTTTCCCTGCGTGCCTTAATTCGTTGTTGTCACTTCGGTCAATGGGGCTTATAACATTACTGTAAGATTTTGCGTCTTGAAGAGTGGATCCTTTGCCTGAATCGTCTAGAATTTAGTTTTCAACCAATAAGGAGACACAATTAAGGGTATCACCAAATCATTGGATATCACCAATAATTTATGTGGTGAATGATTTTATTGCATAATCATTCGATATCAACAAAAGTTTTTATAGCTGTGACGAATTAACTTCTTGTGTAAAGAGGAAGATCACTGCTTGAAATGTATGCACATAAACATATTTCATACAGTCATATAGAATGACGTAATTTCGTACTTCTTAGCAGATTGAAATATGTAGTTTCGCAGATAAAAAGAGAAAAAAAAATTGAAAAAGTACTACACATACACATCATTCACTACAGTGTAATTTCTTGAATATTCAACAATTATAATAACCCCGGTCTAGTCCTTTCAAGTCATTTTGCATGAGTAAGTCCGTCATGTCATAGTAATGTTATGAGTCCATGTTGTCTGAAATGATAACAACCCATAACGAAACTCAAGGATTCAAGGGACACCAAGGTCATAAGTCTATAATTCATCTACAAAAATTTAATTTGTGAAGCATTTCTGAATTAGATGTAACACCTCGAATGTTTTCGTAAAATGTTAGCAAATAAGTTAGTGATGTTTTGTGGTCCTTACCAAGTTAACGTAATGCTTCTCTTTTCAACTTCAACTTTTCTTTCCACATTTCCAATCAAAACCACATGCGAATGAAACGATAAAGTAGATGATGACCTAAAAAGGAACAAGAATGAAAATAAAAAAGTCAGGGAGTGCTTCGTACGGGCTTTACTCAGAAATATGGTTTCCAAGGTGTTCACGATCAAATTTTCATCTGCGATAAAGCCTTGTTTCCATATAGCCATAAGCACGCGCAATAGGACACATGGAAGCTATTCTTGCGAATTATTGTTAAAATATGAATGAATCATTTTCATCTTGCGTCTTTTTTGTCTTGTCTTTTTATCCGCAAATTGAGTTCCTGCTTTGCTTCGGCTTCCTCTGTCGCTCGTTGCAATGGCGCACTGTAAGCTGTTGTTGTTGTTGTAAGTCATCCTTCTATTACGATAGGCCTAAGTACTGCAAAGTGGCTACAAGATTTGCAGAAGCAGAGACTTAATTTGCAGATACAAAAACAAGACGAAAAGTCAACGTGAAAATGATTAATTCATATTCTAACAATTATTCACACGAATAACTTCCGTGTTTCCTACTGCGCGTGCCATAAGTGGTGCGGCCAGTGCTGAGACACGGCTGTACCAGTGCTGAGGCAGTGCTTCAAAGTGTTCAGTTTTAATGGAAACGCCTTCCCACGGTGGTTCTTCCGTGGCTGCAACTGTTGCTCTACCGCGGTGCATAAGCCGCAGCGGTTTGGGACGTATCTACCCCTCCTTGCCTTCATAATAACTGTACAGGGTGTCTCAAAAAAATTGTTTGACGTTTGATTAAATACTAAAATATAACGATACGATGAATGCACCCTTGGTTAAGTCACCCTTTTCCTGAGATTTTAGATTAATTTTTGACACAAGAATCTTGCAAATCGGCTAAAAATTCATGGAGATACAAGCATCTGAAGTTCAAATTTGTGCGAATGCTGAAACCAGAGGCCTCGAAATGGCATTTTTGGGAAAAGCCCCATAGGCCGTCGTTTCTGTTATTTCTCAACTGTTTCAGGGCGAACCAAGTTGGATTCAAACAGGTTTTCGATAACCTAGCTGTCAAGCATATAGATGCTTTGAGGAAACAGATTCAGTCTCTCGCCGATTATGTTCTGAACCACTGTTTTTGGACTTATGCAATGTAAGGAAATTTAGAGAACGATCGCAATAAATAATTTACTTTAGAAGTCCTATTTGGTTTGCTCTGATATCAACGAGAGGTATGACATTGGATAAGCTTCTCTTACCTCCGTCTTCGAGCTTTTTGCAATACCAGTAATCTGGGGGGTCTCTGGTTTCAGCTATCGCATATTTTTGATCTTCGATAGCTCGTAACTCAGTGAATTTTCAACCGATTTTCACGATTTTAGTCTCTAAAATTATTTCATAATCTTAGGAACAGGGTTATCTTTCTATGAGCTTGTTCACGTTGTCCTTATTTTTCAATATTTTATCAAACGTCGAACAATTTTTTTGAGACACCCTGTACAAATGTGAATTTGGACATCAACTTTAAAGTCCAATATTAGACCCAAGTATCCAAGTCCATAAGGGTCTGTTTATATGCGGCGGACTGGCCCGTTAGCGAGCTGGCTCGCCAACAAGCCAGCCCGGGTTTATATGAAAGATCCGATAGTGAGCCAGCCCCGAGCCAGCCCGGGTTTTAGTAGCCACGTGCCGTCATTCTTTTGTGTAAGATTGAAAGAACCAGGAAATATTTTCTGACTCACGGCGCCAAATGTGATACTGCGCGTGCGTCACAGGCGGGCTGGCCCGTTTCTTCTGTTTATACGAGAAAAGTCAGCTCGCTTGAGGCGGGATCCCGGTAGTCGATAATCGAGATCTCAGCAAGGCGGGCCAGCCCGGCATACATATAAACGTAAACTGATCTTTACAAATACGTGATCAGGTAAGCAGGATCTCACCTGAAAGCGAGGCAGCTCACTAACGGGCCAGCCCACCTCATATAAACAGGCCCTGAATTTCATTCACAAAACGGGTCGGCTTGGATAACTTTAAACTTTTGTTTTACGCCACACAGCAACAATTTATTTTTTCTTTATCTCTTTTGTAAGTCTGTTTCACATTTGATGTTAAGCACATGAAGGGTCAATGAAATTCGTTCTCCAAATCGCTATTATTTCTGACCAATGATATCGTTAACTCAACCCTGACCTGACAGCATACGTTTGCAATCACGCGCTTATGCTGGCCTGACATCCAATGTGGAACAGATGAGCTTTTTCCATTTAACAGAACACGCTGTTTCGGTATCTTAAAAAGCTTCGAATCAAAATCATAAAGCTTCCAGGAGTACCACTGGATTCCAAATTTGCAGAGTAGACAAACAAGCCACACCCATTTGAACGCCTTTGAAAGGTCCAAGAAAATAGCGCTTGTTTCCCTGCTTGGAGATGCTTCAAAGCCATCTTGTGTGTTACAGCTAGCAGCTGTCTTATTGTCGAGTCTTTTGGACGTAAGCCTGACTGGTTTTGCTTTACCACATAGATGCATATAAAGGAACACTTGACTGTAACTAGCCGATCAAATATTGGCAAATATGAAGTCATTTTACGACAACGAGTTTGCTGGGACGTGGCTTAGATGAACAGAAAAAATTATGTTACGGCGACCCTGCACAATCGATCAATCGAATGTTTTCGTATAATGTTGGCAAATGACTTGACATGGATTTGCTGAACTTACTTCACCTTATCCCAAATTAGCTTGAAGGACAAGTCCGGGTTTGGTATGATCAATGCAAAAACAACTTACCAACTACTGACGTGAATTCTTATCTTTATTCACATTCTGAGCTTCCCAACGCCTGTTAGTTCCTTAACAATCTGATAATTTAGGCACAATCTAGTCACTACGTTGCCAGTTCCTTGCATGAGCACGCGTTAAAGAGGCTAGCAACGATTCACAGGCAAGAAAACGACAGGACATTTGCGAGTAAAGACGTCACTGCAAATAGATCGGGATTTGAATACGTAATTTCACAAGGGGGAGGCAAAAAATGATGGAAGAAAGTATCATCCACCTGCATACACCATTCATACAAGTATTAAACTGTATTCTATTATCAACCATACCAACCCCGGAGTTGTCCTTAATGCTTCTCCTTCCAACTTTTACTATTCTTGTAACATTCCCAGTCGAAACCGCATGCGAATGAAACGATAAAATAGATGACAACCTGGAAAGGAACAACAGCTACTAGCCATAGCAATAGTCAAAGAGTGCTGTGTACTTGGTTTATTCAGAAAAATCATTAACAGTGACTGGTGCAGGTAGTACCTTCAAATAAGGATCCCTAAAGTCCTGAAATCATGAAACTTCAAATACAGTTGCGTAAAAAAGAGGTCGGTATATTGTCTTTCGATTGAGTCAATTGACCATAAATATGATGCTGTTTTTGTACTGTAAAATATGAAAAAACTATTATCACCACACTTATCATACTGCGCATGCGGCAATGTCCAGGGGTAAATGCAGTGATGTCTACAATTTGATCTGCAAAAGTTTTTGAAAACAAAGAAAAAACAAACAAAGAGACAGATGGACCGATAGACAGACAGACAGATGGACGAACGGACGGGCAGACGGACGGGTTGACGGATGGACGAACATACAAATGTAAAGCACCTCAACAAAATCCGATGTTTGAAAACACGTACAGCAACAACAATATAACCAATTTGTACGGTAATGACTATTGGTGCCTTTAGTATCACGTTTTAATTTCAATCCTTTAATCCTTTTGTTTTCAAGAAAAATCCACTAATAATCCGTAAGAATCCTTTTGTTGTGAAAGAATCTCGTAAGCTTTTTCGAAAGAGTGAAATGCCCCTCGGATCTTGTCTGCGCTCATCTAGACAATCAGTACCACTTTAGAAAGTCGCTGAAATATGATTGCTGGGCATTCCCCCCCCTGCCCAAGATATGGTAACTGTTATCCCCCATATATGTAAATTTTATAGCAATACATTACAGCAATTTTTTGCTTCTATTTATGAGAATGTTAACTGATTACAGTTCTATTGGCCTAGAGGCGGGTTTCCGCTTGTGGGAGTTTGGTCGCGCGATCGCGCGGCCAGTTGTCTGGGCATGCGTAATTACTTAGTGTGCGTGCTCAGGCCATTGGTCGCGCAGCGGGTCGCGCGGCCACATTCGCACGGGTGGAAACCCGCCTGAAGGCTTAAGCTAAGGATGTTTACAACAACTTGTTTAACTCATAAAAGTGATAGCATTCCCCCGAGGAACAAATTCCTAAGATTTTTTGGCCCTTGAGAAATAGCAAGCATTGAATTCTTTTTGATAGCATGTTTCAATGATGAATACAAACCTCTTGACAAAGATTGTTAAAAGATTGTAGAAAAACGAAACTTTCAGCACAAACCCTCGAAAACCCTTTTAATGACCACTTGGGAGACATGTTTTGGTTGAGGTCTCTTGTGGCCATCGTTTTCTGTGGCTCATTTTCGAAGTATTGCGTTAGAGCTAGCTCTTACTTCTTTGGTCTTTTCAATGATGTGTATTTTTGTCTAGTTTATGTTTTGTTATATTTATTTCCCCTTTTTCGTTATGGTGGTTGCTTTGTGTCGTATTGCCCCTTAGGAACAGCGAAAGGATCTGAGCACGATGATGCCGGTTGAAATCAGTCAGTGGCGAGCAACAATTGGGTGTTTCCACGTATCCGTGCAAAAATCGTCCCCACTTATGAAAAGTGTCAAGCCATTTTCAGTCGTTTTTCAAATCCTCAAATTATTTTGGTTTTTTTATTGTTTCATCGCAATTTCAATCCTTGCTCTGCCTGTTACACTAACAATACAGTTTCTTGCAGTACACTCTGTGACAACACAGTCGAGGTTCTTGCCTTTGTTCGCTCGTGTGCATCACTTCGCGAAGTCGGTTCTTTACACGACCATAGAACTTCTCAAGCGATTCCCTATCGGTATCATTGCTCTACCTCGGTATAAGCATGTAGCTGTGAGGCACTTTCTCTTCCTGTATGCTTATTTTTACATTGGGTGTATAACATGCTTCACACTTCATACGCAATGGTTGGTCTTTAGGACACTTTTGCTGAGTGGTGATGTAGAAACGAACCCAGGCCCCGAAACACT
Organism: Aurelia sp. 4 Dawson et al 2005; assembly: GCA_964019985.1. Taxonomy (NCBI): domain Eukaryota; kingdom Metazoa; phylum Cnidaria; class Scyphozoa; order Semaeostomeae; family Ulmaridae; genus Aurelia; species Aurelia sp. 4 Dawson et al 2005. Next base: position 33,375,787 of record OZ026492.1, on the reverse strand, counting down.
TGATTTTTGTACTTGGAATCTGAATAGTATTACTGCGCATGACTTTTTACGAGTCTCTCTTTTAGAGGCTTACAATTCGGTTTATAATTATGACCTAATTGGCATTGTTGAAACCCACCTAGATAACACCGTCGATAAAGATAAACTAGACCTAAATGGCTATACTTTCATCAAAGATAACCATCCTCAAAATTTGAAAAGGGGTGGTGTCGGGTTATATATCAAAGATTCCCTTCCATCAAAAAATCGTCCTGACCTGGTGACTCTTCCCGAATGTATTGTGTATGAAATTCAATTAAACAGGAAAAAATACTTCTTTGCTGTAATTTACAGAAGTCCAAGTCAGGGGCCTGAGGAGTTTGATAACTTTACAATAAACTTTGAATTAATGTTATCCAAAATGCACGCCGAAAACCCATTCTGCGTTATCATTACTGGAGATTTCAACTGTAGATCAACTCAGTGGTGGGAAAATGATATCGAGAATAACGAAGGAAAACTATTTGAGCCACTTGCATCTGACAAAGGTCTTCATCAGTTGATTTCAGAACCAACCCATTTGATAGGTGATTCCAAATCCTGTATTGATTTGATATTCACTGATCAACCTAATCTCATCATTGAGTCTGGTGTTCATCCGTCATTGCATGAGCAGTGCCACCATCAAATAGTTTACGGTAAACTATCTGTTTCAAATATAGCACTCCCTCCATATACCCGTAAAATTTGGCACTATGACAAGGCAGACTTTATAGCCATTAGGAAAAGCATTGAAATGTTTGCTTGGCACGAACATCTTGATAACATGACTTGTCCTAATGAACAGGTAAAACTACTCAATGCAGTCCTTTTGAATATTTATTCTAACTTCATTCCAAATAAAGTAAAAACAATTAGGCCTCGTCAAGCACCCTGGATAACGCAAGCTATCAAAAATTTTCTTAGGAAAAAGAATCGTGCTTATAAAAGTTTCGTGAGGAATGGTCGGCCAGACGACAAGCTTGAAGGCATACAAAATATGATATCTGAAGGAGCAAGACTGATTGAAGAAGCCAAACGGAATTACTTCCTTAAGGCAGGCAAAACTTTAGCAAATCCTGGAACAAGTAGCAAAACTTATTGGACTTTAATTAATACTGTTCTAAACAAAGTTAAGATTCCCACGATACCACCTCTTCTAGAAAACGGGCTATTTGTAACAGATTTTGCCGAAAAGGCTCAAATCTTTAATGACTATTTTATACTTCAGTGCACGACCATTAATACAGGTAGTGAAATCCCACAAGATACTCCAATAACTACAACTCGGATAAGTGATTTTTTCATCTCTGAGGAAAAGATACTTAATATCATAAGATCGCTTAATCCTAATAAAGCACATGGCTGGGATGAAATATCCGTGAGGATGATAAAGTTAAGCGATGTTGCATTGGTTCTCCCACTCAAAACAATTTTCACAAATTGTTTGAGGCGTGGTTTATTTCCTGAAATATGGAAATACGCAAATGTAGTTCCGGTCCATAAGAAAAATGAGAAAAATCTGAAGGGAAATTACCGTCCTATTTCTCTTTTACCAATTTTTGGGAAAATATTTGAAAAACTCATATACGACTCTCTATACTCGCATCTTGTATCGCATGAACTGCTTAACCCAAATCAATCAGGTTTTCGTCCAGGAGACTCAACAGTCAATCAGTTACTCTCAATAACACATACCATATTTAAAGCTTTTGACTGTAATCCTCCTCTCGATGTTCGTACTGTGTATCTAGACATATCTAAAGCATTTGATAGGGTGTGGCACGATGGTCTAATCTATAAATTAAAACGATGTGGTGTCTCGGGACAACTTCTTCTTCTAATCCAAAGTTTTCTTAAGGATCGAAAGCAGAGGACTGTCCTGAATGGTCAGAGTTCTACTTGGGGAGATATTTCAGCCGGGGTGCCTCAGGGCTCTATTCTGGGACCTCTGTTTTTCCTAGTGTACATAAATGATCTAGCCGTAGGCTTAAAATGCAATGTTAAGTTATTTGCTGATGATACATCATTGTTCACAGTGGTTGAAGATTCCAATACAGCAGCCAACGATATGAACCATGACTTGAATTCGATAAGTCAGTGGGCTCACGCTTGGAGAATGTCTTTTAATCCTGACCCACAAAAACAAGCTGTTGAATTAACATTTTCAAGGAAGAAAATTGAAATTGATCATCCAGTGATCCATTTCAACGACATACCTGTGAAGAAAGTAGATGAACATAAACATTTAGGAATTACCTTGGACTCAAAGCTATCTTTTTCAGCTCACATAAAATCAGCTATTTCAAAAACTAGAAAGGGTATCGGTTTGCTGAAATATCTCTCCAAGTATCTGCCTAGGCATACTCTAAATGAATTATATAAGCTTTATGTTCGACCCCACTTGGACTATGGTGATGTTATTTACCATATCCCTGCTAAAGTATGTGAATTCAGTCAAAACATTATTTTACCAAATCTAATGGAAAAGCTAGAGTCTGTTCAGTATTCTGCTGCTTTGGCTGTAACAGGAACATGGAGAGGAACGTCTCGCGACAAGCTGTACACAGAGCTTGGATGGGAGTCATTAAGTTCCAGAAGATGGAGCAGGCGCCTTACCTTGTTCTACAAGTTTGTAAATAATCTTTGTCCTGAGTATACAGTAGATCCAATTCCCCCTCTTCATCAGTCGCAGTACCGTCTTCGTGATCAGGATGTCATTGGGCGATTAAGGGCAAGGACAGACAAATTCAAATCTAGCTTCTATCCAAATTGTTTGTCCGAATGGAATAAGCTTGAGCCTGAATTGAGACTTGCACCGTCTGTTGCTGTTTTTAAGAAAAAGCTCTTATCGATAATCCGCCCCCCTGCAAAATCTGTGTTTGGAATTTACGACCCAAAAGGATTATCCTATCTTACCCAACTCAGGGTTGGTCTAAGCAAACTGAATTTCCACAAATTCAAGCATAATTTTAGGGATACAATAAACCCAATGTGCCCAACCAGCGATGGCATTGAGGATACGGAGCACTTTCTGTTGCTCTGCCCAACTTTTGATGCTCAACGTCGGGATCTTTTCGCTGGAATTGTTGAATTAATACGACCATTTAGGCAAATTACCGATCTTTCAAATGATTCTTTGACACAGCTTTTATTATATGGTGATCAAGACCTTTCTACTGAATTGAACAGAAATATACTTGAATTGACTTTGCGCTTCATCCACGATACTGGTCGCTTTGATTAAAATCATTTGCAACGTCCGTACCAAGCAGCCACCAAGTCCTTTAAAGTAAATGTTCTTTTTCTTTGTAATTCTGTTTCACATTAGATGCCAGGCAGTCTTACCATCTTTCAACTTCACGGAACGACTTGTTCTCGTGACTACATGTTATTTATCTGAAGCCCTGACCAGACATCTAATGTCAAACAGAAACTAGCACATTATCCATTAGGTCTTAAATCGTAGTGTAGCTGTTTGTCAGTTTAATGTTGCGTGTTTTCTTATTGGTCATGGGGTAGTCATTATCTTTTCGCACCCCATGGTATCGTCCCTGTAGTGTAGTATAGTAATTAGAAATTTTGTATGGTAGAAAGTAATATTGTTATTTGTAATATTTAATATCAATATAAAAAAAAAGAAAGAAAACGTTTTAATTTTGGACGTAATTCTCATAATTTTATAAGCACCTTGTTTCCCACTGCACCATTATGGTACGGCCATCTGAGCTATACTTAGGTGCATAACTCTTTTTGGGTTGCACAAAAAAGAGAATGTCTGATGGTATAATCATACTATTGCAGTGGAAACTAGACAAAAGAGGAGGCATAAAAAGGCTCAAAATTGCGAGATAAGCTTATCATATTACCAGTCATTTCATGCTTCTTTCACGCTGTAAAAAGTGCAAGAAACTAAGTAAACGATGATAGATACTCGTCAGGCAACCAGAGGTGACCTCTTTAGTGCTCTTAAAATACTACCTTGTATGGTCTTCAAACTATTCGATATTTTAGCTCTAAACTTTGGGATACTCTTCCAATCTACAGTCGCATTGCCACATCCGTTGCAGCTTTTCGGTCAAAATTGAAGTATCATTTCATAGATTCATGCAATGCATCGTAATGTTCTCCTTTGCCACTAAATGTCTTTAAATCATTCTTTCAATGTTGTTGTACCTGGCTACTGGCTGTTATTTTTTATTGAAAGTTTTTTTAGTGTCTGCTTTTACGTTTTAATGGAGGAGAGGGGCTCTCTCTCGATTAGTTAACCTACGTAGAGAGCTCCTCCTTAATCAGTCAGTCTTAAATACAATTATGTAAAGTAACTTATGTAAAGTAAAGTAACTTATCTTTTATATTTAGTCAGTTTTGTTCTAATTTCTTATGTTGTAATGCATTTAGTTGTAGAGTGTATTTGTTGAAGATGTATTTAGGATTGATTGATGATAAATGAAACTGAAACTGATGACTTACGATTGAAATGATAACAATTAGGATGATGATTTTTGCGTTCTTCCGGCACATAGCTCTTGCTAAACCCCGACTTGACTTCTTGAATGTTAGGCTCTGAAATAAAGAACGAAATTTGAGAACGATCGCTCCATGGTCTTGGCTGCTTTAAAGGAAATCTCTTTTACGTAAGTAAGGCTTTCAAATGGAGAGGACTATTTGTCCCATAAGCCCTTTAACCGTTCTGTTAAAACATTCACAATAGGAAAGATCATAAACTTTTAGTACAGGAAATCTTGAAACAAAATACTAACAACGGACACCTTTGACAGTTGAAGAGAGCAGCAAACTTGCTTCCCCATGCTTTTTTTACAACCAAAAAGTGGTCTTCTTCTTCATGTTCCGTCCTCTATTTCCCGATCGTTGGATGATACGATTCTCCGTCTTTCTCTATCGTGGGCCATCACTGCGGCCTCACTATAGCTCAAACCAGTGGAGTTCCTGATGTTGTCTGGTCAAGATGTTGCGACATCTTCCTCTTTTGCCTGCAGCCTTTACCCCCATTAGTACTCTTTGAAAATCTCGTCCTCTAACAAACTGACCGAAGTACTGTATTTTCCATCCCTTCATAGTTTTATTCAATCTTCTTTGGCTTTGCATTCTACGCAACGCTATTTCATTTAATATCCTATCTTCCCACGATATTCTTAACATTCTGTATGCCAGTGATTCAAAAGCGTCAAGTTTTTTTAACATACTTTTCGTCAATGTCCAAGATGGCATTTTGATATTGTCTGCCTTGTGATCAAACCAATATCTCTGTTGCACAACACATTCTTCATCATTAAAGGGAGTGGGCAATGGTAAATAGGCTTCTTTATACATAGAACAAAGAAAATGCACAAAAAGAGCATTGTTTCTTTAGCTATCAGTTATCAACAACACGTGTGAGCCATCTATTTCAATGGGCTATTTTTAGATTTTCCTGCTCTGTGCAAAAGCAGGCTGTTAGCCTTGCACAAACCCTTTAACTACACATCTTGAAATCGAAATTTTCCTTCGGATATCCTTTTCACTTTTCCCATCTTCAAAAATGGTCATTTTGTTAAAGATAAAACTTACACTTGAATTCAAATCTTCAGCTTTCTCAACCAGCAGCTCGAGTTTCTCTCCTCTTTGAACAACACTATCTGAAATTTGGAAATCAGAACCAAACTTTAACACCATGATTTGAGCTCATGTTAACCACTTATCTACTTTAAGGGCAGAAACTTTCGCGGGCAGATAGTTTCGCGATTTTCAAGTTTTCGGGATTTTCGCGAAAGTTTCTGCTAAGGCATAATCTAAGTTCAAAATTGGCGAAAGCTTTTGCTCACGAGATTACAGAAAATTCACGACTCGCAAAAGTTTTTTCTATCCAATTTTTTTCGTTTCTTCAAGTTTTTGATTTGCTGCTCATTAATCACCCCAATCTTTAGTCTCTTGGGCTTGGGCTAAACCTTGTAAATTGTCACCGTGACTGAGTAGTATTGAAAATGAATAGACAATTAAGATTTCTCCCTCACTTTTCTTCAGTCACGAAAGTTTTTTCACGCGAAAATGCATCTTTTTCTCGATCGCGAAAGTCTTTGTCGCGAAATTTGAGGGCAAAAACGTCATTCGCGAGAGTTTATGCCCTTAATTTCGCGATTTTTTCTTCTCGCGAAACTTTCTGCCCGCGAAACTTTCTGCCCCTAAAGTAGTACTTTATCTAGTACCTATGACAATCGGTTTTCGTTTTCAACAGAACATGACTTATGCTATGAAGCAACATTATTGATTCAAGCACGGGCAGTAATGCACCGTTGCTGCGGTCTATATTGTGATCAAAATTTCAATCTTACTCACTCTACACACGACAAAAGGTACCGTTAAAGACCCATGACTGACCAGCATCCTTTGTGCGCCTACATATCATTCATCACTTTTTTTCATTTATGCTATTTCAAACCAAGATAAAAAAAAAGACTATGAACACCGCTGTTTTCTGTATACAGAAATCAATGGAAGCTGTGAGGAAGAGCATTCGCGGGCCGCAAAGGATGTTGGTCAGTCAAGGGTCTTTAATGCAGCCTATATTGTGTCAAATTTGTACTTTACCCGCCGTGTTGTTTCGCTTCCATAGGATTGCGAGAAAAAGTTTGATCATGTTGCTTTTCCTTCGTTCTTCTCTCGTCAGAACGGGGATGAATGCCACCATTACAGACGTAAAATAACGTCAAAGTTCCACTATGCCACCGCTCTATTACCTCTCTAATAAGCACCCCTCTCTGAGCCTGTTCTGTTTGTTTGTTTGTCAACTTATTTTGATTCGATTATAACCTAGCTATACATATTCACATATATACAACTAATCTAAATCGAATATACCAATGGATAATAAGGAAATGAAGAAGTAAATAGATAAATTAAAATACTGAAGACATAAAAGGACAAGATTTACCGGATATCCAAAATTCTAAGTAAGCCCCCTCCTTTTTACGCCCCCCCCCACTTATATCAAATTCCAAAAATTACCGAAGATTTTCCATATATTTGCATGGTGGAAGCTTGCATGTTAGTTTTGAAAGTGTTTGGGATGGCAAATGTCTCGAATTTATGTATTGTGAAATTGTATATTGAATCCGCAAACTATGGGATAAACGAACTGAAAAGATATCATGCGCATCATTATCATTAGATTATGTGAAAGAGGCCCCCTTAATAAGCCCCTAATCTAATAAACCCCCTCTAGAGTGTCCAAAATTAAATAATCCCCCCGAGGGGGGGGGCTCCATAGAGCTTTTAAGGTAAACTTCAAACGATTTTCACGCCTGTGATACATCTCATTTTAAATTCAATAAGTGATACTTGAGAGATAGAACTTCATCGATTTGCGATAGAAAAGAGAATAAAAAGTAACACTGTACCTATATTCTTAACCATGATTCCTTTGAGTTCATCAAGCTCTTCTTCCACACGTGCCATGCTTGACGTATCCCTGCTTGCCACTGGATCTGAGTAGTGGCGCTAACGCAAGAACAAATTGGAAAACTTAATTGGTTCCTATATGCCAACGAATAAAATACCTAACCGTTAATAGACGATTGCACTAAAAATAGCGGCCAGGAATTTTTACCAAGATGCACAGCGTCCTTTAATCAAAGTCTTACAGAATCGTTAAATATTTATAATTAGAACGCAATGCAGTTAGTAAGAAGTTCCTCGCCGCCATCTTTAGCGCTATCGTCTATCTATATTATCCTTAGACCTGTTACTGGATGTCCCAAACAAGTACTCTGTTTAAAAAATCACCAAAAATCTATTATGAGCTTCAGCTTAAAATCGTCCGCCACCCTGGTACCCAGTTTAAAAATGACCACTCTCTAACTTCAGTTAAATATTATCATTTTAAAACCAGTGGCAAAATCAGCTACACCTGGGAAAATGGTCTGACCCTTGATCCACTTGAACTAAATATAGATTTGAAGATCAGCCATGCAATCAAAGTTTTGTGTTATTTCAAACGGAAGTACTTCTCTTGGGACATCCGTTACGAGCTTGAAAAGTCAACCGAAATCAAACTTGTTGTTGATGTTCAAGAAATCTGTTGGCTGCTTGACTCCAACTGCGTTTGATAAATGAAAACAGTGTTATTGATATCAACGAGAAAGCACGTGCAAAGTTCTTGAACAATACTTTTTTATCAATGTTAGACAAATAGCTTTTTGGTGCTACCCATGGCTTCTATTTCAAAACATTCTTCAAGTTTCTTCTACTAGAAGACACAAATAGTCTAGACTTGGCCCAAGTCTTATTTGCTATCTTATTTGGGCCTACTCGTTTGGGAGTGAGCTGCAAAGTTGCCCGTTCCTATTCTTCGGTTGTAACTCAATGCCAACTGAGTAGGCCTGAATAAGATTACGAGCGAGACTTGGGGCAAGTCTACAAATAGTGAAGAACACTTACCATTTCAGCAGCCATAACTCGCGAAAATTCACTTTGCATAGCATATGGCAGTGCTGTTTGTGCTCTTGTTTGGTAAGTCTTTTGAAATCTAAACAGTTACATAAAGAGAAAGAACTCTATATGTTTACTGCAATTTCTTATCCATACAGACGGCATGGTGGTACAACAATGCAATGAAACACTGAGGTCGTTTTGATCTGGGGTAAATTTACAGAACATTTCTAAAGGTTGCTATACGGAGCTGGGAATCAATCGTATATTCTAAGTTGGAGCAGTGCGTAAGAAAAGGATAATACGCATTCTTAACAATCCGTAGACTGGTTACATATTCATTGTTATTGCTATCGATAGACAGATGGACATTAAAACTACGCCTCACGGACATACAAATTTGCTGGCTCATGCTTCACATGATAAAACGCCCCAAAATTACATTTTCGGTAACATTAGCCATGAACGAAGGCCACAAGTATCCAAATGAATGTTTCCTCTCCCCAGAAATCAACAAACCTTTCACTGTGAACCAGGAGTTCCCTATTTTGAAGGTCACTTAGCTTCCATATGCTTCATTGCAGCAATGAGAATTTCCAACTGTCGATGGCTGCCAATGACTATGCCTTAGGCCCTTTTCTGAGGTCACAGATAGAGCTGTGCCTGGCCATCTCATCTTTTTGTGTGAAAGCCCGTAAGTCCCAGTGTTAGGGCAAAAGTCAAACTTGATTAAAAAAATTGTGTAAACAAACTTGACTCAAAAAAGTGTGTCAACAGTACTCTTGTTGCTGTTGTTGTTGCAATAACTGGGGTAATGTTGTGAGTCTATTGAAACCATCTAAATCAATCTCCTAACTTTGCAAAAAAACAATTGTGTTAAGTTACAAAAGAAGTTTACTGTAAACACAGAGTTTAACTTACCTTTTCTTGATTTCTGATAAAAATGAGAAGGCTTTTGATCGCTCAAAGTCCTAAAAATTTACATAAACACATTTAGTGAAAGAGCTCCTGAAGCGATGGAAAGCAAATACTTTTAAAGAAGAACAACACACCATCAAAGCTGTAACACACAGATATAATCATTTGTATGACTAGGGCCCACAACCCTGATAACGACGTATAATCTTATGTCACAAGATATTATGAGTTGAGTTGTGTTTGACTTGGCAACAGCAAGTTGGCGTACTCTTTCCTCGTGCCACCCTCGTTACAATCATATTTTCAAAGAAAATCATAGAATCTTTTTGCCACCTTTTCCTGCCTAAAAAGCCATGAAGCCTTGTTCGTATTGATTAACTATCCTTTTCCCGTAGTTTTATCATGAAGCGAAGGACAAAGAATGGGATGATAAACATTATTTTCGCTTCTTCAAATTCTTATATTATGCTATGAAAATCCCGTGTTTTGATAAAAAGATTCTTAGTTTGACCAGTCGATGTAAGTTAATGTTGTACGACAATTCCAATTTATTTCCCTTCATATTTTCAGGTTAATATACCGAGTTTCCCAAAAAAGTTTCCCCGTTTGAATAACAAGGACAGATTTTCTAATACAATAGCATCACTTACTTTGATTGACACCTCAATTTAGTAGTGACTGCATACAATGGAAATTCTTTCAACCAGTAGATCAAACAAACACGGCCACAATAATTGCCTCAAAACCAGTAGGGCGAACTCTCACACAAGCGAAAGGTGGTTTTTAAGAGAAGTTATGTACTTATAACGAAAGAAGAAGCGTAAATCTAACGTTCTGTCTCGCGCATTTTGTTCATTTGAATCAGGAGCTGTGTGGTAATTGTTTCATTTAAGCCCAAAATACCCGAGAATTGCAGTAAACACCCACGTATAAGTACCTGCAATTTTGCAAGTCAGCCTAAATTGGTTCTTATATATTGGGTATCTAGTGGGAAATAAGGCTGTTCAGGTTCTTAAATTGGTTCTTAGTTTATTAAGTGCTTTTGGGATCTCTTGTGTTCAGATTCAAACTTCAAGCCTATTATTTACTGGCAGTTCACAGCACTTGAATTCATGAGGCCTTATTCACAGCAGGAGTTCTTGGGAGAATCAGAAATTTTACATAATCCAATAAAAAGCTGATCTAAAATTGATTAAATTTGATGATCTCTACAAATAAGAGCCTATTTCAAATTTCAGGCTGAATGAGTTCTTATGTAATGGGGTTCTAATTTCAAAATTTCAGCCTGCAGGTTCTTAATCACTAGGTTCTTATATGCGGGTTTTTACTGTATTATGCCTTCTACCGAACTTCTGAATCAAAAACAAAGTACACTACACCAAACATTAGATTTACCCACCTTCTTTCGCTATAAGCATATAACTTCTCTTAAAACCCACCTTTTGCTTGCACAAAGCGACAGTTTACCGTACTGGTTCGGGATAACTTCTTACAGCCATGTTTGTTTTGATTGATGGGTTGAGAGAATTTCCTACGTCTGCAATCGCTAATCGCTTTGAATTGTGGTGTCAATTAAAGCAACCGTTGTTATTTTATTACAAAATCTGCCCTGTTCATTTGAAAAGTTCCAGAAAAACAATAATTGTCTCGTTTTGAACAATTTAAATGGCAATTTCTTGCTCAAAGGTTTACTTGGTTCCATTTTTCCTGAGTTTTCGTTTTTAAAAGACCTCCAAAATATGAATTTTCTGGAAACCCTTGAAAAGGTGAAAAATCTAATGAAAGAGATTTGTCCAGTTCCTTCCACGTTTTACGTGAAGGTAAAGTATGAGGACATACAGCCGCTTGTCAGCTTCACAAATTAGTACTCAAACTCGGCAATACGTTTAAGTACGGATGACAGGACCTTGTCTCTTGCAGGATACTTTTCTTCAAACATAAAACAAAATCGAGCCTTTTACTGACCAAACGGATGAGATGATCTTGCTTTGGTACGTTTATGTAGTTCAAGCTCGGTACTGCTGGAATTCAGTTAAAAAATAGACTTTCCGTGCATTTTGAAGTGCAGGTTTAACAATTTTATTGATTAATTGTTTTTAGCTCTTTCTTGAGCATTTTAGGTATTCTGGTTTTCAGGAAAATGATCATAGAAGATACAGAAATGAAATGAATATTCAGATCTAAGTTGGGCAATATATAACGGGTCGATCTTTATCAATTAACAAGGACATTTACTAAAATGACAGCTCAAATCGGGAAACTTTATTCTGGGACATACAGCAAGTCCTCACAAAATTGGAATGTTCTTTACCAATACATACGTTTAGGCAATTCAAATCAACAGTTTCTATGAACCAAACAACCTTCACAAAAAACGTGCCAAAAATCTGAAGAAAATTGCAAGAATATTTGGGATTTGTCTAGAGATGTAGCATCAATTTTCTAAAGAGTGAATTGTGTGATTTATTACGATGACCGGCTTGAGATGGAACTTTCTCTGTTGTACCTAATGCTCTGGTCAAATACAAACAATTAATGAATTGCAACTTACATCATCTGTAATACAAAGGTATATAATCTTCTTTTCAATGATGTAATGAAATAGGTAGCTGTAATGAAATATACATCCCTTTGATAAATAAAGTACATGCATGGATTCTTAAGAACTATCAACAGATTGAAAAACTCAAAACAATTTTTAGAAGGGGAGGAAAGTTAGAAAAAGTCAGAAAGATGTCCCAAATTTTGAAATTTATTAAGCCAAGAGTACCAGATGGATTGGAAGGAATCCACCTCTGGTTGACAAGCGAGATAATGATTCATTTTCCATTTCTCATATGCAACGTGAATGTGAGTAAATTCGACTTTGTTGAAAATTTTGCTCTTACAAAACGCGAAAAAAGGCATAAAACATTTGATTAAATAACAAAGAAGCTCCTTGTACAGGGTTACAAAAAATATTATTTTTCACAGGGATTTTTCAAATTGTGACTCTTACTTTGCTTGTGTGTAAGTCATCTTTGAGTCTTCTGAACCTATTTTTGATAACAAATGATCTGTTATCTCTTGAAAATTTCCAGAGCATGATGCATGCCTTGCAAGCACAGTTGTCCCTCTTGCTATTACTGAGTATATGAGTGACATCTTCCTGTAATGTGTGTGGTCTTTCTGCAAAGATAATGAATAAATGATTGCATGAATGAATGAATGGATGAATGAATGAAGGGATGAATGAATGCAAATGAATACAAATGAATGCAAATAAATGCGAATGAATGCAAAAGAATGCGAATAAATACGCATGAATACGCATGGATGGATGGATGGATGGATGGATGGATGGATGGATGGATGGATGGATGGATGGATGGATGGATGGATGGATGGATGGATGGATGGATGGATGGATGGATGGATGGATGGATGGATGGATGGATGGATGGATGGATGGATGGATGGATGGATGGATGGATGGATGGATGGATGGATGGATGGATGGCCATGTAGGTCAGTGGAGGGTCTTTTTTATCCAATGGAAATTTGAATATCACACCCTTTGCAAGTGAAGCATCCACGGAAGAAAGGGAAAATAATGAGATTTCTAAAAATTGTGCAGGCAATTTTACTAATTGTTTATAGTTTTCTAATTCCTCCTAGTAGCAATAACAACAAAAACTTGAAAAACTTAGTAAGAATGAAAACAGGGGGCCATGGTAATTTAATTGACCTAGAACAAAGTCTGCTTCTTTTGACATATTAAAGGCTGGATAAAGTTGGGAGAATGCCATGCCATGTCACCCTCTGTCTGGGGAATCTTAGTAGAGGCCTAGCTAGCTGCTCTTAGTAGTTGCAGTGGGAATTCAGAGCTGAAAATGTAAAACAAAGATTTATCAAGGATACCTGATAAGAATGATGGTTTCTTCAAAACAATCTTAACTTCAACCAAAAGGTGTCTGTCTAAAATCACGTCATTTTGTTGTTTGTTTCTTCTCTTGTTCCTGCTTTGTAACCTTCGCACTTTTCATTTGGCATCGAAGAGCAAAGTCTCGTTATCATATCTCCATATGAGGTTAATCTAAAATGATCGCATTATGATCACTGATCAGTGATTATGATTGATCGATCAATGCAAGAGATTTTGCCATGAGGATCGATGCAGGGAATTTGACTGTTTTGTTGCTTGAATACTGATGAAGATATGTAAAGCAAAGCCATACACATGGTTCATTGATCCAAGTCATGACGGAAAACAGGAGGCTGTTGGAAGTGGTAAGTATCTGAAAGGTCCTTGTTTGATTTTTGATGGTAAGTGGTCCAAATGAATGTCACACACCCCGATGAAAAGAATTTTCTAGTTTTTAATTAATATGCAAATTTTACAACATATCTTACTTTCTACAATACTTCCCTAATCACTTAACAACAATACAGGGACGACACCATGGGGAACGAAAGATTGCGACTACCCCATGGCATGGCCAAAAAACAAGCAACTTAATGTACCTACACAGAACAAAGTACGAACGATTAAAACTGATGGATGCTGTACTGTACTAGATTCTGTCCTACATTAGGTGTCAGGTTGCGATGATTTTTAAATGTCATGAGCGCAATTTGTGTGATGTTATTAGTGAAAAAATGACCGGACACCCAATGCAAAACAGAATTTTACAAAGAAAAGAACATTATATCAAGGGCTTAGTGGCTGGTTTGTACAGAACTGAAATTTCAAAAGATTTTAGTCAAACCAACCAGTTTCGTGAATTAACCGGAAGGTCAATTCAAGAATATTTCTATTCAAGTCATAAGAAAGGTATTGATCACCACAGAGTAAAAACTGGATCAAAGTATTATTTGAAAGATTGGTGATTTGCACAAATGGTTAATAATTCAACAATTCCAGCAAGAAGATCTCAACACATGATGAACCAAATAAGTAAGGGATTGTCAGAGACAGGACATGCCTGACATGTCCGGTGGACAACATTAAAATCGAAAACTTTTGCACGGAAAAGTTACGGAAAAACAACTTCGGACAAAAAACTGTCGGATACTTTTCGGGAATTTGGGACAAAAATCTTTCGGACAAAGACGACATCAAAAGACAAGCATGATGCCGAAAGATGTGTTAAAAATATTTATCTACCATAAATACTATCAACTTACAGTAGGTACATGGTGATCATCACATCTACAAAGGACATTTGAATGTAATGTTTGTCAGACTGAACAATGGTAAAACTTAACGAGCTGTTAACCAAATTAAAAGATGCTGATGGGGGTATGTCAGTACCAGCTTGAACTTTAAACTCCCTTAAGCCTGAATAGGAGGGGAATTCATCAGTGCTTCCAAGGAAATGAAAACAAAGCATGGTCAAACAATTGGAATGTGAAGAAAGTCTCAAGGGATTATTTTATGATTATTTACAACACAGAGTTAAAATTTATAGATTTGTTGATGAATACTGGCAACAGGAGGGATTCTTGGCTGTAAAGTTTTAATTGGCTCTGAAGATGATCAGCTTTGCCCAATGAACTTCTTGAAATAAATTTCCGAATGAGGATGCAACAAAGTTTGGATGACCAGAAAAGTGAGAAGATATACAATCTTTTTAATGTCGAATACCAGAATTTTTGCTTGTTGTCCACAGACTGGAGGTATAGCCATAGTGTAAGCAAAGCAACTGAACAGACTAGATAGAGTACTATCGCCCTGGTCAGACCATTTTTCAGAAAACTAAGATTATCGGAAAGGTCAAAGAAATTCTGGAAGGGAACTCAGCTTGAATAGGCTTCTCAACTCATGCTACTGTTCAAACCTCAGAGTGAGATCTGTACCATCTGTTTCCTTGTTGTCATGCTGGAACCACACAAATACAGAACAGTTTGAAACACCCAAATTAGGTCATATTGCCCTGGTCAGACTATGGCAGAGGAACAATGAATTAAGCACATCAAAAACTTTTCAAGGCCATCGTCAGTTCGCCAATACTATTTCCCAGAAAGCCAGAAAGTTACATGACAAATTTCTAATGTGTAAATAGTCTACAAAACTACAGTAAAAGGTTTCACACGCTGGACGCACCTTGGGACCTAATGTCAGTTACAGCGATCTTCCAAAAGGAGCCTTATGTAAAGTTTATCTCTTGCAATTTGTGTGTGATTCTCAAAATTTCCTGGGATATGGAACCAGAAGAGTTGGAAGAAACATCCCTGAAGACTTTTCTATGTTAAAGGCAGTCTTTCACGCATTTGATTGGGTGATAATGACAATACAAAGAATAGAAAATTTGAATGGCTGATGATCCTCTGACTTTCTACGGCCATAAAAATTCAGAAGATTAACCCTCCTTTATTTCAAATACACAGATTCACAAAGAAATCCGTTGTGTTGATCTCTGATTGTAGCGGCCAATCAGATACGTGACAGACTGCCTTTAACTGAAAGAGATATTGAGAAATGACACAAAATAGACATGGTGTGTGGAAACATTGAAGGAAATGTGAATTATGCGTATACCTTCGTTGCAGGTAGGTCAACTTCAAAACTCACAATTGCAAGTCTTCTGAGCAAAACGAAACAGCAAAAGCAAAGAAATATCAAATAGATGACATCAGCAAACAACTTTTGCACCCATTTTGGAAAAACTAGGCCCAAATCTCCCTTAATTTTAGCGTTTTATTAAATGTTGTTGTACAACATGGAATTGATAGTGGTCTGACCAAGTACTCTATGTACATTTTATGAAATCGTGGTTGAGAGCATGTTTGAGAAATTTTGCATTTTTTCTGTTTTGGCCATTCAAGATAGCAGGTGAGCCAGAAAAAATTCCACTTTTGAAAATTCATAGCACCAAGGCTACTTCATGGATTTGAATCATTCAAATTCTAGTTAAAAACCGAAAGATCAAAGTATTTTTAGGAGTATTGGTAAATTCAACTTTATAAAAAATCATGGTTGCAAAATGATGGAAGAAGGGCATAAAACATCTTGATCAAATCGTAAGGACTCTACTCACACCAAACAATAGGCAATGGGTTTCTCACCTCCCTCAAGAGTTATAAGACATTGATTTTCAAATACGGAAGATTTCCAATCCCATGGCAATTGATATGCAAAGGATATCTCTCATCCACGAGAAGTTGCATTTCCATCTACATCCTTTTTGAGGAGTCATTTATGCTTTGATCAATGTTTTAGGTCATTTTTCAGTCATTTTGATGCAATGAATTCTTTAAAAGCTGAATTTACCTAGTATATTTCTAGTGCCCTTGAGACAGCAAGAAAAATCAAAAAAATACCTCAATCTTTTGGCTTTTAACTAGAATTGGAATCATTCAAATCTGTGAAAAACTCTTGCCGTTATGGATTTTTAAAAGTGAGAACTTTATTCTGGCTCACCCGGTTGATAGATTTGTTTACAGTATGTTTAAACTGATGTGAAACCTCATTGAGAAACAGTACACAGAAATTTTAAAAAGAATTGAAAAATCCTGAATCTCATTTCTCTTAGAAAATACTGGTAAAAATTTATACTTGGAATATAGTTACTATGAGAGGCAGATGCAAAAAACGAAAACTTTTCTTAGCACACTAAGGGCCTGTTTATATGAGGCGGGCTGGCCCGTTAGCGAGCTGGCTCACCTTCAGGTGAGATCCTGCTTACCTGGTCACAACTTTGTAAACATCAGTTTACGTTTATATGCATGCAGGGCTGGCCCGCCTTGCCGAGATCTCGGTTATCGACTACCGGGATCCCGCCTCAAGCGGGCTGATTTTTCTCATATAAACAGAAGAAACTGGCCAGCCCGCCTGTTACGCACGCGCAGTATTACATTTGGCGCCGTGAGTCAGAAAATATTTCCTTGTTCTTTCAATTTTACACAAAAGAAAGACGGCACGTGGCTTCTGATAGCCGGGCTGGCTCACTTTCGGATCTCTCATATAAAACCGGGCTGGCTTGTTGGCGAGCCAGCTCGCTAACGGGCCAGCCCGCCTCATATAAACAGGCCCTTAGGCCTCTCAAACTTAAGTTATCGTCAGAGTAATCAATCAGATGATAACACAGAGTTATAACACTCTGATGATAACTTAAGTTTGAAAGGCCTTAGTGTGCTAAGAAAAGTTTTCGTTTTTTGCATCTGCCTCTTATAGTTTGCTTAAAATGTATAACATTTTATGTTTGAAAAAATTTCATTTTGACACATCTAATTCTGTCATCTAAACTCTTGTGACAAGTTTATCTTTCTACCTTTATTCAGGTGCCTCCGGAGGGCAGCCCAGAAGATGAGACGTGTTTAACATTTGTATTGAATGAAGAAGATCATACTCTTGGCAATGCATTGCGATATGTCATTATGAAGAAGTATGTTTTGAGCTTCCCTCTATTTTGTATGTTGTATTTCTTAAGTCTACTGGGTAAGTCAATAAAAAGGCCCATTGTGTGAAAAAATGCCGGTCCCTCAATATCTAGTGACATTGAAAAGTGTCTTGATTTATTCCCAATGTGTCATGTTGGCAAATTGATTGAAATTGATTTATTCCCAATGTGTCATTGTAATTCTGCAGTTTACTTTGCAAGTTCATCCTATTAAAGTGCTTAGTATAAAAAGAAGTGATAAATCATAAACTCCTTTGTATTAACTATACAAATGTAATAAAGAATTTCGAAAATAACAAACACGCAACTGACGTTTCATTTTCGCTTCATCAGAAATAAACTGGACTTTGAAGCGATTTTGTTGAGTGTACGAGGACTGCCACTAGTTTAGGCCATTTTGAAAAATGGGGCCCATTTTAAAAAGTATTATAATGAGTCCCTATTGGCCAAGTGATATCAACAAATCAAAGAATGCAGGGAAACAAGAGACGAAAAGGCCTAAGTCTATGTTTAATCCAACAGATTCTGTATAAATTGGAACATCAGGTGGAAAACGCAGTTTCACTATAAACCAGAGGGCAAGCATGATGACAAAAAAGATCATATTGTATTCTCAGCATATAGATTTGAAGATTTAACAGTAGAAGAGTATTATTACAAATCCGTAGTTAGGACAAATCCATGTTATGACAAATCCATGTGAATGTTTAAGAGTTATGATAAATCCATGTAAAGTTAGTAGACTAGCTAAGGCATAATTTGTTTAGCTAAACAGAACGTTTTTGGACCAATTCCAAGGTCCATCATCAGCATATAAAGAGGGCGTGAACAGCCATTAAATGTATACAACAAATTCTGTAAACTTTTTCTGGAACACTGGGTGTTTATTGAGAATTCTATATGTCAGATGAAGCTCAATAGTAGGCTGCAGAAATTGTTTGATGGCATTTACTGTTAATATTTGTCTTTCTTTCAGCCCTGAAGTTCAATTTTGTGGGTATAATATCCCACATCCCTCTGAAAAGAAAATAAATTTGAGGATACAGACTGATGGTAAGCACAATCGACATACGTTGGAATATCATGCTCTTAAGACTGAAATTATTCATGCCTATCCCAATAAGGAGAATTTGTTTATCGTTTGTCATTTGCCAGCAAATGATACGAGCCCCGGGGGGTACATGACTTGCGGATGGACGGGGGTCTGCCGCCCGGTTTTCAGAAAGGTACCCTCTTCTTATTACGGAAACTTGCATTTCATACCCACTTTTATGATGAATTTTGGCGAGAAACGGCCCATTTTTGGCTATTTTTCGCCAGTTTCTGGATAATCCACCCATGTTTATGGAAAATCTGCCGAAAAAGGGACCCAAAATTTGGGCCCAAAAAACCCACCCATATGAGCGGCACATACCCATACCCTCAACATGCTATGTACCCCCCCCCGGGATACGAGATCCTTCTTTTCCTTGAATTGTCTCTCTTGTACTTCTTTCAGCCTTTTGTTATTCATATTCTTGCGGAACCTCTAGAATGATCACAATGACTCCCAGTAATCACTATTTAAAACGAGACTACTACACCAAACCGAGATCACTCATACTGGGACTCATGATATTACGGCAATTTTTTTTTGGACTGACTTTGTTTCACTTTTGAACGCCCTTTGGTTGCTATACACAAATGTACGAAGTTTAGAGCAAAATACAACGCAATAAAAATTTGTGCAAATTCGATTGATTGATGTCGACCAAAGAAAACTCGAAACTAAAAGCAGAGTTGCAAGAACCCTAGCCGTACAGAACAAAGTCTTACGGACAAGAATATCATGAAAGCAATTCGCGCCAATGTCAAATCTTGTACGTACATACTATTTTGTTGCTTTTGCTAAGCATTAGCTGATTTACTGTGAAGTTTTCAAATCAATGTGTTACGAGTGACAAGCATCAGCGTTAGAATTTTTTGTCTAGGCCCTTATCGAAACGAGGCAGATATCATCATTTAAAAATAATGGCGTTTGATTATGAGTCGTAGCTAGGAGAGTCCTGCAGCCTTTCAATGGCGAGAACTACGGGCATATAATCATTCTACGGAGCCTCAGCCACGATAAAATTGGTCCGCAAACAGAGCAATGCAAATACTTGGAATGATTTCTGTATGAATGATTTTGGACCTTGCTGTAAATTTATGAAAAGGAAAGACCTGATCACTAGGCTTGAGTCGCTTAGAGAGAAGTTAATGCACATTTATACCATTGAATTAAAGATCAATCATATGAGATAGGAAACTGACAGCAAAAGAATCGAAATAGGCTCAAATACCGGGTGTATCAAAAACGTACCCCCTTTTGAATAGACAAGGTGGGGGTCAACAGGGTTTGCAAGACAGTGGAATTTGAAGAACATTTGTCGCGGAATACGGAATTTAAACAATTTCTCGGTGGAAGGAGGGAATTCTCCGTCCCAACCGGACGCGGATTTTCTCGAAAATGATAAGCGGAATGCGGAATTTGCATGAAATTTTGTGGATTTGTGGATCCTTCATCTGTTGTCTTGAAGAAAAAGGTCGTGGTTTTTCTGGTCTGCACCATGAGAATGCTTCTCAAGCTTTGCACAAGAAATTTAACTACCACTCTCCTCCTCTTTTCACCTGGATGGATGAAAATCTCTAACCGTACTAGCACAAAAGCAGCTTACGAAAATGTTTTAGTTTACTTTTTTCGGAATAATAATTTTTTTAACAGATCCTTTTTTCGGAACAAATTTATTTTTATTTCATAACACCTCCGGAGGGACCATTATGGAAACAAGGTGATATTGACCTTTTTAATGCTATTCCTGCCATTTTTAACCTTGGGTTTTTTAACATCATTTTTAACTTTTTGCCTGTAAATATCATATTCCTGTAATTAGGTCACTTTCCTTTTATCAATTTATATTGTAATTTAATTTTATGGCAACAGTGTACATACATACATACTACTTTGTGTCATCGTTGATAACGAAGTGGCGGGACGCAGAATTTTCACTAAAAATGACCGGAACGGCGGAATTGAACTGAAAATCGCGCAGAATGGCGGATTTCTACCCCCCCCCCCCCGTGATGACCCCCACAACAAGGGAACAGACGTAGGATATCGGGGAATTTTGAGTTCATAGACACATTTAGTGATTGAGACGAGGTTTTTGCAAAAGGTTCTAGCCATAATTTGATATCGTAGGCATTTTCAACGAGACCTATGGTTTTTACTTTTGAAAAGAAATACACTTTGAAATGAGTCAATTGCTCTTGAAGAGACTTTTCTTTTGAGGAATCGGTCGGTCCTTACATTTCTTTCTATCCCAAGTGTTATTTATACCAATGAGCAGGAAAAGGAGCACAGCACGCGTAGTCTGGAGATGTGGCACGACTTCAACCTGGTTCCCTGCGTCAATTCGACCGCGTTCGTTTGAGGGTACTGGGCGACAGAAACCAGCGAAACTTCTCAAACTTCTCAATTCTTATTTGGAGAACCGGTTAAGCGTATCCTGCATGCAGTCTCTCTTTGTGTAAATTGAATTTTTTTGTGTAAATTGAAAGAACTTAACCTTCTTTCAATTTTGCATAAGAAAGACTGCACGCAGGCTAGTTAAGCGTCGTTCTGTTGGCGGGCAAGATTTACAGCATGCTTGATTTAAAGCATGCCACGATGACAACAGAAGCCCGGACCATAGTTACGGTGCGTGGTTACTGTTTTTGTCCAGATGTTATTTTGGACGGCTTCCGTGGAGCCCAGCTCCCCATTTGAAAATGACGTCAGGGAACCAGACTGGCGCGACTTAATCATTCGTACCACACTTTTACTATATTCATTTAATCAGGGCGATGTCCATGTGTCTTTTAATTCTTTTCAAAAGCGAAAAACTGAAAATCAAAGTTTACAGATGCTGTAGAAAATGTCCGTCGTACAAGTCATGGCTAGGCCCATTTTCAAAGCCTCTTGTTCGGATGCACTGTAAATTTTGACTTTGCAGGCTTGTATGTCCGGTGTTTGGTGGCCAACTTTTACATGCAAAGTATGTGCATCTAAGTTGAAGATTGATAAATTTTGCTGTGCACCTGGAGGGCTTTGATATCTTATCGTTTTGTTCCTTTTTCCAGTTAGATAGGGAGTATTTTTTTGAGACACCCGGCACGTTGTAACTTGAAATTTACTTTCAATGCAGGCCTTGTTTTCATCAACATGACAATTCTTTGCGGCGAGGAGCAAATCACTCCTGAAAATGGCGTACGAGATTAATAATCACAAGTAATTATTTTGTGATTAATGTGATTTTTTTTGGTAATTTATGTGATTAATTTGGGATTATTCCAGAATAAATCACATATTCCAAAATGTTCTCAAATAAGCTCCAGCACTATAACAATTGTACGAATAGGGCGAGACAGAGCAAGATTGATAAACCAAATGATGAAATATGACGATAAGCTGTTTGATAAATCAAGTCATAGACTATCATCCAAATTTGATTTGGCAGAGTTGTTTGTAACGCAAGAACGAGGCTTTCCTTTTTGCTCCATAGGGAACTCAGAATTTTGCACTGGTCTGCTGTTCATGTTTTCAAGCTTAGGTCTGCATACCTGACAATGTGTTCACATTAATTTTGAAAATGGTGACAGGGACGATCTAATCTTTTCATTTCTTATTAAAGTAAACAAATAAACTTGGTTAAACATTTAAAATTTGTGATTGATATGACTGTTGATTTCTCGTGATTAGTATGATTTTGTGTGATTAATTTGATTAATTTGTGATTAAAATGTGATTAAAATGTGATTATTTTGAAAGCGTACGAGATTTTAAGCAGTGATTTGCCCCTCGCATTGCGGTGTGACAAGAATTCTTGAGCCATATTAAAGACTAAAGTTTTCTGAAAAATATTCACTGTTTGATATTATGTTTCAAGTTGACTAATGTTTTGTGTTAATACTTGCAGGTGTTAGTGCCAAAGATGTTTTAAAAACTGGCCTTAAAAATCTTAATGCTGCTTGTGAACATATTCTGGGCACATTTGAGGTAAGATGTGACATGATTCTATATTGCAAAAACAACTTTCTACCGGGTGGTCCAAAAGCCTTCAAGAGCAAGATTAGTTATTGTTATTAATTTTTTATGGTTGTTAGATTACAGCTAAACCCTGGTTTCGATATGATCGCAAGGATCGCTGGTGATGCAAGGATCGCACAAATTTGTGACCAGCGACTCTCAGCGATCCTTGCTTCATGTAGTTTCCATTTATCACAACTATCGCACCTTTCTTAGAACTTTTGGCGCCAAAATCCAATTCTAGCACTGGCGGTAAAAGATATCAAAGAAATGTCTTTCGAGAGAGAAGTCTCGATCGCTGAAATTCATGCTCAATCGGCTTCCCTTTGACGCAAGGATCGCTGGGATGGCTGAGATAGAAAATTTCATATCTCAAATGCAAGGATCGCTGGCAACGCAACGATCGCTGGCAGACTGAACAAGACAGTTTCCATTTCGACGCAGCGATTGCTGGTCACAAATTTGTGCGATCGTTGCGTCACCAGCGATCCTTGCGATCATATAGAAACCAGACTTAATTGATGACTACTAAAACAAAAATAAAATAAAATAATTGTTACTTCAAATGCAAAGTAAAATAGCTTTAACGAATCTAACAATGAACAATATATATATACCGAGTGACCCAAAAAAGTGACCCGACGCGATCCGTTATAGAAACACAGTTAAGAGGCTGATTGAGATGATTCAGACGTAGTTTTATCGCTGAAAGACTACGCTACATTATGAGTATTCTTCGCAATTTTTTAAGCACGGTAAATTTCCAGAATTAAGGATTTCGAGGAAAATGGCGATCTTGAAATCGTGAAAAAATCACCAAAAACAGGGAATCGATTTCAAGCCACTTCACATAATGAAAACAATGAGGAGCGTGTTCTACTTCAGGCTTGGAATAGGCATCTCATCTAGCGAACGCTCCTGGTCCCTAGGTACCTAATCATTTGGTGTTAATTTGCCTTGCGGCGCATGGATTTTCAAAGATGTTAAATTTTCCACGCAAATCGAAATCTTCAAGAATCGTTTGCAGAAAAAGCAGGAGTATCCTTGTCCCTTGAGACAGGAATATTTTAGGTACCTAGGGACAATAAACTTGCTTTGAACATTTTCGAATGAGTTGCCTATTCCCAGCCTGAAATAAAGCACGTTCCTCATTGTTTTGAAGATCTGAAATGGCTGTAAATCGATCCGCTATTTTTGACGACTTTTCCAGGATTTCAAGCTTGCCATTATCGTCGAAATCCTTAATTCTAGAAATTTACCGTGCTTAAAAAAATTGCAAAAAATACTCATAATGTACCGTAGTCTTTCAGCGAAAGAACTACGTTTGAATCATCTCAATCGGCCTCTTAGTTGTTTTTCTATAACGGATCGCGTCGGGTCACTATGTTTTTGGGTCATCCGGTATATGTTGTGGCTTTTTTAGAGTCCATGCCAAAGTTTACATGCCAAGAAAGCATTTCTCTCGATTCCCAAACCATACTAGCCGGACTGCAGCCATTAGTAAAATACTTTTGTTTCTAATATGGTGGGTCAAGGGGCTCTTTTCAGTGAAAATCTCCGTCTTAAAGCTCTGGATGATATAGACTGATGACATTTGTTTGAATTTGCTCCATTGAATGGAATTGTTAGTTACTGTTACATCCATTCCGCTAAGACTTAAAACTTTGTCGACGCGGAATGAGTGTTAAGGAGTATCATTTGTGGGAGATGGAGAGAAAACAAGGACTCATGTAATAAATCTAGGAGTGATATTAGATTTGGTTTGTAGATCTCTTTCATCAGCAGTTGCAGGTTCTGTTCGTTAAGGACAAATACAGAATTATTTTCCATTTGAAATCAGTTTCACTTCATTTAAATTTCCTACGTATAATTTATAGTTCTAACAATACGAGCAAATATCTACACTACAAAGACAATAATGTTACGGAAAATTAATGCTGTGATACAGAAAAATTAATACAATATACAAATTCAAGTAAAAGAGGAACTAAATAAATTGTTTGCAGGGAATTGCTTACAATCAATCACCCTTAGAGCACCTCCTTTGTAGTGTCAAAAGAAGCCCCAAAAGCAGAAAACGATAACAGACACTTACTGTTGAGAACGTTTGATATAAGTTAGAATGAGTCTAAGTTAGAATGAGAACAGTCTATTGTCTATTTGGACACAGATTTGGAAAGACCTGGTATAAGACAGCACTTCCCCGTCGGACAAATATATTCAGTACCCCACGCAGCAATCCATCCCTGTTTAGCAAAATAGCCCTATTAGCAGCCTGCTAATCAGGGCTAGCCTTGCTCAGGAAATCGGGCCTTAAGACTTACATCAATTTAATTTTACCTACAGCAATCAGTGACTGCCTACAAATCATCTCTAGAGGAACGAGAAAGTGGTGAACGCGATCCTGACGAACAATCAAGTAGCTCAGAAGGTGAAGATGAGGATGTCGCCATGCAGGAGGATTCTGATGACGATTAGAGTTAGCCATGCCGGGAGGGGGGGGGGGGCACTTGACTATTTGGTCAGACAAGGTCAAGCTTCGTAATACAATAGTATCGGTTGCTTTTGATTGACACCTCAATTCAAAGGGACTGGTAGCAGCTGAAAAAGGAAATTCTCTCAACCTGTAATTCAAAGCAAACAAAGTCGCAGAAGTTGCCCTGAAACCAGTAGGGGAGACTCACGCTTTGTGCACGCGACAGGTGGTTTATAAGAGCATCTTTGTGCTTATAACGAAAGAAGATGGGTAAATCCAAAGTTCTGTCTGGTGGATTTCCCTTCTTTGATTGAGAAGCTGAGCGGAAAGCATTGCGATTTTTGGATAACTTGTGCTCAAATGGAGCAGTCACTTCTCAGCTCATGAATCAAATAAACAAAATCCGCCAGACAAAGCTTTGAATTTACCACTTTTTCTTTCGATATAAGCGCATAACTTCTCTTAAAACCATTTTCCGGGTGCCATCCTTTTTTCAGGGCAACATTTGTGGTTTTAATTTAGCTTTTTTGAAGATAAAACCAAGCCTTCCCCCTTCCCTCAAGTCGATATTGCTGGAAGAGATCGACAGTAATCAGTTCAGAAACCATTTTCATATAAAAGGATACAGAATTGACTTCCGGTGAAGGGGTTGGAAGCCAACAGAGGGTTAGAAGTCTAAAGATTAAGTATGTGGTCGTTCTCTAATTGCTATCCAGTGACCTAGGCTAGATATACCCAACTAATTTTATGTCAGTTTTTCTTTGAAAATGTCTGCTGACTTTCTCCCGTGGCGCCGCCATTTATTATAAGACTCAGCCAATCTGTTCAGGGTTTTGAGCCAGTTCCAAAATGGGAATGAGATCTCTGACAAGTGTTGTCACTTCTAAGAATTGCTAGATCGTTGTGTGTCATAAATCTGAGCATTTCCAGAATTTCTAATACAACTTAGACCCTAATCTCAAGAAGTTTATAACTAAATTACAGCCCTTTGACCATTACCAGAATTCTAGTGCCATAGTCCGCCCGGATACTGATGAATATCTCTTTATGACTGGATAGTGAAGTTCCCAACGCGGGTAGCTATTTCTCACCATGAAACTGTGGATATTAAGCACGAGACAACTTTCATATGAAAGAGGACACGCGATAGTATTGACTGACACTGAAGTCGTAACCCAAAAAATAGAACACACCCATAATTTTAAAGTTCTTTGAATGAAAGATTCGTCCAGCCTTTTAAGTGCTACTGCTGCTTCTGTAAATATAAGCAATGATATCTGCAATATTTGATTGGCTAGGCAACATGTTCCATCATTTTCGTGTGATCACACAGTTTTTCTTTTCCACACTGTAAAACACAGGACGGAGATGTGGAGACGAGAGTCTCTGTAACTAATAGAGGATCAAGAGAAGTTTAACACAGTTAACTGGCAAGTATGATTAAATCCTAGTACATTGGTATGTATTACTGAATCGTGCAAGTATTACTGATTACAGAACCATTCTCCGCCACCTCCGCCATTCCGCCTCTGCCATACCTTTGCCACCCGTGTCTTGTCGCTGTCGCCTCGTCTGAATGCCAGCCTCACTATTTCACAAAAGGAACAAGATGGCTGCAAATGGCGACAGGTCCAGGGAAGAAATTCAAATAGAAGTTCGAAAACAGGGTGAAGTTGTACGAAATTTGAAACTGCAAGAACAGACTGACGAAGTAAAATCACAGGTTTGTTTGTTAGATTTTCATATCTAATCACGCGAAACTTGAAGATAAACACTAGACACGTGATTTATAATAATAATAATAGGCCCAAATTCTTTTCTAATTGAAAATTTTATGGTGGGTATCGGACAGATATCTTTAAGCAATGTGTTCCTACATTAATGCATTTACCCGTGGTTTGCACTCTACCATTGCCATTGGTATGTGTTTCCAATCCCATTCTTATCAAATACTATGACTCTCAGAAAAGTTTTCTTCATAGATGTAGACTTCATTTCCTTGCCAACCGTTATTTCGAAGCTGAAAATATTTTTACTCGCGTTTGCTTCCAAAACTGTGGCTAACGTCAGCAGCACTCAAAACAACAGCTTGCCTCAATTTTCACCCTGAATGGGTCTAAATATTGTCAGGGCCTCAGCTAGGAAACTTTACTAGCAGAGAAGCCAGGAATCTAGCTAAATTTACTATACTGAGTAGACTTTAAGAAAATGTGTATGGCATCAGGTTTTTACATTATTGACAACACAAGACTTTGACAAACAGATCGTGCCTTTCCTGCGCCGATGAAGCTCAAATTTATGTAAAATTTAACCACTGCAGTATTCCTCTAAGCTGAAGAGTCACCAAAGTTGATGAAACACTAAAAATATATCAAAATAAGTAAAGTAGCACCCTTTCTTTCTGAATTGACACAAAACCCGCACATTTAAACTTTGACTCGCTACGTGGACTCGTTTGAAAAGAATAGACCCATTCAGGGCCAATTTTTCCCGATCTATCTGCCTCCTGAAAAATACCCATATATCAGCAACAAAAATTTGCAAGATGTTGCGATGAATGTTAGAATTTAATCTTAAAAGGTTGGCATGAACTGTGAAACAGTTTAACAGGATATCAAATGTGCAAAAATGGGAAAAATACAAACTGACCCATTAAACCCAATATCAACGCGAACGGAAGATTTGACGAATCTTGCAAGTCCATGGAAAATAGCCTGGCCGAAAAGCTTCATATTTTTTGAAAATATCGTCTTTAACAAAACACAGGCAAAGAATATCATGAAGAAGAGAGTAAGCGAACCATTTTCATTGGATTTTTGCAAAATATCAAATCCAGGAGCTTTGTATTTCATGTCGAAAGAGGATCGTGTGATTCTGACGAATAACAATATTAGACCCATTCAGGGCGAAAGTACTCTAGTGCGGCGCGCGCGATTTGAGAAGGCTTACAGTAAGATTTGCTGAAATTTCCCAATTTAGAACAATAGATTAGAACACTATGGATCTTTTGTTTATTGCCAACTGCCAGACTGGAAAGGTTGTACTGCATTTGCAAAATATTGCATGTGCAGGAATGTACACAGTTTTCAACCTGAGCCATGCTGTTGACTAGGCACTTTACTCTTCGATAAACAAAGGATCTATTGTTTAAATCTATTGTTCTCAACCTTCTCAGCCATGAATTTCCTGTGCAGCCTTACCCAGGCCATCTCAACTTGCCTGAGCAAGATACAAGCTTTTCAGCCTAGGCCAGCTGCATAGCTCAGATTGAAAACCATAGCTCAGGTCCATTCCCTGTGTGTGCGTGCAAGAT
Organism: Aurelia sp. 4 Dawson et al 2005; assembly: GCA_964019985.1. Classification (NCBI taxonomy): domain Eukaryota; kingdom Metazoa; phylum Cnidaria; class Scyphozoa; order Semaeostomeae; family Ulmaridae; genus Aurelia; species Aurelia sp. 4 Dawson et al 2005. The sequence goes on along the minus strand of OZ026492.1, from coordinate 33,347,168 downwards.
ACAGTAGATTTAATGCATGCTATACAAACTTTCCAGTCTGGCCATGCTAGATGAAATCCAGATGAGTTAAGTCACCTTATTACTTCTGTATATACTGTATTAATGATCCAGACTGGAAAGTTTGCAGAATGTGTGGGGGTCTAACCTTAAATCCAAATTGCTTGGGATATACAGTCCAGTATTTGTGTCATTAACAATGTTACCTTCCTGTCTTGCAAAGATTTCACAGCTGGAACCAAGGCTGAAATTTAGAATCTGTGGCAGAGAAATCAGCCATGCAGGGTAAACTTTCCAATCTGAACTATGAGTTATGACAAAAATCAATATGCAACAGCAAAGGTGAGGCAAGTTTTCACCTTTTCACTTTCTTTGTACCATGTGAGCACTACGCATACAGAAAGAAAGGCATCTAGGCCAGACATGTTCACTGCACAGAGCAGAGCACTTACAGTAGTTTCTGTCATTTTCTTTGTTTATCGTTAAGATGTCCAGCACATGAAAATTTAGCATTCCTTTTAGAAATACCAGTCAAACCAGAGGCTGTAAAGTTGTAGAAAATTGGCAGACTTTAACCAATTTTATGCAGATAGTTTGAGCCAATAGATAAATTCAGTGCGAAAACGTATGGAGCAAAACAACAAGCCACATCATATGGTACAGTAATTCTAATCTTCTGCTTTTATGTCCAGTTTCAATTGTGGTCTTTTTCCCTGATACAAGTTTCTCATTTTCTCATAGATATTCTAAATGTGTTCAATATTCAAACTATATTCAAGGATATTGTCCTTCCCTGCCGAGCCCTTTGTTTCTAAGTTGAAATACTGCACCAATAGACCAAATAATCAGGTTAGACCATCATTTGATTTGCTGTTTTTTATTTTATTTTACTTTGCAAAAAATGGTTCCATCTAAGATGATGACTTCTTCCATGACAGTGATTAATCTGATGATAGGAAGAAGGCCTGATACCAGGGGTATCTTGAAACCTGCCCTTAGGGGGGGGGGGGGCAAGGCCCTAAAATTTCTGAAAAATGAGAATTGTAGCTTGGCCCTTTTCTCTTTTTATGAGATACTTGCAGTGGCTAATGGAAGATTCTTGGGTTTCTTGGTGTTAACTTTGGATTGGGTTCATGTGGACTGCCACGAAGAGGCCAATCTTCCTAGAATGAAACCCAACAGTCAGCCCCATCAGAACAAAAAATCATATTCAGGGTGTTGAAATCAAATGTAGCAAACCCAGTGAAAATTGGATCCAGGGGTAGGCCCCAATGGAACATTTTAGCGACCACACCTTTAGATCATTGGAGAATGCCTATTCTGTGGAGAAGTAGCCATTGAAAGGAGCAGCAGGACTTGACTGGTGGAATGCCATTCTGGGATAGTTTTTGAATAGCGCTTAGAAATAGATTTGTTTTGTGAAGCATATATAAGCATGATATCGTGATTCTAATCCTTTCCTGACATCTTCATGTCTTTAAGATTTCTTTTTCCATACGCTTGACTTTTAGAGCCTTTTTCAGTGAAAAGGAGCAAGTTTGGGGCAAGGGCAACATTTTCCTGTGTGTGAAACTGCAGAGTCCATGGTTTTATTTTTTGGATGAAATGAATAACTATCAGTCATGCTCATGAAAAACCTTTCTGTGTTTTCAAGCTGAAATTCATCAACTTACTTTTCAAGTGCCATCTTCAAATATAATTCAGATCATACCTACCTGTTTAAATCAATTTTATCTTCTGCAGCAATAAGCCTTTTCCTGGCAAGTTTTTATGCAAAATTTACAAAATGTGGCATTTAGAATTTTGCAGGGCTCTGGTAATTACATAAAAGCTACTAAAGCCATAACTAATAACTGGAAAATTTCTACTGGAAGCATGAAAAGTGTGAGGGATACAATTCTTATAAACCTTTGGCAAAAGTTGCATTTGTTTTCAAAGGAAATCAGCAAAAAATCCTAAAAATTCAGTTGTTTTAGACAATCTTGTATGCCTTTCAGGAGAGTGATACACCCCTTGGTACAGAGCAAGTGTTTTAGGAAGGAGCATTGTTGCCTATCATATGAACATCATCAGCTCAAGCCCAGAATCAGTTTTCCGATTCAATCTTACTATTTCTGAAAAATCTGATGATTTGAATTTTAGGGTGCCATGGCTCCCTGCACAAGCCACAACACCCTTGGCTGATATTATGGGCCATATAAGAGACATTTCCCTTGATTCTATTGAAGAGCTCAACCTTCTGTGAGCATTGTTTTGTTCCCAAAAGTTTTGATTGCAGCATAGATCATCTACGGTATATTGTGAATTTAGATCTTATATCAGATGTTGCCGCAGCATTTGCCTTTCATATGAAATCAGTATATTCTAATAGTAGCAAAAAACAAGATTTTCAAAGGATTAGATGGCCAGCATTTCAGTTCTCAAATGTCATTCTCCATCCTATGTGCTCCTTCAAGAGTAAACAGTACCCTCCTGAAGTATTTAGTGATTAAATACAGCTGCATTTTGAGTAACCTGTTTCAAATGTCTTTAGTGAAAAGTCATTGAAGGGTAGAAAGTTCTGTGTCATGTGCCAATTAGAGTGGAACTTATCATCAAATTTTGTATGATGCATAGGGTCTACTGGGGTAAAATGAGTAAATTTGGGGTAAAATGGGTAGGGTGAAAAATGAAAGTCAACTTTTGTAGAAGCCTGTCTTCAGAATTTTCCACTGGCTAGAACTGCTAGAAGTACCCTTTATAACGTGGTGAATGTTGATTTATCTGTTCCGAGTCTACTGTTTTCCAGAAATCAACACTACCCATTTTACCCCAGTCTACTCATTTTACCCCAGTAGACCCTAACAGATCTTTATCTTTGTTTATGAAAATTTTGTGCATCGCCTTTAAAGGGAATCAGGTGTGTCAGGTGACTGTGTATCTATGCAAAAGAAATACCCACACGCCCATCGTTCTTTTCTTGTATCTACACAGTGAAACACCATGTGTCAAAGTTATCAAATACAACCGAGTACTGCATATTTTTCACTTGGCCTTGCCTGCTTTTGACCATCAATTCCCTTTAAAGAGAATACAAAGACCAGCATGCTTTGCTCCAAGTCGGTGACGTGCTCTGCACAGCTTCCAGAATAACTGACTACGAAATTCACAAGGAAAAGGTTGCTGGTCTTTTACTCCCTATTAGAATCCTTATTTAATAAAGATAGTAATAAAGAATGATCATGAAGAATTTGTGAGGATTCTTATATACTGCATTGCGAAAGATTTGTACCATATATAGCTCTTTCATTGCCATTAGATATTTAGTTGTCGTGTTTTTACTTAGCTTTGTTTTATTTACAGTTGAAACAGGAAATAGCTTCATTGCTGGAGCTGAAAAAATTGCTTGGGAATGACTCCGGCAAACAGAAGTTTGTTCTCAAGACACCCAAGGTATGTTGCAGGCATTGCCAAAGTACGCAACTGTGCGAGAGCCGCTTGCAGGCACATTTCTGAATCCAGGGCATAGCAGTTCTTGAATAACGTTTTATTCATTGATGATTTTACAAAGTTGATTGTAATGAATGTACAGACAATGAACTGTGTTTACAATTCTAAGAGTTGTAAAGACGTTTCAAGAAGTATTTATAGCATATGACACTATCTAACTGGAGCAGAGTGTCCCTCTCTTTTTATCGAAGTCCACTTAATGAGATGAACAGAAAGAAGCTGAATGCTAGATGATATTCATTGAAAAATTTTGCAGGCACATTTTTTGTGGAAAATTTGCACTCGCTGACACAAGAAAAAATTTTGGCAAGGTCTGATATGTTGTCCATTGGAAACCATCTTCTGCTCGCTTGCTGAATACATACAAATAATATCCACCTTCAAGAGTTTCACTTCCGTAAAACCCAGAGAATTACTAATAACTGTCACTTGCAGGGGCTTTTTGTGTTTAAAACGAGCATGTATATCATTATCAACATTTCCCAGTATTTCTCCAACGTAGATAAAGCTCAAACCGGCCACTAACGATAGGCGGAAAACTAAGTCATATCCTTGCATTTGAATTCGAGGTAGAAAGCGAGAATTTTCGGTAAAGCCGATCAATTCTCTTGTCTGTTGGCGACCATGGACACATGAATGAACGAATGCAACAAGACATTCAATTTCAATTCAACCAGCGACGCACAACGAACCCATCAAGACTCGCCAACGATAACCGACGGACAATAACGAAAATATGCAATCTTTCTTCGCCAGCAACGACGCTTAAATATGAAAGGGTATTAAAGCTAAAATTGGTCCAAATGTTTTCCTCCATATCTTGCATTTGAAAAGTGCCATCGACAAAAGAAAAAAGATCTTCGAGGGTTGTTTGTTTCAATCTGTTTTGAGTGGGCTTGTCAGAATTTCTAGCAACTGAAAGCTAGTTTAGGCCTACTCTTCATGCCGCATCCAGGCATGGGTCCCCTAGTTTAACGCCCCTTCCGAAGGACGACGAGGTGACTTGTGAGGTCGTCAGGCCTCCGAGGTCACCCATCCGGAGTCTGACCTTACTTGACTGAGCTTAACTTCAGTCACCTGACGAAGACTGTATAAGCCATTCGGCCACTCACCTTGCTTCACGATCGGGATATCGATGTGAATCTTTGCAAGCATTTGATTTTCGCAGAATGCCCATTTAAGCCAAGCAAATGTAGCAGTTCATTTTGTACTCGATCAAAGCCTTGGTGATATCAGAAAGAGTTTATTTGGTCAACAGATATACTTTATATACCATCAGGTGTGACTGGTATCCAAACTGAAATGTTAATCAGATGGGAAATTTTGTTTGGGATGTTAAGGATGGGTTTGGGCCCAAAAGGGCCGTTTTGGGGCAAATTTTCCATGGGTGGGGTAGGCTCAAATTTGCAGAAAAATCATTAAAGATTGTTAGTTTGCAGTCGAAATTCATCATAAATATGGGTATGAATTAGAAGGGGATAGCTTCTTAAAAACAGGCGAGAGACCCCCGTCCCTCCACAAACCATGTACCCCCAGGAGGTTTCATACCAGTTACAAGATCGGCTATGCCTTGATAGATAATTTGGTTCTTGATCTCATGCCAAAATGTAAATTTTAACGTCAACCACGTGTCTGATTTTTTATAATAGTTATCTAAGTTTTGTTAGTTTGAAAGCATTGATAGGTTCATGTGAACAACTTCTACAGCGAAAGAAACGAATCACATCAAAGTCTTTTTTAACATGCTGTTCATGAATTATTCTTGCAGGGTACCAGAGACTACAATCCAACTCAAATGGCAATTAGAGAGACAGTGTTTAAAACTATCATAGATTGCTTTCAACGTCATGGAGCTGAACAAATAGATACACCAGTCTTTGAGCTCAAGGTATACTTTATTTGGTACACTTGAACCTCAATAACATGTAGGCTCAGTCAATTTTTTGGATAAACACTTTTTTCCATCAAGTCTACAATCGCAGACATAGCTCGTTGGGACGGACGAGTTTTGCGTCCAGAGGCCTTTCCTGTATGTAAACTGCTACCTTTCACTGGTAATGCCCCCTCCCCCCACTGCAATGTTGGTTGCTGGGAGAAGACATACTTGTCAACTCATTTATGACACTTTCATCTGCTTTCAACATTGCCGTAGGGGTTGGGGATCTCAACTCGAAATTTCCTTGAAATACAAAGTGTGTCATGAGTTTTGTCCGCGATTGTAGAATTGCTAAGAGCAGAGTCCAAAAAGGTCATGTCTCCACGGATGTGAGCCGCAGGAAGGTTGTGCTTTTTAACATCATAATTTAGGAAGGTTTAGTAATTTTTGTAAGGAATAAAGGAAAAGTTGCGTTATTTTGGCAAATTCCATAAATTGTAAAGCTACAAGCAACACAGTGAATTTGAAAAACCTTGTTATTTTGCCTTTATGAAATGATAAAATGAGGAAGATTTCACGCACAAAATCATCATCCGGAGAAAGTTTTGAACTTTTCTTGGACTCTGGCTGAAAAAGAACTTTAACAACTACGACTCAAACGTGCCTGTCATAGCAGAAAGAGACACAAGGTAATAGACGCTTTGGCTATTTTGAAAACGAAAGTGGGTCGAACGATATTTCATTGCAGTTTGTAGAATTTTCGAATGTACACATTGGCGATCGAAGCTCTAACGCCACTCTATCGAACCTCGCGTATAAAATTGTATAAAAATATTGCTCGATCCAGGCTCCTTCGTAGAATAGCTAAAAGGTCTATTACGTGTCCACTATGAAAGAAGCCCGTGGAGTGGCATTTAGGCTAATGAGAAATGGAAGAGGCGAGCCTGTGGGGAAAGGCTAGATTTTTGAATTCCATAAAGCTGATTTGAAGTAAGCAAGGTTATTGTTATTTGTCCTAAATTTAAACATCACAAGGGATGAAGATGATCTTATACTCAAATATACCGTAGTATTGCATTACTGTCAGACTTCAGAATGTCAATGTCAAGGAAAGTAACAAAGGGAGCTATATACCTGATTTGAGGTATATGGAATTCGAAAGTGAAGCTCATTCCTGTTAGCCCTTTCCTTTCTTTGTCCTCATCCGCAGCTCCCAGAAAAGGCCTGTTCACAGGCTAAAATGAAAGGTTTTTACAATATTGATTAGTTTTAGATACAACAAATGCAAATCCGAAAAAAGATTACGAAAGAAATCAGACAAATATGAATGCGATCACGAGAGACAAATGTTGCTGCTATCGTGCTATTGGCTGTTAACCCCTTTACGACCGGCTAAAATTAAGCTTAACAGGAAAACCTAATGTAGATTGTCGTTTTCCAGGGGGTATCATAATCAGTGATTCAGTAAGCAATAGATAAATGCAATGTGCATAACCTTTCAAGTCAATCAAACTTCCAAATGCTTTACCCCCTGCAAAATTCGCAGTTCTCAATGAATAGTGTTGGGCCATATGGCCCTTCCGGGGGTGAAAGGGTTAATCTAACTTCATTTGGTTTCATCGATGAATCAAATTGTTTCCTCTACAACCATTTCGTTAACAATCACATCTAAATCAGGACAATACAAGCAAAATAAAACAAACATGAATTACAATCACGAGGGACAAATGTTGCTGCTATCTAGCTTGTTAATCTAACTTCATTTTGTTTCATGGATGAATCAAATTGTTTCCTCTATAACCATTTTGTTAACATCCATATCTAAATCAGGACTTTCAAAAAGAAGTAGATTACAAAGTGATGTGGAGCCGAATCCTAACTGTTTAAATCAGGAATGCTTTATAGATGACCAAGAAGATCTCGTCCAATGCCATACAAAGAGTAGTGCAGGAGAAAATGTTTATTAGCTTCATCTGCCTTACTGCAGTCACTAATTGAGCTTAAGCAATCAGACTTGTCCTGAAATTTGTGCTGATTCTACGTGAAATCGCTAGATTCAACATGAAAAATACACTCAGTCATAAGCCCGTTGTTTTACATCGCCTTTATAAAGACCCAGTGTAATGCTCCGTTGTTATAACTATTTTCTAGGTTGTTGGTATTTGAATACAGAACATTTTGTTTTTCTTTGCAGGAAACACTAACAGGCAAATACGGTGAAGATTCCAAATTGATTTACGATCTGAAAGACCAAGGGGGTGAACTTCTGTCTCTCAGATATGATCTTACTGTATCCTTCCTTTTATTATGCTATTGAACACATTTCATGTTCCAGTAATCGACAGTCATTCCAGGAGATCTTTTTTTGATTCATCAAACTTGGTGCACAGAAATGAATTTCTCAGAGCCTGTATTACAGAGAGATCATGAAATTTTCGTTTATGAAAAAAGATTTGTCGTCTTTCTTTGTCCCTTGTGCTGCTATATATTGTTTTTCGCTGCTCAGCGAAAGACCACCAATGTACAAAAAACGAGCAAATGCATAGGTAGCAAATAAAGACAACTTTTAATTGCACAGGAACAAAGAAGACAATTTTCATAACGCAATCATTTTCTACAGGGTGTCTCAAAAAATCGTTCGCCGTTTGATTAAATACTAAAAAGTAACGATACCCTGAATGGACAGTTGGTCAAGTAGCCCTTTGCTTGAGATTTTAATCTAACTTTGGACACAAGATTCTTGCAAATCTGTTAAAAATTCACGGAGTTACAGGCCCTTAAAGTTCAATTTCGTGCGAAAGCTGAAACCAGAGTCCTCGAGATGCTATTTTTGGTAAATCGCCCATAGGCCATCGTTTCTGTTATTTCTCAATTCTTTCAAGGCGAACCAAATGGGATTTGAACTGGTTTTGGTAACCTATTTGTCAAGCATATGGATGCTTTGAGGAAATAGATTCAGTTTCTCGTCGATTATGTTTTCAACCACTGGTTTTGGACATACACTATGTTCAGCAAATTTTGGCAATGATCGCAAGGATTGAATATTTTGGAAGTCCAATTTGGTTTGCTCTGATATCAACGAGAGGTAAGACATTGGACAAGCTTCTTTTACCTCGGTCTTCGAGTTTTTTGCATTACAAGTAATCTGGGGATCTCTGGTTTCAGCTATCGCGTATTTTTTATCTTTGAACGCTCACAACTCAGTGAATTTTCAACGGATTTGCAAGTTTTTGGTTCTAAAATTATTTCAAAATCTTAGGGATAGGGTTATCTTCCCATGCGCCGGTTCATGTTATCGTTATTCTTTCAATACTCTGGAGTACCGAATAAACGAGGGGTGGTGAGAATAATCGGGGGGGGGTTGGAAATGGTTCAATATAATAGTAATCGGGGGGGTTGGAATAATCGGGAGGGGGTCTTGGAGGAATAGAAAATAGTCGTTTTCTTAGGTAAACACGTCTCTTATATATATTTATGTGATCAGTGATGCTACTAATACATTTACTTTTGAGTTCTGTTTCTGTTGAATGCACTTCTTGTGACTCTTTCTTGTGTTTATTCAGAAATTATGTTTACTATCATTTCATTTTTCCAAGAATTAATATAAACGGGGGGTTGGAATAAGAGCGGGGGGGTTGGAAAATTTTTCAAAAATTAATAAGCAGGGGGGACGATTATTCGGTACTCGAGAGTATTTATTCAAACGCCGAACAATTTTTTTGAGAAACCCTGTAGTTTCCCAGCCCCCCCCCGCTTATTGGACTTGCCCCAGTCGTCATATAAGAATGACTTGGGTAAGTCCACCCTCTTATATCCAGTACAAAAGGTTGCCAAAGATTTTCCATCTGTTCTGCTAGACAAATTTCCTTGCCAAGTTGATATATGGTTTGCGATAAAACTGGGTCGAGTTTGTGTTCTTGACTGTCACCCGTAATGTTGATTCCCCAAAATGTGACGTAACGTAAAATAACTATAAAATCGTTTATCTTGGTTTTGTTTGGCTTTGACTTTATCTTTGTCTAGAGCCTCTGAAATGAAGTAAGGCACCGCCAAGTGAGGTAATTTCTAGAGCATTCGCGGTAATTTAGGGCCTGCTTATTTGAGGAAAAACACCTTACTTGCCAGACCCGAGGCTGATATGTGAGATTCCGCCTTCCAACAGAATCCTCTATATTCTCATTTTGCGTTTACATGACGAAAACAAAACTCCCGGTATAGTGAAGTCCCACCTTACTAGGGGTGGAATCTCACCTGGGCGATGTGAAATTTTTCCATATAAACGAAACATCACCGGTATGGTGCAGTGAATTGAAATTATTTGTTGATTCTCATTGGTCAGTTCATTCTGATTTCATGGAAGAGAGACTTTTCTCCACCTCGCCTCCCAGCCCGGGCTGACAGGAAACGTAAAAAATTTCATATAGACAGTGACTGAAATTTACCTCGCCTGTCAGCCCCGGGTCTGAGAGGAGGTGTTTTTCCTCATATAAAAACGGCCTTAAATTCTTGTCTTTCATTGAACACATCCTTGCAAAATTTAATGTTTTCTTGCTTTATTGTTGAGTTTGTAAAATCCTTGACATGTTACAAGGTGCCTTTTGCCCGCTATGTAGCAATGAACAAAATCGACAAAATCAAAAGATTTCACATAGCAAGAGTTTATCGAAGGGATAACCCAGCAATGACAAAGGGAAGATACAGAGAATTTTATCAGTGTGTATGTATCTCACTTTATTTTTCTGATACGCGATATCTCTAGGCAAACACATGATAACGTTCAAACCATTCAGATCTTTAAAAGAAAAATCCGGGGTTGATAGAATTATTCTTAAAAGGCAACCTTACCAACTGCTGAACACCAATCGTGATTTCTTTCCAAGTTTTGATGCCTCCAACTTTCATAAATTGGTTTATGAATCTTCGTAAGTAAGGCCAAATATCGTTGTCATTTTCTATTTTGTACTAGTGCGCGACGGCTAGATAAGGAGGCTAGCAATATGAATGGTATTATATCAACGCGTTTGGCAGCCTCGTTCAGGTCAACGTGAAGTGACGTCATAGAAAATAACGTTATTTCGCACTCCTTTGCAGATCGAAATATGTAGTTTTGTAGATTAAAAGAAGAAAAAATTGAAAAAAGTACTAAACACCATTCACAAAAATGTAATCTCCTGAATAATCAACAATTACACCAACCCTGGACTTGTCCTTTAAAGGTGATCTGAAGTGAAAATTTTATTGATGCAAATGAATAGCATTGTTGAATGAATATAGAATGTTGTTCAAAATGTTTGATATCTTGTTTTACTTCAGAGTTTGCCACTTTTTTGCACGAATGGCAGATGATGTCATTTTGTCTGCAAATGATAGGGGAAGTGTACAGGGTTTATGATATTTCCAAAGAAAAATCTAATCAAAGAAGTTTCTTCGGTTGAAAGCCTTTCGAAACATTGTTTCAGTTCATTAGACTATTTTGATTACTTCGTTCAGCTCATCTGAAATGTTTCCTTCAACTGTAACCTTTCAAAAATCAAATACAGTAATTGTAAACAAAATGACGTCATCAGTTGATGCTTAATATTAATAGACAACGTGAAAACGAAATGAGATATCAAAGAAATTTAAAGAGGATTCCCTATCATTCGACAGTGCCGATTGTTTGCATAAATAGAAATTTTTGCTTCAGGGCACCAAAGTTGGATGTAAAATTGTATCATATTTTTCTGTGAGATGAATGGCTTGAAAGGAACAAGCAGTACTTTGCGGTAAAATACGATAGTTTCCCGCACATAAGGAACATGAATTTAAGAAACACCAGACCTTGATTTTTAAAAAATATCCCCTCTTATAAGAAACTGATGCAGGTCTGAAAAAAGGCTTGTTTCCTATTCAAAAACTATGTATGTATTAGAAATTTGGAAAGCATAAAAAATCAGCTTTGCAGTTGAATCAGACCATACGTATTCAAATGAAAGCAAGAACTTTGCATGCAAATGAAACAAAAAGCCCTTTCCTGGAATAGTTGTACCATTTATAGGTAGTGAAAATATACAAATCAAAATATGATGATGGAGCTTGTGTCTCAGTAGTTCATTGATAGTACATATTTTTTCTAACAAGAAACTTAAGAAACTTTACCCTGATTTGAACTTTATATCTCATTTTTTAAGAAACAAATCAGACCTCAAATTGAAAACATCGTTTCTTATATGCGGGACACTACTGTATGTCTTGCCGTAAGCTTTATTGTTATCTTTATCATTCTTAAAATGGTCGCATTTTAATTATTTTTGAAGGAATGTCGCCTAAAATTCGAAAAATTATAAATCGTCATCAATCTTAAATCAATAAAGGAAACTTGATGAAGTCTTCAAGAAAATGAATAAAGGCCTAGAATATGGCGACAGGCAGAATTCCGTAACTCATCTGCTTTAGGATTTAAAGATTTGATAACGTTGCTGTCTCAAAATGATAAATGCCACCATTTTGGAACTAATCAAGATGTAAGAGATACCCACTGTAGAGTTGCAGCAAAGTACTTTGTTTCCTTCCGAGCAATGAATTCAAAAAGAGGTATAGTAGAATTTTTGCACCGACCTTTATAAGGATTTGAGCCGATCGAGCAAACACAATTTTCAGGATACCGTACCACAAGACACTGTCTCTATAAGGATAATCCTGCCGCACAGCCATAGGAACTCACTTTTAGCCACAGTACCATTCATCCTTGCAAAATTTCATGGTCTGAATTTCCTTGTAAAATGGCTTCATTAGAAGGTCTGTAAACGTTTTCAGTAAGCGCAGGATCTGTATCTTCTAATTTGATAAGCCTGCAGTGAGCAATCTCCCGTTGAAGCTAAGCACATCTAGAGGTCATGGCTCGGACTCCAAATGCATCTTCAAAATCATTGATGATGCGAACCTATGAAAAATATTGCCATAAATAGAACCATAAGGACGATCATACATAGAGTGATTGTGTAGATTTGCTCGGTAGAAGGCGATGTGCGTTAGTTCAGCAAGATATTCATTGAATGCATTGAATCATGCTGGCGTTAACTTTCTTTCCTTCGATAGGATTTTGATATTGCTGGCCAATATGACGCCATGATTTCAGATGCCGAGTGCGTTAAAGTTGCTGCTGAAATACTTTCCAACCTAAACATTGGAGATTTCCTGATCAAGGTTAGTACTGTTTGCTTAAATTTTTTTACAAATCGTAATTTTGAATGCCGGAAGAAAGGACATATCACATATTTTTGACCCGTCTACACGATACCGTGTTCGTTTGATATCGGACTGGCCTTCTGTTTACGCGAGATTCATGTCATTTCATATCGGATGGGCCTTCTGTTTACGCGAGATTCATTTCATTTCATATCGGATTGGCCTTCTGTTTACACGAGCACGCATCATTCCGATATGCTATATTCTGTTTTCGCATTGTCATTGCAATTGAAACGCTCTGAAAGTGGAATGAAGTGAATCCGATTTCATGTTAACAGCAGAATTCGATATCAGTTCAAAATGGCACCTCCTCCTTTTGATCTTGCTCACTGCGAAGTGGGTGGTAGAATAGACGTGAATCCTCTGCAGTGCAAGACAAGGTGTTTCGGTTAAACAGAGCCCCAATCCGATATGGAATGAAACGGTGTCATGTAAACAGAGCCTTACTTCAAAAGGGATGGTTCGCTCACATTGTTTTGTTTGTTTTTCTGATTGATATATCTGAACATGGGTTCTCATTTGGGAGATGGTTTTGAAACAAGGGAATCTTATTTCGGGCATGTTTTTAAAAAGTTTGTAGACATTGTTGATTTGTCAAAAAGAGTTCTTGTAGACGTTGGCATAAAGACAATTCTTGGCAGCCAGAAGTGAGCAGCTAGCTGAAAACTTGTATTAAAAAGCTATATTTCTGTGTCAGCGTAAGGCCGACGCTGATTGCCTAATTCCCTTGCATCCCTGTGATATACACTTTGCTCATAGTGAAATAGTGAAATTACCCTGCTTGGGCTCATTCGCATCTATCACTTGGCTTATCGCAGCACAGTCCCATTTAGCACAGCTTAGGTTTCGAATCTTTGATAAAGGTGGCTGTAAAAATCAATGAATTTTTTCTGTGAACTGAATCGTGTCAAAGAAACTGTAGGTATCTATTCATAATTCTACCGATGGATTTTTCTGAAATTTTGAATATTTTTTTCGAATTACAACGCATTCTATATTTCAGATCATTTGAGAGTATGACTTAATTAGATTTATAAATGAGAAGCCACACAAGTGACAGACTTTTACTTGATACCATGTTGTAGACATCCATAAACTATCGTTTTCTTCGAAATGATTTCATTTTGTGATAAACAGTTTAGAGATTATGGTGGTTTTAAGTTATTTGTGAAAATCTTTCTTGAATTCCTGAAAAAGAGAAAACGCATTTTTTCTGAGAAGATTGAACATTTCAGAAAAGTCCAACGGCAGAATTACAGCAAAACAGTTAAAGCTTCTTTCAGAAGACATTCAGTTTGAAGAAATAGGTCAGAGAATTTACACCCACCATTTTTTACGTCGATTTGAAGATTTAGAATCTAGGCTTTTCTGCACAGAGTTATTAATGAAGACTGGGCATTTAAAGATAGTATAAAGTTTAAAATGTCAACGAGACCTTGAATCTTGATTTAATTCGTCGAATTTTTCAAGCTGACTGCTCCAACGACTTCTTGTCTGCGAGGGTCTAGACAGGGCCAAGTTTTTCAGAGTAATATTACAAGGCTCTGTTGATTGAATTAACTTCGATCAAGTAAAAGATCAAAGGGATGTAAGGAACTCAGGTAAGGAGTTCTCATTGGAGCCTCTTGATGTTTGTCCTTGGTCAACTATTCGAAGTGATAATCCATGATCATGCAGAAAGTTGAGACTTCTTTGTTTCTGTGATTTATTCTTAGAAACAGCAATTATACTTTCACAGTTCAATCAATTTTCAATCTCTCGTTATAGCTGAATCACAGGAAGTTATTGGATGGTATTTTTGCAGTTTGCGGTGTGCCAGAAGATAAATTTAGAACGATTTGTTCAGCTGTTGACAAGTTAGATAAGGTATGTTTTGCAAACCCAGTAACTGATTTATCGATCGTAGTTTATTTTACTTTACCTTAGGCTGCGTTTACACGATACCGGCGCTTTTTGAAAACGATGGTGAGAAATTTGACGGATAGGCCTCCCGCTCAAACGAAAATTGCACATTTTTGCCGGCAAATTTTGAAAATGATAGATGTTAAAAACGATCTCTAACCGGCACGTTTTGAGGACGGCATCCTTTGAACACTCGAAAATGATGAAAACGGAACATTTCTCAACGTTTTCAAAATGAGGCTAAATGGTTCTTAAGGTGTAGGTACACTTCTTTGTAGTCAAATTCTTTGAGAGATTCAACCGAAGTTAGTTACACTTGAATTTTATGTCGTTTTCATATTGTGCCGGTATCGTGTGAAAGCTAGCTCAAATTTTGCTACTGTCACATTTTTCAACGCTTCAAAATGTGCCAGCTTCGTGTGAACGCAATCTTAATCTACATTGTCCGAAGAGTGTTTCCTTGTTTGATTAGATATTTGAAATGCATCGGATGAGAGACAGATGTTTAGACTGTTGAAAGCCTGCAGCTCTCAAACCCGAGGGGTAACTTAACTTGCCCATGGTACGGGGTTATGCCATTTTTTTAGGGTACCTTTGTCATGATAGAGTCCGGATTTATGGGTATGGTTTTCAACAACTTTTTTCATTTTCCGGATTTATGGGTATAGTTCTCTGTGAAAATTCATTTATTGACGCATTGCTTTGGCATTTCCGGATTTATGGGTATGATTTTCAGAAAATTCTCCAGATTTATGGGTATGCTTTTGAGAAATTTCTCCGGATTTATGGGTGGTACTTTTACGATTTGAATGGCACAATCCCATATCTTGGAAACTCAAGTGACCCCCCTCCCCGGGCTCTCAAACCATTGTTCACATTCGTATAAACCGATAACATAAGTGTAGCTAAGATATCAAATTGGTTAGGTGTCATTCTTGGTAGGAATGAAAACTGTTGAAATTTTGCACGTCGCTTCACTTTTTTTGCAGGTTTTTGAAAGGGCTCTCTGCAGGAAATGCCCCCATTGAGAGTACTTGACCTAAGTTTGTACAGGGATGTGCCCACGAATTCTTTTACCCAGCTCCAGAATTTTTCCCTTCAAATGATAGCCGATTCTAGCAAACATCAGCCGAAAGTATACCCAGAAACACAAGTCCCCTAAGAAAGAATCTGAATCGAACGATGTTTTGATGCATTTTGAAGAATTCTCGAACGTGTTCATTGGTGATAGAAGCTCTAACGAATGTCTTGTATAAAATGTATAAAAATAACGCTCGATCCAGGCTCTTTTGGAGAGTGGCCAAAAGGTCTATTGGTCTAAATTACAACCCGATCAAACGCAATTTTCCCTTTTGACATATTTTGACAAGCGGCTCTAGAAAAATCGCTTTCTTTTGATACCCCGCTCTAGAAAAGGAACTTTCAGCAATTACAGAAGACAATTTTCAATTTTTATTGCATAAATATTCAGGAAGCAGTATTCTTCCAAGTGCAGTTTGTTTGATTATAATCACCCGGTAGCTGCATAAGTTCAAACAACCTATCCTCCTTGGTTCTGCCCATGTTGCACCAAACTGCAGAAATATTTTGAACATCACTGTTTTCTTTAGCCTCATTTCATAAGGACGCTCAAGTTACGCTCATCTCATTTCATTGAGTTGTTGTTATTGTAGTTGTTGTTGCTGTTGTTGTTGTTGTTGTTGTTGTCGCTCCACTATGGCGTTGTAGTTGTAGCGTCATCAGTTTAGGCAAAAAGCGAAACTACCGCATGTAATCGGGTAAATGTTTCCTCTCCTAGTCGCCATGGGAAGAAGTCGAAAATGAGATGGTCAAGGAAAAGGGTTTGTCAAAAGAAGCGGCAGATATGATAGGCACATATGTCAAGCGGAAAGGTAAGGGGCCGTCCAATTTGATTGGTTAATTTTCTGCAAATTGAAATCTGTTAAAGGGGCAATGCCACCGTTCAATCATATTTCTCACAAATGTGCATATTTTTATAGGTTTATACTATGTTATCTGCAAGATAACATTTAAAAAAAAGTGAAGGTACCAACGATTTGCAACGGCGAATTTACAACAAATTACCCAACATTCCCTTCATGCACTTTAATTCAAAGAAAGATGTGATACAATTCTACACCCACCTTCTTAAAGATTTGAGCTCCATGCTCCAAATAGCCAAATTTTAAATACTTCGCCTTTCTCTCAGGTGTAATGGACCTGGTGGAAAAATTAGAAAAAGATGAAGCATTAATGAACAACAAGTCAGCACAACAAGGACTAGCAGACATGAAGTTGCTGTTAGAATATTTGGAAATCTTTAATATTTCTGATAAGGTAATTGTTTGGTTTCCTTCGATGCAATTCCTTCGATACAATTGAACCAATGCCATCTTTTACTTAACATACGTACAGGGGCTCCAAGCGGAGTTCTCACTGTGAAGAGAATCCCAAATGTGATAATTATTAAAGGATATCGGAAGGATTAACTTATAAAATTGTATTTTTTTGATAAATATATATCCATCTAAAATTTACAATATACTAACTAACGAACAAATAACATTAAAAGACGATAGTGCAATGAGCATGACAATATATTGTAACCCTCCAACTATTACACTTAACATCACACAACGTTGTTACACTACTCACTGATAACATACTGACATAAATCCTAATTAACATATATGCTAATAATACTGATACTAATACACATGCTACAGATAACACACATAAAAGAAAATGATCTAACAGGAACTACACGAAGAAAAAAAGAACCGCAACAGTGACCACTCCACACAACAAACCGTCAGAGAACTCGTGAATGAATCTGGATCGTCGTTAAGCAAGGGGCTGAAAACTGAGAACTAGTTGCAAAGGCTTATGTCCCTAGAAAATGGGAGCTTAAAAAAAACTTGAGTCCACTGAACAGAGGATCTGCTATGTAGAGAGGCGAGTAGAGCCCCCCCGCATCCAGACTTTGTTGCACTCTTTCTTTTATCTGAATATGGGGGAACACATGGATCAAAGCATTTTTTGCTACTAGAACTACAGAATTTCTCAAACTAAAGTCCACAAATTTTCGCATGTTTTTGGCGCCCTCTTTTCAGGTTGTCCACCCTCAAACGTCGAACTGGGTCCTGCCCTGTTATGGAAAGGTACTTCAAGAACCTTGTCAGGCCATGAAATCAAACGGAAAAAGCATATGATACATTTGTGCAAACATGTTTATTTTATATTTCATATCTTAAACATATTTGCACAGGGTACAGACTTCAGTGAAAATTGTTTTTCAGTTATAATCTTTGCCCTGTTAAATTAAGGTTCCCAGTGATGATACAAACGTAAAGGTAATTAGATAAATAAATGTCTGAATGCAAAGGCATAGCAGCGTTAATCTGAGTATTTTGGGTACCATCTCTCAACTTTGATTGGAAAGAGTTTACCTAGGGAGCCCTTTGACGTTGTCGTTAAACTTGTTCCACACTTTCTTTTGCAACACCTTAAGAGAATACCTTCTTGCCACTTACTGTTCACACTAAAAGTGCTGCAAGATCAATTTTAGTGTTTCTCAGCTTGCATGTGTACAAAGCTGATAGTCTAACGAATATGTCACTAATGCACTGTAGTGAAAGATCATTCAAAGATTTGTACATCATAATAGATTTCTCCTCAAAAAACATTTCTTCGATGGACAACCGTAAAAGTTCTTATCGTATTGGCGAAGAAGGTGCGTCATAAGGACTACCCGTCGCCCTGTTTTGTAGCTTTTGTACAGACTCCATTGCACTACAACCCTTAACGGTTCAGTAATAGTTTAGATGTGATTTTACGATACTATAAGATTTGATGCTCAATGCTATATTTTGGTATCTACTTTTTAGTTTTTCTAAATCAGGTATCCTTCGATCTGAGCTTAGCAAGGGGACTAGATTATTACACTGGTGTGATCTTTGAGGCCATCCTGACGAGTCTACCGCCAGAGCTTGCAATAACTAACCCAGGTAAGATTTAAGATGCTAAAATGCCCTGTGATTCCTTTGTTGAGGGTGATCTGAAGCGAACATTTTGTCCATGAAAGTTGATAGCACTGTTGAATCATAAAAGTTTCTATTTGAATTTCCTTTATATCTTGTTTCATTTTAAGCAAATGATCCGTGATGCAAAATTTTAAATAGCCTTAAATAGTAGACTCATTAGAATAAATCCATGGACGTACAATAAACTTGTAGCCTGTAGGGAAACACTGTCAACTCTTGTAAAAGAACACTTATCAAAGTATAAGATAAACCTGTAAATAGAGAGAAAACTGTTAAATCGGATGATAAGGATTTCTTATCATCCGACAGTGCTA
Source organism: Aurelia sp. 4 Dawson et al 2005 (assembly GCA_964019985.1). Lineage (NCBI taxonomy): Eukaryota > Metazoa > Cnidaria > Scyphozoa > Semaeostomeae > Ulmaridae > Aurelia > Aurelia sp. 4 Dawson et al 2005. The sequence continues at coordinate 33,328,320 of OZ026492.1, read as the reverse complement.
ATCATCTGCATCAATAAAATTTTCGCTTCAAGCTACTTTTAAAGTATAATCCAATTCTATGTTTCCGGGCATCATGCTTATGAAATGAATCCAAGCATAGGTTCCAAATCTTTAGCACTATCAGTGTAAGATTCTATGACGTATTTCTTTGAATTGAAAGATGAGAGAGAAACTCTTAGATACCTCGCCACAATCCCCCCGTCCTAGTTGGGGAGACGAGACAGACCTTGTCCGAGGGAAGTTATGTATCCCCCGTGCAGTGTTCAGTAGTGTTTTGGGATTTAAGTGCTCAGGGCTCCAGCTCCTAAACGCTACTGCGTTTGAGCTTTAACCCAGTGCACGTAGGGGCACATAAGTTTTTTCGAACACAGCCTTTCTCGTCTCGCCAACAAGTTTAACATTTCTAGAATCGTGGATGTTTCTTCTTTTTAAGAATTCACGAAAATTTGGAGAAACTTACAACTTTTGTATTTTTTTCTATCAATGTCACAAAGATTTGTTGCATTCTACTGTGCCATCTAAAACAGGAAACGACACAATGTCATCTGGTCCCTGCTTTGAATGGAACTTACAGCCTTAATACTTTAGCAAAATAATGTAGAAATCTTCCAAACCCTTGTTGTTAAGTTCGTAGTTTCTAAACTCATTGAAAAAGAATGGAATCATTCCGAGAAAGCCATGGTTTTTGAATGTGAAAAAAATGGTATCAACCGTAATAGACCTGTTTACTTCTTAAAAAAGAGGTTTTGATAGAACGTCCAAAAGAGGTAAATTTATGAAGGAAAACAAAAGCTTGACTTGATGACTTCCGTTCTCTGTATAAACATTGCTAGCTTTGGCAAGAAGTTGCTTCAGGCTTCAGAACACTCTTTAGAGAGTTAATCAACGCCAACTTTACTCAAAGCGAGTTAGGAATGATTTAGTTCAGATACGGGAAGTTCTGTCTGCCTTCTGACCTCGTTTCTCGTTGTTCTCTTTTTTATGGACTGAGTTGGCTGATGGGCCTAATATTTTGATTAAGACTGCGAGACTACACGATGATCACCATTTTTCATTAATTCTGTAACCACGCGCTGCAACTCGTGATGAATCTTACGAATTTTTTAGAATGAAATCTACCTTAAAATGTATCACAAATGGTTGTATTTGCCTTTACTGGTTAAAGCAGTGCTCAATGCCATGAAGGCAGAGCGAACTACAAGACTGAAGCAATAGAACACACTGCATTCTTGTTGTTATCCATAGTTTCGCGCTTGTTAGCGATCTTCATTCAGACAACTAAGTGCTCTACTTAATTTTGCACATTTATAGGTATATTCTTTATCATGATCACATACTCTTATGAGTATTCATGACGTGGGGTCTCTTTTGAAATTGATTAGGAGGTATTCGTTCTTGTGGCGGCACTTGGAGATGAACTCAGACCTTTTGTTAAGTAAGAAGGTTGGTCTCGTTGGTCTTGCTAATGTAAAGCTTTTCTGTTAGACACAAATTACACCTCTTAGGACCCGTTTACACGAAATCGAATCCAAATGGATCCGTGCCCAAAGTGTAACGGATAGGCATTGCGTTTACACGGGACTCGACGGATACAAACCCATTTGGATCTGCTATCCGTACCCAAACGGGATCACTTTCGAAAGTGATCCCATTTGGATCTGATCCCAAAAAGGTCTCGTGTAAACGGGTGGGATCGGATCCAAACTGGTACGGATAGGCAGTGACACGATTAAACTGAAAAGTCTATGTTAATATTTCAAAGAGGGGAATCAGAGATGAGACAGAGTCTGTTAGAGTGCAGAATTTCAAAGTATCTGATTAAAATAGAACAAAGGGTTACCAGAGCGCTGCCAAGAGTTCATAAAATCCAAATGGATCCGATCCCATGTAAACGCCAACAGTTCTGGATCCGATCCCAGGTAAACGCCCCTCAAAAAGTGGATTGGAGCAAAGTGGATCCGATCCCATTTGGATCCGATCCCTTGTAAATGCCAACAGTTCTGGATCCGATCCCGTGTAAACGCCCCTCAAAAAGTGGATTGGAGCAAAGTGGATCCGATCCCATTTGGATCCGATCCCGGGTAAACGCCAACAGTTCTGGATCCGATCCCGTGTAAACGCCCCTCAAAAAGTGGATTGGAGCAAAATGAATCCGATCCCATTTGGATCCGATCCCTTGTAAACGCCAACAGTTCTGGATCCGATCCCGTGTAAATGCCCCTCAAGAAGTGGATTGGAGCAAAGTGGATCCGATCCCATTTGGATCCGATCCCTTGTAAACGCCAACAGTTCTGGATCTGATCCCGTGTAAACGCTCCTCAAAAAGTGGATTGGAGCAAAGTGGATCCGATCCCATTTGGATCCGATCCCGGGTAAACGCCCCTCAAAAAGTGGATTGGAGCAAAGTGGATCCGATCCCATTTGGATCCGATCCCGGGTAAACGCCCCTCAAAAAGTGGATCTGATCCAAATGGATGCGATTCCTTTTGGATCCGATCCCGTGTAAACGGGGCCTTAGTTTCGTTTGTATAAACCGCTGAAAAGTAAACAGTTGATGATTTTCATATTAGATAGTATTAGACTAATTTTGCTAAATTCTATATGCAGGTAAATTGTGTTGTTTTATAGGAGAACAAGTTGGTGTTGGCTCGATAGCAGGCGGTGGTCGATATGACAATCTTGTTGGAATGTTTGACGCTAAAGGAAGAAAGGTATATATTTGTATACTATTTCATAGACTAGATGAGTGAATAAGTTTGCCAGTTTGCCAAATTTGAAACTATCAGGCTGTGGGACAAAATATTTACTGCGCAACAATGCCATCTAAAATTCTTCTTGCCATTGTTTCATCCGAAATCTGTGGATATGAATTGTAGCATTGTGTACAGTGTAGAAGCTATTGCACTAGAAGCTGTAAACAGTCTTTGATAGCTTCCTTGAGTCACACAACCATAAAGGAAAAAAGCGTAAGCCATATATTGCCTTCCTTTTTTTCATCGTTTCCTTTGCTTATTCCCCCTTTTTTACTTTATTTTTTCAACTGTTTTCTTTTAATCCCTCAGTCCATCCATCCTTCATTCTTCCTTATCTTCTTTTTTCACTGAACAAACACTTCTTTGCACCCTTCATCATTTCATCTCTTTTCTTTCCTTCTATTCTACTTTCACTTGCCCCTCCTCTTCCCCCCCCCCATCTTCGTTCCACACAAAAAAGTTTCCTGCACACACCTTCATGCACTTTTCTACCTCTGCCAGGTCGAGTAACGCTGGAAAAGATAAAAGATCTAGCGATGTTAATGTTTTCTATGTTTAAATATTTGTGTCAGTTTCATAGATTGGTTTTCATTTTCGGCCATTTGCAAAGTTTGAACGTAGGATCTTGCCTTAGAAAACATGTTTCTTTTACTCCAAGCGTCAAACAGAATCAACTTTTATATCATAAAATATAAAAATACGAAAAGGACAATAAAGGTTAAAGCCAGAATAAAGAAAAAAAACATATTGTTTGTAACGACAAAGGAAACAAGGTCATTGAGTTTCTACAGGGTGTCTCAAAAAATTGTTCGACGTTTGATTAAATACTAAAAAGTAACGATACGCTGAATGCATTCTTGGTCATGCCACCATTTTCCTGAGATTTTAAATTAATTTTCGACAGGAGGACCTTGCAAATCCGCCAAAAGTTCATGGAGTTACAGGCTTTTGAAGTTCAAGTTTGTACGAAAGCTGAAACCAGAGGCCTCGAAATGGCATTTTTTGTTAAAGCCCCATAGGCCGTCGTTTCTGTTATTTCTCAGTTGTTTCAGGGCGAACCAAGAAGGATTCAAACAGGTTCTCGATAACCTAACTGTCAAGCACATGGATGCTTTGAGGAAACAGATTCAGTCTCTCGCCGATTATGTTTTGAACCACTGTTTTTGGACTTACGCAATGTTAAGGAGATTTAGAGAATGATTTCAAGAAATAATTTACTATAAAAGTCCTATTTGGTTTGCTTCTGATATCAACGAGAGGTAAGACATTGGATAAGCTTCTCTTACATCCATCTTTGAGCTTTTTGCAATACCAGTAATGTGGGGGTTCTCTGGTTTCAGCTATCGCATATTTTTGATCTTCGAGAGCTCGTAACTTAGTGAATTTTCAACCGATTTGCACGATTTTAGTCTCTAGAATTTTTTCATAATCTTAGGAACATGGTTATCTTTCCATGGGCCTGTTCATGTTGTCCTTATTTTTCAATATTTTATGAAGCGTCGAACAATTTTTTGAGACACCCTGTACTATGAACGACACTTAGTAACAATGTAATACGAAGATGGTATCTTATGTAATAAAGAAAGCTATATACTGCAAAAAATAAGGTATCCCAGGTGCATTGACGGAATATCTCCTCGCCTGGTAGGGTGAAACAAAATCAAGCTTTTAGGGGTACAATAGACAAACGTTGTCCAGCTAGGATCATTGTTTTGAGGTTTAAGCCCCATGCGTGCTGTTTGAATTCTTTTCAAATGCTTGATTTCTGTGAAATTTGGACTGTAGGATTAAGAGCTGCATGATAAATTGCTTTTAGCACTTATAAAATCTTTTGAATATCCAGATCTCGCTCAAGAAAATGTCGGTAGAAAATGCTTGCTGGTACATAAATCAGCTAAATGCTCAGATGTAAGTTGGGCATCGTGTAGTACAGCAGAAGTCCGCATTAAATAAACGACAAAATGTATGAAACAGGCTTGAATGCAGGGCTCAAGAAAACTTTTTCTTTCTGGTAGCAAGCAGGGCACCTTCATTTCTTTTTACAGACTTTCTTCTTCTTTCCCAATATACCACCCCATACTGTCCCTTAACCTTTCTCTCCAGTTTTCTTTCAGCTTTCCCCCTCCTTTCTTCATTTCTTCCCTTCTCTTCCCCTTTCGTCTGTTTCTTTTCCTTTTTCCCCCTTTTCTTCCTGGGAAATTTGAGCATTTCAGCTCCTTCCTGGTAGCGCTGCTACCACGCTACTTCGTTTTTTGAGCCCTGCTTAGATGTTTCTTGTGTATAAGATTTGTTATAAGAAAGCATCCTCAAAGGTTTAAAGGGAGTACAAAAACCAGCATGCTTTGCGTTAAGTAAGCAACCTGCTCGGCACAACTTCGCGAATGACTGACTGCGAAGTTCATAAAAGCAAAAAAATCCACAGCAATGGATGCTGGTCTTTGTGCTCCTTTTAATATGATTCTCAAATCATTGTTAGAAAAAACAAGTTTTTGCAATTTTGGAAATAGGTCAAAATTATTGACCTTGTGCTACACATGACTGTTCTTTTTTCAAGAATCTAGCATAAAAAATTTATGCTTCGGATTGTCACCAGTGTTTTAGTCTCTATTTTGTTTCATTGTGTATAAAAGTTTCCAGCCAAGGCCTTTTGAAAACTAGAGACAGGGAGTAACGATTTTTGGACTCTACGGATTTGTCTTTGTTGAAAGCTATAGCTATAGCGGAGAGAAAACTCGGCATTGAAAAAACAATTACGATTATTTTACATAATAAGATTAGCTGATAAGGTAATGATTCGAAATATATCTGTAAACAAGTGGGCGATCTAGAATTGCACCATGGGATTGAACAAACTGCATTGTGGTATAGCTTCATTGTGTAGAGGATGCTGGTTAGCGCAGAGTCTTTAATTAAGAACATTTTTATGTGCCAGGCTGAATTGGTTCCTATATATCTGGTGCTTAATTTGCCAAAAACAAAAATCAGCATGGAAGTTCAAGTTGAAAGGCCCGGCGTTTGAAAGGTTACTACTTCCTGAGTATGTACGCAATGAAATTTTGCAATTCTTGATTGAATACCTACCATGCTCAATTGTTTTTAGAAATTTTCCTGATTGAAATTGGTGACTCTATTGTGATCCCGTAAGGGATTTTCTAAAAAATATTCCCTTCGAGAAACCTTAAAAGACGTACTAAAATTACGAGCAAGCTGCCTTGATATGTTTCCCTCACAGTGATAACAAATACTTTAGCACGTACACTCCTCTTGCTGGATTGAAAAAGTCTTCTCCCTACTATGAATAAGTTATTCAGAAGCATTCCATTCTCCCAAGAGGACAAAATACATGAACACGTTCAGGTGTAATAATTGCTAGGGAGAAGAACATAGTTAAATATTGCTTGCTGTTTCAGAGTCTTTCTTCAGAGAATCTCCCATTTCGACGGAAGGAATGACCAATTAAGGCTGGGAAAATTACTGGATAGACGTTTTCGATATCATTGATTTGATATTTAAAGGGTAGAATATCTTCAACCGCCGAGTCTTTTTATTGACTCATCCGGTAGCATGAGGTTTTACTGACTAAGGTGTACTTTTACACCAAAAACAGCTCAAGCAAAGATTTTTCTGTGAAAAACTGGTATATATAATGCCACAATTTTTAACTGATTTTTCCTAGGTTCCTTGTGTTGGAATTAGTATTGGCATTGAAAGAATATTCTCTATTATGGAGGCAAAGGCTGAGGTATGTTTGCATAAGAGATTTTTAATCAAATCAGCATCGTAATGATTATGGGATTGGCCATAAATACCGGATGGGCCAGAAAAAAGTTCCCACTTTTGAAAATTCATTGCACCAAGAGTATTTCTTAAATTTGAATGTTTCAAATTCTAATTGAAAGCCGAAAGATTAAAGTATTTTTGTGATTTTTTTCCGCTAACATTGATCAAATCAAAATGACTTCTCGCACAGATCAATAAAGAAAATGCAATTGTTCAACGGTGAGACATATCCACTGCAAATTTATTGCCATAGGACTAAAAATTGTTAGAATTTGTTTGAAAACTAATGTGGTATAACCCTTGAGAGAGGTGAATTGTCAACTGCGATTGATTTGTGTAATGAGAGTCTATAAAATTTGAGCAATGTTTTGGGTAATTTTACACTCATTTTCAAAGCATGAACTTCTCGTAAAGTTAGATTTTGCGATGCTTTCAGTTCTGGTAAGACAGCGAGACAAATCATAGAAATACTCCAATCGTCCGGTTTTCAATCAGAATTTGAATCATTCAGATCTCTGAAGTGCTCTTGATGCCACGAATTTTCAAAAGTGGGGACTTTTTTCTAGCTCACCCGCTATATAAGTTGAATCAAGAAGTTGCGACGTCCAAATTCAAATCCAGCCTCAATTATGATGAAAAACGAGTTTTTCGGTGTATGGCTGCATCGGGGGTGAAATGATTCCACCTTTTCAAGATATGAGGTGCGAAAGCGGCAGTCCTTTGTTGTTTGAGATCTTGCAGTTTTGAGGCTAAAATCTTGTTCTGCGTACGAAGTTTTGTGAATGCTCAATTTTTCACATTCATACATGTCTTCATTTGGAAATTATAGCGGCATAAAGAATTAAGAGCTATAAGGGGTTTGACCGTAGGATCAAAGTTTGGCCACATTTTTGTCGAGAGATTGATTTCACGGTCATAGCCTTTATGATTTCTAATTCTTTATATCGCCATAATCTCTAAATGAAGACAGATATAAATGTGGAAATTTATGTGAACACGAAAATTTATACGCAGAATGACAGAGCAGAAACTGCGTAAAGTGACGTCATCGAGCAATTTGAGATAAGGAAATGTTTGAACAGATAAGCTTTTTGAAATGATAAATCAAGAGTTCAAGGCCAAAGGAACAAAATATCAAGTGCTGCCGAATTTTGGGATCTGTTGCAGGGAGCTAGGGGGGCTCAAAATTGCGAGTTTTCGCGCATGCGTGCGCAGTTTCTGCTCTGTCACACAGAATGATATTTTTGCCTAAGAAAATGCAAGCTCTAAGAATACAAGACTTCCATTCTCGCACCTATCTTGATTTGGTGGATTGTTTTTGAACAACCCATCTTGATGCAGCAACCATAGAACATCAAAAACAATTGTAATAAAGCCTTGTTAGTCCGTCTTTTGTTTTGTGGAAGGTTGTGGAATGTGGAATCTAATGATTTCAATAGAGGATTGCGCTAAAGATGGCGGCTAGGCTTTTTTTACCGAGATGCACTGCGTTCGAATTACAAACCTTTAACGATTGTATAGGAATTCGATTAAAGTACGCAGTGCATCTCGGTAAAAAATTCCTCGCCGCCATCTTTAGCGTCACCGTCTATCATCTTTACATAACGGCTCTCGAGGGTGACTGAAGTTGTCAATTCCAGGTGAATTAAATCATGATTCTATCTCGAGACAAGGGTAAGACGACAGGCGTTGTCTTTAATGTAAACTAATGTGACTGTAAGGGCTGAGTTCCACTCAGTCAAATTTTTCTAGCGAACTGGAAATCTGTTGTCTACGAGAGAAAATATCGCTTTGAATTTGAATAGAATGTTACGTACTTATCTTTTTTATTGCATTCAAAATTCCATGCGCTCGGAAAATTCTACCTAGTGGAAGTCAACCTTATTAACCAGTGGTTGCAAGGCAGATATCGATCCTCCGACTTTGTATTGCCAACACCCTGAGCAGGGCCAGTTGTTAACTTTTGTTTCAAATGTTGGTTCAGTTTGTTTCCAACGCCCAAACGCTGAACTCATTGTCTAATATCATTTCTAGTTTTTAATTTTAGCTTAAAACGAAATGGACATATTGAAAGGGGGGTTAATAGAATGGAGCATAGCTTTTTCTGTATATATCTTGATCACAGGCTGCTGCTGGCAAAGTCAGGACAACAAAGACACAAATACTGGTTGTTTCTGGACAGAAAAATATGTTGAAAGAGAGGATGAGACTAGCAAATGAATTATGGGAGCATGGTATCAAGGTATTTTCTTTTTATCGTGTTATACCGGATGAGTCAATAAAAACGCCCGGCTTTTGAAAAAATCCTGCTCCCTGAATATCAAAGCAATAAATTCGAAGACTGTCTTATTTTTTCCCTGATATGTCAAATTAGGTTCAATAACTTACCTGGCTTTACTTGGCCATTCTTTCCCATCGGAATAGGAGATTTTCTGCAGAAAGCCCCTTTCGAAACCTGCAAAAACGAGTGAAAGCATCAAGCAACATTTTTTCCCTTTGTTCTCCTTCCTAGCAATAATGACTCTTGGATGTGTTCATGCATTTTGTCCTCGTGGGAGAATGGAACCCCCGCCCCCTGAATGAGTTATTCACACTAGGGGGAAGATTTTCTAGCCCATCAAAAGGAGTGCACATGCTAAAGCTTTGCTGAAAGTCTTCGCTCTGAGGATAACACATTAGGAATTCTTGCTTCTGATTTTAGCATGTTTTTTAAGGTTTCTCAAAGGGGTTCATTTTAGAAAATCGCTTACAATATCTGAACGGAGTAACTAATTTTAGTCAGAAAAAATTCTAAAAATGATTGAACATCTTAGCTATTTAATCAGATATCGCAGAATATCATTACTTATATATTCAGAGAGCAGTGGCCTTTCAAACGCCGGGCGTTTTTTGACTCACCCGGTAGACGCACTAAACATAGTTCCTGTTATAAAGCTTTGCTAATATTTCAGCTCCATAGCACCATAATTAAGTTCAATCGAGCCATCTTATTGCCTTGGTCATCTATGGAGGAGATTTAAAGCTTCCCTCACAACCTCATAGACTTTGGAGATTTTTCAATTGATTAGCACGTTGTTTTGTATTTTCAGGCTGAATTGGTGGAAAATTTTATACTAAAAGAAATGAACTAATTCATTCCAACGTTAGAAATACAAAATACAAATATGACATATGAAAGATAGTGGATAAGACGTTTTCACGCTCGTGCAGAAGTCCGCCATACTAACTCCTTAGAGTGTTTCGACTACAAAATATTTGTATGCGGAAGGAAGCTTGCTGATGCGAGGAAGCTAGTTGGTTAGCAAGCAGATTACTTACACTTGCGTGCAAGCGAGATGGACTCTGTCCTTTTCATTTCAGAAGTAAACAGTTACTCTCTATTGTGGTCCAAGGGACATGTCAATCTGAACGGGAAAACGCAAACAAGAGCACCTTTGCACAAGCGAAAGCATGCACGCAAAACCAAGCCTTTAATGTGAATGCAGCCTTAGTCTGGGAATGTGTTTCGGCCAAGTCTTTATCGTTTATAAACAGGTTCGGTACTGAGGTTCGATAAAGGTTTAATATATTTTACACAATAATCAAACTAATATATCGGCTCGTCATAGTTAAAAAGTAGATCAACGGATTTGTTCGTCAAGTTTAAACCTTTGAAACATCAGGGGGAAAATTCTTACATAAAAGAGTAAACATCGAATGTTTCAGGCTCGATGCCAGACGCGAAAAAGTGGAGTGGAGACACCCCAAAAATATTCTTAAAGATCGCGCCCTCACGAACGTCAAAAAACGTCCTTTTGCAAGATAGAATATTAGGTCATTAGATGAAACTGCTCTAATTACATATAATTCGTTGTAAACTACACGGACCAATAAGCAGTTACGACCGATCATTCAATCGTAAGCGAGGGAAACGAGTACCGATCTCTGAGAAGGAAAACATCACCCCCCCCCCCCAACTAATTTTCATCAAATTTACACGATTTAGGCCATCGATTTTTCAGGGTGGAATGGGCATGTTCACCCCAGTTCACTCCGTGGCGCCGCCTCTGCAGGCTGAAGGTGCTTACTGCAAGGAGGTTCTTATATGAAGGGTTTTGCTGTATTCATGAACTGCGCCACATAGCTCAGGTCTTCGCTTTATGCTGCTTTTCTTTGAGAGTCCTCATTTGTAGTTGTTATTTTATGTTGCTCTGCAGACCGAGATAGTGTACAAGAATAACCCGAAGCTTCTAAGTCAATTTCAATATTGTGAAGAAAATGGAGTACCATTCTGTGCTGTGATTGGAGAGAGTGAATTGCAGAATGGCATCGTTAAACTGAGGAATATGAAAACGAGGGAGGAAGTAAGTTCAATTCATTGGCGCAAGTTTCTTTTCAAACGCTTCCATAAAGTTGCTACACATGAGCTCCGCAACAATAAATGATATGATAATTTCTTTATTTTTAAAGAAAAATAAAGGATACTTTGCGTCTAAGGCCCCGTTTACACGACATCGGATCCAAATAGATCCGTACCCAAAATGACACCGATAGACCTTGCATTTACACAGCTCCCGACGGATCCGAACCCCTTTTGGATCTGCTATCCATACCCAAACGGGATCACTTCTGAATGTGATCCCGTTTGGATCCGATCCCAAAAAGTTCCCCTGTAAGCGGGGGGGGGGCGGATCCAAACCGGTATGGATTGGAAGTGACGCGATCAAACCAAAAAGCCTTTGATGACATTCACAGAGGGAAACCAGAGATGAGACAAAGCCTACTATACTGTAAAATTTCAAAGGACATGATTAAAATTGAAACAGAAGGTTTACCAGTTCGCAGCCGAAAGTTCATAAAATCCAAATGGATCCGATCCCGTGTAAACCCCCCTCAAAGAACTGGAATGGATCCGATCCGGTCTAAAATACCGGGTGGATCAATGAAGAAGCCCGCTGCTTGAAAAATGCTGTTTCCTGAATATTAAAGCAATAATATTGAGAACTGTCTTGTTCTATTACCGATGTGTCCAATTACTTTCAGTAATTTATCCGGGTTTAAGCGGTCATTCCTTCTCATCGAAATGGGAGATTTTCTGCAGAAAGCTTCTTTCGCAAACCTGCAAAAACGAATGAAAACAATAGGCAAAATTCCCCTTAGTTCTACTTCGTAGCAATAATAGAACTTGATTGCGTTCATTTATTAACCCCAACTAGTTTTTTGGTTTTGAGGGCCAATTAGGAGAACAGAATCACCGTTAAGTTATTCATATTAGGGGTAAGGCTTTTTCATTGCCCCAAGAGGATAGCACGTGTTAAAGCATTCTCTAGTCATTCCTTTAAGATAAACATAACAGGGAAACTTGCTCGTAATGTTAGCACGTTTTTAAGGTTTCTGGAAAGGAATTTTGTAGAAAATCCCTTGCAAAATCTGAGTGGAGTGACCGATCTCAGCTAGGAAAGATTCTATAAATAATTGAACTTGTTAGCTATTTAGTCAGATATTGCAAAATATCATTGCTTACATACTCATGGAGTAGTAGCCTTTCAAACGCCGGGCCTTTTCTGACCCACCCTGTAGAACAAAAGAACACCACGTTTGTCTAATTGCCTTGATAGTCTCTCGAGATCATCGAATGCGGTGGATTACAATTAGCTTCATTCATTTTTTCATTTTATCTTATTTATTCACGACATCCATTCAGTGTATAAGTATGATAAAAGAAGACAATAAAGAGAGCATGATAATGATACATATAAAAGCCAGTACTGTTCTTCCATGGATTCGTGCGAAAACATATTTTTTCCTCAGCTTAGAAAATGACTTTTTAGCCCATTATTAAACCGGATGAGTGTGCCAGACTCTCGTATGTGTGTTGGAATAGAATTCCAAGTTTTTAGACCAGTATAATTGAAACTTTTTCTACTGAAGTCTAGATTTAGCCTTGGGATTTGGATATCAGTTTTGTTTCTTGTATCATACTTGCTTACTAGCTATATTTAGATTGTCCAGGACCGACCAGTGATATTCATCTGCATCGATAAAAATTATTCCCTCAGGTCGCCTTTAAGGTTGGCGTCTTACTTCGCTAGTGCCTGGTTTTCATTAAATCGTAATTCATCGGCGATTATCGGCGATCCCATCGCCGATGATCGGGGATGTTCTGTTTTCATATGAGATTGTTGACTTGCAACATCGTCGATGATCGCCGATGTACTGTGGAAAACAACATTTTTTTTATTTTGCAACCTTATCGGCGATGGTCGCCGATGATCGCCGATGCTCCCAAGACCTAGCTTTTCATAAATCATAATTCATCGGCGATGGATCGCCGACTATCGGCGATGAATTACGATTTAATGAAAACCAGGCTTAATAGGCTCTTTTTAGCAAGAAGACGCGAGTCAAGAAGACGCCAGCATAATTCTTTTGTTCGACGCTGTAGAGAAATCAAGTTTAACTTTTGCAAGTCTCGAGAGACTTACTGTACGCTCTATTCTGAAACGGACAACCTGAAAAGTATATTTTTGAAGGCCGCACTACAAAAATAGGACGTCGAGAAGGGAAACTAAATACAATATGAACACATTCACAAATGATAGAAATGCGAGAATGCAAACTGTTCTTAAGGAATTTGTCTGTCGGTGGGAAGCTTTCCGGGAAGGAAAAGGCTGGAAATTAGAATGCTCTAAAAACATGAAAAATTAGCTGCGTTTTCAAAGACGTCCGCGTCTTGTTGCTAAAAGATCCTAATATGCTTATCAACTCCAACTAAACCAAAATGCATATTACTGATAAAATAAGATCTGTATCACAAAGAAAATGCCGTTTGTCTAAGAAAAAATTACCTCCTTTTGACTAGATATAGGAATGAAATGATGAGATATTGTTACTCTCCTAGAAAACAGCTAAATTTATCAGTCTTCGATTTACATCCACATACCTTGCATTTAGAAATCGTCCACCAAATACCGGAGATACAAGCTCACGAAGTCAAAATTTACAGTTCACCCAAGGTCCAGAGGCTGTGAAAAAGGGCCTAGCCATGGTTTGTAGTATGGGTGTTATCCAAAACACAAGTAAACTTTAAATTTCAGTTTTTGCTTTTGAAAAGAATCAAAGACCTATTGACAGCGCCCTGATTAAACAAAATATAATAAAGATGTGGTAGGAGTGATAAAGTCGTGTCACATCTCCAAAATAAGCATGTGTGTACTCCTTTTCCTCTTCTTTGGTACAAATTACATTTGGGATGGAATGCAATGAACGGATTGGATTTTTCGAAGGAATATTTATTTGAAGAATAACTGAAGCAATTCAAGGTATAATTCGTTTCAAGAGAAAAACTAAAGGTGAAAATTGATATTCTTTTGCAAGATGCCTGCAATCAAATCATGGCTAGGCCCTTTCACGAAACCTTTGGTTTCAAGGGCACTCCAAATTTTGACTTTCTGAGCCCATAGCTCCGGTGTTCGGAAGACGATTTCAAAATGCAAGGTATATGCATTTAAAATGAAGATCAACAAATATAGCTGTGAACTCAAAAAGTCCCGATATTTTATCTTTTCGTGCTCTTATTTAATCAAAAGGGGGTACTTTTTTGAAACACCTGGTATACAATTTTTATCAAACTACTGTTATCAAACTCCTAAATTATCAATATGCTGCTTACATAGTCTGCAGTTGCAATCAAAGTCTTTGCTATCGTTGCTGCAAAGTCCAAAACCTTCATTTACTTTCCTTTCAGATTGAAGTACAACGAGAAGAACTTAGCAAAGAACTACAGATTAGATATCAGCAACTTGAGTGAAATATTGAATTTGTAAGTTTTCAATTGAGTCATCTAAATTATTAGGTAAATAGCATAATTCTTATTTCTGCTGTTTCTCTTTACTGCTGTTTTATTCCGGCCTCACAAAACGCAAATTTCTGAAGCTAGATTTCTAAACCAGTTTTCCTAAATAGGATTTATATTCAATCCAAGAAAGATACTCCTGCACGTTCCCTGACTTGATTTTTGGCCAGGGAACTGGGCTCCGCCGTTGAGAATTAAAATAATGTGGAACAGCGCGTCTGTGGTGCCCAGTACTCTCAATGAAACGCTGTTAGGTTAAGGCAGGAATTAGGTTGGGGGTTCCCTCTTTTATATTAAAAAAAAGGATATGATAAACCGGGTGAGCCAGAAAAACGTTCCAACTTTCAAAAATTCATAGCATCAAGAGTACTTCATAGATTTGATTGATTCAAATTCCAGTTAAAAGCCAAAAGATCGAAGTATTTTTGTGATTTTTTTTTCGCTGCCTTATGAGCACTAGAAATATAAGTAAATTTTATTTTGGAAAAGTTTCATAGTTGCAAAATGACTAAAAAGGGTCTAAAACATGGATCAAATCATAAGGGGCAGTCAGACTCCTCACATAGAACAATAATTAAAATGCATTTTCGCATGGATGAGAGATATATTGAAGCTATATCTTCGGAGAAGTGAAGCGCCTGTTGCATATTGTTCTGTGTGAGGAGAGTCCTTACGATTTGATCAGTGTTATAGGCCATTTTTCAGTCATTTTGCAAACATGAAATTTCTATAACGTTGAATTTACTTATACTGCTGGTACTCTTATGCAAGCGAGAAAAATCACAAAAATACTTCGATCTTTCGGCTTTTTAAGGACAAGTCCGGGGCTGATAGAATTATTGTTTAAAAGCAACCTTACCAACTGTTGAACATCAACCGTGACTTCTTTCCAAGTTTTGATGCCTTCAACTTTCATAAATTGGTTAATGAATCTTCCTAAGTTAGGCCAAATATCGTCACCATTTTGTATTTTGTACGAATGTGCGAAGGCGCGATAAGGAGGCCAGCAATGTGAGTGGTATTATATCAACACTCGTACTGGTCAACGTGAAGTGGCGTCATATAAAATGACGTCTTTTCGCACTTCTTAGCAGATTGAAATATGTAGTTTCGCAGATCAAAGACCCATTGCTAGCCATGATCCTTTGTGGGCTGAATGAAATACAAGACAAAGCGAACTTAGGCCACAAATGACTTTCAGATAACACGAAAGTAGACTTTGGCGCCACAAAGGATCATGGTTAGCAATGGGTCTTTAAAAGAGGAAAAAATTGAAAAAAGTACTTCACACCTTTCACAACAGTGTAATCTCTTGAATAATCAACAATTATACCAACCGCGGACTTGTCCTTTGAATGGAATTTGAATCATTCAAATCCGTGAAGCCGGGCATGAAGCGCTCTTCATGCTTAGAGTGTTTGAAAGTGTGAACTTTTTTCTGGTTCACCCGATACATATATCATTAAATCAAAAACTAAAACACAATTTTGGCAAAAAATGTACCATCCATAGCCAACAAAGACAGAGTGACCGAGTTCTGGTTAAGATTTGACTAAAGAGGGGCATGAAAAGTAACGTTGGAAGAAGCTAAAGTGCCTTCCAAAACAAATCTCAGAAGATTCCAGAGAAAAAAGAATTGGCGGATTCGTCACACAAATCTTTTTTGTTCGTCAAATCACCAGGGAATTCAGGGAGTTAGAAAGCAAGCATTTCATTTTCATTTTACAATTTTTATACATGGTAAGTTTCAACGTATATAATTGATGTACAAGCTCTATTTACAAAAGAAGAGGTAAAAATTTCAACATTTTTGAATGAATCTATATATGATATAACTGAATACATCTAAGTAAAATGAAAAGTCTGGAAATGCTCAAGATCCGTCATTTTAAAGATTTCTTGAATTGGGCAAAAGATTTGGATTTCTTCGTTTTTGCATTTTGATCGTTCCAAAGTTTTGCTTCTTTTATGTACGAGAAAGCATTTTTTGGCCACATGCAGTTCTTTGAAAAAGAGGTTGAAGATCAGTATAACTGTCACGAAGCTGTCTAGCACTGATTTCGGATAATCTTTGAAACATGCTAGTAAGATATTCAAAAAGCAAGTAGTAAATGACATAGTTGTGATAAAGCAATTCTTCATCCAAAACTGTCTCACGTTAGTTAATGCTTTGAGGTATTGATTTCTTTTGAAGAACTTTTATTCAGCTGAACCTTCTCAAATATTTGCCGTTGGCAAAAAGTTTTAAGGACTTTTATCAACCAGGATGGTAATGCCAGCCAGAACATCGCCTTGTATGATACAACCAAGCATAGTTTCCCACAAGTTACCTTCATATGTTCTTAAACAAGCCAAGACAAAATGTCCTTCTTCATCTAAATAAGCTGGAACCTTCTTTTTCTTTGATTATATAAGCATTTAAAATGAGTGAGTTTCACTTCGAAGATACAGGACTGAAGAACAGCGCGTTAGGATTTCCAAGTTGTGCAGTTTAAAAGGACAACTTCATAGGCTCTCAAGGGAAGCAAATTCGAACGGAAAACAAGGAGTCTTTTTTCAAGGCGAGGTTCGGAAACAAAGGGCACATTTGCGTTGTCGTTGCAGTCGCCGTCCTAGTTGCTAAAGGTTCTTTTTGTCAAGAACAGCACTGCTTTTGTTGAAAATGATTTAACCAGTTCTTTAACTTGCTTAAATTAAACTTTAACGAAACCTCGTTTTCACCAGGATGGCTCTGAAACCTGCTGATTTGAAGAATTTTGTGTTTGATTGGGCACAGTGTTTCCGTCTCAGCGAAGTCTACTGTTTTCAGAATTTGTTTGAATTTGTTTGAATCACCAATCAAAACACTCCCTTAAACACTGTTATTGCGTTTAAGTCCAAAAGGGTAACTTAATTTGTTAGATTAACTTTTTAGAACATTCAGTTGAATGATACTTCCATGAAAGATTTTCATCAAGAAGAACTCCAAGATGTTTGACATAGCAAGTCTGTTTGATGGGAATGTTTTCAAGTTTAATACTGACGTTATCAGGCGAAAATTGACGAGGAGATTTTAAAGTCATGAAATTGCTTTTGTCAATATTTATTGACAAACTAATAAACGTCAAGCCACATTTTCACTTTTTCAGTTCCTTATCAAACACATTTTGAAGCTGATCAAGACTTTCAGCTTCACAAAAGATGTTAGTATCACCTACAAATATAAGTAGAAGGCTAGTTTTAAGGATGACAGGGTAAATCATTGAATATATTAAGAAAAGGAGGGGACCAAGGACAGAACCCTGTGGGGCCCCACAAAAAACACTGAGATAACTCGAGTTTGCTCTATTGAATGAGACACATTGTTCAAACCAATTGAGCACTGTTCCCCTAATTCCCGAGCTTAAAAAAGAGAATGGTATCATTCACAGTATCAAAATGCCCTTTGCAGATCGATATTTTTTTTTTAATATGCAGATCGATTAAAATACCACAGCCAAATTTTCTGTTTAACCAGAGCCGATTGACAGAATGACCAGCACAAAACACAAATAAGCACTAAGTTAAGGTGGCTCGCTTCTGATATAAATTTCAAGCTGCTACACACGACGGGTGGGTGTCCTATAGCTCTCGGAAATATGCTTGACAAGACAGGCCCGAACAGTTGCGTCATGAGCGATAGGACAACCAGTGTGTTGCAGTTTGAAATTTATATCAGAAGCGAGCCACCTTAACTTACTATGTTTATTTGTGTTTTGAACTTATATTTTCTTGGCATACAACCAGCTTTCACACCTATTTCGGAGATTTGAAATTTTTCTGCAATGAGCCACCTTAAATGCGGAGCCACCTTAATCGTAAAGCCCTCGCGGGAAAAAATCTACACACTGGGTCGTCTGACATGTCAGTCCTGTTTGTAAGCTGGTTTGTTTTAATGTTCACAATGCACTTGAAATGCGTCATCAAATTGTTATTATCACCAAATATCACAATTGTTCTGATAATAACAAAGTAAATCCTCACGGGGATCGAAGCCGCAACTCCGTTCTGATTGGTTGATTTCTTTTCGATTCTAACATCTTTGTCCCTTGTGGCACAAAATAACTTGTCACTGCATGCAGCAAGACAAAACAAGTTGCTAAAGTGGTAGAAGCAGGCAAAGAAGCTGTGGAGTTGAAGTCAAAAAGACTGGAAAAGTAGAGGGGAAGGTTCTCCTTCCGACATCAAACGATGAAGTTGTTTCTGGGAATCGTGCTGCTCAGCTTCGTCGCATTTGCGGCAAGTGAGAGTCCCCGGCGTCTCAAAAAAGGTAAGTTTTCGTATGTCGTATGCTCCCTGCTTCGTCGGTCAAGAATGGTCAAGCCTCTCCATCCTCGCAGTGTTGTCGTGAGGAACAATATTTCAAACTCTGGAGCGTAATTGTAAGGTTAGAACATGATTATTATAAAAAGTTTGCTTGTCCACATCAGCTGTACAGCTGCCTTAGGTTTAACCTGTATAATCAAGTCATTCATTTCTTGCTTGCCTCACACCTCTCCCCGTTCTGTTCAGTTATTTCAATCAGTTCAGTGGCGATGTGGTCGCCCTCCTCCTGTGTTGGCTGTCTACAGTTCCAGTTTTCAGTCTTCGTTGACAAATATGTCTTAATACATGGTACAATTACATACAATTAAACTTACCTAAATTAACTAAAATAATCAAAATACATGACAATCAACTAGACAACTACAAAATACATCCACGCCAGACACAGAAGAAAGTAAATAAGAGGCACAAATACACAACTTTTTATAAGAAACTTAACATTTTGACTACCCCAGTACTAGTTTCTTATAAACCAGTTTCGTAGGGTCCGTCCAGAAATCCATTTTGTCATGGATAGCAGAATTAGGCCGCTAACTTCAGATACCCCCTCCCCCTCCTCTTAAGGGATATACAAAATCTAGTGTTTACCTTTCCTCACTAGCGGTTTCATCATGATCATTAGAAACCTTCAACTGTTAACAAGGAGACCTTTAAGGTGTCCTGTACCGAATATAGAATGAGGATAGGTTTTGGAAGCAACCAATAAGACCACATCCGAATCCCATGCTCATATGTACTTAGGTATATTTGTCTAAGTAGGAGCTCTCAAATAGTTAAACCAATCAAGAGAGCCCCCTCCCCCCATCTAAGAAAAATTTATTTAAAAAGAATACAAGACCAGAAGACATCTCCAAAGAGTGAGATAATTAAAGAATGTTTCCTCAACTAGATGTGGAATTAGACCATAACCATTTACAAGGAATTCTTTCAATTTTGACTTGAAACTATTAAAGTGAATATGATGTGAAAATTTTTATTGTCAATTATTATGCATTAAACATCGCTCGTCGCGATGGTGTACTTAATTTTTTAATTTAGAGGCTTATTTCTTCAGAGAATGGGGTTGAGCAGCTCCAACTTTGCTTTGAAAAGTGGTGGCAATTCTGCGCGGTCAGACCGCTGATTACCAGGCCTCTGTGACATAAAGTGTTTGTGGAAAGAGAACACCATGCAATGCTTCATACAAAAACCATTACGAAATCTTGATTATTGGTCAGGTTTGGATTGTTTATTCGCCATTTTAACCGGTCAGAACTAAGGACTTCCACTCCTGGTTTCTTGAATACTTCAACTGCTAAATTTAAAATGTTTTCAAATATTTTTTTCTCTTGTCAATGTGGTAAAGAGTGATTTTTTTTGCAAGCTGGATGTCACGAAACCATGTCTTGCAGCAACCTTTGCATATCTAACTCACGGGTTTGAAATAACAATAAATGATAGTCTATGTTGCGAAGATTCCAGTCATTTGCGGCTTGTAAATGGTTGAATATTGGCATTTCACGGGATGAAGTCCTGCACTCTGGGGAAGGAAGCTTGACCAGACTTATGATGTCCGTGATTTTACGTGGTTCTCAATTCTCCTACCAAGAGAGTGATCAGACACCAAACTACCAGACTTGTGATTTAGTCTGATAGCATTCAGTAAAGAAATCAGCACTTACCAAAGCAAAGTTTCTGTAGTTTCAGCATGTCTCTGGACCTCATGAAACTTTGACAAATGCGATTTCAGTGAAATAAATGTATTCCAGTCAAGTGCCAACCAGACAGAATGCACATGGCCTAAACCTGTAGACCCTCTCTTTCACAGCATAGCCATAGTTGACCAAACAAGAGTCAAACTACTGTTGGCCTGAATTCTTTACCTCCCTTCGTACGACCTGTCCACTTGAGACACTGTACAGCAAATGTTTTAAGTCCTTCTGCCAGCAAAGCTGTCTGTTTGTACTCTGTTTGCAATGGTTTGAAACTTGAAATCATTAGGAAACCAAGCAAGCAGTTGTGATGAAAGGATGAGCTCATTCCCATTGTACTTTCATTGTTTTCTCTGAGTCGGAGTCAGTTAGTCACAATCCAATATCCCCAGTGGTTGAATATGATACTACTTCTTTCATCAAAAAGGCGTTCATTAAGTGCCAATTTGTGGAATTCAGGTGTTCAAAAGACATCAAGTAATTGCGAAAATAGTGCGAAAATAAAAATTCCATGGCATTTAAATCATGGAGGTTTTCTGTAGGGTAACAATGAGACCCTAAAACCCTTGACTACAGTACTATCCTTTGATATGCAAGTATCTCTTGTCATCCTACCCAGACACTTTACGTCACAAGTCCAAAGACTTGACCCAGATCCCCAGACACTTTTTTGTGAAGAAATTTGATTTTCAAAAGGCTGTAACTAAAAAACAGTTCAGTTTTGAAAAGTTTAATATCGAAATTCGAAATCAGCACATTCAAATTGATGTTTTTCATCAATAAAAATTTTTGCGTCACATTCACTTTAAACAAAACTGACCTTTTAATAAAGGTGGGTATGCCATTCCAAAGACAAAGTTTAGCACCAAAATACTTCATCTAAAATGTATTTCTTATGGATTGAAAAATGTCCACCTCTAGCTGCCTGATAAATTTCATGACTGTGAACAGTATCACTAAGCTGAAAGTAGTTGTGAAAGTGAGTGAGTGTTTCATGGGTGAATCACGTCTTTCAGTTTAAGAATTTTTAAGAAAAAGATCGGTGTTGAGGGAGAGAAGAAAGGCTGAAATTTCAGGAAATACAGTAGACCAGAGTACTTTTTTGCAACAAGAGGAACATCTGAAGATACAAGAGTGTCATAGGAGAGACCCTAAGTTGATGAACCATAACTCAGAAAGGAAGAGAAAATGGAGAAGTAAAGATTTTTCAATGTGTCAAGAGGAAGAGATGTCTAATCTTAGAAAAAAATCCTATACATACTTGAGAGTTTCTTAGTAAGTTCAGAAATATGAAATTTCCACAAAAGGTGCTTGTCCATCAGTACACCTAGGAGAGGCCCCCTCTCATAGTACCCCTGGATAACAAATTCATGTGTTGATTTTTTGTTTTTCACGCCATCACGGACTATAAAGCGGCACTTTCACGTTCATGCTGCAGAAATTTAAGAATGCGCCAGATAGATATTTCTACGTAAATACATAGCTGGCGAAGACACACAAGGGAAAGCAGGGTAATTTTAACATGGATTTGAAAGTTTCGGGTTTCGGAGCCAAAACTGTGACTGGAATGAGATAAATAGGGGTCCAGGGGCTTGCCCCGGAAAATTTTTGGAGCATTCGTCTTCTAGGACATCGAAAAACGCCGTATTGTGGAAATTAAAGCCTGGTAACCTATCCTTTGCTTCTTAGAAAAAGTCAATTTTCGTTCCAATAGACTGCATCTTTTACTTTGTCGGTAGCAATTTGAGTAGTACCATGTATTGTTTTTAGGTAACTATTATTATCCAAGACTTTCTAGGAGACAAATATCTTTATTTGGGGTAGATTGCCAGGGAATGGAGTAAGAATTGAGACAGTCTGGGTACGAAAATCTTTAAATTTGTAGATAGCTTATTGTCGTCAGATGTATATATTTTTATCCAATTTATTTGTAAATAGTTTATTAGGTACTTTGATTTGAACAGGGCCAAATTGTAAAACAATATACTTATTGAATTTGTACCCTGTATAAATATGTTTAAGATATGAAATATGAAATATATGTTTAAACATGAATGGGGGTCCGGGGGCTTGCCCCCGGAAAATTTTTTGACACTACACCCTCCAGAATGACGGAAAACAGCAATTCTTTGTGAAATTTGAAGACGCAATCACACGCTTTAAGAGTCCATTTCACGAAATAACGACCAAATTTTTGGCAAATCACGCTGCACAACAGAGTCTTCTATCACAAATTCACAAGTCAAAAATATCAAAATCACGAAATCACGCGCCCAAATTAGCCAAATAATGCTTCACGTACAAATATGGGGGGGGCGTCCTAGGAATTTGACATGTCTAGATCTGGTCACAGAATTCTTACCAAATTTAGTCAGGATATGTTCACGCAATTTCTTTCTTGGGAAGTAAAATGCAACATAGTTTTTTTTCAACATATATTCAATGCTAATTTATTAACTTCAAGCCAGGATTTTACTTTTAGCAGCTCTTCATTTATTTTACATAGAAGTTTAGTAATATTTCAGTTTCAGATAAATATTTGTATCATCTGCAAACCAAAAGAAAAAAGGAGTTTTGATACACATTTGGCAGGCCATTGATGTAGATTAGCGGTAGTAATGGGCCAAGCACAGATCCTTGAGGAGCACCACAAGTAACTTTACTAAGATTAGAAGAATGATTATTGATTGAAACATACTGTAGTATTCCAGTAAGATAAGACTCGAACCACTATAGTGATGAGCCTGTTATTCCATAATGATCAAATCTCTGTAGTAGGATGATGTGGTTGAGAGAATCAAACGCTTTTTGCAGGTCAAAAAAGATTTCACAGTCAACTCTCTTAGAGTCTATTATTGTAGATTTTATTCTCTGGAAAGGTGTGGATCAAGCACTTTCAATAATTTAACTGGAATACTATTTGGCTCAGAAGATTTACAGAGATCTTTTGTTCAAAACAATAGAAATAGGGATTGCTTTTTAACTGAAACAATAGCTTCGCCCCAATGTTAACTCAAATATCCACCACTGTTTATGATATCTTTATGACTTGATACACCTGGTGACAGATGGGGATATCACCAAAGCCGGAGGAACTTTATGAGAAAAGGTGTTTTGGTCAGTTGTCAGTTTTGGGACACTGATACTGAATAAGGATTTTATACCAAAGGGTGTGTTGGTGTTTAGCCTCAATTTCAGTTTTAAGCCTTGTTTTTGATGTATGTGTACGTGTGTTTTTGTGGGTTTGTAATTTTTGCCCTTCAAAATTAAAGTTTAAAAATAATTACAAGATCTAAGGAATGAAAAGATCTAATTACAATATTTATATACAAGAATAGATAATTTATTGGCAAAAACATTAAAAATCTATTTAAAAACACTCCAGTTTAAAATGGCACTGATAACATAGCATTAAAAGGTCAGTGCCACTTTGTTCCCATAATGGTCCTTCCAGAGGTGTCTTGGCAAGGAAAGTGCCTGGCCTATGAAGAAGAAGAAGAATAAAAAATGGTCTCAGAAACTAAGAGGAATGCTGCATCTTCAAGATTGTTGATGGAAAGTTCTGTTGCAGCTTTCAGGATCTTAGATATAATACATATTGGTTATTTTCCTGAGATCAGAGGTCTTTAAAGAATTGGTCCTTAATCTGTTGCTTGAAGCTGTTGACATTACTAGCAGACTTTAGGACAGAGTGTAGAGTGTTCCACATTTTGGGTCCGAGATATGAGAGACAATTTTGCCCTATGTTAAGGCGGCATTACACTATCATATTCACATAAAATTTGCTCCACATTTTTCTGTGATCATAAAATATGATAGTGTAAAGCGCCTTAAATGTTGCTCGTAGTTGCGCGAAAACGTCTTTGACCTACGAAGAGAAAAGTAAAGAAAATTTTGTTTTCTATTGAGGAACCTGAGCCTTCCATTGATTTTACCGAGGGTCCTGGTTGCCATTATCTCACTAGACATGTTCTCATAAAGAATACAACCCAGTTACATCACAGAAGTATATATTTTTAATTTTGATGTCACCACTTCTGATGTTCAGTTTCATAATACTGGTTCGTTAATTTTTTTCTTGAAAATCGTAAACTTTCAATAAACAAAAAATTTGCTTTGGTTAGAGTTGGTGCTACTAAAGCAGATAAAGAGTGCTGAGCTCAAATCACTCAATTTCAAAGACAAAAGACAGACTTTTTGCGTCATAATCATACCAAGTCTTGCTTTGAAATTAGGCCAAATGAGCTGAGAAGAATGCATGAAGCATGAAACCTTACTCGTTGCATTCAATTGATGCTTTCCTATCAAGTATTTGCTGCACGAGGAAACACTGGACCTCTGATTATGGTTTAAGTCGATAGCATTTCATCAATGTATGACCATCTGGCATCTTCTTCAGCAAAAAGTACATAAGATATTAAAAAGCAATGCTTACAACTAACAAACTACGCAGAATTTCTGGATATATTTCTGTACATATCATTCAACATCTTCTAGTTTTACTTTTGAGCCTACATCACTATCAATGCTTGCAAAATCTGTCAGGGGATGCCAGTGTAGGTGTACCGTGGTACCATAGGGGTGGTACCTGGTACAAGGTTCTGCAAAGGTGGTAGAACCTGGTACCAAAAATAAGGGTACCTGTACCCAGCCTGTATGGGTCGTTACTGATAGCGATCTTGTCGATGGATGTTTTTGGAATTCCAAAATCAAATTTTAAGCTCTAAATGGTACAAACAGTGACACGGGTACGACCGTCAGTTAAGCTTGGTATAGTCTTCCCCATTGGTTTCAAAAGGAACTGATGTAGACCTATTTTCAGAATTCCTCATGTTGACGATAGACTACACTTTGTTCACTATCAGTTGCTCTCTCTTTCCCCCAAAATTCTTGGCACCCATACCTTAAATTTGGGTGGAACGTGATCCCTTATGTGGTGGTGCCGTTACCAAAGTCTCCCCCCTGTCACCCCCCTCTCGATGCTCTATTTATCTCTTTATTGGGTTTCTGAAGTGCCATCACAAGAAAAAATCATTTAGAGGCCTGCAAGTCAGTTCCCTCATCGAATCTTCTTCCAAAATAGCTCTCTTCTTGCTTCCTCAACATTATTCGCCCTTCCTTTTATAATAAAATGTCTTATTTCATGTACTCTTTTCTGGAATGGTCCTCAAACGGTAGACGAGTTTCCTTGAGTGCATTTTGATTTAATCTCATTTTAGATTATATATTCAGTACATCTATTGAGCATGGAAAGCATTGATTTGATCATAAATAGCGTAAATGACATACTTTTAGGGGCAGAAATTTTCGCGGGCAGAAAGTTTCGCGAGAAGAAAAAATCGCTAAATTAAGGGCATAAGCTTTCGCGAATGACGTCTTTTCCCGCAAATTTCGCGACGAAAACGTTCGCAATCGAGAAAAAAGATGCATTTTCGCGTGAAAAACTTTAGCGACTGAAGAAAAGTGAGGAGAAAACACAATTTTCTATTCATTTTCAGTACTAGTCACAGTCACGGTAACAATTTACAAGGTTTTATATCCCAAGAAAGTAAAGATCGGGGTGATTAAGGAACAACAACGCAAAAACTTGAAGAAAGCAAATAACTTGGATAGAAAAAACTTTTGCGAGTCGAGAATTTTCTGTAATTTGGCGAGCAAAAACTTTCGCGAATCTTGAATTTAGATTATGTCTTGGCAGAAACTTTCGCGAAAAATCCCGAAAAACGCGAAAATCGCGAAGTTTTTGCCCGCGAAAGTTTCTGCCCCTAAAGTATATAAAGTCATTGCCAGTTGAAGATGAAAGCATTTAGGCTTGATAGAGAAGGGCCTTATTCGCGATCTTGGCTTGGAAGGGATTGGCTTGATAGACAGTAATCAGGATTTCAATTTTTACAGAGCCTATCAGAAGAGCACCGTTCATTATTAGACCGATGGACCAATCAACATTTTATGCATCCCTTGGACAAAGCATGAAAATTGAATGTGAAGCAGTGGTATTCGGGCCTCAATCGCATTTTCAGTTGCTTCAAGTGAAGAAGGCTGATTCAAATAATGGCAGTGGCTTGGTTAAGGTGGTAAAAAAACCCACGAAATTTCAAATAACTGAAAGTGAAAGAGGGAGTAGGAAAACACAAACAGCTATCATCGAGTTTGATGATATTTCAAAGAAAGATTTTGGCGAATACACTTGTATGGTTGGTAACTCAATAGGTTTTGCAGCTACCTCATTTACTATTAAGAAGAAACCATCAACAAGAAGTGGAGTTAAGCAAGAGCCAGGTACATTGGAGGTCATCTGCATTCTATTTTCGTATTTTTAACGGCATTTGGCCATCAAGATCAAAACCTCAACCACTCCCCTTAACCAGTGCCTTAATGACCTGCTGCTAAAAGTGCCTCTGACTAGCCTGTTCAAAATACAAGGCTAAACTTGGCCCTGTACGGTCCAAATTGTAGCCTTGTAATGGCATTGTGCTCTTTTTATGACCTTGTCTCAACCTTTCAAGGAAATATATGAGGCTTCTACCAGTAAGATTCCAAATTACAACCAGCCTAAAGGAAGGTTTTCAAACGGCTAAGATCTACCCTGTGCTAGCCTAGCTTAAAGAAATTGGTGTTTTTCGAGGCATTTACTAGGTTGAAGCAAAGCTTGCTAGCGTAGGACAAGGTTGACTTGCCACAAGTCTTCGTTTCCGTCAGTTTCGTAGTCATGAGATGTTCGTACCGCGCCGAAGGCGCAACGAGTGCGAGGCGGCGGAGGAGGGGAAGAACGAACGTTCTCCCCTCCTCCGCCGCCTCGCGCTTCGCGCTCGTTGCGCCTTCGGCGCGGTACGAGCATCTCCTGCCTACGAAAAAGACGGAAACGAAGACTTGCGGCAAGTCAAAGGACAAGGTTACTTGTAAGTGGCTTTCACATGGCCTTGTATTTTCATACAGGAGCATAATATGGTGTAAAGGCCTACGATTTCTTAACATCCTAGGTTAAAACCCCATCCTTGTTATCGACCCGCCGTTTTCATATGAATACGGAACAGAACCTATCCGTTTTACATTGCTCCGCTGTAAAAGAGGAGCTTTTGGAAAACGCTAATGAAAACACACAAACTTGAAATCGGTGCGTTTTGAAAACGATCCGTTTTCAGAGGGTACTAACAGATTCTTTGTTTCGAAAAAAGGAGTATGTTTAGGGAATCGCAGCCAGAATATGAATTTTATTGCAAGTGTCACGAGGAACAGTTTCAATTTAATTACCTTCAGGATGACATGATATAAGAGACGACGAATCCAAATGAAATTATTAATGGCGAATCCAAGTCGAAAATCGACAAGCCAGTAGTTAAGATACATCCATGTTTATTTTCATTTCATTTTATTCTTATTTAGACACAATACCCTATCAGCATAACAAAGTAAATATAAATATTAATAATATCAAGAAAAAATAAAGCTGCTCTTCCAAGGGGTTGTGTTTGTGTCCCTCTACCTCAAGAACTCCCTCAATCTTACTTTGAAGGAGCTCAATGAGGTAGAGTAGAGTCTTGTATTTGCTTTGGAATCTCGTTCCAGGCACTTGCTCCCTGGTATCCAAAAGACTTTTTGCAGTACTCAAGACGAAGCCGAGGAATTTCGAAATCATCAATTTTTCTTGTGTTATATCTCGAAATATTCGACCTAGGAGTGAATTTATTTTTGAGGTTCTCTGGGCAGAGTCCATTGTTTATCTTGTATGTAGTAATTAGCCTGTCATATTTTGTTAGATTGCGTACATCGAGCCAATCACATACCCAGCGATCTTTGTGCCTTGCGCATTCAATTGGTCTGCGTGCCCTGTTTTGCAGCCTCTGTAGGGATTCCAGTTTTGTGTTTGACAGACATCCCCAAATGACACTGCAATATCTCAGATTGCTTTCAATCAATGCTCGATAAACAGTTGCCAATTGTTTCTGGTTGTTTTGCCTCATCCAGAATGAAACAAGATCAAGCTCGCCCTTTATCTCATTAAAGAGCTCGTTGATCTCATTTGAGGCATAAGAAATGCTCGTGTCATCCGCGTACATATTTGGTTTAGATTTTTTCAAACATTTTTCAAAATCATTCATATAAATGATGAAAAGTAAGGGACCCAAACACGACCCCTGTGGTATTCCACACTGTACTAAACGCTTGTTTGACGATTTACCTTCTACATAACAATATTGCTCTCTCCCGGCAAGGTATGAAGTGAACCAACCGTATGCAAGATCGGTGACTCCATAGGCTGATAGCTTTGACAACAGAACATCATGGTCGACGGTATCAAAGGCTTTTTTTAGATCTAAAAATACGCTTAAGTTCGTTTTTTGCTCGTTGATATTCCTGAACCAAGTCTCTGTTATGTTCATTATCGATGTTTGCGTGTTATGTAATTTACGGAAGGCGAATTGGTTGTCTGAAAGAAGACCGCAATCTTTCATATGTTAGCGTCAATCAGTAGTTAAGACATTATTGAATAAATTAAGACATGAAACATGATCAAGTAATTGTTTCGAAAAGGCATTAACAACACCATTTTGCTGGAGCGATGTGAACGCCTATCGTTTTCATGGCGTATTAGCTAGTTTGAAAACGGAGCTATTTGAACGGGCAGCATTTCATCAACAAAAACGGACAGAAACGAAACGGAGCAGTGTGAATGTGCAGTCCTTTTGCAACTTTTCAATGTCTATAAATTCCCTAGGATAAATCATGAGCTCCCGTGATAACCATGTCAAATTAACAAAGATGTTTCACAAATACAGAACTTTCCTTAACGTTTTGCTTTCGCTTCATTATCATTTAATTTTTCGGAGAACTGAGACAAAAAGAGACGTTTTTATAGGTAAATTGGCGAGCTCGTCATGCACAGCCAAGCTAGACTATGCTGAGAAATCAAACAACGCTACTGCTATCAACGATCAGATATGCCCTTCAATTAATGTACCACTTCGATTAACAGCCTCGTTTGGGAAATTATTCAAAATTCTTTCATGTGAAATTTTGGAGGCCAAATTCAGATTTAGCACCCAAACTTTAATCTAACCCCAAGTTTTCATGTTGCTAGCAGTCGTGGGCTGAAGTTTATGGTGACGTAAAGTTTGGAAATCTGTAAGGGATTTGACCGTGAAAAATGACTCGGGGTGTAAAGTTTCACCCCGAACGATTTTTGACGGTCAAATCCCTTATAAATCTTTGAACTTTACATTGTCATAAAATCAACATCACAAATGCCAGCAGGCTAAAAACACGAGACTGGACTAGTGTTTGGGTGCTAAATCCGAATCTAGGCTCGGAATTTTCATAAGAACAATAGGAACAAATTTTGACAAATTTCCAAAACGAGGCTGCTTAATCGAAGTGGTGTATTCTAAAATTTATCTGTTCCTCAGAAATCAAATGATCGAAAATGGGAAAATTAACCTGAGTGTGTATAGGCTTAGGCCGAGATGAATAACTGTCTGGTTACTTTCATTTATTTCGGGGTATTCGAAAGGGAATGTCGCAAGCATGCGTGCAATGAACACACGAGGGAAAAGGAGGGAAAGCGAAATGTCATTTCATTTCAAAACAATAAAATCCTACAAAAACAAAAGTAAATATATTTCTTGAGAATTCTTAAGAATTGATAAGCATTATCACTTACGCGTTTGTTGATAAGAAACTCGGATACAGCAATAGTAGAAGACCTTTCCTGAATTTATCAGGGAGATCTCTGCATTTAATGCTTAAAATCTCTTAATCTGGTTCATATTTTGTGATCATGTGAATTTTCAATTAGTGACATACCAGTGGCACACACTTGTGGGGAGCGATTGGCCCAAATGCTGGCTAGGGCAAAGTCTTTTTGTTTAAAAACAATAGAAATCAACAGTACTTTTAACTGAGACAATAGCTTTGCCCCCAGTATTTGGTATAGCGTGTGTCATTGTCTCCAGTGCTGCTGCAGATAATGTTTTTTGGCATATAGGATGTCAGTAAATAAAAGAGACCATCTTGATGCAGATTATTTT
The DNA here is from genome assembly GCA_964019985.1 of Aurelia sp. 4 Dawson et al 2005. NCBI lineage: Eukaryota > Metazoa > Cnidaria > Scyphozoa > Semaeostomeae > Ulmaridae > Aurelia > Aurelia sp. 4 Dawson et al 2005. Next base: position 33,297,893 of record OZ026492.1, on the reverse strand, counting down.
CTTCTAGTTGATTTTTTTATGACCGGAATACTCATTGCTTGAATATGTTTTGAATTATCTGGAAGTCGTTTCTGGCCTTTTTATTATTATTATTATTATCATTATCATTATTATTATTATTATTATTATTATTATTATTATTATTATTATTATTATTATTATTATTATTATTATTATTATTATTATTATTATTATTATTATTATTATTATTATTATTATTATTATTATTATTATTATTATTATTATTATTATTCTTATTATTATTGATTTATTTAAAGTAGGCAACATACAAAAATAGCTATAAAACAAGAGCTAATTCAGGCCTACTATGTAAAAAAGTAAAATTTGTAAAAAAAGAATACATAAGTTTACAGATATTTACAATGTTTCCATATTTACAATGTTCTTTTTCCCCTGTATTTACAAAGCAGTAAATTTAGATCGGTTCAAGAACCCGACCTGAACCACGAAAGGTCTACATAGTCTACAATTGCGTTCTACCCCTTTCCAGACTTTGATTCTCCTTTTAAAGCTGGAAAGGGTTTCTGACTGCTTTATGTCATTGGGAAGTGCCTGCCATAATCTACACCCGCGAAACGATATCGTAACCAAGCCATTGCACGTAGGCCTATGTCCTATTGGTTGTGCCTCTCGTTCAATGCACAAGGTTTTAGTTTTTGTTAGGTTTTTTGTGTGTATCAAAACGAGAATCAAAAAGGAAGGAACTTTCACAAGAAGAAACTTTTGCGAGTTGGATTGGAAAAATGCAAATTTTAGTATAAAACTTTTGCACATTGGCCAAATTAAGATATTTTACAGGACGTCCCAAAAGAAGGTTCCCCGTTTGAACGGTTCCGGAATAACAACCATTGTCCATTTGTGAATTAAATAGCAGTCACTAGCTCAAAGGCCAATTTGGATCCACATTATTGTTTCCTATTTTCCGGCTTATCAAAAGACCTCCAAAAATGAATTTTCCACAAGTCCTATGCTGGAGAAACCCTTAAAAATATGACAAGTCTAGCAGTGGAGATATGTTCCATTCCTTCCATGTTTTACATCACAGGTCTGAAGGAATGCAACCAAAGGGGGCGGAGAATGGTTCAGTAATGTTTGCACAATTCAATAATACATACAAATGTACTAAGATTTAATCATACCTGATATTTAACTGTGTTAAATTTCTCTTGAATCCTCTATTGATGACAAAGACTCCAATCGCTTAGGCTACAAATTCTGTTGATACACAACACAACAGAATTTCAACAAAACAGAATTTGCGGCCTAAGCGATTGGAGTCTTCGTCATCAATAGAGGATTCAAGAGAAATTTAACACAGTTAACTAGCAGGTATGATTAAATCTTAGTACATTTGTATGTATTACTGGATCGTGCAAACATTACTGAACCATTCTCCGCCACCTGTGATGCAACCGCTTGTCAATTTCGCATATAAGTATGAACACTCTGCAATACCATGGGTCGCAGGAAACCAAGTAATTATTAAAAATGTAAACGCAAACATACCTGTGTCTCTATCGTGGCTTCTTCTGCCTTTCTTAGTTTTTCTTTGCTTCCCTGCCTCAGCTCAACCTATTGATTCAAGTCTGCAATGGCCTAATTCAGCTTCTCTGCAAAAGCGAGGCTGCCCTCGTTTGCGGTAAACTGAATTAGGTCATCGTGACTTGAATCAATGGGTTGAGCTGAGGCAGGGAAGCAAAGGAAAGCCATCAAGAAAGGCATAAGAAACCACGATAAAGACACAGGTATGTTTGTGTTTACATTTTTGACGATTACTGCGTTTCCTGCGACCCATGGAAATACGTGAAAGTTTGGACCTTGTCTTGTGCAACACACTCTTAGTTCCAACTTTAAGCGGAATCGTGCTTTTTTATGGACCAAACAGACAAATATGATTTCTCGTGGGTCTCTTTATGAACTTTAAGCTTCGTTCTGTTGGAATACAGTTAAAGAAAGAGAATTACCGTGGATTCTGAGGTCCAGGTTTAACGATTTTATTGATATAGCAGTTTTAGCTTTTTCTTGAGCATGTCAGGTATTCTGTTTTTCAAAAAGTAATCATGGAAAATCAATGCGCGCAGTTATGGAAATGAAATAAATACACGGATTTAAATTGGGCAATGTATAAGAGATTTCTTAATTCATGATTTTTATCAAATAAAACGCACTTTTACTAAAATAACAGCCAAATAGGGAAACTTTTTTGGACACCCGGTAGTTTGCAAATATCCAATTTTACAACGTGTAAAGTCTTCCTGGATCATTCAACGATTCTTTGTTTGCAGAATGATTCCAAGTTATTGATTGCCGGTTAGAGATCAGTGGAATGTCGATCTTTGATTATTTAGATATTTGATGCTATACTTTAGGAAATTTCTTGGAAATAAACTATCCCAATTTTCACATTTAGGGAAGTTTGCAGGATAACCTTCCGCAAGTTTCGGCCAAAAACGTGCAAACGCGAAAGTTTCTTCCCTCGCTGTATGTAGTGTGCCTTTGCCGTGCTCGAGCGTCCTGCTTATATGTTGTGTGTTTTTCCTAGAGCTACACAAAATCCTCAAGAATAGGGCATCAAGGCTTGGCAGAGTTGCTGTGAGTATGAAGTAATTTTCATAGCGTGTGTAGACTTATGGCCTAGTGCCTCTTGATTACCTGTGCTATTTGACTTGATGATGGCACTTCGGTTAACAGAGACTCAAAATATTACTATGAAAAATTTGGCCCTACATAGGCCCAAACTGTGCGATTCTTATAGTACCAATCAGATTGTGAGATTTGGCGAAGAAAAATGCTGTCGAATTTTCAATTCGAACTTTGCAGTTGACTAGATACTTAATGAAGTTGCTGTGGCAGGTAGTTGAAAGTTTCTCTGGTTTGTTTTGGTCTTATAAACATGAAAAATGTAGCGTTGAAAGACTCATCTTGTACTCATCAGGTAAGGTGAGCTTCCTTCTTCATCAGATCTGTACCAAGTTTCGTTGATTAAATATCTGCTTGAAGTGGTTTTTATCGCATTTTCTTTCTGAGGAGTGATCGTTGAACACAGCTAAAGCAGTCGTTCGATCATGATTCGATCGATCGAATGCAGAAGATATAAGGTCAGTTTTTTCACTGCTTCATTATGAGTCCCTGTTGAGCAAAGTTTTGATTTCGACATGTAAAGGACTGTTTAGAGTTGCAAATAAAATCAAGGTGGAGAGAATTGAAATAAGAGAAATAAGAGCAATGAAATGATACATTTGACAACCGGATTTAGAAAAATTGCATCCTTTTGACACCCGGCGTTAGAAAAAAGACGCGAAAATGATACCCGGGAAGGAGTGCACACCCCGTCAGCAAAATATACTAGGTACCCCATCCCGGGGCCCAGTATTCCTGGTGCTTTGGATCTTTAAAAGTGGAAGTTTTTTCTCACCCAGCAGGTGAGTACATTTTATGCCTCCTAACCGGCTGCACCAGGAAAAGTTAAGGCGTTTGAAAAATAGAAGGGACTTGGGATTTGGATCGAGCGTCCAAAATCTGGTAAATTTGTGAAGGACAACAAAAGAATCACCCCCTTTCTCAGTACAAACACTGCGGGCTGTGGCAAAAAACACTTTTCAGAGACTTGATCGACGATAACTCTGCTCAAACTGAGTTACAAATGTTCCTATTATGTTTAGTTTGCCTTTTGGCCTTGTTTCCCTTGTTTTCTTTCATTATTAGCTGATCTTGTGATGAAACAGTTAAAGCTCAAAGGGTGCGAGTATGCAAGGGTTTTATTTTGCGAATTGCAAATCGAAGTTTGCTGTTTTCAACCGTTGTTACACAGTTGAAAGAAAAGTCAGCTGACACTAGATGAAAATAGCGAGAATCAAAGCAAAAACACCAGCAACAATTGCTTTTGTCCAAGATGAACCTCTGCTAACTCACTCTTGGTAAATTTCTCGGTAACAAACTCTCTGAAAAGGCTTCTGAAACCTAGGGTGTGTTTGATTGGTAATTCCAAACCTACCACATTCTGAAAACGATAGACTTCGCAGACGGAAACACAGTGCCCAATCAAACACAAAATGCTTCAAAACAGCAGGTTTCAGATTCATTCTGGCGAAAACGAGGTTTCCAGTTGAAAAACACGAAGACGAGTCCGGTGCTTAACAACAAAGATTGAATTAACCCAATTACCATAGCAGCAAGAGCAAATTTGTCTCGCTTTCAGAGTTTCGCAAATGAAAACAAGAATCTCTCCAAAGTCTGCCAAACCTTCCGCTTGTTGGAACAGAAGGCTCGGCAGGCCTTCGAAACCTGCCAAACCTACCGTTTTCGGAATTTGGTAGCCAGTCAAACACAAATTCGGAGTCTTCCAAATCTACCGTTTTCATACATAATTGGCACCAATCAAACACACCCCTAGAGCAATTTCTTACCCGAGCAAGCAGTGTTATACGGAGGATGGGTTCGTGCTTTTGTTTTCCTTCAAAACTTTTGATTTTGAAGAAACCAGATTTTGATGCTCTATCCAGACCTGCTTTTTAAGAAATACAAAAAGGTCTATTCAGTTGAAAGTGTAGGGCAAGACTCAAGCTCTATGCTACATATGCCAATAATATCACTCCAATGCTTTGCCACTCCTTGCAGTGCAACAAAGGCTTTCAAACCTGCAGAAAAGCGTCAACTGACAAGGAGTCGATGAAGGTTTGCCGAAATTTGTTGAAGGAATGCAAGAAAAAGGTTATGGAAATGATACCAAAGATAGGACAAGTGAAACCAACTGGCAAACAAGGTGGTCGCAGACAAGGAGGACGCAAACATGGGGTAGATATATCAAGATTTGAAATATTTGTCTGTTGTTTTCTGTTATTTTCTAATTCATGTCATTCAACCTTGGGGGGGGGGTATCTCGACCTATCATCTGACGGGGACGTGCCATTTTGGCCGAAAAATTGGTACCCATAATTCCGTAAATTCTGGTTGATTTTAGGGTCATAATTCCGCAAATCGAATGAAAATCCGGGCCATAATTCCGGAAATTATGAAAAATCCCCTGAAAAGGACACCCATAATTCCGTTAAATGTCTACAAATTCCGTAACGGTTTGAAAAAAGTACCCCTGAAAAATGGCACGTCCCCGTACCATGAAAAGTACTAAGTTACCCCCCCCCCAAGTATTCAACTGATGGTGGCTGCCAGGTGAGTCAAAAAATTTTTACGCTTTGGGCTGGCTGTGGAATAAAAGTATGTGACCGATATTCAAAACTGAAATGTTGATCTATCAGTCAAAGCTGAACTTAGATGAGAAAATAGACCTTTTAGCTATTCTACAAAAGAGCCTGGATCGAGCGATATTTTTATACAATTTTATACGCGAGGTTCGATAGAGTGGCGTTAGAGCTTCGATTGCAATTGTGCACGTTCGAAAATTCTACAAATTGTAATGAAATATCGTTCGACCCACATTCGTTCTCAGAATAGCTAAAGGTCGATTGTGTTATGGTAATATCCCTCATCTTATAGACGCCATAGACCCAGAAATTAGGAAAATGCCGGTAAAGGACCTGTTTGGGATCAAAAATTCCACATTCCATTCTAGTCAATGGTTTACCTTCTACTGAAATTCGAAATTGATATCTCAAACTGGTATGTCAACTTAAATACCACATAAATCATGGACCAGAATGGAGCATGGAATTCTTGATTCCCATTCAAACCCCTTACATGTATTTTTCTAATTGTTGGGTCTTAAAGATGTGTCACTTACCAAATAAGAATTTTCTCTTCTAAGTTAGCCTTTGACTGATAGATTAACCCTTTCACCCCCGGAAGGGCCATATGGCCCAACGGTATTCATTGAGAACTGCGAATTTTTCAGGGGGTAAAGCATTTGGAATTTTGATTGATTTGAAAGGTTATGCACATTGCATTTATCTATTGCTTACTGAATCACTGATTATAATACCCCCTGGAAAACGACAATATACATTAGGTTTTCCTGTTAAGCTTGATTTTAGCCGGGCGTTGAAGGGTTAACATTTTAGTTTTGAGTTTCGATCAAACACGTTTTATTCCATAGCCCGCCAAACGGGTAAACTTCCCCCGGGGGGGGGGAAGTTCAACAGGCGGGTGACGGGGGGTTGCCATTCGATGTCTGAAATCACACCCTAAAATTTATGAATTTTCGCGACAACAATACCCCAAAATTTACAAGCCATTGAAGATGTATACCCTAAAATTGTCGCAACTATCCAAAATTTTAACCAAGTAAGTGAAGTTTTATCAAAATCAATACCCTAAATCAATACCCTAAAGAGTTACTTTTCTAAAGGAGACTCTAAAATTTATGACTCCCTATGATTTTACCAAAAATGATACCCCAAAATGTTTACTTTCTGCTCAAAAAAAGGCACCCACAAAATGGCACATTTGGTACCAGCATATATGGTAGTTGCCTCCTGGGCTTGGCTTTTTTTTACTCATCCAATACATCCATCTGGTGAGCCAAAAATAGTTTACCCGTTTATGGCATAAAGACTATATGGCTGATATTCAAAATTGAAATGTTAATCCATTGGTCAAAGGCTAACTTATATAGGCAGATTAAGGGGTTTGATTTTGGCGCATGATTTTTTTTTTACATTAAACTATAAATTAAATGCAATTGTCAGTTTCAGAAATAGGATTTTAATTTCAATAGCAAGTAAATCATGGACCAAGGTGTAAATCATGGACCAAGGTGAAACATAGACTTCTCGTTCTCATACATGCCCCTTAGCCCTTTCACCACCGGAAGGGCCATATGGCCCAACTGCATTCATTAAGAACTGCGAATTTTTCAGGGGGTAAAGCATTTGGAATTTTGATTGATTTGAAAGGTTATGCACATTGCATTTATCTATTGCTTGCTGAATCACTGATTATGATACCCCTGGAAAACGACAATCTACATTAGGTTTTCCTGTGAAGCTTAATTTTAGCCGAGCGTGAAAGGGTTAGAGACATTTTGCTAATTTTGGGGCAGTCAAGATCAGTGATTCTATCAAACAAAATTTTCTCATCTAAGTTTATTAGCTTGTAAGAAAACCTCCAAAGGGCTTCCTAGACTAATGAAAGGTAGAAATTGAACGAGATATAAACATAAGAACATGGAGAACCTATCTGATATTCTGAAACAATGAAATAATAAAGGAATAAAGATTTACTGCAGCAACTACCAAAAATTTTTGAGGGGGCCATGGCCCCTCTGGACCCCCTGTATCTCGGTCCTTATATATCATTACAAAGCCTGCCAGGGCTTACCATTATTGACTGGTAAATAGAATGTTGAACATGTATCAAAACAGAATCAACATCCACAGCTTGATAGTGCCGCTGCTCTGAAATCTTACGAGTGGTGGAGAAGGGTCCCTGAGCAGGAAATGAGCTATCTACGTGTGATCTTTAGACCCCTGTACAGACCATTTACATTGACAGTATTTCACATGCAATAATTTAGCCTACGCGTAGACCCATTATTCCAAAAGAAGAAAGGATCTACGAAACAAAGAGCACAAGCTTGCTACTAGGTTTCTGGATTTCTAGAAACTTGATTTATGTAGTCTTTGTTTAGATGCCCTTCAAAGATAATTTGAACAGAGGATTAGAATTATTAATTGGGTGGCTGTAGCAAGCCTTAGCTATTTGTTTCGTTCACCCTTGCTTCTTTTGGAATAATGGGTCTACGCTTAGGCTAGCAAGAACTCAGCTTAAAATCACTGGCACGCTTGTATCCGCGACTTAATTGTAACCTCTTTCGGCGCTCCCTGGTTACGACTTTTAACGCATCCCCTCACATTTTCACCTCCGTCGTCTGGTCAAAATTTGTTTCGTGTTTGATTTATCATTATCAATTTATTCATCATTGGTTTTTATAAAATACAGTAACTAAAATGAAAAAGTATCTAATTGATTTCAACAGCCAAAATTGTATATACAATGTCACAGAAGTAAGTAGTAGATAGAACGTTTACAAGTCATCAAAATATACAATTTAAGACGGATGTGTAAAGACAATAATTATAGATAGCCCAAGTTTGGAATGAAGATACTGCATTATTTGCAACAACAGTTTTCTCAGTACCAATTTTCATCTTTTTTGAATAGACAAAGGGTTTCTGAATTGATACATGAATCCGTATATTTTCTCATAGCGTCATCAGCGTCCTGGACCAAAGCAGCACTTTTGTCAATGTTTCAAGAGACTGGTTGTTTGCATCAAGAAGCACCATAACAAGACAATGACTGATAAAGATGGCCAAAAGATTACAGTACATGAAGATATTTTTATGAATGCTCAAAGCGCTATTGCTGGTCCAGATCAAGCTGGATTGGGATCTGTGGATGACCCGCTGTCAACGGATCCTAAGAAGGTATTACTTTGAGTGAAGGAATGTTCACAGGAAGAAACTTCCACGAGTTGATATAAGTGCAAAATATGTGGAATTAACTTTCGCAAATCAGCCAAAATAGGAAATTTTGCGGGATAAACCGTCGTATTTTGTAAAAATAATATATTTGCAGAAAAAATTCATGAATTTCTTATTCAAGAACATTTCGTGGGAATGTGAGTTTGCAAATACTTTATTTCAGGAAATTTCCCAGGAATAAACTTTTTGCGGATTTCACATTTCTGAAAATTGCCCGAAATGAACTTTTACCAATTTTGTTTAAAAAACAGGATGTATGAATGCAAAAGTTTCTTTCATTAAAGTACAGTTTTTTATACTGGGTGAGTCAATGAGTGGTAGGACACAATTAGGTTGAATTAGATTTTTTTGCCGACTTTGAATTGCCGTAAAATCCTCTTCCAAAGACTTTTCAGGCACAACCCTTTATCGGTAATCATTGATCATTAGTCTTGGTTACCGTGAAAACTCTATCTAGCCCCCCTATATAAAGTCCCCCTTATCTAATAAGCCCCCCTCTGAGACGAAGTTTATAATCAAGTACCCCCTCTCTATTAAGCCCCCACATTAAATCAATTTCAAAAATTGCTAAAGATTTCCCATTTATTTAGATAAGCAAGCTTGCACGTTAATTTTTATACGGTTTATGTGTCAAATTTACGGATTTGTCTCGTAAGATTGTATGTTGAACCTGCAAAATAGGGAGTAAATTAACTGAAAAGCTATATCATATACATCCTTGTCATTTGATTATGTAAATAAGTCCCCCTCTAATAAGCCCCCCTCCCCTCTCTTTTAAGCAGGGGTGGAAAAATATTTTAATTTCTGGGACCAAAGCATGTCTTGCAAAATTTCTGCGAGAATCGCTTCAAAAAAGTATCCACCTTTGCCAGGTCATGAATCGGGCAAGACTGATTCTCAGTCTTATCCTCCAGTCACACTGCAAGTTAAACCAGGTTAAACTAAACCAGGTTTTCGAATAAGACCTTCTGATTGGTCAATCCAACAAATCCAGAGATTTGATTGGTTGAAATTTAAACTGGTTTAGATAAAGCTGGTTTAGTTGTGTCAGTGTGAATGCAGTATTAAACATAATTGTAATACTTGTTGGGTTAAGGGAGCGGCCACTGTTAATCCTGGGTACCAAGAAGGAGGATAGTTTCACACATTTAGAGAAAATTTCATACCCCATCAGGAACAAAGAAACAGTTTTCGTACCCCATCATCTTTCAGCAAAATGGTTTAGTACCCCATTCAGAAGACTCTGTGCAAAAAGAGATCTATGGAATGATACCAAGCTGTCTCAGGCGATCTTCATACCATTCAAGTGATTCATCATTTCCAGGTGTCTGTTAAGTTTTCTTTCAATCTTTGATCAATGACTTCATCCAAAATTTTTTCAAGCTAAATAATTTTGTACCCTATAAAAATTGCTCTTAATATTTTCGTACGCCCAAAAAATACAGGAAAAAAGTTTCATTCCCATGACAAAAATCCTCTGCTCTGGTACTTAGGATTAAAAATGACCGCTCCCTAACATTGTTGATATTTCAGATGACTACTTTCATTCTTAAAACAGTACCCTTTTTATGAAATTCCTTGGTGTGGTAATAGTTTATCAAGAAAGAGAACCGTGAAGCTCTTGTCGTAAACTTGACATTCTATTTTTCCCTTATCTGTCTTCATCCCCCTTCCCATCTTCTCTCTTTCTGGAGGTCTGAAAAATTTCTGGGACCATTGGTGCCATGGTCCACTATTTTTTCCGCCCCTGCTTTAAAGCCCCCTTCTGGAGTGTCCAAAATTGGATAACCCCCCGGGGAGGCTTAAAAGTGCTTTTACAGTATGCCCTGAACGTCTTTCCATGATATTCAAGCTATATTTTTCATTTGTAATCAATTCAATACCTATGGCATTAAAAATACACGTTTACTCGGATCATGGATATGACATTTAATGCCATCTTCAATAAAGGAGTCCCAGGCGTTAAAGGCAGTCTATCCCGCGATAGTTTGCTTCATCCTAACAAAGCAAAGTCATTGAGGCATAATTTTCATGGCCATAAAAATTACGCATGAATGATCCTGCCCTCATTGGATAAAGGAGATTGGCCTAAATTGGTGGAATATTCAGTATAGATCTTTATCGATCTGTTTTCATTCGTCGAGGAAGGAGATTGCCTTTAAGTTGCCTGCGGAAAGTTACTTTTCAAACAGGAAGGCCATTTTTTCAGTCACTCCGTGTGTGTTAATGTGTGTATCTCGGTAAGAATGAAGAGAAAATAAGCTGACAAGCGAACAATTATATTACATTGTAGCAATGTGTGCGACGATTCAAATGCTGCCTGCAACGTGGCCATTGTGGTGGACAAAAAGGAAAAGGACGCAGAAGAAAACAAAGAGAAGCTGACAAGATGAGACGAAAGGGCAAAAGTGATGGAATACTACCCGACATGAGAGGAGGAAAGGGCGGACGCTCAAGAAAAAGGCCAAGCCAAAGACCTGGTCCAAGACCCGGTCCATTCAGGACTGTAAGTTTTCACTTTTGTCCTTCTTATTCTTAGTTACTATACAACAGATGATATGAAATGTACCGTTGGTTTCGGAAATGCTGTGAGGGAAAACAGTGTACAGGGGAAGCTTTATACCAGTAAAAGGGGAAATGGTGACATTTATAGCGCTGTGAAGCAACGAATGCCAGGATATGTTGAAGGATACTTCCAGTAAGTTATGAACAATAACTGGTAGAAAAGAAGCGCGTATATTGAGCTGTGCGTATGTTTGAAATTACCGTTGATTATACTGTTATCTAACAAACCTATTTTCTGTTGAAGTATAATTCCATTGCTCTTTAGACTTGCCCCAAGTCTATTCCGTCAGTCCGTCGGACTGTTCCCTTTCCGCTTGTTCCTGGATCCGCCATACCAACATTCCGCCAAGGCATTGAATGGCGGAGCCATGAACTACCGTAAATGGAACGGTTTGACGAACGGATGGAATAGACTTGGAGCAAGTCTAATCGCTCTTTTACTTTTGCTCATTTTTTGCTCAATGGAAGGATTCATCACCTTTTCGAAAACCTGTGCAAATTTTGCACCCACCTTGTTACAGATTTGAGCTCCAGCGTTCAGAAGGACGATTTTTTATCATATTTGATAGTTCAGATATTTTCCTTCTTTTAGTGTGTTGTAAAGGCAAAAGAATGTAAGCAAAGTGCTGGTAAAAGCAAGAAGCAGTTGAAGTTGTGTGCAAAGAACTTCGTCAAGTGCATGCTCAAGATCTGCTCAAAGGGCAAAAAGAACTAAGAAACAAACAGCCATAAAGAAAAGATCATTATGTTTTGCTAAACCAGTAACTACATTTTTTCTATCATACGTGCTTTTATGAGGATCTTTTAGAAATATATCTTTACAGATGATTTACAAGCTTTTCGTTGCATTTTCAAATTTACGTTTTACAAGGATTGACTGAGATGATTGGAATAGGCTTTAGAGAGTCATCGTCTCCCAGAGTCCTTAGCTCACCGTGGATAGAAAATATGGTAACATAGCGTGCTTGCAGAAAGAGGGAAGAGGCGGTGGTGGCGACAAGCTTTTATAGATCTCCAAATATGAAAATGAAACTGAAGGTAAAGATCCAAGTTCAACATTAAAAGTTTGATTGAGATCCTTGTGGATTCTGTGAATTAAACTTCCGGGCCATATCTTATTCATGCAAGCAATTGCTTTTGGTTCTTCTTTTGTCTTCTCTGTTATGTTGCACCTGTAAAGGTAGACTCCCACACTTTAATCGAAACAAATCCAGTCAATGATTCCTTACCTATGCTATCATATCAGCTATAGCGAATGTTCTTATTCAGACAGGTGGAACTAATGAGTATTGCAGTGCAGTCGCAATTACGAAAATTGAAAGCAGAAGAACTATTAATACGATCTTTGAATGGACGGAATGTAGCTGTCACATATTAGCACTGGGATCTATATGCCACATACCAGTGAGATCCACATTTTCCGCTTAGGCCAAACTTAATGTTCAGATAATCTGAAATTACAACCTGCCTGCAAAGGAGCCTGGGTGACATGACACTTTGAATTTTTCTGAGATTGAAATTGGTGACATGAACCAATTTTTTTCTGCAATGTGTCTCAAGAAAACTGTATTCCATTTATGTGGCTACTGCGGAGGAGCAGTACGTTCTATCCTATTCTTGATACAGCTGCATGGATAGACTGAAATTTAGGATTGGATGCCCTGGTTAGCAATCGGATTAACGGCTGCTACTTCATGGCACAAAAAATTCGAACAAGTGGTTGTTTCACAAACATCACTTCTTTGTTTTACTAAAATATCAAAGTCACTTAAATTTTGAAAGAAAGGGCTCTGGTGCTGTATTCAAATGTGGTATTGGTATACTTAATGGTATTGTGTTGTCAGTGGAAAATGCAGTTAACCCTCTTAAAACTGTAGACAAAAATCCAACACAGCAATCGGCCAATAGGCTGTTTTAGCTGCAAGACGCGGACGTCTTTGAAAAACGCAAATGCTTGTAAGTTGTTTTTGGGGCATCCAAATCTTTTAGGTTTTTCCTTCCTAGAAAGCTGCTCATAGACAGACAAAATGCTTAATACTTGTTTGAATTCTCGCATTTCCATCGCTTACGAATATGCTCACACAATATTTAGTTGCCCATCTCGACGTTCTTTTCCTGAGGGTCGGCCTTCAAAAGCACTTTTTTCAGGTTGTCAGTTTCGGAAATAGAACGTACGCGAAGTCTCTCGAGACTTGGAAAAGTTTTGAAGTTGATTTCGCTTTGTATCTAGCAAAAGAATTAAGAATTATGCTTGCGTCTTCTTGACTAACGTTTTCTTGCTAAAACAGCCTAATGATATTCGCGAAATGCAAACAAGAATGATAAAACTGATTATCAGACGACGATAGAACACACGACCCCGAAGACTCCGTTATAGAAGTTGCTTCCTTATTGACTACTACCCTTTTTGGTAGATATTTTAGATATTCAAGACAGCTTTGTATTTTGAACGTTTGTGGTCTTTAAAGATTTTATTAGCAGTATTTTATCATGGCAATTTTTGAACAATTTCTTTGCTTCTCTTTGTTTGTCTCTGTAACTACCGGGTTTCTAAGAAAAGTATACAGGTTTGGTTGGGTACGGCGATCAGAAATTAAGTCTAATCAATGGCTAACCAATTTCAAAATGTTCCTCAAATCTTTACATAACCATAAATAATTTGTTTGTTGATATTGGTGCTTTGAATGTTGACAACTGATATTTAATGTTTAATTAGCTGTCACTTCCAAACTAGAGCTTTGGCGAGCGAATTCCTACATGGACAATATTCTTGATAAGTTCCAAGAAAGAACAGATCATTTTATTTTTTCTTTTCACGAATCCACCCTTTCTGCTGTTTTTCTTTTTCTTTAGTCTTAGTTATAACTTTCGATGTGGTTCACAACTTTGCTGATGCCAACAGCCAATGCTCTTGTTTGCATGTGGGAGCAAACTTGATCTCTCAATATTCGCATTACCATTTTCACTAAAATTAGCTGTTTCTTAAGGTAACCACTAGAGAGTTTACGAAACCAGGACGACAACGCCAGCCAGAACGTCATGTGATATTCTGCAAAGAAAGTATTGTTTCCGTATGCTGCCTTTAATTTATCGCCCAAAAGGCCAAATTGAGGCCTCCTATAACTCAGAGATACCTGAAAACCATGTTTTATCCTTTGAAGACAAACATTCAGAAAGACAGGGTTTTACTTCGGAGGCCTAGATCTACAGTACAGAACGCCAGAAATAGAATTTCCAAGTTGTGAAATTGAAAAGGACAACTTCAGAGGCTCTCAAGGGAAGCAAATTCGTACAGAAAGCAAGAAACCTTTTGATCTAAAGTTCTGAAACAAAAGCAAAATTGCGTTGCAGTTGCCGTTGCCGTCCTGGTTTCGTAAACTTCCTATTTTCATCGAAATGTAACATAATCAGCTTTGCATTTTCACTAAAATTTACTGTTTCTAATGGCGAGCAATTACATCGAGAAACCAAAAGAAGGCTATTATTCAGTATAATTTACTGTTAATGAACGTGGATAACTTTCTTCCAAGATTTGTTTATTAGCTTATCATTTTCATAAAAATCAACTATTTCTTAAGATGAGCAATTTTCATCGAAAAATGAGGCTACAGACTTACCATTTTCCTTAGAATTGACTGTTTCTGAAGGTTAGCACGTTTCAACCAAGAGTGAGACTATAACCTGTCCGTTTTCATTGAAAACGAGTGTTTCTGAAGGTAAGCAGTTTCACCAAACAGTAAGGTTATAGGCTTACCATTTTCACTAAAACTGACTGTTTCTCAAGGTAAACAATTTCACCAAAAAGTAAGCCTAAATGCTTACCAGTGTCACTGCAGTCGACTCTTTCTGAAGGTACACAATTTCATGAAAAAGCTTTTTCTATTTGAGCAAGTCGACAGTTTCTGAAAGTAAGCAATTTTGTTAAAAAATAAAGCCACAGGCTTACCATTTTCATCAAAATTGGCTGTTCAGAAGGTACCAGTTTCACCAAAAACTAGAGCTATAGGCTTACCATTTTCACTCAAACTGACTGTTTCTCAAGGTAAGCAATTTCATCAAAAAGTAAGCCTAAATGCTTACCAATGTCACTGCAATCGACTCTGAAGGTACGCAATTTCATGAAAATGCTTTCCATTTGAACAAAAAGTCGACAGTTTCTGAAAGTAAGCAATCTCATTAAAAAATAAAGCCACAGGCTTACCATTTTCATCAAAATTGGCTGTTTCTCAAGGTAAGCAATTTCATCAAAAAGTAAGCCTAAATGCTTACCAATGTCACTGCAATCGACTCTTTCTGAAGGTACGCAATTTCATGAAAATGCTTTCCATTTGAACAAAAAGTCGACAGTTTCTGAAAGTAAGCAATTTTATTAAAAAATAAAGCCACAGGCTTACCATTTTCATCAAAATTGGCTGTTTCTGAAGGTACCAGTTTCACCAAAAACTAGAGCTATAGACTTGCCATTTTCACAAACACTGCACTGACTAAACTCAAGGTAAACAATTTCGTCAAAAAGTAAGCCTAACGGCTTGCCAATGTCACTGCAGTCGACTCTTTCTGAAGGTGTGCAATTTCATGAAAAAGCTTTTTATTTGAACAAAAGGTCGACAGTTTCTGAAAGTAGGCAAATTTATCAAAAAGTAAGGCTATGGGCTTGCCATTGTCACCAGAAGCAACTGTTTCTGAAAGTAAGCGATTTCAGCAAAGGGTAAGGCTATAGGCTTGAAAATTTACTGAAATTTACTTCTTCTGAAGGAAGCAATTTCATCAAAATGTAAGCGATTTCAGCAAAGGGTAAGGCTATAGGTTTGAAAATCTACTGAAATTTACTTCTTCTGAAGGAAGCAATTTCATCAAAATGGCTTACCATTTTAACCAAAAGTGGACACTGTTTCTGAAAGTAAAGAAATTCATCAAAAAGAAAGGCTTTAGGCTTACCTGTTTACCAAAAATCGACTACTTCTATAGGAAAGCAATTTCATCAAAAAGTAAGCTTAAAGGCTTACCATTTTCACTGAAATTTACTGTTTCTGAAAAGTGATTTTATCATGAATTGAGACGATAGGCTTACCATTTTCACTGAAATTTACTGTTTCTGAAGGTAAGTAATTTTACCAAAAAGTAGGGCTTTAGGCATACAACTTTCACTTAAATTGACTGTTTCTGAAGGTAATCAATCTTAGCAGAAGGTAAGGCTGTAGGTTTACTATTGTAACTAAATCGACTTCTGCTGAAAGTAAGCAATTTTATCTAAAGGTAAGGCGATGGGTTCACCATTGTCACTGAAATCAGCCGTTTCTGAAGGTAAGCAATTTCATTAAATGGCTTTCCATTTTAACTAAAATCGACTATTTCTGAAGGTTTACTATTGTAACTAAATCGATTTTTGCTGAAAGTAAACAATTTTATCTAAAAGTAAGGCGATGGGCTCACCATTGTCACTAAAATCAGCTGTTTCTGAAGGTAAGCAATTTCATTAAATGGCTTTCCATTTTAACTAAAATCGACTATTTCTGAAGGTAAGTAATTTTTTCAAAAAGTAAGGCTACAGACTTGCCATTTTCATTGAAATTGCCTGTTCTTCAAGGTAAACAATTCAATGCGAAAGTAAAGCTATTTCCTCAAAATAAGCAATTCCATGCAAACGCAAGGCTTACCATTGTCACTCAAGGAGACCTTCTCTGATGGGAAGCATTTTCATCAGAAATTAAGGCTTTCGGCTTGCCGTTTTCACCAAGATTAACCGTTCATAACGGTAAGCCATTTAATCATAACTAAGCAGTGCAGTAGTCTTGCCATTTTATCTCAAATTGACTCTTTCTGGAGGTGAGATAAATATCTTTACAAGAGAGCAAAAGGAAACAGGGGAGCCATCAGTGGCTTTTGCAGCAATGAGTAATGACAATGACCTGTTGTAGCATGTTTATTGATTTCAATCAGAGGTGGCGCCTGTGGTGCTAGCCGGAGCCGGTAAGAAATGAGGTGGAAGTGCAAACGGAAGGAGCGAAAAATGGAGTTGTAGGGACTTGTCCATAGAACAAATTTTAGAACCACAGCCTCTGGA
This sequence comes from Aurelia sp. 4 Dawson et al 2005, assembly GCA_964019985.1. Taxonomy (NCBI): domain Eukaryota; kingdom Metazoa; phylum Cnidaria; class Scyphozoa; order Semaeostomeae; family Ulmaridae; genus Aurelia; species Aurelia sp. 4 Dawson et al 2005. Next base: position 33,280,805 of record OZ026492.1, on the reverse strand, counting down.
ACGTTGGAAAACGCCCTTTTGCATAAAATTCTTGTTTACCATTGATTTGACATGACAGACTTTGTTTGCAAGCCTCGATTCACTTCAGACTATGAAGGAGAAAGTAAATATTTAAATTTGACATCCATCTTAAATCTACCCTTACACTTTTATAGACGAATGTTCTAAAAGTCTGAAAAATAAAGTCTCGCACTATAGTTGGTTGTTAGCAACACAAACCAAACAACTTACTTAGATACCAGACTCTCTCTAAAAGAAAATTGAGCATCAATTCTTTTAAGAGAGAATCTGGTACACAGGGTACAAATAACCACGACTGACCACTGAATTTCAAATGAAGGGAAACGAGTATCAATCTCTGAGAAGGAAAAATGACCCCCCCCCGCCCCTCCCCAACCATTTGTATCAGGAATTGCATCCACCTTACGTAAAAAACAGTAACCTCTTTCTCGTCTTTTTAAGAATGAATGAACATTCTCTTTACTTACTTCCGTCATGCGTCGTAGCAATATGTCAATCATCTATTGTATCTTATGTAATTAATTATCTATTGTAAATTTGGTATAGAAGCTAACGTTTGATAATTTCTTGTAACTTTTGATATGTGAATGAATGCTCCACCAAATTTGGTGTAGGACCCAGGGCCGCCGAGAGGGGGGAGCAGGAGAGGCACTGTGCCCCAGGACCTCGGGGTCTAAGAGGCCTCATAGTTGGAAAATTTTGACATTTGGACTGACAGAGGCGATCGAAAAATTTTCTGCTCGCTCCGCTCTCAGGGGGCCTCAATTCGTAGTTTTGCCCCTGGGCCTCGAAAAGCTCTCGGCGGCCCTGGTAGGACCCGTTTGCCTCAGGGTTAAAGCAAGATCTTAATCAAATGGCCAAAGTTGAAGAAGTACTTGGCCTTGTTAATGGTCTCGCCAGTGTCGTTAAAGGATCAATGAGCCGCCTCTCAAGATGCAAACTCTCAAACGCAAGCCAGCATCCAAGCACTTTCCGATGCAGTCCACAAATTATCCGTCGCCAAGGAATCAATGACAATCTCCCGTCTTCGATTGCCTCAACTCACCTTGCCGGAATGTACTGGTCGCGAGGATCGCTTTGCAGAAATAGAACACCCCCAGTAACGACCCCGCTGAAACATTGCCCCGCCAGGGCTGAAGGATGACCCGCCAAGAAAACTCGTTTCCCAGTTAAGTTTTGAGTTTAAAGAGTCACCCCGCATTGTTTTTGCTGCTTCCCCGCTGAAATTTTTGATTCCCCGTCAACATCATGCAAGTTTCATCATAGATAATAGCCTAAAAATTTCACTTCCCCGTTACGATATTTCTAATCCCCGCTGAAAATGCTTATTTTCGTAATTTCCCCACTGTATTTACAAGGTCCGGCGGGGTCGTTACTGGGGGGTGTAATAGTCGAATTATAAAACGATCCTGGAAATGGTGGGTGGACATGTCCATCTCAGTCCACCCAGTAGCGCCTCCCCTGATTTCAATACAAAAAGTATCAATAAACTTGATACGTGCTGCAGCATCAGTTATTGCTTTCGCTTTCGTGAAAGCTTTCGCTTCGCACGATCTTTTCATACACGATAACGAATGGTGGTCATTCGTTCATCTGTGCTTTATTGTTTGGAAATCCAGGATTAAATATTTCAACCAGCATCTTGAGGGGATTTTCACGCCGTTGCTTACATCATAGTGACTATGCTTACATGATGCCTTTATCTTAGCGTGTAAATAACATTCACATCTTTATATTGGAGCTGAACTTGTTTGTAGAAACAATTCAGTTTTGAAAGAAAGTAAAACAACATTTTTTATTCAATAATGAATATTCAAAGGATGATTAATCTTGCCTTGCTACGTACAAATCTCCATAGCAAAGTCTCGTGAATCTCCCTGAGGTCCTTTGATTTCGGTGCTGTGGAGGAACATCGTCGTATACTCGTGACCAAGAGTCAGCACAAATATGCATACAATGGTAGTCATCTGACAAATTACGTCAACGAATAAACCGGAATGAACTTGCCAGCTTGTTGCTATTTCAAGCCTGGTCCCCCGTCATAATTGTCAACAATATCCCCTCTGTGACAACATCACAAAGTCGATAGAAATAATACCAGTGGGTGTCAATTGTTTCTATATCTAAAACCCGGCGAGCAAATTTGTTTTCAATCTCAGACTTGTGAAGTTGGGAGGAAGGTAAGAGGAAGCAAGAAGACAAACAAAATGAAGTTTCTGATACTTGTTGTTCTGGTCGTGGGTGCTTCTGCACAATTTTGTAAGTTAATTGATGCACTTGAGTACCTGAATTTTTTGAATGCACGTATGTTTTCATAAAAAACTAACAGAGTTTGAGCCAATACTGAGTGTTTCTTGAAACTACCAGATTTTAATACTACACGTTTTGTTATAAGAAACAGGTTTATAAGAAACTAGTACTAAGAAGGCCAAAATTTTAAGAAACTCTAGTACTATGTCTGAGAAGTACTAAGAAACTTTTCAAAGTTAAAAGCATGGATTTTATAGCGAATAGATCATTGAACCTTCATTCTCCAGCAATATTATCTAACCATTTGTGTTTTCAACATAACAGAACACTGTTTATTCCTTCCTGATGTTTTAAATATCAAGAAACATATCTGCCACAGTGTTAGCGACCACATTGCTAATTCTGCATTCAGAAAAATAAGAAACCAATTAAGAAACTTTTAGTACTAAAATCGAAAAAATTTCATGTGAAATTGAGAAACTTTTAGTTCTATGGCCTGATCCTAGTTTCTTATAAAAAAACGTGTACCAGACTTGAATACTCACGGGTTTTTTTTTACTCTTTCCAATAATTACATCACTCAAGTATCTTCTGAGAAATAGGATATACAGGAAAGAAGGAAAAATCTGACTACCCTAAATTACTGTGTCAAACTTCGGGGACGGCACCATGAGGAGCGAAAGACAATGACTACCCCGTCGCCAGTGCATCAAGACACACAAAATTAAAGAAAGATGGAAAAAGAAATGTAACTAAACTAGATACTAACTATGAATACAGAGTAGACGGACAACAAGTAGTTGGTGCTAATGTATGGGAGTTTGCAGCAATGGAGCTTGAATGAATTTGAGGGTTGCATCGAGTAGATCCTTACGGGCGTCAATTGTAGCGCTCGTCAACATACAAAATGAATTGGGTAAAACTGCATTTGAAAGAGACGAAGAACCGTGACGGAGCAATACAGTAAGGCCCCGCATTTAAGAAACCACCTAAAAGAAACTTTTAGGCTACTAAAAAATGATTAGGCTCCCTGCCTATAAGAAACTCTTGAGGCTCGCACCCAAAATAAAGTTTCTTGCATTTTGAGTAACATTAATTGCTGGTCTGATAGAGTGAGAGCATTACACTTCATACATGATTCATTAAGAAATTACTAGCGAGATATTTTGGATTTAACAGATTTTTGCCTAAATTTTAATTCATGCCCTTGACAATCATTGTTGACACACATGTATGGCTGAATATGGATGCTATACCAATAGACCGTCCCGTTTTGGTTTAACTTATTTGCCTAGGACTTCAAAGAAATTAAAGTAGCAATTTAAGAAACTTGAGCCTAAAACATGAGAAGTATCAGAGATATAAGAAACATTTTAGGCTACGGTGTGAAAAAGTAGTTTCTTAAATGCGGGGCCTTACTGTATTGCATTCACACCATTAAGGAGATGAGATCCAGGCCTGTTATAACACCCCCCCCCCCGTAACGACCCCGCCGGACATTAAAAACATAGCGGGGAAATTATGAAATAATGCATTTTCGGCGGGATTGAAAATATCGTGACAGGGAAATATATATATAACTTTTTGGCTATTATCGGTGATGGTTCTTGGAACAAAAAATTTCAACGGAGATGCAAGGCGGGGCTAGTCCTTTAAACTCAAACTTGGCGGGGGAAACATTTTCCTAGCGGGTCGTTCTTTCTCCTTAGCGGGTCGTGCTTTCTCCTTAGCGGGGCAGCGTTTCAGCGGTGTCGTAAACAGAGGCAAGGACGGGTATGTTACCATAAGCGTGCGAGGCGGGGAAGCCGGGGGCGGAAGCCCTCCCAATTTTGGGGAAATTTTCAAAAATCAGCCCCTTTCAGGCAAATTTTTCCCTTTTAGTCGGGCAAAAATACTGGCAAACAATGGGCTTTGTGTCGGGCCGCCCCCTATATTTTTTCTTCCCGTACGCTTATGAATGTCACTCGGAGAACGATGATCCTACCTTCGTCCGAAAACCGGTAGTTCACAAAATTTTTTTCATCATCTTTGTCCCAAAAACTGGTTGTTTTTAATGACAAATTTACGTTGTTATTTTTCCTCAAGTTGATGGACAATTTAATCACCGGCGAGGTTTGTCCTGGAAACTGGTAGTTTCCGCCGATTACCTTTTTTTCGAAAGCAAGTGGTGCTCGTGGCGATGAAGGCTCAAGTGTCCCAAACCGGTTTTTTTGCTCATTCAAATCCCATGTCGTTCGCAGCGAATCCAGAACAGATTATCCTGCAGACATTATTACCATCGTAATTATATCTACAGAGCAGCTGTGTCCCAAAACTGGTAGTCTTCAAACGGAAATTCTGAAGTTGTCCCTCGGTCCAAAAACTAGCTGATATTCTTCTGGTTCGTCTCAAAGCTGGTTCTTTCCCGTAAATTTAACGGATAAAGATAAAGGAAGAACCGCTTTGGTAAAAAGATGGAATTCCTGGTCTTATTTTGTAAATTTGGCGGACAAAGGATGTGAAAATCTTTAATGCTGGTCTTTGAGCTACAATTTGGCGGACAAAGGTAGAACCACCGTACACATGTAAGCTTTAGGATTTTGACTCGATAAGAGATGAGAAACTTGATTTTTGTGAGGAATTAATCCAAAGGGTGACTGATTTTAGAATGTGACATTTGTCCCAAAAACTGGTTGTTTTGGGCAGGAAGGTCGTCAGTATCTTGTGTAATGAAGGGTAATATCGTTGACAATCTTGTAATAGGGAACAAGGCACCTCTCCGACCTCGTAGGCTTCAGGATTCCTAACCAAGTTCCTCACAGCGGGCTCGCAGCGTGCAATTAGTGCAGCATAATATTGCTAACGTGGCAAAGATAATAACTCGTCAATGCAGTATCAACTGGTGCACATGTGAAAATCTACTTTAAAATTCAGGTAAGGGACTGGGCATTAAGTATCTCCTTGGGTGGGTCAGAGGGAAAATCGACATTACTCAAAACATTTTAGGGCCTAACCTGAAAGAAACAGAGAATTTTCGTGGTCCACCGACTATGAAGGACATTTGTATGACCCATCTCTATGCAATGAAGGGTACGACTTACGAGTTCCAATCTCTCAGTTATTGTTCCCAAACGCAACGCACTCATGTGATGTTCTCATGTTTATTGACATTGCTCGACGCAGTTCATCTCAATGGTATTTTGGTACATGAATAATGCTATTTACATTGACTGCAGTTCGCACAATGGTCTGGACTAACAATCATCAACAGAGAATCACCTTGCCCCCGTCCTAGTCTTGTGTGCCGAAAGGCTAAGATGAGCAATACTCATCAACAGTGCAAAGGAGGAGGGCGGGGGTAACTTCAACTGGCAGATGATAGTGAAATCACACCCCATTTCAACTGGTGAAATTCACACTCTAAGATCTATAAATCTTCCGAAAACAATACCCCAAAATTTAGTGCCCATTTGCGACAATTACCCGCGATAAATCTTATTATTCTATGCGGCACCAGGAAGGGTACTCCTAGGACATTGCGAAACTAAGCTCCTTGTATTCTCGTCCTTCCTGTGACAGACCAACAACCATTGATGACAAGCTCGTCCCCACAGCCTTTTGTTATATTTGAACCATATTGCAGAGGGGCCATTTCAAGTATATAGTTTCACAGTTTTCCCCAACCTCGTCCCCAGGGATTTTTGTCATATCAGGATCCCAATATGACAAAAGGCCCTGGGAACGAGGTTGAGTTTCCTCGCTATATTTCTAATGACCGATGAGGTCGTTACTGGGGGGGGGGGGGTTGTAAAGTTCTCAACAAGGACTAATAATGAAACACTGAAAAATTTTCTTACCCAACTGAAAAGGTGGCTGAAAAAACATCTACCTAACAATTTTCAAGTGGAAAAAAATTTTTCCTAACTCCCACCTATAAACGTTATTTACGAATCAAAAATGTAAACTGTAAATGCTAGGTACTATAAAATCGTAAACATTCATGACAAAGATGAAAAACAGGGTGAAACTGAAAATGCTTTAGTTGATGGGAAAATTTTATTTACTCGCCATGAAACTGCATAAAAAACTATTCACGCAACCATTTGATGTTAAAAAATTTCTTTTACCCAACCCATTTCTCTTCGCTACCAACCCTTCTGTACAAATGGACGGTCACTGATTCAATGCTACAATTTTGCAGAGAGGAAAAGCAGCAGAAAACCGATCCAGCACGCCCTTTTTATGAAGACTTTGTATACGTAGGATTGGTTCACATTGTCGAATGAGGCTTGATCAAAGTCGAATTCGTCGAAAATTTTGATGTGACTGACACAAAAATGTTTCATGTGACAGCCTACACAATGTCAAGCTTTTTCAGAGAAAGATTATGAGTTGCTGTTGACTGAATTTACATCAAGGAGACAGGGAAATAAGTTACTCCAGGTATATAGTCTACTCAGGGCCGCCGAGAGCGAGGCCGGGGCCCCGGGGCAGCTTATGGACACGGGCCCCTTGCTTGACACTTGCACTGAACATAATTTCCAGAATTTAAAAATTGTAGTGGATCTTTTTGTCGGATGTTGAGACTGAAGTGCCACACAATGTTTCCCTGAGATTTCTTGTTCAAATGCATATTAAGAACATTTATAAAAAAGTTTTAACTTTCTAACAGAGTGTATTTTTTCGAAAACATCAGCAATGGCATGAGCAATAGTTCCTTTTGCTTAGTCTCAAGATGATTTAACGAAACAACTTTGCAATAAATTAACGCATTATTCTCCCATGCATTTTCTTACATTCCGTCTAAAACTTACAGTACGTATTGCTAAATTACTCTCCTTGTAGGGTACTTTTTAATAACTAGGGCAAGGCCACTGGAAGCAAAAACTATGTCTATTTCATGACTATTATCCTATCACATGAAAATAGAAAAGGGACATCAAGCTACCCGTAACTGCTACAAAAGGAAGCACACCTAATAAAGGGGCCGTGGTGGCTGTGTGATTTAAAACCGAGTTTAAAATTTTCTAGATCAAACACGAAGTTAAAGGCAAATATGTTTGTTTGGACAATCGGGGAAATCTTTTCTACGATACCATACATTAAAATCTGAATTAGGAACTTGTTTGAAAGATGCGATGTCGAAGTGTTTGTAATAACGCAGAAACTCCTGTGAGAAGATCTCTACATGGTACTTCAAAAGGAGGGCAGGACAACAAAAAGTGCATTCGAGACGGTGCACTCCCGCGCATTCTAAGTTGGAATCCTAAACGTTTCTTTGGTAGAACACGGCGTATCTTATCTTAGTAGGAGTCCCTCACTCGTATTTTTATAGTAATCTAGAACCCTATGCCTTGGCAAAGCTATTTGTTAGTCATTGCTTTTTTTACGTTCTACTTTAATCAAAATGCATCGACATCTTCAGAATAGTTATAGTACAAATATATTATCGGTGATTTAAGATTGGCGACCTCTATATCAATGGTTGCTTCCCTTGCTTGTATGATCTGGTTTCTTTGATCGATTGCTACCAAAATCTTCAACCATATTGCTGACATTAGGATGCAAGTAAACGAAGAGATGTACCTTATGGCGGCGTTAACTTCAGTGGCAGTCTTAGGAGTAAGATTCAGGGTATGAAGTTGCTCCAGAGCTGAACGTATACCTGGAAGATGAGCCGCAAACGGTCGCACACTTGCCACACGATCCGTCCATCTTGTACCTGACAGGCCATGCAATGAGGATCCAATGCTTCCTTGAAGTATTAACCATCGTTGCGGACTGCTGGAAAATAGGTTGTACACAGTTTGTACCATTCCAAAAAACGTCACTGCTTCTTTACAGCAAGCTGCAGAGTCTGCTCCACATAGATTCAGTGAATGGCATGCGCACGGTGAATACAGGCACAAAGGATTTTCAGTGAGGATGTGTTGTTGGGCTCCATTGTATTTGCCAGACATGTTTGCAGCGTTGTCATATCCTTGACCACGGCAGTCTGCAACTGGAATCCCAAACTGTTTCAAAGTTTCCAAGATTAACATGGCTATTTGAACACCAGTCTTCTTGCAGCAATCAACAAATGTCAAGAATCGTTCTTGGACAGCAAATTCTTGAAGCTCTCTCGTCAAATACCGGATGATGAAGGTAGTTTGCTCAACATGACTTGAATCAGGTGTTGCATCAACCATGATTGAATAATATTTTGCATCATCGATTTCATCCAAGACATGACTGCGAACGTACTCTGCACAAAGACCAATGAACTCGTTCTGGGATGAAGCTGAAAGATAATGAGCTTGAAGTCTTTCACCTTTTTCCTGGGATACTTGAATCTTTGTTACATGCTCTCGTAGAAGTGGATCATAGTGGGAAAGGAGCTCAATGAGACCCAAGAAATTTCCATTGTGAATGTCACCAATTCTTTGTGAAGATCCACGAAAAGGCAGTCCTCTTTCACCAAGAAAGACAACAACATCAATGATTCTTGTGAGAATCTTCCTCCATTTCTGAGCCTCTGAGAGAATTCTTTCGTCAGTGAGCATGTCAACTCCAGAAGATTCTTCCAAACGCCTCTCCACTTCTCGCCAGGCAAGGTAGCATTTTTTGTGCGCCGTACTGTGTTCGTGCTCGGGAAGCCTGTCGAAAAGCTTTCGCCATTTTTGTGCTGTGCTCCATCCATTTGCTGAAGCCAAGATTGACTGGGATGATCCTTGGTCCACTGCACTTGGGAAAAGTCTGCATGGTAAGCAGAATAAAGCACTCTTAGCAGGGCTGAACACGAGCCATCGTCTGGAACTCACTTCACCATTCTGTTGTTTGAATTTCAGCACAGACGTTGGAAATTTCCTGCCAGTAATATCATTAGGAAACTGCTGTGGATGTGGTAGATGGCCTTTCCGTATCATTTCTTCGATTTCCAGTGTTGTAGGAGCTGCTGGAGACATTCCTATGTCAAAACCAAAATGACTAGGCTTGGTTGTTTCACCACGAGCGAATGCAGATTCCTCTTGATTTATGCTTGCTTCTAAAGATGCTCCAGACATTGATTCATCGGGTTCGGGTTCTGAGAGTTCTGGCGAAGCTGAAGCTGTCGGTTGAGGACCAGCTTGTTCTTCATGTGCGGGGCCAGGGCCGGGGCTTTCTTTTTCAGGTTGAGCTTGCTTTTTAACACCAACATCAAATAACGTCAGTGCACCTCTCCTTGTTTCTTTATCCCTTTGCTCCTTTTCTCGTCGTTTCTGAGCACCAGACTTGTGTTGGTAGAAGGACATATCCGCTTCGATTTTCTGCTGTGCTGTTCTCTCAAGAAGGTCTCCAAATCTAATCTGAAGCTATTGATGACTGCCAAGCTTTTATGTTAAAAAGTGGCTATTTTTGTCCAAACGTTATTCCTTTTAAGGAGCTATTTGTAATATTCAATTTCGTCATCGTTGATCAATCTCTTTCCAAAAGCAATTAAAGCAACTATTGAATACGAAAGAAACCAAAGTATAGGTCATTACAACGTAACAACAAATTACCGCCCAAAAGCATGACGTCAAAATACGCATCGAATTACGGATGATGTAACGCTACGATTTGGTTTGTTGTCACGACACAAAGTTTATTACTAATGGAATGAACTGAGGCCCGTGATATCAATGCAGAGTGGAACGGACAAGATGAAAGTTTGATTCTTCCGGGCCCCTTGCGGGGCCCAGTTCGATAATATCACAAAAACATATAATGGAAAAACAAAGCTTAATTTTTACGGGCCCCTGGCGGGGCCCGGGCCCCGGGGCAGTTGCCCCGGCTACCCCCCCCCTCTCGGCGGTCCTGAGTCTACTTACCATATAGGCAACTAGGAGGACTCCATGATTATAATTTTCTGCACCCAACTATTGTGTGCTGCTCATTCTCATCTGCCCTTTAGCTTTGCAATTGAAAAAACCACCAACAACAACATTCTTCCCCATAACCTACTTCAAATTTAAGAGTTATTGCTACCCACAACCTACTTCAAAAATTTACGAGTTACTGCTAGCCACGGTCCTTTGCAGATACGCTGCAATATTCAAACTGTCTGAAAATCGTAGTTCGTCTAAGCAGAAAATACTGATCCGCCCTTGAGTACAGGTGTGTCTCAGAAAAATTGCTCGAAATTTTGATTTAGCTACTACCATAAAGGGGGTCTATTATAGGGTGCATCAAAACCGCAAAACCGCCAAAATAGCTCTTACCTGTCAACCGTAAGCAATTTTCTCTTATAAACCGCAACCGCCAGTCTTCTTCAGTAGCTACGATAAATTTCAAGATACCTATTTCATGTAAATGAAGCAAGAATCCTAAGGTAATTTGTGTTTGAATCTACAATTTGTGATGACTGTCCTGTTACAATTATGCGAAGGCCTGATAGATAATAACAATTAGCTATATACCGGGTGACCCAAGCAAACTTCATGCGCTAGATCATACCTAGTTCCCTGAAATCAAATGTTATTGCCAAATCCTTTGTTTCAGAGTTTAGTTGAAAGGCTTAGCTATCATTCAAGATGCTGCATGGTCGTCTTAAGCAATGATTACCATCCGAAAAATCAGGTTCAATAAAAATTTCGAATCCAGGATTCCTCATTTTGAGTGAAATAATCGCCATCATTTTCCAGTCAACATTTTAAATCGCCTGATGGTAGAAAATCGCCTGAAGATGAACCAAGAGAAAACAGAGTTTATTGCTTTTGGATCAAGTCATACCATAGAGCAATTACAGGTTGAATCAATCAGAGTTGGAAATGATCCGGTTGAAATCTCCTCTCATGTCAAATATTTGGATGTCTGGTTCGACAGCACTCTTACCATGAAAAAACACATATCAGAAAGTGTCGGATAGCGTCTCTAAAATTATATAACATAAAGAAGATTCGCAAGTATCTGACCCATGATTCCCTCGTCAGGCTTGTAAATGCCTTGGTGTTATCACACTTGGATTATTGTAACGCATTGTTGATTGGCCTTCCGGATTCCACTCTAAGGCCACTGCAGAACGTCCAGAATTCTGCTGCCAGGGTCATCCTTGGCCTTTCAAAATTCGAGCATATATCTCCTGGATTAAAGAAATTGCATTGGTTGCCTATTAAATACAGAATTGAATTCAAAGTTTTGACCATGGTTTTTAAATCATTACACGACGAAGCACCAACTTATATTAGTGATTTACTCGAGCTGAAGAAATCAAACTATTCATTACGATCAGCAAATGGCATCAACCTGCAAGAACAACGCTCAAAATTAAAGTATTATGGAGACAGAGCCTTCTCAGCCTGTGCTCCTCGACTTTGGAACATGCTGCCTAACAATGTTAAAACATCTCCAAATTTGGATATTTTTAAGAAAAATTTGAAAACCTATTTCTTTAAAATTGCTTTTAGTTAAACAAATCTTCTCATGACTCATTTCATAAACATTCATTTTAGCCGTTTTTAAGATTTTAAAAAGCAGAGGACTTCTTATTACTTATCTAAATTTTAAACCAGTTATAAACTTTTGTCATGGTAAAGCGCCATAGATAGATAACTTGTTATTTGTATGCGCGCTCTAAAAATGTACATTTTATTATTATTATTATTATTATTATTATTATTATTATTATTATTATTATTATTATTATTATTATTATTATTATTATTATTATTATTATTATTATTATTATTATTATTATTATTATTATTATTTTGTGAAAACTCGACATAGCGATGGATTGGAAGTTGTCTGGGGAAATTTTTTGTTTGCACAAATTTTTTGTTTGTCCAAAATGAAACGAAAAGTCGGTCCACGATAAAGCTTGGATAGTGTGAGTCCAAGTTGGTCCGACTACTGAATGTTTAGGGAAAAGGTCGGTCCATGACGACAGTTAGCAATTCATTTTCACAAGAAATGCTTGACACAGTGATCGGGAGAGTCGTTCTAAGCCAAAGAGGAGGACGGAATTTAAAAAATTTTCCCAGGCATGCCCTTTTCCCAGCTGCTGCAAATACTCAAAGTTTCCAGACTAGTATTGGGGTATCGGTAATGGCTGAGAGGGGAGCAGTGTGCAATTTGCCCATGGGGCCTCAGGTTCTATTCTAGTGGGCCTCGTATTTGAAAACTTGTTATCATTTTGACTGCAGGAAATGTTCTATAATGCATCTTAGGCCATTTTAAGCTAATCTAAGTAGCATGATGGCAGAAATTTTCTGCTCGCTTCGCTCGCAGGGGGCCTCCTTTTCACAGGTTTGTTCCTGGACCTCCAAAACTTTTTATCCATCAAACGTTGTTTCTGTTTCAACTAAACGCTAGCATTGTAGATACTAAAAATCACGAGAGAATGCCTTCTTAAAGGAAAAAAACATGCTAAAACCAGTGCTTTTGTTGTGCTTTGCAGCGAAGAAGTCGTTTTATTGAAGATCGCGCCGTTAGTTGAAACTCCAAATCCATGATCAAATGAGGCAAAAATCTCTACCAAAGAAATTTGATGTTTGACAAAAGATTGTGCTTAATACATACAATTTAAGTGCAACCTCCAAAACATCATAACAAGAACTGCTATGCGGCACAAAATAGTCAAAAGATGGAGCAAAAGGGTCTGTAGACGGAACACATTACACATCGCCAAGTATACATACTGTCTGACAAGCACCATCTGGCCTGACAGGAAAAACGTCTACTGCAAAAGCAAAACAGGCAAAGTCGAATAAAAAACTTTGAGAAGATATGTACTTAAGAGGCTCCTCTTTCACCCTTAGAGCGATCTTAGCATTGTTTGCGATTAACTTTTTCGCGAAAAATCTGCTTATCTGAGCCAAAGAGGGTGGTGTTTACTTGAAAATTATCTGGAAGATGCCAATTTATGAAAAAAACCTGTTACAAAACGACAAAAATTCTCTCTAAGAACGGGTGAGTATCTGATCATTAAAGGTGTTCTAAGCCAAAGTAGAGGGTGTGTCCTCAAAAAATTTCTTGGGGGCTTTGCCCCCATACCCCCTTCTTTTAGATCCGTCGTTAATCTACATTGCTTGTATCAAAGTTCCCAATGAGTACGAACAGCCCATATACGTTCAGTCGGTCCAAAAAAATTTAGTCGGTCCAAACCATGGTGACACCCCCCAAATAAAATTTGAATGTGCGCCCCTGTCAGCAAGGTCCGTGGAGCCGGGTGGCTGGGTGGCGCACCAAATAATCTTTGGTGGCTTTCGCTTTTTAGCAGATCATGTAAACATAATCAAGCATCGCCAATTTCTTAGCAACATTATAGACACCCTTATTTACGTGTACCTGTATACCCCTAAAATGGTCATATTTGATTCTAAACATTCTGACATTGCAGCATGCCCGCAAATGTCCCGCAAAAAGCTTAGCCCCTCAGCAAAACTTACCTTCTCTTCTTCTTTTTCAGTTGAGAATGATAAAGTGTTAAAGGCCAAAAATCAGGTATGTATCAAAACAGTGTAGAAACATATAAATGCACTCGAATGTCAGCCGTTAGCTCTCATTAGCTCTCATAATCCTTTCTCTCACAAAACGAGGCTAATCAAACAGAATATAACAGAAACATATAAACGAGGCTATTGAATCTATTGAATATATGAATAACAATTGAAAGTAGCCAGGGAAAGCACAGGGAAACCACATTAAATGTTAACCGTTGCATTTCTTGTTTGATAATCTATATTATTTTTCATGAACTTTGTTATTTGGTAATTTCTTCTATTTTCTATGAAGCTCCATTTCTTATTCATTTTCCGTGACTTCTCATGTGCCGCGCAGCTAACTTAACTGCGAGGGAGCGTGAAGCGAGGGAGGAAATGCGACCCTTTACTCCTTCCCAGAGGAAGTTAGCTATGAAAAATGATATAGATTATCAAACAAAAAATGCAACGGTTAACATTTAATCTGGTTTCCCTGTGGGGAAAGTAGCTAAACATTATGTATCAAGGCTTTAAACACAACAGCACCATAGCACAATATGATAAGCTGCTCTCCAGGGGTGGATCCAGACGGAAATGTGTAGTTTGAAAATAACCCAAAATTTTGAATCAATTTTTCGACAGAGATTAACTTTGAATGTGAAATGTTTTTTCAGTTCCTCGTCTACAAACACTCTGTTACCCTGGGTACCAGAGCCTCAAAATTTAAATGAAAGGAAATGGGAGCCTCAAAAGTTTTCTTTTTATTACTTTTGGCTCTGGTACCCAGGGTAACACTCTGTAAATTTTACAGGCAAAGAAATGTAACTGCAGAAAACGCATTTCACTTAAATGTCCTCTTTTGAATTTTCGTCTGAAATATGTTTAAGATTTGGAAACCCTAGGTATCGAATTGCTAGAAGGACCAATGGGGGAAGTTTGAGTACCTGGCAAAAACCAGAGTACGAAACTACGAGAGATTTTGTGATGAGAAGACATGTCCTAAAACTTTGCTTTGTGAAGGTTTCTTTCTCGGATCAAAACTGGGTTTGTTGATTTCGCTCCTTACGGGGTCAGAAATATTTACTGTAGTTGACCCCCCCCCCATCTCCTTCAGGCTGGTTACGATGAGACGATGATTCCTAGAAATCGCGGATACAAGCAAGAGATACACCAAACAGATACCCTGCTTGCCTATCAATAATGATAATCATGCCATAGAAACAGTGCAATCCCCTTGGGTAAAATAATATAAGGACAGCGAATTTGAACCTACCTGGTACAACAAGGAAGCATTCATAAATGACATTGTACAAGTCTTTTGTCTTGTGATCTTTCATGGGCTATTAAGTACAATTTCGCACAAATTAACAATTAACTTATGTAACTGCATGTATGTATTCACAATGTCTTTCTGCCCTGGCCTGGAAGCGCCATCACGGCGATGCTTTCTTTGTCAGAAAGCTTCGCAACGAGGAGGAGAGGAGCGCTTCTAAGGTAGGGCAAAAAAGGACACTTCAGACAAACACAACTGTGTAAACTACATGTCTACATTGATTCTGTTCGTAATTCATGGTCATACGATTGCATTTTAGTGTGCACTTCAATACAGAGCGTGTGTGAAGGGATCATGGAGAGACAATGACAGCAAATGGAAATGCTTCATCATATTGCAAGAGTGCCAAGCAAATGCTGAAAAAACCACAACTGTTGCTCCTGAACCTACAACTGAGCCTCCAATCGAAACTTCAACTGACATTCCAGCAGAACTTTCAACTGAAAGTCCACCAACACCCACGGCGGAGACACGTCCTGAAGAGGTCGATCACCGCCATCACGGTCACCATGGACACCATCATGGTCATCGTCATCGTCACCACCATCGCAGAGTTAGTATTTGGAATACACATTTTTCATTAGAAACTCGGAGCAGCCCAGAATGTTAAAAGTTTCTTAATTCAACGTGAAAACTTGCGCATTTTAGTACCAAAAGTTCCCTAATAAATTGTTTCTTGTTTTTCAAATGCATGAACACTAAAAACATTACTGCATATATCCGCCTTGTAAGAATAAACAGCGTTCCAATGCGTTCAAAACATAAATAGTAAGCCAATGCTACCCAAGAATAAAGGTTCAATGACATGTTTTTCATGATAATCTTGCATTTAGCTTTTACAAGTTCTTGATACCTCTCAGACATAGTACTAGAGTTTCTTAACATGTTGACCATCTCGTGGTACTAGTTTCTTATTAAAAATGTGTATTTCGTTGTCAGATTTGCAGTCTTACCAGGAGGTCTAAAGCGCCCTCAAATTTTCAGTTTGCAAAATACATGAAAATTTTCCTTGCCGACAGCTGAAATTTGAAAAATTTGTTCCTTCGTATCCGACCATGCTAAACAAGCTTTTAAGTTGTGACATCATCGCTTTGGTAACTGGTGGTAAACCAGAAGAGCTACAGATTTCTGTTTGCCGTGTCATAAGACCGTCATAGACTACTAGTGATTGCGCCTTGAAATTTCACAAAGAAATGATGTTTTCCGCCATTCTGGAGGGTGTAGTCTCAAAAAATTTTCCGGGAGCAAGCCTTCGGACCCCCATTCTTACTCCCTTTGCTCGCAATCTAAGTACCTCATATAAAGATATTTGTCTCCTAGAAAATCTTAGATAAAAAGAGCATTGATCTTACATGAAGAATTTCTGAGTTACCTAAAAATAATACATGGTACTACTCAAATTGTCACCGGCAAGGTAGAAGATGCAGTCTATTAGAACGAAAAGCGACGTTTTCTAAGAAGCAAATGATAGGTTACCAGGCTTTAATTTCCACAATACGGCGTTTTTCGATGTTCTAGAAAGCAAGTACTCAAAAAAATTTCCGGGGCAAGCCCCTGGACCCCAATTGATCTCATTTCACTCACAGTTTTGGCTCCGAAGCTTTAAAATCCATGTTAAAATTACCCTGCTTCCCCTCGTGTGTCTTCGCCAGCTATGTATTTACATAGAAATATCTTTCTGGAGTATTCTTAAATTTCTGCAGCGTGAACGTGAAAATGCTGTTTTATAGTCCGTGATGGCGTGAAAAACGAAAAATCAACACGTGAATCCGTTATGCAGGGGTACTATGAGGGGGCCTCAACAAACTGCTTATAGGAAACTCAACTCTCAGATTGTGAGAAAATCAAAAAACTTTAGTGCTGGGAAGTACAAGTTAAGAAACCTTTTACTTTGGTGAAGGAGATCCCTATCATATCTTTACTTTTGTTATCACATTTTTCCTGTATCTTATTGCTCTAAAGGAAGAAACTCGTAAAGAACTCTGAGTGCTGAAAATCCAGTTATTTTTTAGAAACTTTCAGTACTGACCCAGATTCTTAGTTTACTAGTTTCTTATGAAAAATACGTCTATGCTGGTAGACAAGGGTTGTTTTGAAAAGTTAACGGGTAACCAAAAGCAAAAACATTTTATCTTGCCAAAAGCAGTGGCGGCGCCACGGGGGAGACTGGGGGAGCGTCCCCCCCCATTCTTCACCAGAATCAATTTTGTAATTCGTCCAAATCCGAGGAGAAATTGTCGGGGGAGGGGTGAGATTTCACAGAGGTACTTTAATATTTCATTGAATTGCCTGCAACTTTACGTTGTGTAGGAACTTTTTGTATTGCTCCTTATCAAAACTATCTCTAGAACAGAACTCTGAATGAGAAGTAGAGACTATCAAAACTCTCTAGAACTCAACTCTGAATGAGAAGTAGAGACTAGTGTTTCATTACCACCGTATCTAGCAGACATAGTTTTGTTTGCAACATTGGCCTTCAGAAATCGCAAGATCTTGACTGTCTCGCTGCTCCTTAATGTTGAGTTGCAATTGAACAGCGTTCCCCCGGCTGTAAAAATGGGCGTTCCCTTCGGTAAAAAGGGCGTTTCCTAGCATGAAAAGGGCGTGGTCCGAAAAATTTTTCCGTGGGCTCCGCCCCTGGACCCCGATCCCCCTTCGTCCCCCCTATTTCTTGGCAGCTGGCGCCGCCACTGGCCAAAAGATTCTCATGTACAAAATCACATATGGTTTGTTGAACGCTAATGATATGAGTACAAACAAAGTACCGTAAAAGCCCTATTAAGCCCCGACTTACGTAAAATTGTAGAAATTACCAAATATTTTCCATAATTAGCTACAAAACCTTGCATGTTAATGAAGTATAGTACACAACCTTGCATGTTAATTGTAGTATGGTTTGGGCCCGGGGGGGGGGGTACTTGACCTAAATTTGTACGGGGATGTGCCCACGAAAAAAATTTTTTCACCCTGCTCCAGAATTTTTGCCTTCAAATGATACCCTGTTCTAGAAAAAATCGGCAAAAAGTATACTCAAAAACACAAAAATTTGACTAAATGATAACCCGTTGTAACAAAATTTCCTCTTTTGGCATGTTTTGACAACCTGCTCCAGAAAATTTGCCTTCTTTTGATACCCTGTTCTAGAAAAAATGGGCGAAAACGATACCCTGAAAAACGGCACATCCCCGTCGGACAAATATACTAAGTACCCCCCCGGGGGTTTGGGATAAAAACTGTGTCGAATTCATCAATTTGAGCCGTAAAGTTGTACGTTGATTCTGCAAAATATGGGTTGAAACAACTGAAAAGCTACTTGAAATATCCTTGTCACTTGATTTTGTGAATAAGCCCCCTCCCTAATAAGCCTCCCTCTCTATCAAGCCCCCCTCTCGAAGGTCCGAGATTAAATAAGCGCCCCGGGGGCTTTATAGAGCTTTTCACAGTAGTCTGTGTTCCAGAACCCCATATGAAAAATTAAGTGACGAGAAATTCTTTTTTGGAGTCTGGTACACAGGTCAAAACAAGGTATCAGCATATAGCTCAAAGACTACCTGTCTTTCAAAATGTTGCTAGCTCAATTTAAGTTATGCCTACCGTTGGAGAAAATAGTTGCAAAAATTCGCGAATTCTTTCAGTTCTCGGACTGCTCGGTCCCTTTCCATTAGGTCATCCGCCGCAGTTATGATGATTACCCGCCCAGTATAAGATGATAACCCACTAGGTATAACGTGATAAGCCACTTATTTAAGATGATAACCCTCTCAGTATACCATGATAACCCATCCAGCATAGGATTATCCACCCAATTAGGAGCATACGTGTTATAGCGTCTTGGAAGATACAAAAAATTGAATTCCAGCTTTGCCTTGTATTAAAGGGAATACCCTGTGTGTAGCTGTTTGAAATTTATGTCAGAAGCGAGCTACCTTAACTTAGTGTTTTTGTGTTTTGAATTTATTTTTACTCGGCATATAGCCACGTCTCACTGTTTCGTAATTCTGAAATTTTCGGTAGTGAGCCAAACATCAACCTTATCGTTTGGAGCTTTACGATTAAGGTGGATCTTCACTGAAGGTGGCGCGCTACCGAAAATTTCAGAATTACGAAACAGCGAGAGGTGGTTATGTGTAATCTCCTCACAGGCGTTCTAATAAGTCTTTATTTCATTCTTAGAGACCATGTGCTAAACACTTCTGCAAATGCTTCGAGAGAATGGTTAAATGTTTCAAGAAGTTACACAACAAAACAATGGATGTGGAACCCGTGTACAATGAAACAATGGCCGAAAGAATGGATTTCGAAAGAAAACCAATAGGAGGAATGGACACAGATTTCCCGTCATTCGACACTGCTCAACGAATGTTTGAAAGCGCCAACAACGGATCGAAAAACGGATCAAAGGTACGTGTCCCAAAAAGTACTCCTGTTTGAAATATTATCAAAGTTTGCTTAAAAGACCGATCCTGAAACTTCCTTTTTTGGCAAGCAGATCAAAAATCAGATTAGATTCCCAAGTAAAACTATGGGTCGCAGGAAACGAAGTGATTTTAAAAATGTAAACGCAAACACACCTGTGCCTTTGTCGTGGTTTCTGCTGCCTTTCTTGGCTTTCCTTTGCTTCCCAGACTCAGCTCAGCCCAGCCTCGCTTTTGCAGAGAAACTGAATTAGGCCATTGCAAACTTGAATCAATGGGTTGAGCTGAGTCAGGGAAGCAAAGGAAAGCCAAGAAAGGCAGAAGAAGCGACGATAAAGACACAGGTATGTTTGCGTTTACATTTTGAACAATTGCTTCGTTTCCTGCGACCCATGGTAAAACCGATCTTATGATTCGTTCTAAGATTATAAAATCTAGCTGTTTTTAGGGCTGCCTGGTTTTGAAGCTATTCTTGGCTGATGGGGCTACCATGTACTAAAGAATTTAAAACGAACAAATTTTTAAGCAGGCTGCTAAATGCACTGATGCTTACGGGATTAATTTCAGTGCGATGCGACTCTTATGAATCCAACTTTGATATTTGGCTAAAGACCTCTCGGCTGCAGCAAAGAGCTCAAATATTTAAAAAGGCGGGTGTAAAATTCCGTTAAATTTCTGGTTGAATTAAAGTGCTTGAAAGGAACCTCGGGCAAAAACCACTATAATGAACAGCCTCGTTTTGCAAATGATTCAAAATTCTTTTAAGTGAAATTTTAGATGCCAAATTCGGATTTAGCACCCAAGCTTAAGTCTAACCCTAAGTTTTCATGTTGCTAGCGGTTGTAGTGCCAATTTTATGGCGATGTAAAGTTTGAAAATCTATATATAAGGGATTTGACCGTGAAAATGACTCGGGTGTAAAGTTTCACCCCGAACGACTTTTCACGGTCAAATCCCTTATAAATCTCTGAACTTTACATCGTCATAAAATCCAACATCACAATTGTCAGCAGTTTAAGAAAACTTAGCCAGACTAAAGTTTGGGTGCTAAATCCGAATCTGGGCTCGACATCTTTATATCATCAATAGGAAGAGAGGTTTTGACAAATTTCCAAAACGAGGCTGCTTAATTAAAGACAATTGACGGATATATATAATCTGGTTTAAAAATAGAACAAAAGATGGGCGCCTGCCATCATTTGTCCAATTGTTTTGATAATCTCTCGAGATCATCAAATATTATGGAAGACAATAGACTATATTTAGATTGCCCAGGCCTCTGATTTAAGTCACCTTATATCTCTGTCATTTGCCTTTAAAGTGGTGTATTTGCTGTAAATCTGCCGTCGCAATTTTTTGATATCTTGATTAGTTTCAAAATGGCGGCATTTGATAATTTTGAGTTTGTGACGTCATCTAATTTCTAAATCCTTAACCAGAAGAGCTAAAGATTTTGCTTGCAACCATGCTGTAGACCTTCAAAAACTACATGGTGTCTCAAAAAAATTGATAGACGTTTGATTAGATACTAAAAAAGTAACGATGCTCTGAATGCACCTTTGATCAAGTCACCCTTTTCCTGACATTTTTAATTGATTTTTGACACAAGAATCTTGCCAATCCTCTAAAAATTCATGGAGTTACACTTTTGAAGTTCAAGTTTGTGCGAAAGCTGCAACCAGAGGCCTCGAAATGGCATTTTTGGTAAAAGCCTTATAGGCCGTTGTTTCTGTTATTCCTCAATTGTTTCAGGGCGAACCAAGTGGGACTGAAACAGGTTTTCGATAACATATTGATGCTTCGAGGATACAGATTCAGTCTCTTGCCAATTCTGTTTTGAACCACTGTTTTTGGACATTACAATGTTAATCAAATTTTGACAATGATCTCAAGGATTAAATTACTTTAGAAGTCCTATTTGTCTTTCCCTGAGCCCGTTCATGTTGTCCTTATTTTTCAACACTTTATCAAACGTCGAACAATTTTTTGAGACGCCCTGCATGGCTTTCTTGAAGACTGTATTAATTTTCCTCGATTAATTCAAGATTTAAAATGATTTCTGATGAATTTTTACGACGGTAATCAGAATGCCGCCATTTTGAAAATTATCAAGATATCAAAAAATTGCTACGGAAAATTTACAGCAAATTGCCCAATGTTCCTTTCAACTCATTCAATAGACCTTTAGCTATTCTGAAAAATAATCTCAATCGAACGTCACTTTGCTACATTTTGTAGAATTTTCGAATGTGCACAATAGTGATAGAAGCTCTAACGACAGTCGATCGAACCTCGCGTATAGAACTGTATAAAAACAACACTCGATCCAGGCTCTTTTGCAGAATAGCTACAAGGTCTCTTCATGGAGAAATTTGATACAATTTTACACCCAATTCTTAAAGATTTGAAAGATTTGAGCCCTATTGCTCTCTTCTGTTAATTGATCATTTAAATCCGACCAAAATCACTAATTTCAAGTTATAGCCGGATTGAAGGGGGAGGAGGCTCTCTCCTCGGTTAGTTTACCTATTGAGAGAGCTCCTCCTAGAAGTAATTCCCTCCTTACAATTCATCTTGTTTCTGTGTATTTGTACATTGCTACATTAATTTTTCATATCAATGTATTAATTATCTACCGGGTGAGCCAGAAAAAAGTTCCCACTTTTGAAATTCATAACACCAAGACTACCACATGGATTTGAATCATTCAACTTCTAATTAAAAGTCGAAAGATCAAAGTATTTTGCTGGTTTTTCTCGTTGTCCTATCAGCACTAAAAGTATTGGTAAATTCAGCTTCATAAAAATTTCATGGTTGCAAAATGACTGAAAAAATGGCCCAAAACATCGATCAATTCATAAATGCACAGAATAATGAAGGAAATGCAACTTCTCATGGGATCGAAAATCTTTTGTATTTGTTTGAAAATTAATGTCTTATAACTCTTGAGAGAGGTGAAGCGCCCTTGCCCTATTGTTCGGTGTGAATAGAGTCTTCACGATTTGATCAATGTTTTAGGCCCTTTTCCGACATTTTTGTAAAGCTGAATTTACCAATACCTCTAGTGCCAGTAGGAAAGCAAGAAAAACAAAAAAAAATTCTTTGATCTTTCAACCTTTAACTAGAAATTGAATGATTCAAATCCATGTAGTAGTTTTGGTGTTATGAATTTTCAAAAGTGGTAACCTTTTTCTGGCTCACCCGGTAGTTGATTGAATATAAATTGCATGTAGTGGAATTTAAAGATACATTCTTTTTTATCAATATCAAAAATATTAAAACACAAAAATTTGTTACATTCTACTGTGCCATCCAAAGCAGGGATAGACACAAGGTCATCTGGTCCCCACTTTGGATAACACTTGCAATTCTAATACTTTTGCAAAAAAGGAAAGGAAGAATCCAAGGTAGCTGTGTATCTAATAATACAAAAACCTTAAAAGATGTTTGACATGAAATCCAATTAGGTTTATACATCTCAAGGTTTAATTGCTTATTTGGTACCAAGATACCTTATAAAACTAACAATGGTGGGGGGAGGGGTCGATGATGTTACTTTCTGAGTATTCAATCAAAGCGCTTTGTTGCATTTAAGAATGAAATTGTTGCTTCTATGATGATTCTGTTTTCAACTAAGTTCAGATCTATATAAATATATGAAACTGAAACTGAAACTGTCTGTGCCAGCAGGGTGCGACTTCTAATCCAAAATCAGTCGCCCTGTGCCGCACCATACTCACACCTGCTTAAAGCAACCAAAACTAGCGCAATCTTCTTATCAATAATTTCTGAAGGGAAGATGAGCAAAATCTTGTCTTTACATTACATCTCTCTCTTACCGAAGGAAATGTCTGAAGTAGAGTAGAAAATTATCAAAAATTCAATTTTTCCGTATGCCTCATTACTGTTAGTCACAGCAAGGCACGGTACGGCAAATTCGTCCTCTTATAACACAGAGAGGATCCATGCCGAACCCAGGTCGAACTCTATCACGAGGCGTAGTGGTCAAAGTAGGTCATCGTAATGGCTGGTCGTCGTAAACCTACGGCTCTGCCCTCTTGAATGGACCGTTGAGCAGTATTACGACCATGCATTCCAGAAAGCATCGCTGGAGATTATTGCTAAGAATTGCAAAATGCGTCGTCAAACAGGCGTTCACGCTACACTTTGGGGAAAGCGGAGCCGTATCCTCATTCGCATTTTACGTTATGCTTTGGGGAAAGCGGCGTCGTATCCTCATTCGCCTTTTACGCTACACTTTAGGGAAAGCGGCGTCGTATCCTTGTTCTCATTTTACGCTACACTTTAGGGAAAGTGGCGTCGTATCCTCATTCGCATTTTACGCTACACTTTAGGGAAAGTGGCGTCGTATCCTCATTCGCATTTTACGCTACACTTTAGGGAAAGCGGCGTCGTATCCTCATTCGCATTTTACGTTATGCTTTGGGGAAAGTGGCGTCGTATCCTCATTCGCATTTTACGCTACATTTTAGGGAAAGCGGCGTCGTATCCTCATTCTCATTTTACGCTACATTTTAGGGAAAGCGGCGTCGTATCCTTGTTCTCATTTTACGGTACACTTTAAGGAAAGCGGCGTCGCATCCTTGTCCTCATTTTACGCGACACTTTGTGTGGATTGCGGCTTCATCATCATCATCAATCATCAACAATTTATTTTCAGCAGGCAAAAGAATTTTAAAGTAGCAAAATTACTGCTAATTAAGGCCTACTATCTTTAAAAATTAAGGGAAAATATATTACAGCCGTTTAAAAATGAAGATTGATACATGTCATGCTATAGGTACCCAACCTGTGGTATATATATTTTGCAAAGTCTACAATTGCAGCTCTCGCCCTTCGAGCATTTAATATGATTTTTAAAATAGGAAGTGTGCTGGCTTGTTTGAATATAGTTGGCAAAGTTGACCAAAGCCTATTACCAAGGCCCCAGTTACACGATACCGGATTCATCACACACCGGATTGCTTTTCACATCGGATTGGGGGGTGCAGTTACACGGCGCCGAGACAATCCGGTGTCACTCCACTCCGTTTTCGCGGAGTGAAACCACTCCGCTCTGGAGGTGAGGTGAAAATGAATCCGATTCACTTCACTCCGCATTCCATCTCGTGTAACTGCACTAATCCGGTGTGACCCCACTCCAAAACCTCCTTTTGCCATAAAAGTCTCATTTCCATGGTGTTGGCGCCAATTTTGATTCATTATTTAAACATGGAGTTCAACATGGAGTTCAACAGCGATTCATTCTTTTTGAGAGCACTTATTAGCACAGTACTTGGATTAGCATCCGTACTTCAGTTGAATTTTTTGCTTTTTCAACTTTCATCGAAGTATTATTTGAGAAGAAGGCAAAGGCTGGTCGAAGGAATACTGTCTTGCTCGCGTAGAATCGAAAAGCAAGAGAGAGCTATGAAGGCCAAGAGGCGATTTTGGAGGAAGGATGGAAGATGTGCAGGTTGGTGGAAAAATGTGAGAGACACGGAGATGCTCGTGTATTTGCAAATTCTCAAATAAATGATCTACTCCGGAATGGGACTGTACCACAATGCCCTAAAGTTATTGTAGAGGGTGAAGAGGCAGTACCAATTTGCATCCTTGGTGACCCAGCATATCCTCTCCTACCATATTTGATGAAAGAGTTTGCAAAGGGTGGCAACACTGAGCAAGAACAATTCTTTGGTTATAGATTATCATCTGCACGAATGGTGGTCGAGTGTGCTTTTGGCAGACTCAAATCACGCTTTGGAATCCTCAGGCGTGCAATGGATATAAGTATGGCTAATTTGCCTTCCACAATATTGGCCTGCTTCATATTGCACAATTTTTGTGAAATGAATGGTGACCATATGAGTGATGACCAATCAAGAGCTGCAACCGCCTACGACAAAGAGTTTCAACCCCCAATCCAACCATTTCATCCAGCTGTCCATAACAATGAGAGAGGAGGCAAACAAAATCGCAAGATTTTTATGAAGTTTTTTGAGTAAACGCAGACATTACAAACTTTTTTGATACTTCTAAGCGTTCCTGCTGTTTTGTTTATATCATAATCACTCTACACAGCTGAAGTAATACAAAATTACTGAAAAATGCCAAAAAACTTTTCATCATTCCCAAGATCTTAAAATTTTTGTTTCCATCAGGTGATGCAGCAAAATTGGGTACATCAAATTGGCAAATAGTCTCTTGTCAATCAAGGCCAAAGTTTCAGTTCTACTGAAAAATTGTGTTATGCCAAATTACCTCAGTCTTTAGTTATGAGTTGCAAAGTTACTGACCCAAACAATATGGGATAGCATGATTTTTCTTAATGATATAACAATTTCTGGTAATTTTTGGCTCAGAAAGCATTCCTATGACAAATTTTAAACCTAACTTTATGCAAAACAAGAAACTCTTCCATGCATAAAAATTTCACTAAGGTGTTAAGCCTAAAATTAAGAAACCTTAAAGCCATGCAACAATGCTTCTGTTAGAAAATAGTGTAATATTTCTGTCCTTGATTTCCGTACAAATTTATGATGAGGTTACTGTGATTACTACAATGTATCACCGTTAAGTTGTTGAGTTAACACAAAATTTATATACTATAACAAGGTTAAAAGTTATTCAACATGTTCTGAATATGAACCGTTTCTGAAAATTTACTACAACAGGGTTAAATATGATTCATCATCTTGCTCTGAATATGTACTGCTTGCTGAAAATGGGTTTCTTGACTGTGATGCAGCTCCATTTTTATCTCTTGCCCAATTCTGCTGGTAGCTACGACTATTTTGCATGGCATGACTGGTGGTTGATGTACATTCCCAAACGAAAAGTTTCTTTGCTGCATTTGTGCTTGAAACATTGATGTCATCAGCTGGAAACAGCCAGACATGGTACTTGCCACACTCTCCATGGTTTTTGCCATCTTGTTGGAATGTTCCAAGAACTCTTTATCAACCAATTCAGCTCTTTCACACATCTTTCTCTTCAACATCAGTTCTTCCTTTAAACAGTGCAATTTCTGTGTCTCACTTGAAATCTTTGGTGCCATCTTTTTCTCTCTCTGGTCCTTCAGAAATGAAGATATTTTATTTCTTCTATCTTGATTACTCTTGTGGACCTTGTCACTTGTAGCTGTTTCTGCGCTTGAACTTTCTGAATGTGATTCGCTTTGGCTTTCAGTGCTGCTGTCACCAGTTCCACTATCAATGCATCATTAGCTGAGAGTGACAAGGATTTGTCTTCTTTACTGATGTCACTTGTCTCCTCATCTTGTCCACTAGTTTCTATACCACCTAGAAACAATCAAGAAATTTAATCAAAATCTTTCATGTTTAAAAACACTTAGTTACACAACACAATATTGAATGTTTAAAAAACCTTAGGGCCAATTTACAACGGAGTTGTAAACAGATAGCCAAGGTGAAGTTTGTTTTCCTCTATGGTCAAATGCTTATAAAAATCAGTTTGCCATTACATGGAAAACGTTTTGTCCTGGGCAGAAATTCCAACTCAGTGTCTCAGAAATTGCAGAGATGAAACATCAATCCCTTAATTAGTGTCTGATCTCTTGCTTTGAAAGGCAAGTGTCCATGTAATGGCAAATACTTTTCAGCTCGGGTTGAAAAATTGATGTTGTATTGTGTTTTGTCTAGTTTTCAAGCTAGAAAGACCTTCAGCAGGGGCTGAAATTCATCATGTGATGGCAAAATATTTTCACCTCTGGTAACAGTACTGAAGTTTCACCTTCGGCTAAAAACTCACATGTAAACCTGCCCTACTCTGGCCCTTACGCAGAGTCTCAAAAGTCTCTGAGGTACTGCATTTTTTTGGGGGTAGCTAAAAGCCTTGTGATAAGCAGTACAAACCTTTAGGGATGTTAACATAGCTTTCTTGCATTAGAATTCTTGAAATATTCCTTTACGTATTAAATTCTTGTCAGTGTGTGGATGACTGGCCTATGTAATAAGGTAGGTAATTAACCAATATATGGTCAATTGTTTTCAGATTAAGGTGCTTTTTAATGTGCTAATGTCTTTTTTATTAATCATGTCATTCTATCTGTCATTGCCAACAAAATGTTATCATTTTTGCTTTGGCCTACTTGAAAGGTGCTAGCCTGGAAATTTGATTTCCAGCAAATTATCAAATCTTAAATCTATAGTTCAATTTTCATCTTGCTAGAAAAACAAATTCAAAATACATATCAAAGTAAGACCCAGATAGGCCAATTTGGCATTGCGATGCTGACCTTCGATGCTTTTCGTAGCAGGAGAACCGGCCCAAATGTCGCTGCAAATGTCATAAAATGTCATAACTATTCTTCCACCGCCACTTCTTCTCCCTGTGTCAACTGCCTTTTTGTAATTCTTTCGGATGGCCTTCAGTTTGGTTGCTATTCTTTCTCTTGTGAATGGAGATTCTCCATCTGACGTTATTTGTTTAGGAAATTCTTCTGATGGCACATTTGGGTATCTCTCCACCAATAATGCTAAGATTTTGTCATACTTGGACTTGACACCCTCCCAGTCTTTCCCTTCATACATGCAGGCTGCAGCATACGCCTTCACTGTCTCCAACAGGAGCTCGACTTCACTGTCAGTCCATATAAACAACGAATCTCTGTCTTCCTTGGTCGATTTCGCTTTCGCCATTTTGGAAACTCTTTCTGGCATGTCATGTGACTGTCGACTTCGCGCCATAAATGCTTTGTTTTGTAGAACAAAACATTTGGGCTTCGCAGTTGCCAAAGACAATGGATTTAGACATCGCAGTACAGGGTGACACGGCGTCGTGTAACTGCAATCAAAAGTGGGTTCATGGCAATCCGGTGTCGTGTAACTGCAATGAAAACGGTGCGATTTTGACCAAGATTGGTTGAACCCAATCCGATGCGAAAAGCAATCCGGTATCGTGTAACCCAGGCCCAAGAGAGGATATAGTATCAATTCCATATGTTGTTGTATTCACTTTTGGAAGCTGCGAGTCGTTACCGTGCCTAAGATTGTAACCAGTATTCCGCTCAGCGAAAATATCTTTCATGAAAGGAAGACTTAAGCCAGACTTTGTTTTATAAATTTCGCTCATAAGCAACTGTAGATTCTTTACGTGGATATATACCAAATTCCTTTGCTCCAAAAGAGACCCAAAATCTGTTTGATAGTCTTTGTACGCAAAACGCAATGTTCTTTCGTGGATATGATTTATGCTATGACTTAAAGTTCTGTCATAGAACATCCAAGCAAGGGGGCAGTAGCTAAAATGAGATAAGACGAATGCTTGCATTACCTGCTTCAACTTTTCCGTGTCCATGTAGCAGGATATTCTGGCAAGGGCATGAATGAAGTTTCTGACTGGCTTTTTTGCAAAGTGTTTTGACATGTTGTTTGAAGCTCAGTGTTTGTTAAAAAATTATCCCTTGAAGATTAGAAGCTTGTCCCCTTTGCTTTCTTTCACGTTAGCCTCTCCTATTTTGACGGAGACTTCGTCGCTCTTTCCGCCAAAGATCATTAAATGACATTTATCTTCATTTATCTTCATGCCATGGCACCGCACGGCACGTAACTGCACAGCACAATGGGCCTAGCAGCACCGTATCTTTTGCAAAACCTCAGAATTCTGTGGCAAAACTCTGAAATGAGCTACTTTCTTTGCCAGATATGCTTCCATCACTTCAAAAGATGTATGATGCGTCGCCCACGCGAGGAACAAAAACCAGACATGGAATATGGTGACTCAGACGTA
Source organism: Aurelia sp. 4 Dawson et al 2005 (assembly GCA_964019985.1). Lineage (NCBI taxonomy): Eukaryota > Metazoa > Cnidaria > Scyphozoa > Semaeostomeae > Ulmaridae > Aurelia > Aurelia sp. 4 Dawson et al 2005. Next base: position 33,251,634 of record OZ026492.1, on the reverse strand, counting down.
GGAGACGAGGACCCTGAAATGGATGAAGACTATGAAGGGGACAGCCAAGAAACTGGCTTTGGTTTTGAAGATAAAATGTCTGGCGGCCCCGAAGTGCATGGACCATTCATTGAAAGACCAACCGGAATGTTCCGCGGTGGCTTTGGAAGTCAGAGATTCAAAAAATTCAAGGAAATTGGCAAGAAATATGGAAAGATGTTTGGAAGAAAACTTGGACAGAAATTCGGTCACAAGCGTCCTGGAATGTTCGGGGGAATGTGGAATAAGATGCGTGAATTTGGAAGGAAGGTCGTCGGATCAGTCATGAGTAAGTTTGGTAGAGGAAAATTTGATCGCCATCATCATCGTCATCACCACCACAGACATCATCATAGACGCCCAAGACCATTTTTCAGGGTAAGTTATATTTTTCATTCTAAATTATTTGAAAAAATTATTTTTGGGATTCTAAATTATTTGAAAAATTGTGCACGATCAGTTATTCGATTTCCTTCTTTCTAATAGGAAACTGGCAATGAGCCAATTTGCCTGTCGTAAACTGCATTCAACCATCACGTCCCTGATAAGTGTTTAGGATTACTGGTATGAGAACATAGACAAAAATGATGTCAACTTTGCGCTGTTTCTCGACCTCAAAAAAGATTTTGATACAGTAGATCATGAAATACTTATCGGAAAGCTGAAAGTATATGGGATTGATGGTTTAGAGCTAGAATGGTTTCGATCTTATCTTAGTTGCCATCAACAATATTGTGCATTAAACGGCCACAAGTCGAGTTCCCAACAAGTCACATGTGGGATACCGCAGGGATCCTGTCTAGGCCCATTATTATTCATCTTGTACCTTAATGACTTTGAATCTTGCCTAAAATTCTCCAAGGCTAATCTCTATGCAGATGATACAGAAGTTTCATTCTCGTCGAATGAACTGAGTGATGTGACGAGGAACTTCCAGGCTGAACTGAAAAACATTTCTGAGTGGATGAGAATGAATAAGCTAAGCATACACCCCGAGAAAACCGAGTTCATGGTTATTGATCACCCTCGAAGGCAAAGCAAATTACCAGAGCTACAACCGTTTTATCTGGATAATGTTAGAATAAAGCAGGTTCATAAAACGAAGTACCTAGGACTTACTGTTGACGACAAGCTAAGCTGGAACGAACAGTACAAATCTGTCAAAGGGAAAGTAGCGGGTGGTCTGGCATCTCTCAGGAAACTGAAAAACATCTTACCACAATCTCAGCTACTTAATGTGTATCAAGCACTTGTATGCAAAAGTGGTCTGGGGGGCCCTCTCCAATACTAAGCTTAGCAATCTGCAAAGATATCAGGATAGAGCTCTCGAGCTGATAGAATCCTCCAAGATAAAAAATGCTTACATTAAGAACATCCTTAATGTAAATCAACTATTGACATTTGACCGAGCGGTCATGACTTTCAAGATTGTCAATAAGCTTTGTCCTGAAGGCCTACAAAATAAGTTCATAGAGAGGTATGCCTTATCGAAATATAACACAAGGAACATGAAGGATCTCCATGTGCAAAAACTGAAATTAGAACATACGAAAAAAAGTTTTTGTACACTGGTCCAAAAGCCTGGGATAGTATCCCACAGCTCATCCGAGACACCGAATCCGTTGTACGATTCAAAAAAGATCTGAAATCTCACCTTTTGAGCTGATAGAAAATAGGTTTGCAGGAATCCATGGAAGAACAGTACACGGGGGGGAGGGAGCGGGGGAATCATAGTTTGAGCTTATATTGTAAACTTTTAATTATAATTTATTTTTCTTTGGTATCGTATTTAACTAAATGGATGTTTTGCTTAAATAAGATTAAATGAAATGAAATGAAAAATCCTTGTCTAAAGTCAACAAGACATCCGTCTGGGGTGGAAAAAATAGTGGACCATGGCACCAATGGTCCCAGCAATTTTTCAGACCTCCAGAAAGGACGAGAGAGGATGCATCCTCTCTTATCCTTTCTGGAGGTCTGAAGGCTGAAGACAGATAAGGAAAAATACGGTACGCCAATTTTATGACCAGAGCTTCAAGGCTCTCCTTATCGATAAGCTATTACCATACCAAGAAATTTCATGAAAAAGGGTGTTGTTAAAAGAACGAAAGAGGTCATCTGAAATATCAACAGAACAAACCCTACAAGTATCACTCATAATTGTTTTTAAAGACTGAGAATCAGTATTGTCCAATTCATGACCTGTAAAAGGTGGATACCTTTTTGCAGCGAGTCTCGCAGAAATTTTTCATGACTTGCTTTGGTCTCAGAGATCAAAATATTTTTTTCACCCCTACACCTTGTATTTTGCATTACAAGCTTCTATTCTTGTTCTTAGACTTAGAAAAAGACGGGACGACGCCGGGACGACGCCATTTTGCTTCCGTGTGGTTTGAGAATCATATGACATTGAGCGTAGGCGAGGAAAAAATTTTATTCATTTGCCATGGGATAAATCGGAATAGAACAGGTCCGATTCTTATTCTTGCAAAATCGAATTCGGCAGTCTGACCATGGCATCAGTCATCCGATTTTTGCCATTACGGTCAGATTTAGTCGAATCTGACAGATCGCATTCGATAAATTTGACCGTGTAAGAGCGCCTTCGGGAATTGAGGCTTGAAAAACAGATATGAGATTTTCAACCGAATAATCCATCATATTCCAGAACTTACCGAGTGGTTCGAGGGACAAATCACTCCAGAAATAGTGCCAAGATTTCAGGATTTTGAATCTTATCCCTCAGATTTTTCAAAGATTTTGAGAAAAGATATTAGATGATTTGGGGGATATAGTTTAGATTTTGAGATCATAAAAATCTTTCGACGATTGATCTGAAGTTTACAAAGTTTGACAATTTCAAAGCTGTTCGAGGTTATCAAACAGTTGTCGAAAGATTTTGATTTCTGGATTATTGGCGTGATCGATCTCGTGAAATTTTTCGGTCACATGGGATAGTTTTAAACAGACTTTAGCAATCTCAAATAACAGTCAATAAGTATGTTCCCTTAATGGCCTTTTTATTTTGTTGCAGTGCATCGTTGGGGCCAAGTTCTGCAAGAGGAGAGCGGGCAAGAGCAAGCAAAAGATGAAAATCTGTGCCAAGAGATTCGTCATGTGTATGTTGTATGTTTGCAAGAGAATTCAGCACTGAGATCATTGATCATTGATCATGGATCACCATTGATCAGTCCTTGGACTTTCTATTTTGTTACTAGATTATGTAATAACCAAATAATCACTGATTGGCAGCGAAAGACGGCGAAAGACTTCATATTTACAGATGAGCTTTTTACATGAATTATCGCGTTAACAACATTGCTGTTTGATACAGTCATGTAACTGATTAAATCATTCTAGAATTACATGATTTCGAGGCTAATTACTGGGCTTTTAACGATGGAGGGGGAGGGTTTGCACAAACTCCTATTATAACTTGCATTCGCACTTAAAGGAGCTAGGTCACGTAAAGTAAATAAACATAGCCTCACTCTAGTAAGACCCTCAACTTACACTGATCTTTATTGAATTGAATTTATGTTGTTGTTGTCGCTTCAGTGAAGTGTTGTCCTTAGTTGGAGCGTCCATCAGTCCATCAATAGCGGTAACTACGAGTATGCAATCAGTCTAAAATAAACCTACCTTCAAAACGACGATCTTGCAGTTATTTGATAGGCCACATCATTAATATTTTACTCAAAATGAAAGTGTTACTTTGAAGATGGACTCTCGAATTTCGTACGGAAAGAAACAAAATACCCATCTGTTGTAAGATTACAGAGATATTTATAAAGATTACAGGTTTAGAGGTAACTATCTTCTGATTTCAACTACGTTGTGCTCCTTACTCATCCACCACACCAAAAAACTTTGCAGAACGTAAAGGACAAATGAGCGCAATAATTCAGGGCGTTTCGGAAAAAATGCAACCCAACTATAATTTGAAATCTTAAAAAATTGCCAACATTTTAGTACGCAGGATGGATACCATCTGCAAGTACAATCTTTCTTCTTTCTAATGATATGCAGTTTGGATACCTCAATTAAATCATTCATCATTTAACTTATATTTTAGTAAATATGCCCAATTTCAAATGCAGATTCCAGCAAAAGGGAAATTAACCCCCCCCCCTTTTCTTGTAAAATTCGTGGAAAAGTTTTTTTAGGTATTTCAGGCCTAGTCTCGAGTACCGAATAATCGTCCCCCCCGCTTATTAATTTTTGAAAAATTTTCCAACCCCCCCCCCCCCCCCCCGCTCTTATTCCAACCCCCCCTTTTATTAATTTTTGGAAAAATGAAATGATATTAGACATAATTTCTGAATAAATGCAAGAAAAAGTCTCAAGAAGTGCATTCAACAGAACCAGAATTCAAAAGAAAATGTATCAGTAACATCACTGTTCACATAAATATATAACAGATAGGTGTTTACCTAAGAAAAGGGCTGTTTTCTATTTCTCCAAGCAGCCCCCCCGATTATTCCAACCCCCCCGATTATTGTTATGTCGAACTATTTCCAGCCCCCCCCCCGATTATTCCCACCCCCCGTTTATTCGGTACTTGAGAGTAGAAGCACTCGATGTGGTGCCTTGAGGGAGGGAAAAGACAATTTCATCCTCATGAGATCCATTTGTGGATAATGATAAAATATGCTCTCACAAATCTTGATTATCGTCTATCTAAATGCCCTATCACTTTCCAGCATCTAAAATAGGCCATACTTACGGAAACGTCAATCATGCAATAAAAAGTTCAATTTATCCACCCAGTCTGGATGTCATTAGAAAGAAGATAAATTGTACTTTCAGATGGTACGCCTCATATTGATTCAAATTCCATCATTTTCTGAAGAAACTCGAATGAACATTGGTTGCGTTTTTTCTGAAAGACTCTGTGTGCATTACAGATAACAGGTTCGTTTACGGATGCGTCAGCCAGCCCATTTGAACAAAGCCTGTTTGCTTTTATCACAACCACAGGAAATTGCCACCACAGTGCCCCCCCCTACTTTTTGATCCATCATGGATGCCCTGTAATTATCCTTTAGATACTATGATTTTATGACTTTTGAGTCAATTTATTGAAACTGTGGTTTTATATATGTTGCAAAAATAGAATTATTGCAGGATCTTTGTTTCTTTGGTTTTGCCTTGAAAGGGTTTGCAAGGTTATTTTACCTTGAGTACCAGAGATAGACCCTATTTTAATAGACGACTGCGCTAAAGAAGGCGGCAAGGAATCTTTTGCCAAGATGCACCACGATCGAATTACGAATCTTTAACGATTCTATAGGAATTCGATAAAAAACGCAATTCATATTGGTAAAATTCCTTGCCCCATCTTTAGCGCAATCGTCCTATTCAGGGATTCCTGCTGCCCATGCTGCAAGGATGGACGCAAATTAAACTAAAAGCCACCAAATATTTCCTACGAATACATCTGGGACAAAATTTTTTCGGACAAGAAATTTTTGGACGTTTTTCACGGAATCTCGGACGCTTTTATAGAAATTTTGGACGACTAGAAAACTTCATATTTTCAGTTTAATCTTGCTAATTTCATTTAAAAAAATGTCATATAATTATAGATCGTGCTTTATTTCAGGGATTCCTGGTTAGCAATTTTCCACAAATGATCATCATGGTACAAGTTTCCGTTTCGTTTCTTTTCGCGTGACGTCAAGTTCGTATCGTGGGTGAAAGGAAACAAAATAATTGTTATCTAAGTCTTTATCGTGGCTTCTTCTTGCCTCTCCTGGCTTTCCTCTGTACCCCTACCTCATTTCAACTCTTTGATTCACGTTTGCTATGCCCTAATCAGCCTCACTTTTACAGAGAAATCTAACTGGGCCATAGCAAACTTGAATCAACGAGTTGAGCTGAGGTAGAGATGCAGAGGAATCCAGGAAAAGCAGGAAGGAACCAAGATACAGACACAGGTATGATTTGCGCAGACATTTTATTAAATAACAATTATTTTGTCTCCTTTCACCCATGTTCGTACGAACTACACATCACACGAAAATAAAGAAAACAAAGACTTGTTGCAAAGTCAAGGTTGAAGATGATAAGAATGATTGCCATGATGCATTTAGTTTTTGGAAGTATGACGTTTTTCACTAACCAACAATCTCATCAGATTCATTTCCAATGTACAGCGTTTCGTAAGCAAAACATTCCTTTTTCAAACAGTGGAAGTGTTTGGCTGTAATTTTTCAATGTTGCGAAAAATCTCGAACACTATATATATATATATATTTCGGAAAGCATTACATCTTGGACGTTCAAAGTTTCAAACGCATGAAGTGCCTGAAGGACTTTGACTTACGAATTTTTGGCTTCAAAGTTAGTTCTTAGAACTAAATCAATAGGCAGTCGAGGAAATCACAAAAGAATGGACTAATACCTTATTTATATCTCCTTGGTTATCTCAATGAGTGAGTGAATGAGAATCACTAAGCCACATGGTAACAGTAACAACACCACAATCTTATCTATCATGCAACAGAAAAGTTGGGCAGTCTGTAAACCACGGAATCACGAAACGACGGAACGAAATGACGAAACGACGGAACGAAATGACGGAATCATAAAATAATACAGTATCTCTATTTGGTATGCTCCTACTAACTTTAGACACTGTGTCAATGACCCAAGTTTCCTTCTTTCTCAGTGGAAAATTAAAACTTTGATAAAAATGGTGTCAAAAGAGCAATGCAAGTGACAAGTTGCGGGGGCATTCCCCGGTGCTTCCATCGCTGTGCACTGTTCAAGTCATAGATGTTTATGGATGCACCAACGTACACGTATTTTTGCTTTGCTATATGAAACTGAGGTCCAGCGCTGGTAGGCAGTTTCTTTAATCTTAGGGCCATTTTGTTGCCAAAAGTTTCGTACGTGTTTCTTTTGTCAAAAGGGCTGGCTCCCAGATCACCTATTCATCCACCGTAGTAAGGTCTGAAAGTAACTACACATATTTAGTTATGAGAAACGTCTTATAAGAAGCTCTACTCTCAGATCGCCAAAAGAATAAGAAGCTCCAGTACTGGAAAATATATCTTAAGAAACAATTTATCTTGCTAATGGAAATTCGTAACATATTTGGACTTTACTTTACTTTTTTTCCTATATCAAATTACTCAAAAGTTACCTAACGTACGTCTAAGCATTGGAAAGACTTCAAAAAAGCTTCCTGTGAAATGTCCAAGAGCATAAGCGTACGGGAAGGAAAAATCTTGGGGGCGGCCCGACACAAAGCCCATTGTTTGCCAACATCTTTGCCCGACTAAAGGCAAAAGTTTGCCCGAAAGAGGCTGATTTTTTGAAAATCTTTCCAAAGTTGGGGGGGGGGCTACCGTACGCTTATGTATCAAGAGGAAAGACAAAGCAAGTAGGCCTACATCAGACTGACTGTCATGGAACCTTAACTCAAAAGAAACTCTGAGTACTCAAATTCTGATAATTTTAAGAAACTTTCAGTACTGGCCGAAATCTTAGTTTCTTATGAAAAAAATGCATGTAAATTCTTAGTTTCTTATAAAAAATAAATGTACTACGTTCAATGTAAGTTGTGGCTTATTCCTGCTTTTTCTTAAAAAGCATCGAATTCCTCATACTTGGATACTTTGGTATAATGTCGAAAACAATGCCTGCGATCACATCTTGAGGACGCTAACGAAAAGAACCGTGAATATTCTTTCCTTTTTACGGTTGAATATTGATCATTTCTTGACAGGAGCCATGTAAAATACGTTCGTTCGTTGACGTACTCATAAACATCTATGATTTGAACAGTGCACAGCTATGAGAATCACCAGGGAATCCCCCGCAACTTGTATTGCTCTTCTGGCGCTATTTTTTAGCAAAGTTTCAGTTTTCCACTGAGAAAAAAGGAAACTTGTGTCATTGGCACAGTGTCTAGACTTAGAAGGAGCGTTCCGAATAGAGATATTATGATTCCGTCATTTCGTTCTGTCGTTTCGTCATTTCGTTCCGTCGTTTCGTGATTCCGTGGTTTACAGACTGCCGAAAGTTTGAATATGGTTTACAACACAAAAAAACCCAGCAGTCAAATAAAATGCGGACACAGCTCAGCTCTTTGTTGAAGCTCAAAAATAAGCGTCTTGAAACTCCAAACATTCGCTACGATCTGGCTTGCCATACTAGCATCTTTATCCAAACGTCACTTTTATGTCGATTCAGCCGTTAAAACCATTACTCTGGATACGATTCCACAAACGGATGTGCTTGGAGAAGGAGGAGTGAAGATGCACTTTTTAAAGTTCCTTCTTATTATCGGTCTTGCAATGTTTCACATCAATGGCTCAAGTCTTTTTGCTGCTGGTAAGCATGTTGGTGACAAAACATCGTTTAACGCCGGAAATGAAACGAAGATGGCCAGTGTTCACCTCGTCCAGCTTGAGAGTGCTTATCACAAAATCGAAGATAAAAATGCCCATGCAATCATTCGCACTCGACGATCATATGGATCTAACCGCACATAGCAAAGTGATGATTGGTCCGTACCAGTTGTGATGCCTGTTGTTATATTGTTGCAGATCCTAGTGCCGTCTATTCATGGTTGCATTGCAGTCTATAAGAAGAAGAGTGCTTGTCGTGTTCTTTCACTGCATGCATTTTTCACCTTTATATGTTGGTTGATATACCTTACCGTATGCGGAGCTTCAAAGTGCGCGGCTGAAGGAACGGTATTTGGACTGTTGGTCGTTATGTCGTTTATTATGATATTCATATCCTATTTGTTTATGTTAATAGAATCTTTTTATTCTGACGAGAAAGAGTACATTACAAACATTGTTCCAGACGTTTCTGCAATTGAGTTCGTTAACAAACTGAGGAATACTGACCCCAAGAGAGCTATGCTGATTGAGTGCTACCATTTCGAAACAAGAACAAGAACAGTTACTTCTACCGACGCACAAGGTAACACCCAGACAACTCTTGAAACTTATCAAGAAATAGTCATAACGCACACAGAAAGCCAGGATTTCCCAATTGAATTCACACAGGATATCTCAGATCAGCATGGCCTCAAATTCGATCAATACAGTGTCACCAGGTTGAAACTAACCCCAGATATTCAATATGGTGACACTGAAACAGAAGAAAAGTTCGAAGAAATGCGTGCCAAAATGATTGCAGAAAATGAGCACCGGGATGAGCATATTCAGTTCACTTTCAAAGACAGCATTGATGGTTTTGTGCAGAGAATCTGTGCATACACTGACCCAAGCAATCAACCATTCTGGATGAATGCTGTGTATTATTGGGTAGCAACAGTACTTGGTCTCACTTGGATCTACAGAGCAATATTCCTACGAAAAACAGCAAAATGCGAATACATAATCAAAAAGATGATTTACTTTCGAACTCCTCCGGACAGCAAAGCACGCACTGCACAGATGAACGTGCAAATGCCAGGAGGATCAGACAACCCTGCTTACTCAAGAGCAGTAACAGATACAAGAGTAGGTCAACAAGCACAGAAACAGGTATCCTATCCCCCACGCCCTGCAGCAACTGAGTACAGGTCTACAGCTGCAGACAACTACCCTGCCTCAAATAACGCAGCAAATGCATCCCTTGCCCACGCTTCAAGCCAGCAGCAAGCCTATCGACCAGATCCATTGACTGCCAGTAAGCCTGTACCAGCAAATGTGCCAAAACCTGGTACCGTCAATAATCTTGCTGTAGCAAATATGCAGCCACATGTAATGCCAGCTCACCCACCGGCAGCATACCCGCTTTATCAGATGGAGAAAGCAGCATCAACTCAGCCCATGCGTCCATCGGTTGGACACTCACCGCATCCATATGGTCACCCTAGACCAGCAGTTATATACCAGCCTGAGGGTATAAGATACCTTCCTCATGCAAATGTTGCAATAGCAGCAACTTCAATACAGCAGACACACCCACACCAGCCTTCATCTGTCATGCCGGCTGGAAATAACCCTGTGATATTGTATCCACCAGGACGATATTGAGACAATTGCCAGACTTGAAGTAGCAAACTTTTTTCATATAATAAGTTGCAAATTCCATCACGTTTACGGGGTGTCTCAAACACGTGGCGCCCTGTTTGATTGGCTTCTGTGGAGGACCTGTGATTTCAACCGTCCTCCTTCATGTATGATTAAAAGTAGTATTCTCACTGGACTTGCTACAAGTCTCTCTCGCGGAAAAAACAGGAGAAGGAAAAAAGCGAGAGAGACTTGTAATACTTGGCATGCTCATTAATATTCATGAGCAATCGAGCCTTGCTTCCATTTTCAAAAATGACGGGGTTGTTGTCAACTGTTTCATCGAAGCTTGAGTCCGCCATTGTCAAAAAACATCGCAGAGCCTCGCTCTGTTGTTTCATTGTCCTTTCTAAGCATATGATTGGATATTGATTTTTTGTAAAAGGATGCCGGCTGGACAGAATCCTGTCCAGCCAACGACCCAGGCTGCCAAGTATTACAAGTCTCTCTCGCTTTTATTCCTTCTCCCGTTTTTGCTGTGAGAGAGACTTGTAGCAAGTCCATATTCTCACTGGATATGTCTCTCCTAGTTTCAATAAAATGCCCACATCTATCCATAAGGCCATTCAGTCGTAACTATGAGCTACAACCAACCGAGCTCAAAATCTACCCACCGTTCCTCCCTCAAGCTATGGATCTCCCCCTTCCTTTCAAGCGTAACTCCTCGCACTGTCTATGCCTTGTTATATCTTAGTAGTTTGAAGGAGAGAGTCTGATCCAGTGAAGAGGCTTCGACGTAAAGTTTAAGGTCAGACTGAACCTATCTGACCAGTGGTTGCTGATTCATAGCACAGGACTGGATAAAGTGATTGCTCCAAAGAGAACTTCCTTTGCTCTCTTTAAGCAAGTGCAATTCCCCATCCCCCGATCCAGAGTTGGAAAAATTAGCAGAAATCTGCCACATTCGGGCTCCGAAATCCGTCTTCAGTCGGACAAATTTTCGTAACAATAGACCTTTGTCAGATCGAACGATATTTCATTACATTTTGTAGAATTTTCGATTGTGAACGATTGCGATCGATGCTCTAACGCCACTCAATCGAACCTCGCGCCTAAAAATGTATAAAGATAACGCTCGATTCAGGCTCTTTTGCAGCATAGGTAAAAGGTCTATGGATTACCTGTAGGTCAGTCCTCCAAATCTATCTTCCCTTCGCTTATATAGCTATAATTTTATGATGGCCATAAACAAGCAACCACTTTTCTGATTGGCTCAAGAAAGCTCTCAAACTTCAAATTGAGGTCTATTCTGTGCAACTGTGTGAACAACAGGACAACTTACATTACAACCCCTCCTCAGCGGCAACACAAACATTGTACGCCCCTCCTCCTCAGCGGCAACACAACCCTGTATAACTGTTATAATTTGGTCACACATACCAAGGATGGTGAGACCCCAATGTTTTTGTTGTTCAAATTGCCTTGTATCGATTTTGTTTTCTGTTTTGTAATACTCTGAGATATTAGGCTTTTTAGCGTTAGTCTTCCCGTTGAGAACACGTCACGGCAGACAGAGCAGAAACTGCGTAAAATGACGTCATCGACCAATCTGAGATAAGGAAGTGTTTGGACCGATAAGCTTTTTGAAATAATAAATCAAGAGTTTTAGGTTCTAGGAAGGAAATATAAAGTGTTGCCTGATTTTGGGATCTGTTGCAGGGAGCTGGGAGGGCTCAAAGTTACAAGTTTTCCCGCATGCGTGCGCAGTTTCTGCTCTGTCGTCACAGCATCTTACTCAATCTTAATCACTCTTAATCAAGTCGCACAATTCGTATTCGCAGAGATATTCCTTGTCGCACGCATTCGACTTTTTCGTAGAAGCATTCTTTATCAAGATATTAGACTTATCTTAGTCGTCCTGTGGAGAGTGCGTCATGCCATGGATATAGGACAGACATTCGGATGACAGAGACATTGGTGAACTAGACAGGATGATATCGTTGAATTTGACAGGATGAGTCATTGAAGCGGAATGGGTATAGTGGGGGTATCGTTGGGGTAAATGGAGCGAAAATAAGGAGGAATGTAATAAGTCTAATCATCAATCACATTCCCTTCAAGAGGAAAGGGTACTTAATTTATCTAATCAAGGGTCTCCACTAATGTCCAACTGGACTAACTAGATCAGGGTATGTATTGCATTGCCAAAGCATTTGATTGTCGTAGTTCAAATAACTCTAATCAGTGAAGAAGGCTAAAGTGCTGATTACCTTGGTTAGTTGAGCAAGTTGATGGTATTTTCTCTGCTTCTTCCTCTTCTTCTTCTTTGTAACAAGATCTTAATAGCTGCAATAAAATATAGATGAATATAGATACCATCAGACACAAAATCTTGGAGAAACGCTTAATCTTTAACTTAAAAACTCTTTATCCTAGTAGACTTAATAAGCAATTTACTTATCTGCAATGGACCACTTCCCCACTCTCTATTCTCAATTCCTCCCTTTTTCTTATTCATGCTACGTCACGTCGCATCTCGCATTCTTTCCTATCCGTCGAATCTTGTCTTCTCTTTGCTCGGCTCGACTGTTTTCGAGTCACTTGATAACGAGTATACGCTCGAAACGTCGTGTTTTTAACATCTATGCTACATTGGTACTTAAATCTTTCATTTACAGTATTATCGTTTCTTAATAGCTGCGCTCATGCTTGGAGCCGTTCCCGGTGGGTCAACTCTATGGCTCCAGGTGTAACCATGCTTGTCTAACAACTTTCCAAATTGACCCCTATCTCTGATTTTTCTCGCAAAAATCAACCCCTTTAAAGGCTTTTCTCTGACAATTTTGGAGAATAATGCCCCCTTTTTCAAGAATTTCTCTTACAAGTATATAAGATGCAGCTTATGAATTAAGTTAGGGCGAGAAATTGGTGAACAGAACAAGAACAGGATAATGTTATTACCTGGCAATCCTACCTCTTCAGAGGTATGAAAAAACTCTTTGGGGTTTGAAAGGAGAAAACATTACCCTTTTTCTTGGCTTCTCTGGAAATTCACTGGAAATTCTACCCCCTTTCTCAGAGATTTCGTAGACAAGCATGGTTACACTTGGACCCTTTGAGTTGATATACCAGGGAGCCGTTGTCCTGCAAACTGCTTTATATCGAGGAAAACAGAGAAACAGAAGAATGGAAATACCATCAACTTGCTCAACTAATCAAGGTAATCAGCATTTTAGCCAGCTTTATTGTCAGCCGGCGGACTTAGGGGGCCCAGTGGGGGGCAACGGGCAACTACCCCCTTCTCGATAAATTTTCAGGTTGACGCCTCCTTTTCTGGTGCACAGTGCGCCCCTCATCTTGACCCTAAGATACTCTTTTTTAGGCTTTTAAAACTGTTTCCATCAGAATATAGGGATACAAATGGACCCGTTTTTAGTTTGTTAACCAAAGACTTTTCTCATCTAGGAGTTCAAAACTTTTCGCATGCCTTCAGCGCGCTTACCTTCCATCGTACTTCTTGTGCCCTCTCTGAAGGATGCCCCTCCCCCTCAACTTCGGACCGGATCCGCCGTTATCTGAATTACTTGAATGGGGACAAACAACAGCTTTGCCCATATATAGCCCAATCTAGCTGGGCCACTTGGTTATAGCAAGCACGCCCTTGATTTGATTCGCATTCACATCGCAAATTTGGATCAATACAAGCTAGATTACATTATCCTAACAACTCTCGACCCGACTCTGAAGCCATAGGCGTAGGAGACAGGGGGGCTGGGGGGGCTGCAGCCCTCCCGACTTTGGAAAAATTTGCAAAAATCAGCAATGATCGGGCAGAAAATCGGCCTAAAGTTGGGCAAAACTTACGTAAACAATGGATCTTCTATCGGTTCTATCGGGCAGCCCCCCTAAAATTTATTTCCCCCTACGCTTATGTCTGAAGCCGTAGGAGGCCTTTCTTTTCTTTTGCGAGCACTTTTTTGTTGTATAACGTTTTTGAACGTTTCAGAGCTTCTTCCATGTGAGCAATACCGACGAATAAGGAATGTTTTGCAATAGCTTGCTTCGTCATGGTCTTATTTCATTTACCCTATGTTTTCTTATGATCGACTCAATGACAGTCTGATCTAACATCGCTGTCAATAAAACAGAACGAACCATGAGCAAAAGGATACTCAATGTGTAGCAGTTTGAAATTTATACCAGTAGCGAAACACATTGTTTTTCAGTCCCAGTTCACTGTTTCGTAATCTTCAAATTTTCGGTAGTGAGCCACCTTAAGTGCAGATCCACGTTACTGAAAATTTCAAAATTACGAAACACTAAAAGGTGGCTGAAAACCAAGTAAAAATAAATTCAAAACGCAAAAAAACACTAAGTGAAGGGGGCCCGCTTCTGATATAAATTTCATACTGCGACACACTGGGTGTCATATCGCTCATGAATGAACATCGAGCAGTATCATGTAAAAACTGTTATGTCTGCAGCTCCAATCCTTACTGGTTGCTGAAGCACGCGGAAATCATCCAATTTCACGATATTCAGCCAATCAAGTAGCCCCTTTCCAACCACATGATACTAAATTGGACGTTCGAAGTGAATTCTTGCGTACCCTCACGAAAGTTGTAATGGCTACTAGGCTACAATAATTACATGAAATTTTCTTTGATAAATCAGTAGAAGGGGTGTCCCTCCAAAGTTTGTAGCATGCTTGGAAAAATATCTAATCTGGAGCCGAAATTGCAATCATTTTCCGGTCGAAGAATATTGACATTCGTTCAAACATCGATAAAAGTCGCTGCAAACGAGATTTAAAGATCAAAATCTCGGCGTTCATGGATATTGCCTTAATCAACAAACCCAAGCACTGTCCCTTCAATTACATCTCAAAATCGCAGGTGATTTTCAGCGATTTACGTGACCTTGGCCTAAACTCGTTATTAATTAAAACTCATTCGATGCCCCCGAAAGGGCTTCCTTCGTGTTATTTAGCTAAATGATTCACTTATCAACGACTCAAGAATGCATTTGACATCATTTTCCGTTTCAATGTCTCCAAATTTCGTTTGAAACATCTAGTCTTGAGCAATTCCTTGCAAATTCGTTTCATTCCATACTTTCTCTGCAAGTGTCAGTTATGTCGTCAAAAACTTCGCATCGATAGGCTTTGTGCTACAGATAATGCGATATGATACAGTTCATAAACTCGTGAATAGATATGGCATGCCTGATTTTGATCAATTCATTCAAATGGAAACAAAACGGAAAAAACATTTTTTGGCTGTTTGGTTCACCATTGGATAGATCTTGCACAAAACAAAAAAGGCAACAAAAAATGTGTGTAAGAGATGTGTCAGATCTATTCATGGTTGAATACAACCAACAAAGAGAGCAAAGCAGTAAACTTCTAGCGCAACAAAAAGTTAGTTTGCTGTTGTGTGTAAGATGTATTCGTTGGTGAAGTTGCTCAAGACTGGATGAAATTGCTTAAGACTGGATGTTTCAAACAAACTTTGGAGACATTCAAATGGAAAATGAAGTCAAATTCATTCTTGAGTCGTTGGTAAGTGAATCATGTAGCTAAATAACAAGACGTAAGCCCATTGGGGGCATCGAATGAGCTTTAATCGATAATAAGGTTAGGCCCAAATAAGAATTCTGTCAGAAATCGCTAAAAATCATCAGCGATTTTGAGGTCATTGCTTAGGGCAATATCCATGGTCGTTGAGATTTTAACCTTTATATATCATTTGCAGCTACTTTTATCGATGTTTGAACGACTGTCAATATTATTCGACCGGAAAATGAATGCAATTTCAGCTCCAAATGAGATAGTTTTCCAAGCACGCTACAAACTTTGGAGGGGCACCCCTTCTACTGATTTATCAAAGAAAATTCTATGTAATTATTGTAACTTGGTAGCCATTTCGAATTTCGTGAGGGTACTCAAGAATTCGCTTCAAACGGTCAATTTGATATCACGTGGTTGGAAGGGGCTATTTGATTGGCTGAATATCGTGAAATTGGATAACTTCCGCGTGCTTCAGCAACCAGTAAGGATTTGAGCTATATGCTGATGTCTGAATCATTTCCTTTTTCATGTTACCAGAACAGCACCAAAATAAGAAGAATCTTTGGGAGGTTTTGAATTTATTCAGCAGCAGGGTTTGTAAGATTGAGAGGGTACGAAAAACTGCAAAAGTGGAATACGCTATCAAAGAGACGGCCTACTTTCAACTCCTGCCGACAGTGCAATACGTACTGGGTCGATATACGTGCAAATGCCAGGAGGTTGAGACGATCCTGCTGACTCAAGAACAGAAATAGACAATACAAGAACGGATCAGCAACCACAATCATGAAAAATTTATCTGCCATATCCTGCAATAACTGAGTACAGGCTGGCACCAACTGAGTACAGGCCTGCACCAACTGAGTACAAGCCTGCAGCTGTAGATAATTTCCAACCTTCAAACCCGGTTGGTGCAATAATAATGAAGTTGTGACACCACGATCATCGATGATTTCGATGACAGTGGTGCATATTTGAAGCAAAAGCCTAGGACCTGCAATCTAAAAATGGGGGTATTTTCTTCAGAAAATATGCCAAAAATCATTGCCAATGAGCTCGAGACTCTAGCATAGAGTAATGAATTTCACATGGCCTGAAAACAATTTCAGCCTCTGAGTTTTATGGGATTCTAATGTTTCCCAATAAAGAGATACAGTAAATTGAATGGCAATTAAGTGCAAAAATCCCAGACCCTCCCTTAGAACCAGTATACAGTATGTGTATATGTACTGCACAAATCTTTTCAGGGTTCAGTGATCTTCTTTTAAAATGGGGTTATACCTTCAGAAGTTTTCCGTGATAAAGGGTCTTTTCGCCAACTAAATAGTCAGAAAAGAAGGGTATTCAATGAAATGGTATACCTTTGCTATTGAATCGCACCAACCGAACCTTCAAATAACTCGGCAAATGTCTCCATTGAAAACTCCTCAATATTGGCGTGACCTAGAGCCATTTTGCCACTCAACAATGGCTCTACGGGCAAGGGCTAAAGCCGATCTCCTTATTTTTCAAAGTTATGCTGCAGAATTTCAAAAATATACAAATGACAGTTTGATGAGAGTAAAGTCATATGTTTCGCTGAATTTCTTAACTGGAACCACCAATACAGCAAGCAGTCTTTTTAGGCCTACGGCAGGCTTAAGTTACGGTACTGCCCTAATACATGCCAGTTGAGCTACTTTCAGACTTGCCACAACGGAGGAAATAGAACGATAAACATGTACCTAAGTAAAAAATGCCACGGAAAGTTTAGCTTTGGTAAAGAGTCAAACTTTGACGCGTTCTGAGTGCGGCTGCTAGAATCACCGATTCTCATTCTGATTCTACGGTTAGCGACATAAATGTCATACCGTAGGAGTCTTTATCGCATACTTCTTGAGTAGACTTATCAAAATCGTCGTAGTTTCGCTCCTTGATGGACTGATATCGCTACAACTACGACTCACATTCAAGCTAATAAAAAATTCGGCCAGAAATTGACCAACTTCCTCGCTTTGATGGCGGATGCCAAAAAGCTTAGGCCAATTCCACACGATCATAACTCGCCAATTCTAAAAAGCATGAAAATCGTATTTCATTGAAGTTGTGAAGAAAACCAGACCCACCAGAGGCAAGATGAGTACTTCTTCTCTATATTGCTTCAAAATTCCTTCACTTTGACATGGGGAAATTGCTCTTAAGGGCCACATTATTCTGCAGATTTCACCAGAGCAATCGACAGCAATATTTGCACGTTTCATCGCTTTTGAAGCCTCAGACCTGAAGGGAGGCTAATTCTGGGAGTGAGGCTGAAATTTTTATATCCTATTGGTCAGTTTCGACATCGTCAATTATTGTTTGGAAATCTGCGATCTCATTGGTGATGCCAGTTTTACACCCTGGGTGCCAGATGTTTATTTTCGTCCCCTATCTTTTCATCAAGGCTCCGGGCTCCGGTACCAAGGGTAGCCAATTTCAGGGCGATTGGATTGGTCGCATTTTCAGATGCATTTATCATATGTCCCAGTAGTCTGTGCTCCACCACCTAGAACACAAGCTAAGTTCCAGATGAAAAAGAATGCTGTCATCCAATTCAATAAACAAAGCAAAAACTAAGACTAAGGTAGTTAGTCTAACTTTGGAGTCATCAGTACCAAAATGAATTCTGAAGAAGTTTGTTATGAAATATGTGACACGAACAACACAAGTTATATCAAGAAATGACGATGATGAAATCACGGCTGTCCAGGGATGACGCTAGAAATTTTGCGACAGCGGGGCTGGATCTTCCAACAGGGGGGCTAAAATGACTGAAAAACGGTGTTTTCGTGAGTTATTTTGCCAAATTTCCTCCGACGAGAACCCAAAACTTCCTCCGGCGGGTGGCTAGATGCCTCCAACGGGGGGGGGGAGCTGTAGCCCTCCCCTGGCGCCACCCTTGCGGCTATCATAGGCACGTCATAGGGATCTTGTTCCCTTGAGACAATGAAAACTTTGCTGACTTTGAACTTAAAATCTCAAATCTTGCCACGATTAGGAAAGCATGCTGTGGTATGGAAAAACAGTTCTTTCATTTTCTATTCCAACTTTAGGAATAATACTCTAATCATTTCT
This sequence comes from Aurelia sp. 4 Dawson et al 2005, assembly GCA_964019985.1. Taxonomy (NCBI): domain Eukaryota; kingdom Metazoa; phylum Cnidaria; class Scyphozoa; order Semaeostomeae; family Ulmaridae; genus Aurelia; species Aurelia sp. 4 Dawson et al 2005. The sequence goes on along the minus strand of OZ026492.1, from coordinate 33,232,971 downwards.
TTCATTCCATTCCGTGGGAACGTTTTACCAAGGTATACTTTCAACATAAAAAAGGTTTTACTTTCTAGTTTAAGCAATTTGATGAGTTTGTTTTAAAGGCTCAGACTTCTCTAACGAGGACGTCAGTACAACTTATCTAAAGCACCACTCCACTTCCAAATTTCGTTAAAGAGGAAATAGCGGAGATGCGTCTCTTTAAGCTCCACTTCACCATCGGTCTTGCAATATGTTATGTCAATGGCATTTGTTTATTTGCTACTGGCAAGCATGTCGGCGACAAAATATTGTTCAAACATGGAGATGAAACAAAGATGCCTTATGCCGAGCTTGAAAGTGTTCATCAGAAAGTCGAAGATAAAAATGGCTATCCAGTCACTCGCATTCGACGATCACATCAAAATAACGGCAGAAAGAATTTCAGTTTCGATGACTTTGGTTGGTCCATTGCATTTTTTCCTGGTGCTATACTTCTGCAGATTTTAGTACCGTGTATTCTATGGCCTGCTGCAAAATGCATGAAGAAAAACCCTTGTCGTATTATTTCGAAAAGCGCATTTTTCACGTTCATATTTTGGATGATATATCTTATCGGATGCATGTCTTCAAAATGCACAGCTTATGGAAGTGTACTTGGACTACTGTTCAAAATGTCTATTGCTATGATAATCCTGTCGTATCTGTTCATGTTAATAGAATCTCTCTTTTCCTATGAAAAGCAGTATATTACAAACACACTCCCAGAGATTTCAGCAATTGAGTTCGTTAACAAAATGAGGAATACTGACAGTGAGAGAGTTATGAAGATTCGGTGTTTCCATTGGGAAACAAGAGAAAGGACATTCATTTCCAGAGGTTCCCAAGGCGGAGCCGAGGCAACCACTCAAACGTATCAAAAAATGGTCACAACACATACAGAAAGTCAGAATTTCCCAATTCAATTCACACAAGATATCTCAGCTCATGATGGTCTCAAATTCAATGAACACGGTGCCACCAGGTTGAAACTAACCCCAGATATTCAATGTGGTGACACTAAAACAGAAGAAAAGTTCGAAGAAATGCGTGCCCAAATGATTGCAGAAAATGAGCATCGGGATGAGCGTATTGCATTCACTTTCCACGACAGCATTCCTGGTTTTGAAAGAAGAATCTGTACTTACCCAAACAATCGACCATTCTGGTTGAATGCCAAGTATTACTGGGTGACATTGGCACTTGGTCTCACTTGGATTTACAGAACGATATTTCTACGAAAAACGGCGAAATGCGAAGACACTATCAAAAAGTTGATCTACTTTCAGGCTCCCTCTGACAGCACAGATTGCACAGGGCAGATAAACGTGCAAATGTCCGAGGGCTTAACCAGCTCTGCTAACTCAAAGGCAGAAACAGTTGCTACAATATCAGAGCAACAAGCACAACCGCATGAAATCGATCCTCCACACCCTGCACCAACTGAGTGCAGTCCTATAGTCGTAGATAATTCGCCTCCCACAAGTAACCCTGCAATTGCATCCTTTGGCCACGCCTCAAGCCAACAGCAAACTGATCAAGCATATCCATTGGCTACCAGTTAGAGAATTTCATTTCATTTTTCATTTCATTTTATACATATTTAAAGTTGGCATTTACAATAGTATATAATCACATACTAATTCACACCAACTATTTACAAGAAAATTATACTTTATACAAAAGAAAGAATAATTAGCGGCATATTTTGCAGGTGCATTTATCACCAGCCCAGTCTTTGATCCTCTTTTTGAAAGCAGTAAGTGTTGGCTGATTTTTAATAGTATCATCAAGGGTGTTCCAGAGGAAGCTCCCTCTAAAGGACAGTGATACTTGTCCATAGCCCTGTGCTTTTTTTGGCAGTTTGCAAAGATTTTTTATTCTTAGATCATAAGTTACATGTTTCTTTTCATGAAATTCCCATACAAGCGATGGGTTAAGTTGATTCATGGACTTGTAGATTTCTGTCATTAGTTTCTGCAAGTTTCTAACATGTATACAAAAACTGCCACTTCGAGTAAGCAATGTTTCAAAGGGACATTCGTATTCTTTATAGAGGATCCGAAGAGCACGTTTGTGTGTGCGGTCAATCTCTTTGTTTGCACCTTTGTTACAGAATAGCCAGATCAAAGGGCAAGAATTGAAGTTCGACAAGATAACCGCGTTACAAATTGTTAATGCCTGTTCTCTAGAAATATACATATTAAGCCTAGAAAAGGCACTGATTTTCTTGTTGACTTTTGAACATAACGTTAACATGCTTGCTAAACTTTAATTTGTTGTCAACTTCAATCCCTAGCAATTTAACATGATCAGTTGCAGATAATTTGTTATCATTTATATTTAGTCGCAGTCTTCTCTGGCCTTGCAAGCCTAGGAACATAAGCTGGAATTTTTTTGGAATCCGCACTCGTTGTAAGCGCAGAGACATTCATATTCACATTCGACGTATTCACAGAGACATTGATATCATATTCGAATTCGAAGTATTTGTAGAGACATTCATGTTGGAATTCGAAGTATTTGTAGAGACATTCATGTTCGCATTCGACGTATTCGCAGAGACATTGATATCATATTCGAATTCGAAGTATTTGTAGAGACATTCATGTTCGCATTCGATGCATTTGTAGAGACATTGATATCATATTCGAATTCGAAGTATTTGTAGAGAAATTCATGTTCGCATTCGATGTATTTGTAGAGACATTGATATCATATTCGAATTCGAAGTATTTGTAGAGACATTCATGTTCGCATTCGATGTATTTGTAGAGACATTGATATCATATTCGAATTCGAAGTATTTGTAGAGACATTCATGTTCGCATTCGACATCTTCGCATGCGACGTTCATATTCACAGAGACGTTCACAGAGACGTTCACAGAGACGTTCACGGAGGTTTATTCACAGAGACTTGCATATTCGCATTCGATGTATTCGCAGAGCCATTCATATTCGCATTCGATGTACTCGCAGAGACATTCATGTTCGACGCATTGGTAGTCATTCGTACATACGAAGACGCAGACGCATTCATTCGACGCATTCACATTCGACGCATTCGTAGAGACATTCATATTCGCATTCAATGTATTCGCAGAGACATTCATATTCACATTCGATGTATTTGTAGAGACGTTCATATTCGTATTCGACATATTTATATAGACACTCATCACATTCGCTTTTGATGTATTTAACGCTCATATTCCCATTCGATGAATTTGTCGAAAAATATCATATTCGCATTCGAGGTCGTTGTACTTGGAGACGTAAAGCTTTGACATAAAGACATCGTTCGTGAACTTGGCTGGACTGGACTTTATCGTTATAGTTGCTTATATGGGATAATAGTATCGTCACGTCAGAACGGCCGTAGGTTCAAATCCCACGCTGGACAGTTTGGTCGCTGTCCGTAACTCTAGCCCGGGTCGACCAGAGCTATGTGAGGGAAATCTGGTAGCTGCGGCGGGTAGCTGCGGCGAACTGATGGTAAAACATCCGTGGCCCCTGCTGGAAATAAGTCTTTCAGACTTTCGCGGGCTAGCCACGTTGAATATAAATACCTACCTACCTACCTACCTGTCAGTTACATTCACTTCGAGAAGGGAGAGCATTTCAGTTATCTTACTATCCCTGGTTTAGACATAAACAAATTGGACTCAGATGCACTGTGCAGTTTGCTTCTATTTGGAAGCAAAGATCTGAACATAGTTGAAAATAGAATCATCATAGAAGCAACAATTTCATTCATCAATGCAACAAAGCGCTTTGATTGAATATTCAGAAAGTAAACAGCAGCGACCCCTCCCCTTACAATTGATAGTTTTATCAGGTAGCTTGGTACCAAATAATCACTTAAACCTTGAGATGTATAAACCTAATTGGATTTCACGTTTAAAAATTTTTAGGGTTTTTGTATTATTTGGTAAAAAGCTATCTGGATTCTACTTTTTTCCCGCTGAAGTATTAGAATTGTAAGTGTCATCCAAAGTGGGGACAAGATGACCGTGTGGCTATCCCCGCTTTGGATGGCACAGTAGAATGTAACGAATTTGTGTTTTAATCTTATTGATGTTGATAAAAAATTTCAGTTATTTAATTCCGATTCATTTCTTATGCTGTTCTCTTTGTTTCTAATTTTGCGTTAGAAGGACAGGATCCCGTGATCGAAAATCTTTTTCAAATGAAAACGGAACGAAATCATGCCGTTTTGGCCTACCGTTTCCACCGAAGCGTTTTAGCAACCGGCACAAACTGAAAACGATTTCGAAAACAGCACGATTTGAAAACGGCTTGAAAAGTCTCAGTGTACACGTTTTAAAACGGAACAATTTCATTCGGATTCAAAGAGAGGCAAATTATTTCCCGGAACGAGGCATATTCAGTAGAACTCTCAAACATTTCTACAAGACGAGTCAAAACAACGTTAACAATGTTATCTTGGCTATTGCATATAAAGGACATTTCCACCAAAATTGAAGACTGAAATACTAAAGTACTGGGCTGCCCAAAAATTACTCAGGACTAAACAGTCACCAAGTCCTGGGTATGACTTTAAACTGCAACCGGTGATGAGGCCTCAGCTCGTCCGCAGTAGCCACAGAAACTGGGCACTATTTTGTGGGACAACCTGTATGTCTAACATAGGCATTTTCAAAATAAACGTTATACCCTTACGAGCTCGCTGGAAAGATGGAAGATCTTTTTTCGTTTTACCTATGGTGAACATCCGGAGAACTTCTCACAATGTTTCATTGAAATATCTTAGCAAATGAGGGAGAGAGAGACAATTTTCTGGGACTGACCCTGGAAAAATCGCAAATTCTCGGATCTCAATTATCTCGAAAAAAAGGAGCAAAGTTACAATATTTTGCAAATTTCTTTTGTAGTGTAGTGCTACTGGATGAACTCTATCATGATCATCATGTTTGGATGGAAATTATGCTCCAAATTAAATTTTATCGCGTTTTCCCCGACTTTCGTCAATTTTGCTGCTTTTCTTGACAACAGAAAGGAAAATGCAAACGCCAGCAAAAATGGTGTCTAATTGTACGGCATATTCTGTATTCTCAGAAATAACACGCCTTAGGCTATCCGCACACCAAATTTGGTTGCCTTACCTATTACCAGTCAAAAGTTCGGTGGGGGGGGGCTTTTCTGCCCCGCCCCAACCAAAATAGGACGTATCAGATAGCCCAACTACTATGGAGTTAACGGGAACATTTGTAACTCAATTTGAGCAACGTTAATATCGTTGATTAATTCTCTGAAAAGCGTTCCGAAATTCAGAACAAATTTTTGCCACAACCAGCAGTGTTCATACCGAGAACGTGAATAATGCCTTTGTTTTCCTTCACAAATTTACCAGATTTCGATGCTCGATCCAAACCCTTTTTTTAAGAAGTAAAACGTTCTGTTCCAAAATTGCCGCACGCTGATAGCTTCCAGTTGAAACCAGCCAAGTCGAATACACGGAACTCACGGGACTGTCAGAGAGGAAATCACATATTGCAAGGTTTCCGCGATTTCCATGGGTTCCACCTTTCATAGTAGATACAGGCTAGCCTCGAAAATATCACATTATCAAAATGCACAGTAATAGTACTACCAAAAGTGAATGCCATAACAACAACTGCTTGTCACTGCCGTTTGAGTAGTGTTTTGCCTATACTTATGACGAAGAGTCTCTTGCATCCCTGCGGTAAACTTTGCTCAAGAGGGACTCATAACGAAACAGTGAAAAACTTGGCCCTATCTCCTGCATTCAATCACGATTCGATCAATCGAATCAGCATCGAACGACTGCCGTAGCTCGGTTCCACGGTCACTCCTCGGCAAGAGAATGCGGTGGAAACCAAGCTAAGCAGACATTTACTGAACGAAACTTGGTATAAATCTGAAGAAGGAAGCTGACTTTACCTGGTAAGTGCAAAATGAGTTTGTCAACGCTACATTTTAATGTTTTTAAGACCAAAACATACCAGAGAAATCTTCAACTGCCTCCTGCAGCAACTTCGTTCAAAATCTAGTCAATTGCATCATTCGAATTGAAAATTCGACAGCATTGTTCTTTGTCAAATCTCGTAATCTGATTGGTACGTTAGGAATTGCAAAGTTTGGGCCTAAATAGGGCCAGATTTTTAAGAGTAATGTTATGAGTCTTTCTTGACTGAAGCGCCATCATCAAGACAAAGAGCACAGGGAAATAAGAGACTCATCATCATAAGTCTATGTTTTACCTTTCTCGTTTTATGAACGAGTGAAGCAAGGCCATTCGCAATCTTTGCTTTGGGGTAGTGCGCCTGACAAGCTGGCGTGCAGACGTGCTTCTAAGAGCTCCGCAAGATTGATTGTCTTAGCTCTTCAAAAGCAAGTTTATTATTCTTAATTCATTTAATTACTAACAAACTCAACATCTTTAAGCATGACAACGTTTTATTGATAGTCTATTCGAATATTTTTGGAAATTTTACAAAATCGAGCTATAGCTAACAAAGAAACAGAGAACGTGAAGGACTTTGACGTTGTCGCAACCATTCAAGAAACTGGTAAATCGACCGATGAAAGACTTGATCTTGTCAAAATCTGGAATTCGTTGCCAGCGCATATAAAAACGTCACCAAACAAGCCATCCTTCACAAAAAACTGATAAACTACTTCTTAGAGTCGAATTAATCTATTTTTCAAACGTTATTGCCACGCAACCCTAATACCATGCATTACACTACTAGATTGTTGATATGACTATTATACATTACAAATAATACTGACTTACTAATACTTTCTTATTCTTACTCTTATTTGTTAGTCGTTTAAACTTTCTTTTCATTCTAAATAAGACAATTGCTGTACACTTTCTTACACGTCAAATCGGGCATATGGCCTAGATAGCTCCTTTTGAGTTCTTCTTTCCATATGTCCGACAGCAAACTTTATTGAACTGTATATCTGTTATATGTAATTTTGTAGATTTATCTTAATTAGCGGTTCTTTCTTTTAATACATTATACTAAGTTTATTGCAGTAAAGGAAAAGTTTGAGCTTGAATTTGAGTTTGCTTGAAATTATTTACATTGCAGACTTTCGTTTTGGACACTCTTGATCCTATCACTTTTTATTTGCCAAAGCATGTGGCCTTTGACATTTTCATTATCAAGTTCCGAGGTTTCCTACTTTACCTACTTTAAAAAACGAAACTCTCGAATTTCTCGTAAATCTCGGAACAAGTTGTCTTTATTTCATTATTTTCAAATGGCCTAAAATTTGTTGGGTATACCTCTAGACTGAAAAAAATTACGTCCAAATCCCCCAATTTCTCGTGAATTTTGGAGAGCTGGCGCCACCACTGGTTATTTTCATTCAATTCATTTAAAGTTTGCTGAAAGTAGACAGCTGCTTATTAAGGCCAACTAATACAAAACGACCCATATTTAATGTGAAATTTTCTTTTCATGAATATTCTGCCCTACGCTCCCATGTCCTCCCAAATGTTGAAAAACTTGCCACCGCATTTCGAAAATGAAACAGGCCTTTAGAACTTGATAGTTCAGAGACTCCCAATAAAAGTAAATTGAACAGGTCTTTTCTAAAGAATCAACAAAAGTTTCCGAGTTCCAGCAAATCCTCCTTGAAAGTGCAAGCCATGGTGAAGGAATTTCCATTTATATCAGGGACCCAGTCAATTTCAAGCCAAGAGATTGTTTACCAGTAGATGGACTTGAACTCATTTGTATTTAAGTTGAGCCCCCAGAGAGGAAATTATTTCTTGTTATCGCATGGTTGGTACTGACCACCTAGTGATCACGTTGGTTCCTTGTATTTGCTGGAAAAGTCATTGTGTGCCTGGATGGGAAAGGAAATGATCCTCCTTGCAGGGGCAAAAAGTGATTTCACATGGACACCAATTGATACGCCCATGGATAACGATGCTGAAAGGCACACTGTCGTGGCACTGATTTGGTAAACAAGACAATCGAGAAGAAAACAATTGGGCAAGGTTCAGTAATTTCGCTGTACAGTGAAATTCACGAAGATGATAATGATCTGATTCCCTTTATTCTCGAAACAAAGGATGATCTAAGAACATAAAGGCTTGGTAATTTCACAAAGGCCAGAGCTTTGTTATTGATTTCAACATCACCACCAGCCAATCACAACCACGACAGTTTGCCTTTAACAGATGACAAGACAAGCACCTACGAGCTGGTCAACTTAAAGGCAGTCTGTCACGTATCTGATTGGCCTCTACAGTGAGAGCTCAACACAACAGATTTCTTTGTGGATCTGTGTATCTGAAACGAAGGAGGGCTAATCTTCTTGACTTTCTACGGCCATAGAAAGTCAGGGGATTAGCAGCCATTCAAATTTCCTATTCCTTGTATTGTCATTATCCCCCAATCAAATGCGTGACAGACTGTCTTTAAGCCGCTTGTCAAGGAACAGAACATGTGCTAGCAAAATGCTCCTTAGGTTTCTCTCAATGATCACTTTCTGATTTGTTATATTCGAAAATTTAACGGAGTTGAGCTGTTTAACAGGATCACATTCTCAACATTACTAGCCTACGCGTAGACCCAGTATTCCAAAAGAAGAAAGGGCCTACGAAACAAAGCGAAGAGGCTTACTACGGCAGTTTCTACATTTCTAGAAACTTAATTTATGCAGCCTTTGTTGAAGCACGTTTCACACATTATTTGAAAAGCGGATTGGAATGATTAGAAATAATTACCTGTGCGGCCGTAGCAAGCTGTTGTTATTTGTTTCGTAGACCCTTTCTTCGTTTGCAATAACGGGTCTATGCGTAGGCTACAACATAACAAACACACTGCGTTTCCTACAGCGCATGGCAAGAATAAAAGGAAATCAGTGTTCTGGCATTTCGCTCTTTTCATTTACAGTTTCAAGTTCCAAAAGAACTCAGGGAAACTTCAAATTCTTGTGGATTATCAATTACTCTGCTTTACACAATATTTAGCCTGCGTGCAGCCTCTATGCGGAGGAAGACGGAGAGGAGGAGGAAAGAAGGAAAATCCGGGAGATAATCCTTCTTTCCTCCTCCTCTCCGTCTTCCTCCGCACAGGCAGTAGAGGCTGCACGCAGGCTACACAATATTGTGATTCGACTTTAAATCTGGGACTACAGAAAGTTGCTCGGATAAACCAATGCAATGCAAAATTTCTTGTTTGACGTTCCATCGCAGAAAGGCCAATATTTTTCCACAACTGCCAATAGACATACGAAACGATCTTGTGTTTCAGAGAGATCAGATCATGTCAATGAAGGAAAATTAAATGATTCGTTGGTGAAAAAACTGACTTTTTAATTGCATCTAGGTCAGGGCATAGGGTATTGCAACTGTTTTCAGGGGAATCTTTGTGACTATGTCAGTTTTTAATCACTCGTTGAGAAAGCCTCCTTCGTCCGTAATCACTAATCGCTTGGAATCCTTGTGTTAATCAAAAGAAACTGATGTGACAGGGTTAGAAAATCTGTACTCGTTCCACTACACAGAACTGAAATGTAAACACGCCATGGCATAAGGGCGCCCTCCTCTTTGCAGTAGTTTCGGTCGGCGACCAGCACGCCCTCCTTGTGCGCATTCTCTGTTAAGCTTGCCGTTTTCTGTTGAATCACGATGCCGTAGGTCATATCAAATTACATCCTATCTCTGAAATTTGCTTCACAATGATTGACCATCGTAGGCTCAAAATCTCTTGAAAAGTTGGCATAAGTTCCGATGACCTATTTCTTTGAACTTAACGGCTTCAACAAAACTTCCAGCTATTTAACTATAATTCTACGGTTGGACTTTTCTGAAATCGTAAACATTTACAGTATTTTTGTAGAATTAAAGAACACTTTTTAACGAAAATTTAAAATCATCAAGGTTTCTAAATGCTTGATGCAACATGAAATGATTTCTAGGAAAGCCATAGTTTATGGAGGTCTTCAATAGGGTATAGAGCAAAAGTTTGTCGCTCTTCTGGTACATAATCTAGAAATTCTTCGAAGTCATAGCCTCATATGTGTTAAATGCAAAAGAAACTGTAATGTCGAAAATTATCAAAATTTCTGAAAAGTCCAACGGTAAGAATATTACTAAGTAGGTAGAGTTTGTGTGAAGCCGTTCAGTCTGAAGCAACAGGTCATAAGATTCTACACATTCATTTCGATGTCGATTTAAAGATTTGAACCCTATGCTGATTTTTGCCAATCAAAAATACAAGCTGGAGAATAATTTCAGTCGGAGTTAACGAAATCACGAGACCGAATATGATTGCAAATAAATTCAATAAATAAGAAATTTATTAGGATAAAACCTCAGTCCTTCTATAGAATCATCTCTACAAAGCTTTCCAACTTTTTCTGCGGCTAACAACCTGCAATAATAAAATGTAAACGGGGTTGGTCAAAAGAAATGCGCGATGCTTACCAATCTACAAAGGAGCAGTTCACTTGCAAATTAATTTCTTTAAACTTCATCATATGGAAAAAGGGTTAACTTAGATATGAAAATTTGCTTAGTTGAAATCTGTCATTCAGTTCCGTAATTACGAGAAAGTTTAAGGAAATTGAGTTGAATCAAAAGATTTCTAAATGGGCCTTCCATGGGATTCATATTCATGTCCATGTGATGTTTGAGCCATGACAAACATACTGTCTCTTCAAACAAACTGAAACAATGAAAGCATTGTGCTACAACAAAATATATTGTGATTTGATATTTATCGCTTGGGAATCACTGATTTAGGCCCCGTTCACACTGCCCCGTTTTTGTACAAAAAACGGAGAGAAGAAACCTCCGTTTCTGTGAAAGTGCTCACACTGATCTGCACAAAAACGCCACAAAAAATTAGGTTTTCGAAAACGCTATCAAAAGTGGATATCTGCAAAAACGGAGGTTCTTGAAAACGCATTTGATCAACGTGAACGCACAAAATGGAGGTTTTTAACGCTGTTATATCCAATAATGAGCTTCACAAAACCGGAGTAATGTGAACGCACGAAAACGGAGATCTTTGGCTCCGCATTGACAGAGTAGAAACTGCGTAAAATTACGTCATCGACCAATCAGAGACAAGGAAGTGTTTGAATAGATAAGCTTTTTGAATTGATGAATCAAGGGTTTTAGGTCCTAGGACGAAAATATCAAGTGTTGCCTAATTTTGGGATCTGTTGCATGGAGCTAAGGTGGCTCAAAGTTACGAGTTTTCGCGCATGCGTGCGCAGTTTCTGCTCTGTCCTCCGCATTCGTTATCAGAAAGATCAATGTGAACGCACAAAAACAGATGCTTTTCTCTTGGTTATTTTGTACCAAATGGAGTAATAGGACCGGGTAGCTTTGATGCAACAAAACGCATCATAACAAAGACGGAGCAGTGTGAACGGGGCCTTAATTATCAGTCAGAAAATTGGAAGGCCCTATATCAGAGATGCCTTTCACCAAAATAACTACACCACAAAGTGGCACATAGACATGGAAAGAAATGACAGATTTTTAAAAAGCAAATTTCGATAACGAACATGAGGACATAATTAGGTTGAATTAGATCGGATTAGATTCTTTACCTACCTTGAAATGCCATAAAATTTTCTCCCTTGACATTGGCAGCTTTTCTAAACCATAATTCCTGGCCTTCAGCTGAAGGGCTCCGTCAAATATGCTTTTTAGAATGTTTGGGCCTAAGTTGTCATCTGGCATCTCCTGCGCATTACTGTCTTACACAGCAGTCTCAAAGTCGAACTCAACAATGATAAGTCCATCCAGTGATAAGTTAAGAAAACAAGTACATCAAGCAGAAACAGCCTCCATACACGATTTGAAAATTAAAGTTAACATTATTACTTCAATGAGATTTCTCATTAGCATAAAAATAATGATAATGATGACACACCTTTCTTTCGCCAGTGCAACGGCTATCTTTGTTTTATCAGCGAGTTCTTCAGATGTCAGAGATCCCTCGCTTTCAACCTAAAAATCATGAATTCAGAACAAGGTTCATTGACCAACGAAATTTCGAGCTGATAAAAATTACCTTTTTTCTCTTTTCTTTTATTTTTCTTTTTGTTAAACCTTAAACCAGCACCTCTAAGGGGACCATTATGGAAATAAGATCAGCTTGACCCTTTAATGCTATCCCTGCCACTGTAATTAGGGGTGTTTTCTTTTTACGTTTTTAAACCTTAAAGTATTGTATTGTATCTATTTTTTATATTTATCATAATAACTTGTATATACTTTTTTTATGTGGCAAATGATACATACATACTATAATAATCAAGTATGTAAATCTTTGTTTTGCTTTGTTATTTGTTTGGCTGCTGGCGACATATGCATGGACAAATCCCTTATGATATCTTCTGTCGCAAATGTGCTACAGCTCTAAATCATGGCGTAAATGCGGAAGAAACCCGCATAAAAGAACCTAATTTTATCATGGGCAGCCTGCATAGGTTCTTAATCAAATGGCTGTTTTTCCCAATGCCAAAATGCAAGGTTCTTTCAAAGGTTCTTACATAAAGTACACGTCTTGCACATATTAATACTGTTTAACACCAGAACAAAATTCTGAGGATTTTTTGAAAATTCTGAAGAATTCTTGCCAACTCTTCAGAAAATTTCTAGTCTAGAATTCTTGCCTAAAAATAGGATAGTCTTTGAAACACTGAAGAGATATGAACAGAATTTCAGGAATTCTAAAAAATTCCTAGGAATTCTGAAGGCAAGAAACGTACTATATAAGAACCTCTTCCAGTTTCAGCCTTTGAGGGGTTCTTATTTAGGGGGATTGGAGGATTCTATTTCATTCTCGGGGTTTTTATAACGATAAGTTCTTTCATGCGGGTTTCTACTGTACTTTCTTTGTACGGTTCATTAGATTGCAACCATAAACTGCACTAGCGATGGGGTAAGGATAATTTGCAAAAAGTCCTTGCGTTTCAAATCGTAACCATCCCGAATCCCCAATTCATTGACGGGTGAGGTTTTCTCAGTCAACGCGTGATGCATCAGGGCGCATGGTAAGAGTTTCTACTTGCGTCCTCTTTGGTCAGTGCCGAGTCCACTAAACACTTTGTAATGTAATTGAATTGGTTTATAAAACAAACCGTATCAGCTGCGAAGTCGATCCGTGAATGCGTAAATTACGGGGTGAGTGCCCGAGTGGCTTAAACAGTTTTTCTCAGGTAACTGAAGTTACGCTCGATCCAGTGAGGTCAAAACTCCGGATGGGTGACCTCGGAGGCATGACCTCACAACTCACCTTGTCGTCTTTTGGCCCGGATGCAGCATGCACAGTGGGCCTGAATTAGCATTCAGTAGCTAGAAATCCTGACAAGCGCACTCAAAACAAGTTGACAAACAAAAAAAAGACTTAAAATAAAATAACAAATCACCGTATCCACAGTTGTCTTGACAACGGCTTCATCTGACAGCAAAGATGATTGGATGACGAGCACGCCACTTTCAAATTGATGAAACCTAAAAGAAACAAATGATATTCAAATCAAATCACTCCTTCTTAAACTTGGTGTGACATGGATGTAAGAAACTAACAAATGATATCAGCTATTCGCAATACAATCTTAAAAGATAGATAAACTTAGATTACAAATGACTTCTTGATCAAACATGAGATTTACAAGCAACATACTATAATGGTTGTATCGTTCTGTGAAACCGTAAAAATCAGCAGAGAAACACGAGAAAAGATTAGGTTCTTACAAGTTTGACATCACTGTAAACAACTCAAATTTCATACCTCTCCACATCACAAACAACACGAGTTCTAGTCATGACATGGTCATGTGATCCCCATGTGATACTTCGGTCAGGTGACATAGCGTCACAATGGTCAAGCTACTTAAAAACAATCACACCTTTTCAATTAAGCGGCCTCATTTTGGAATTTTTCAAAATTTCTTTAGCTTGGGTCATATGAAATTTCTGACCCCATATCCAAATTCAACATCTTACTTAATTCACGATAGCAAGGAAGTTGCGTACAGTGTTTAAACACCCTCTAAATCAGAAATGGGACATTCCCGTGCTTTTCAAGCAGTTCTGAGTAAAGGACTCTTCATAATCAAATTCTATCTCATTTACATTTCTAAGAAAAATCAAGCAAATAAGCATAGAAAATACTTCAAATTGTTGGCTATCGACCAAACTTTGATTCAATCCACCGAATTTTTAAACATGCGAAGTCCTATTGGTCCATCCGTTACATATTCATCAAGATAAAAATTGCCGAGCTTCTTGTAAATGGTTTCTCGAAGTTTCAAAAATCTCCACAATCAAATAGGAAAAGTGGATAGCCTAGCATAGGGCTCAAACCTTCCAAATCTTTAAAAAGAATTTTGCTAACTTAACATTCAGGCATATGAAATCTATGAGGAATTCTGTTGAGCAAAGTTTGAAAATGATTCAGTCAGCATGGGTTTCCAATCTTTAAATCTACGAAAAAGGCGGGTGTAAAATTCAATGACCTGTTTCTTTAAACTGAATGACTTAAAAGAAACTTTAGCCATTTTTCTATGATTCTACCGTTGGACTTTTCATAAATCTTGATTATTTGTTGAAATTACAGCCTTTTTTACATTTCAGATGATTTTATGATGCGACGTCATCAAATTTCTAAATCACAAACCAGAAGAGTGAAAGAGTTTAGCTTCATACCATATTTTAGGCATTCATAAACTATGGTTTTCTTGAAAATTGTTTGATCCTTCGTCAAGGGGTTTAGAGATTACGATAGTTAAAGTTGTTTTTCGAAAATTTTCTTTAATTCGTAAAAAAGAAGAAAAATACTGTAATTCTGAAAATATTGAAGATTTCAGAAAAATCCAACGGCAGATTTACTGTAAAATAGTTCAGGTTTCTTTGAAGCCGTTCAGTTCAAAGAAATAGTACATTGAATTTTACACCCACCTTTTTAAAGATTTGAAACATATGCTGATTCAGTCTCTTGTCAAATGATGTTTTTTTTGGCTACATGCACTGTTCAGCAAATTTCGACGGGATTATAAGAATTAAATTAACATTGTAATTGTCATTCTCCCAAAGGTATAAAACTTACTAAAAGTTGCTACAGTCATTGCTGGAAAGAACATAGGGCTTAAATCTTTCAAATCTTCAAAAAGGTGGGTGTAAAATTGTATTACATTTTTCTACGAATTGAATTTCTTGAAAAGGAACTTTGGGTGATTTGCTGTAAATCTGCCGTGGCAATTTTTTGTTATCTTAAGTATTTTCAAAATGGTAGTCTTGTGATTATTATTGTAAAAAAAATCCTTGAAAACTTTGCAAAAATTGAAATCATCGTAAATGTTAAATTAATTGAGGAAAATTTATACAATCTTAAAAAAACCATATTTTATGAAGGTCTACTGCTTGGTGGCGAACAGAAATCTGTAGCTCTTCTCGTAGGGGATTTGGTTTGATGACGTCACAGCCCCAAAATTTTTAAATGCAACCATTCGGAAACTAATCAAGGTATCAAAAAATTGCCACGACAGATTTACCGGGGATTACCAAACGCTCCTCTTTTCAAGCATTTTAATTCAAGAAAAGATACAATAGAATTTTACATCCAGCCTTTTAAAGATTGAGCCCAATGCTGGACAGTCTTACCTCAACGGTATTCTTAGTCTCTCAAACTGTTTTGCAGCATTTATCAAATCTTCAGGTGATACTAACTAAAATAAAGATATGGTGATCAAAATTTAAGAAAATGATTTCCTGATTATTGGGTATTCCAAAATAGTACTTCAGTTTAAAAATCACCAAAAATTGACTATTATCTGGCGGATGACAAAATTCTTGCTTTTGATTCTACAAGGTAGAAACCTACCAACTGAAATACAGTATTTTGAGCTATACCTTTTTGAGAAAGATTGTAATCCTTGCATGAAATTTAAAATTTCAGACATGTAATTATCTTCAGGTCTCCAATGATATTGCGTGCTTCTTCTGTCCTTTACGGCAAACTAGAGGCTTAACATCCACAAAGAAATTCATCTCGCAATCATTAGTGCTCTTTTGCAGTATGCGTCAAAACCAGGCAGTCCCAAAGAGAGCTAAATTTGCTGATCATTAAACCTATCACGAGATTAGCTATGTCAGGGAAAATAATCAGTATTTGTACTACTTGACAAGAAAGAAACTAAAGATCAGCCTTAAAACAAACTTTTGGTGATTCTTCACACGGGAGTACTTATTTTGGGACACCGAGGCCATACCGTTTTAGTTTCTCGGTGCTACTTCGGTCAATGGAGACCCATAACATTGCTATGAAATTCTGGGCACACTTCCTGAAAAATTGTCTACACTTGCAAGACTTTTCGTACAATAAGTTCTTTGTTCTAGCCACAAAATACTTCAAATCCTGGGTTAAAAGAGCATGAAAATCAAAATGAACTGTTGATACTGAAGACCAATATGTCATAAATAAATGAACAAATGTGTTTCCCTGACCTTTCATTTGCAAAATACATACCTTTCAAGCAGTGACCCTTTCCGTATACGAACAAAATCAATCGGTCGCGAAGCAGCTATGAGAATTCCAAGTGATATGCAACGATTCATTAATGCAACAACGACAACTTCCTGAATAACGCAAACCTGGACACCCAAAGGTGAGTAGATTTCTTCAAAAGATTTCAGGAATTTTCCAACAGTTCTTTGTCATGGTTGCGTTTTATGAAGGTATGTAAAACTTAGAAAAATCACAAGTTTCTTCAGTCTTCTTCGCTTATTCACCGTCTGACTGGCCCATGAAAATGGGCTTTGAGGGTTTCGGCAATGGGCCACAAGCAAAATTCGGCTACAAAATTTGAACCCTATTATGCTTCCTGATTGGTTAAAAGCTCAATTCTAGCATATACTAGCAGCTTGATTGGTACGTACAGATCAACTCTGTGATAGCCTTCGTTGCAGACCCCTTGAAAGAAAGGAAAATGGTCTGTGCAACATAGCACTGATCTTTATTTAGACGATGAAAATTAATGGCAAAATAATTACATGATCATGACGAAGGAATCTATTAATGCCAACACGACTATAGAATTCGTGACTATAGAATTCATTTCAATGTGAGCTTCCAGCAGCTATTTGTATGAGACAGACTATTCTTCGTAACAACGAAACAATCACTTCTACCTTAGTTATCAACTTATCATGCGATAGTTGCATATACAGATTTTTCTTCAAAATCTCCGTAGCAAAGACCATTTTCCCTTCTTTTCAAGGGGCCTGGAACACTGGAACACAGGCTACTCTGTGGAAGCCAGAAGTGTGCACCAATTTGCCAACTACTGTTATCAGTCACTGATGAATAAAGTGGCATCAACAAATCAAAGAGTGCAGTGGAACAAGGGACACAAAATTGTAACGATAGCATGGGATCAGACTCGTTAACAACGAAAATATCGAACCAAATCTGTACAGATTTCGATCAATTCTGGGTATCATTACCTAACTGAAGTTTTAAAGAGGCAATACAGAATCCTACCACTTCTATTGGTTAATCGCACTTTCCCGCGGGTTTCCCGTAGCCTTGTATTATACGACGCAAAGAGGCGTTTTTTGTTGCTACAGCAACTGTTTTAGGCCTATGAGGTTTACAATTAACTCAGACGACATGACAGTAACAAAATGTGTTTGACGAAAGGATAAAAGTTAAAATTAGAAGCTGTCAGGTAATAAAACTCATACCACCTGGTTTTGTTGTTGCACAGGAAAATATAAAGCCCTCGGTCTTAATGCACAGACCTCGCTTTCTTTATGATTTCCTACACAAAACAAAACCGGTTAGTATGCGCATACTGTTGTATCACATGTTTTGACTCAACCGGTGTACCATTTATTATCCTAGCAGCAATACATAACCGTAGTTACCTCCATTCCTCGAGCTCGATTAAATCTACAATACACTTCAGATAATGTCATCACACCACCTTCTTTCTGCAAGGCAATATATTGAAAGATGTTCGTAATAAAATTAAGCCAAGGTTGTATTTACTCGTAGTCCTGTTTTTGCAGATAGTACACAGAACGATAGCTGTCCTGTCAAAATGACGTTAGAATAATATTGTGATTTAAAATTCCAGCGTTGATGTCATAAGATATCACCTGTTATATGGGATGACTACAGGGAACCAGACAGCGCGATTTTTTATTGGTAAACATTACCAGATGCCATATTTTGAAATCAAAACAGATTAACATGACATCAATTACTCTGTGTAATATGTCACGAAAATGGGACTGCGAATAAACGCGATTCCTATAAGATATGCACGTATAATTACGTATAATCATGTATAATCATGTATAATCACGTATAATCACGTATAATCACGTATAATCACATATAATCATGTATAATCATGTATAATAATCTATAATCACGTATAATCATGCATAATCATGTATAGTCACGCATAATCACGTATAATCATTTCAAAATGCTCAACTTCATAGTCGAGCCCGATGCACGTATAGCTACTCATGTGTGGTAGACAATTTTTGGATTGCTCTTTGAAAATGTCTTGGTCATCGATTGTGGGCTTTGTACGATCAAATTGGGCACGATATTTTAACAGCGACTTCCTATTATTCAGGTGAAATTCGACGATACACCACTTTAATTAAGCAGCCTCGATTGGGAAAGTTTGGAAATTTTCCAAAATTTCTTCCAATTAGTCATGAGAAAAATTTAAAGCCCAGATTCGGATCTAGCATCCAAGCTACGTCTAGTCACTTGTCTTTAAACTGCTGGAAACTGTGATGTTGATTTTATGACAACGTAAAATTCGAAGATTTAGAAGGCACTACACAGTGAAAAATCGGTCGGGGTGAGGCTTTCAACCTCGAGTAATTTTCACGGTCAAACACATTATAGATTTTGAAACTTTACATCGCCATAAAATTAACACTATGAGTATGACAATATGAAAACTCACAATTAGACTAATGTTTAGGTGCTAAACCCGAACTTGGCTCCTAAGATCTCATATGAAAAAATTTTGAGAATTTTCCAACACGAGGCCGTTAATTGAAGTTGTATATTGACCCGGCAGACGCTAGTCCGACGGAAAGGTGTAGCGATGCTGATGTAAAAGAACACGACTAAGATCAAATTCCAACCTCAATTAATTCTTTTAAAAACGATGCGAGTTGTTTTGCTAATTCTGAATGATATGTAACTCCTGTGCCATGTGTTTCCCTACAACAAAATAAAAATACATATTACAACAGGATCTTGCAGTATCCATACAACGGGTTGGATGAGGGAGTGGTCGAGTGGCTTACACAGTCTTCGCCAGGTGACTGAAGTTAAGCTCGGTCGTGTGAGGTCAAGCTCCGGATGGGTGACCTCGGAGGCCTGACTTCACAACTCACCTCATCGTCCTTCGGAAGGGACGTTAAACCAGAGGTCCCATGCCTCGATGTGGCATGCACAGTGGGCCTAAATTAGCTTTCAGTAGCTAGAAATCCTGACAAGCTAACTCAAAACAAATTGAAAACAAACAAAACCATAGCACTGATAAAAAAGTCAAAGTTTAAGATCATAAACGTCATCAAATTCTGGCGACTTATCAAAAGTTGAACTACGTCTGCAAAAGACTACCCACTTTTGACAGACAATGATTAATCGTGCATTTGATTTTAAGGCCCCGTCCACACTGCTCCGTTTTTGTTTGTATCTCTTTTTGTTGCAAGGAAGCTACCCGTTCACATTGGTCCGTTTTCCCAGGAAACAGAGGGTAAAACATCCGCTTTCGTCCGTTCAAATTGGTCTGTCTAATAACAAAACACAGCGAAAAACACGTTTTAAACTTTAAAGGTGATCTGAAGCGAAAATTTATATTGATGCAAATGGATAGCACTTTTGAATGATAAAGAATGTCGTTTACCATTTTGTGATACCTTGTTTCATTTTTCAATTATACACTATTTTGTATAATGGGCTTATGACGTCATTTTGTTTGCAAAAAGTAATGAAAATGTACGAGGCTCGCTATGTTTCCTAAAGGAAATTGACTCCAAGAACATTTCTTAAGTTGGTATACCTTTCTAAACATCATATCAGTCCATGAAACAATTTCTATTACATTTATTCAGCTCAATTTAAATGTCTCCGACAACTGTAACCTTTCAAAGCTTAGATACAGCTATATTCCAGTACATCATCCTAGCAATTCGCAAACAAAATGACGTCATCAATTGAAACTTAATATCAGTGGATAACTTGAAAACGAAAAGAGATATAAAAGAAATTTAAACAGGAGTCCGTATCATTCGACAGTGCCATTAATTTGAATGAATAAAAGTTTTCGCTTCAGATCACCTTTAACTTCAAGCTGTTGAAAAGAATAAAAGACACGTGGACATCGCCCTGATTAAAAAAAATACAGTAAAAATTTTCTAAGAATGACAGAGTCGTGCCACATCTCCAAAGTTAGCGTGCATGTGCTCCTTTTCTTCTTCTTTGACGCTTGGGATGGACTGCAGTACACGGATTGATTCCTCAAAGGAATAATTATTTTTAGAACAATAGAAGCATTGCAAGGTATAATTCTTTTCAAAAGAAAAATCTACAGGTCAAAATTGAAATTCTATTGCAATATGCCAGTGATCAAATCATGGCTAGGCCCTTTTACAAAACCTCTGATTTCAAATGCATTCCAAAATTCGACTTTGTAAGCTCATATCTCCGGCGTTCGGATGAAGATTTTCAAATACAAGGTACGTGACTTTGACTTGAAGATCAACAAATATCCCTATGAAGTCAAAAGGCCCGATATTTTATCGTTTCGTTTCCTTGTTTAGTCATACATAAGTTAATTGTTTGAGCAGGTTATAAACTACGGCAGCGCTGGCAGTCAAAAGGAGATACTGTTCTTTGAGACACCCACTATTAAGCCACCCTACCTATGTCAAATTCCAGAAAATACTGAAAATTTCAATTTACTTTGCCAAATGAGCTTGCATGTCAATTTTGACAAGGATTGGGAAAAAATGTCACAAATTTAAGTATTTGACTCGCAAAATTGCACGTTGAACCAGCAAATTTTTGAGTAAATTAACTGGAAAGCTATCACATACATTGTTATCATTTGACTTTGTGAATAAACCCTCTCTCTTTTAAAGGAATTGAGTCAACATAAATACTTGAGCGTTAGCGCTGTCCTGAACTTTTGCTGACAAACCGCTGACGGCCCTTTGTCATCGCACAATAGTGCTAAAGTCATTAGCAGTGGAGACCAAAGACTTCTTAATCCTTATTTCTTTGGTTCTAATCTTAAGGTTCTAATTTCTTTGGTTGAATTTCTGTAGGGATTAAATGACAACTTTTGTTTCTTGATTGAAAGAAGTTGATATTGGTCATGAGAGTACTATCTATACGGACTCAATGCCTTTAAAGACCCATTGCTAATCATGATCCTTCGTGGCGCCAAAGTCGACTTTCGTATTATCTGAAAGTCCTTTTTGGCCTAAATTGCCTTTGTCTAGCGTTTCATTCGGCGCGCAAAGGGTCATGGTCAGCAATGGGTCTTTAAGGCCCCATCTGAAGAGTCCGAAGTCAAATAAGCTCCCCCCAGGGGGCTTAACAGAGCTTTTACAATAAACTTTCAATCATCGACTTGGTCCATAGTACAATCTACAGTGACCTGCCAAAAAAGACTTGTTTTTCGATGGACTCGGTAGACAGGTTCAGAAATCCTTCTCTGGAAATAAAACGGGACAAGAAACTCACCTCGTTACGGGATTTGAGATTCCCATGCTGAGAAGATAAGATTTGAATTCTACTGTCTAAAAAGAAACAAATAAAAAAACAGAGTGCTATGACATTACTTCATGCCGTTAGGATAAGAGCAGGCATCCATTAGACTTAAGTACACACCGAAAAATTTCAAAATTACAAAACAGTGAAAGGTGGTTGTATACCGAGTAAAAATAAGTTTGAAACACAAAAAAAAAACAATAAGTTAAGGTGGTGCGCCTCTGATATAGATTTCAAACGTTTACACATTGGGTGTCCTGTCACTCATGATCAGATTCGTCTTTCTTCTGTTTACACGAAGCCGTTTCATTTCATATCGAATTGGCCTCCTGTTTACACAAGAACGCAACAATCGGATATGCTTTATACCATTTTTGCGTTTTCAAATTAAAATGCTCTGAAAGTGGCATGAAACTAGCTTTAACACCCTCCTAGAAAAAGATGACTCGGTTAGTTTTCATGCAAAGACCCTGCAAACTCTTATAATTGAACTGTTCAAAACTAAGGAGAATATGAACCCCTTTTATGAGGGAGATATTCTGTGAGCGTACTGTTACTTATAATCTGAGAAACATTAATGAATTTTTGCTACAAAGGGTAAAAACAACAAGTTACGGATCTGACACCATCAAATAGAGAGGGCCAGGGGCGGATCCAAGGGGGGTTCAAAGGGTTCTGTAAACCAGTCAAAATCTTGAAATTTATAAAGACTGAAATCTATAAATCGCAAACGGGCAGATAACTTTGCCTTTGGTTGAAGCGAAATCGTCATATTTCTGCGGAAATCGTAAACCAGCAGCGCTATTCATTGCCGAAAATTGAATTGAATTATTTGCAACGAAGCGTGGCAATGAGATCTTGAACCCTGCTAAATGTGCGCATAGGATGATTTCAGGACACACTGCGCAGGTAGAACCCTCCTTGCAGGGTTACAGTAAACTCATAACATGCTTGATTTGATTTTGACAAAAGCTGTCCAAGCTCAAACGATTGTTTTCGCCATTGAGAACAATAGAAGTCAGATGCGTAAAAATCAATGATGCGTGTGATACTTGTGAGGGTTCAGACAACCACAGCAACAATACGAAGACGATCTCGGTTCAGTTACACACACAGCACAGGTTAGGCCGAAGGAAGATGGCTGACTCACACACTAAGTTGCCTCAGTTGTCTGTCATCGAGGCCCTAGATAAACTCAAACTTGCTGTTTCAGATGGTGGAACGCCGGATGATATCTCATTCGATTTTCAAAGATGCAAAGATTATGTCATTAATTGTGCGGAAAATGCACCGAAGGATTTTGAAAGCAGAGTCAGAAGGGATCATTTTGCCGAAGCGCTCATTGGGTCTGAAATACGGAGCGATGTCCTCAGAAGACCAAAGAGACAGAAAATGGAAGCTAATGGAAATCCAATAGGTAAAATGCTAAAATACAGATATGATGCCTGTTCCCTTTAAAAACACTGCGCAAGGAAACCGTGTTTATCTGGAGGGAGCTCTTTACTTTGTTTTAAAAGGGCGTGTCCAGTGTTTGGGAGGGCGTGGTCTCAAAAAGTTCTCCCGTGTAACCCACTCAGCTAAACTGCTGGATCCGCCCCTGGAGAGGGCAGCGCCTGTGGCTATCTCTACTGCTCTATCTATCAACGAGCTTAAGAAAGAAATTAAAAGCTGGAATGGCGCTGATTGCACGCGCAGATTATGTAGGACGTACATACCACAATTTGGATTTTTGTGATACCATGACATACCAGACCCAGAATTTCGAATTTTAAACAGCTCGGATTTTTATAATACTACGTTTTAAATTTGGTTTTTAAATTCTATACCATGTATTGTGTATCTTATTCATTTAATCTTGTATGTATATTTATTGGATGTATCAATTTTGGCAGTTGGCTTGGATTAGCTAGTATGGTATTTGCTTTTAATATTTACTGTACATACTTATGTAGCGCCAACTTTGAATAAACAAATTATTATTATTACTATACCAATACGATGTCATGTAAACGGTCGAATCCGATGTCAACTCAATACGAAACCTCATCATCAATCCTATGAGCCTGCCATTCACTATTTATTTGGGGC
Source organism: Aurelia sp. 4 Dawson et al 2005 (assembly GCA_964019985.1). NCBI lineage: Eukaryota > Metazoa > Cnidaria > Scyphozoa > Semaeostomeae > Ulmaridae > Aurelia > Aurelia sp. 4 Dawson et al 2005. Next base: position 33,209,075 of record OZ026492.1, on the reverse strand, counting down.
ACTGCGCAGAATGCGCAGTAGATGCAAAAAGGTTATAGTTACAGTGAAACCATTGCAGTGCAAGGCGAAACGGTGTCGTAGAAACAGAGCCCCAGCCCCAATCAGATATGAAATGAAAACGGTATCGCGTAAACGGGGCCTTTGTCTTCTTAGAAAGGAATCCCCCTAAACAAGATATTAGGCTATTCTAGCAGCAAGACGTGGACGTCTTTGAAAACGCAGCTACTCTCGGGTGCCTAATACAAGGGGGGACGCTTATTGATTTTCAAAAATTTTATCCACCCCCGGCCCTTATTTAGACCCCCCCCCCGTTTATTAATTTTGGCATAATTCAAATGTTTTCTTTCAGAAAAGAAGTCATTGCAGTGCACTTCGTAAGTTAATTCGAATGTCTTCTTTTAGAAAAAGAAGTCATTGCAGTGTACTCGTAAACTAATTCGAATATTTTCTTTCAAAAACAGTTGAATAAAGAGTTATTTTTGATAACGTAAAAACCCGTTTTCTGCTAATTTCTGACCCCCCCCCATTTATCAAGATCCCCCCCGTTTATTAGTTTCTTTGACGGGTTCCCACCCCCCTCCCCCCGTTTATTAAGACCCCTCCTTGTATTAGGCACCCGAGAGTACTTTTCATATTTTTAGAGCATTCTAATTTTCCAGCCTTTTCTCTCCCGGAAAGCTACTCACCGACAGACAAATTCCTTAAGAACAGTTTGCATTCTTGCATTTCCATCATTTGTGAATGTGTTCATATTGCATTTTGCTTCCCTTCTCGACGTCCTATTGTTGCATTGAAGCCTTCAAAGGTGCAATTTCAGGCTGTCAGTTTCAAAATAGAACGTACAAAATGTCTCTCGAGACTTGCAAAAGTTTTGAAGTCGATTTCTCTTCGTAATTTACAGCCTCGAACAAAAGAATTATGCTGGCGTCTTCTTGACTCGCATCTTCTTGCTAAAACAGCTCATTCATAGTTGGGGGAGGACGTTTCAATTCCCCAAACAGAATAGCACCTACTAAAGGGTACTCAAGTCACTGAAAGATTTGAAGCTATTGTTGAAAGATTTGATTTGAAGCTATGGCTGGAAAGTAATAAACTCTCCTTGAATCGAGAGAAACTGCACAAAGATTAGAATATGTTGCTTATTGAAAGACATATTGCAAAATATCATTGGCTATGTATTCAGGGAGCAGCAGCCTCCCAAACGCAGAACCTTTTTACTCACCCGGTAGTTAACACTCTGTTGATGCAAGGGCGTTGCAGCAAGTTGCACTGAGAAACTGGGGTGGACATCCCAGTTTCCTCAAACCTTCTTGCACGCCGCAAAACAAGTACACGCATGTTGGTTACGTTCACATGTTACTAGGAGGCCAAGACAAAACTTCAGTCAAAAGCCTTTGGAACCATATGTTTCCCTTGCCAATATTATTTAAAATGAGTACGTTTTACTTGGGAGGCCTAGATCTGAAGCACAGCACGCGAGAAACAGACTTTCAGACCCCGTTTACACGATGCCGGCAGAATTTTGCGTCGGTTAACAAAACGGCAAAGTTTGCAATTCTGCCCACAGGGAGCCCCCTTAAAAAGTAGCGAAAACCAGACACAATGCGTGCTATACCCGTCCTCTACCAGTGAGACACATCAAGCGAGCGCAGCATCTGCGAAGGAGCAGTGAAGACGGAAGGAGCCATATTCAGTCAGTTATTTCCAAATGTAGACAAGGAATAGGGATGTTGAGATTCCTCTCGAAATATTTGCCCCGACACACGCTTAATGAAATGTATAAGCTATATGTTCGACCGCACCTGGATTATGGTGACATAATATATCACATTCCCCAAAATATATGTGAATTTAGTCAAACTGTCACTTTGACTAATTTAATGGAAAAACTCGAATCGGTTCAATATTCCGCTGCTTTAGCTGTGACCGGCGCTTGGAAGGGCACATCTCGTCAGAAAATCTATGATGAACTTGGTTGGGAATCGCTCAACTTCCGAAGATGGAGTAGACGCCTTGTTCTTTTTTATAAGATTATAAATAATTTGACTCCAGACTACACAAGGAGTCCTGTACCTCAGCTTCAGGAATCTGACTACAGTCTTCGCAGAAGAGCTGCAGCAGGGCAAATACGTGCGAGAACGGAGAGATTCAAATCAAGTTTCTATCCTAACTGTTTGTCGGAATGGGAAAAGCTTGACCCTGAGATTAGACAATCCTGCTCAGTGAATGTTTTCAAGAAACGACTATTAGCAATGATCCGTCCACCTTCAAAAAAGATCTATAACATTCACGACCCAAAAGGTTTATCAATTTTAACACAACTTCGCGTTGGACTCAGCAGGCTGAATCTTCACAAATTCAAACATAACTTCAGCGATACTTTAAATCCTTTGTGCCCGATAAACGATGGTATTGAGGATACGGAACACTTTTTGCTGCTCTGCCATGCTTATGACCAAGAAAGACGTGATCTTCTCAACAGTGTGAATGCGATACTGCGCCCCCACGGATTAACAAACCTCACAAATGAAACCTTACTTCAAATCCTCCTGTATGGCCACGAAAAGTTATCCTTTGATTTGAACACAAAAATTCTTGAGGCAACGTTAAACTACATTCACGCCTCAGAACGGTTTCAATGAGTTCGTAAGTTTGCTGTCTCCTCTCTCTTGTAACTTGTACTTTGTTTTTTCGTACATTTATTTTTTTTGTGAATTTTTTTTTTGTCGGAATCATCTGTAATTGTTGTTTTCCTATTTGCCTTTTGTAATATGTTATTTGTAATATTTATATGTAATATCAATTTGAATATCTACGTTAAATGTTATGGTCACAGGGTTGCTATGTATTTCCATGCTCCTCGTGGCATCGTCTTGTAACCTTTGTTTGTTTACTGTAAAATTTTATTGGAATATAAAAAAAAAAAAAGACGGAAGGACGGAGCGAGTTAAAAGTAGCGAAAACCAGACACAGAAACCAGGAGCAAGTTAGCGATTGCGGAGGAGGAGGGAAAGAGCGGAGGAGAAAGCGCGGAGGAGAAAGCGCGGAGGGGAGAAGAGAAGAAAGGGGAGAAAGAAAGAAGTCTTTTTTCTTTCTCCCCTTTCTTCTCTTCTCTCCTCCGCGCTTTCTCCTCCACGCTTTCTCCTCCGCCCTTTCCCTCCTCCTCCGCAATCGCTAACTTGCTCCTGGTTTCTGTGTCTGGTTTTCGCTACTTTTAACTCGCTCCGTTCTTCCGTCTTCACTGCTCCTTCGCAGATGCTGCGCTCGCTTGATGTGTCTCACTGGTAGAGGACGGGTAGAGCACGCATTGTGTCTGGTTTTCGCTACTTTTTAAGGGGGCTCCCTGTGTTCTGCCGTTTTCAAACTCTACCGGCATCGTGTAAAAGCACTTTGCCGGAAGAGTTTTATGCCGCTTTTGTCACTAAGCCAATATTTTTCATGCTCCCTATTGTTCTAATTGTTGTCGTTGTTTTATCTACCTTGATTGATCAGTGACATCAGTTGCTATTGTCTATAGAATAAGCATAAATCATCGTGTAGATAGATAAGAGGCAAGACGGCACTTTTCATGCAGTTTTCAAATAGTACCGGTATCGTGTGGACGGGAGCTCATTTCCAAGGCGGCATAAAATTCTGCCGTTTTCAAATTCTGCCGGCATCGTGAAAACGGAATTTCATCTCCGGCCTTTTTGAAAGTCTCTTGAAACAGCGATCTTGAAAAAATTCCTCATCACTTCGGAACAGCGTGGCCAATTTCAGTCAAGTAAAAAATTTCAAAGTGGAATGTCCACCATTAGATAATATATTGGCCAATACTATCGTGTGGCCTTTCAAACAGGTTGCAGGGATTTGTTTTGATTTTTCCTACTCACCTGGTACACTCAAGGTTCTATACTATGGTTCTTCTGCAGTTCGGAAACTTGAGAGTCTTCCCGTTAACAGCAAAATGAAATAAAGAAACTGTTCAAAATCATGAAATGTTACAAAAACATTCACTAGCCGATGAGAAATTTTGCCAAATATCAAGATGCTAAATTTCTCGAAAGAAAAAGTTTTTGATTTGTAACTTGACTCGACAATGTGAACAAATCATTTTTAAAAGTCACGAAAATAAATCAAATTTATTCCAAAACGTTACCTCATCGTCCGTGATTGAAACTTGTTTATCTTTTAACTTTGAGCAAAACTTTTCTGCGATGTCCACCATCTCTTTCGCCTACAAAATTGTAATACGGCTAATTTTGGACACAAGGATTTCCCTTATAAGAAACTCTAGATTTAGATTTAGGCCCTTGTTTGAAGAATTTGCTTAGGCCCGTTTGCGTCACTTTTCGTAATCTGCTGAAAGTCGTCTATTACGTATGCCTGTTTGTATCAAAAGGAATCCCCTGTTGCGTCCGAAAGGCATTAGAATTACCGCGTGCATTCCCCCGACCTTTGTTTCTTTTGTTTACGAGGATTAGAGATTTGCCCTACCTAAGCTGTTTTAATTGCAAAGTCACGATTACCCCTCCCCCAAATTTAGAAACATTGCGTTATTTCTTGCAACATTTCGTTAATTCTAGAAATGCATTGTCATGTTTATTTGTTATGTTTTAGAGTAGCTTTTCTGTATAAATACTGCCTGCATCGTTAGATTTAGAGAACAGCAATGGATTAGAAAGGCTAACGTCGGACGAATTGGTTATGGGCGCAAGAGGCTTGCGAAAGCTCTTGTTGCCCACATTTTAGGTGTCACTGAGGTTGGCATGCTAAGGCTTTGGAGAAGCCCATAGAATCAAGTTAGTTTTGGGATTTAGTGTCATATGAGAGTTTGTCTTAAGATCGATGTACAGTGCCAAATTCATATGTGTATTTTCTGAAGACAATCTGGAGCTGCTTCTGGTTTATATTGCTTCTGGAAAGATTCACAGTTTACATTTGGTGACAGGATTAGCGGGATTAAAGAAGGTGCTGGAAACAGACCCCGAACCCAACGTGTAAGATCAAAGAAAGCAGCGAATTTGGCTAGAACAACGAAAGAACGTAATTAGGTAACATGGTTTATTTTTGACATGGAAAAGTCGACATTTTTTAAGCTCGGACATTGACGTTCAAGAAACATATTGCTAAAGGCGACGTATGCTCTGGTGTAACCTGAAGAGAAACGAACACCCTTAACACGCATTATATGTTTTATTGGAACTTGCTAGAGAGCATGAATTTCGAACGAGGAAGGCGACGAACACTTGTCTGTAAGATTAAGAGCTCGAACACCCTGAACACTCAACGGAAATTCATTTGTTGCATCGTTTATGAAGAAGACCACGGACAATCAATGTGAGAGACTGAACATTCGTTAATTTTATTTTGTAGATATGTAGTTAGCAGATTTGTTTTAGGCTTTGTTTAATAGTCCATGTAGAATCGAGGACGATTCCTTTTCCTCGATGGGGAGGTATGTAATACGGCTAATTTTGGACACAAGGATTTCCCTTATAAGAAACTCTAGATTTAGATTTAGGCCCTTGTTTGAAGAATTTGCTTAGGCCCGTTTGCGTCACTTTTCGTAATCTGCTGAAAGTCGTCTATTACGTATGCCTGTTTGTATCAAAAGGAATCCCCTGTTGCGTCAGAAAGGCATTAGAATTACCGCGTGCATTCCCCCGACCTTTGTTTCTTTTGTTTACGAGGATTAGAGATTTGCCCTACCTAAGCTGTTTTAATTGCAAAGTCACGATTACCCCTCCCCCAAATTTAGAAACATTGCGTTATTTCTTGCAACATTTCGTTAATTCTAGAAATGCATTGTCATGTTTATTTGTTATGTTTTAGAGTAGCTTTTCTGTATAAATACTGCCTGCATCGTTAGATTTAGAGAACAGCAATGGATTAGAAAGGCTAACGTCGGACGAATTGGTTATGGGCGCAAGAGGCTTGCGAAAGCTCTTGTTGCCCACATTTTAGGTGTCACTGAGGTTGGCATGCTAAGGCTTTGGAGAAGCCCATAGAATCAAGTTAGTTTTGGGATTTAGTGTCATATGAGAGTTTGTCTTAAGATCGATGTACAGTGCCAAATTCATATGTGTATTTTCTGAAGACAATCTGGAGCTGCTTCTGGTTTATATTGCTTCTGGAAAGATTCACAGTTTACAAAATTGTAAAGACCAAATCAATAAACGTTTGGACACCACCTGCACAAGCCCAGTTAGCTCAGTCGGTAGAGCATCAGGCTTTTAACCTGAGGGTCGCGGGTTCGAGTCCCTCACTGGGCGCATATTTCTTAACACTGTGCAAGTAACACAGCTTTGCGCAGCTGCTAAGTTACGGCGTTCCCTTGTTGAGGGTACACTCGACATCATTCTATTCTCAACATACGACGTGGTTACGACAACCATCGCTATTTCTCGCTATTAACGGGTCGCACAATTCGTATTTTTTCTTGCACTTTTTCCTCGCACTTTTTCTCGGCAATTCATGAAGACAAAAACTTCATTCTAATTTTATTAGAGAACATCTAACGAGTAGAAAGAAATGCTGTCCATCTTTAGTAGCACCATTTTCGATTTCTTGAAGTTTATATTGCAAAAATACCATAGTTTCAAATTTTTCCCATTTTCGGCATAGAAACGGTATGTTTTACAAGTTGCACATTGTTCAGTATAAATCGAATAGATCTTTTCACTTCTTAGGAAAATGATTCATATCGAGCGTACAAATCTGGTAAATTTTGCAAAGAAAAACAAAAACATGACCGCCGTTCTCGGTATCCATACTGGTAGCTGCAGCAAGAAAAAGTTGCTTCAATTTCAAGCTTTACCTGTCTTCTGGCCTCGTTTCTTGTTGCTTTATTTCATTGTTAGCAGATTCTGTTGTGTGGCAGTTAAGGCTTAAAGTGCGAGCTTGCAAGGGTCTCATTTTGCGAGTTGCAAATCGAAGTTTGCTTTTTCAACCGTTGTTAGTCACCCTGAAGAAAAGTCAGCCAGCCTTGAATGAAAATAACGAGAAACATATGTATTCGAACTATTTCAAACTCACTTCGTGCAAAGTGGTCGATAATAAACTCTCTAAAAAGTGTTCTGAAATCCGAAGCAACTTCTAGCTGCAACAAGAAATGTTTCTTATAAGACCGAGAATCGTGCTTATGTTTTTCCTTTCCAATTTTACCAGATTTGGACGCCCGATCCAAGCCACTTTTTAAGAAGTTAAAAAGTCTATTGAAGGCCAACTTTAGGAGCCTTGCAAAAAATGATTTTACTGATGTTACTTAATCCGTCATATTTCGAAAACATGAAGTTTCATTTTCGCTGCAAAGAATTTTCAAAGAAGCGAGTTTGCAACGCATAAAACATGACAAAGTCTGACTAGGAATATCTAAATAAGAAAATGATTAAAGAAGTTTACAAGTTCAAAATGTTTACCTTTTCCATCAATGCATCAAGATCTTTAAATGCCTTAAAGACAAAATCCAGACTTCAATTAGGATGTAAACGGACCGATTTTTCAGTTAAAATAATTCTGTTGGTGTAGGAGGATCGATGGATGAAAACATTAGGGGTACTTGCAACATTATGCCATATAGAAAACCTCGTGACTTTGTTGGCTCAGTCTTCAAATTAGTTTATCAAAGAGCTTCAAACTTGGGGGTAAAGCTGGTGAAATGTTTTTTCTAGAAAGTTATCGTGACATTGGTTGGAAAGCGCAGCTTTATTATAAATCGTAACATTAGGACCACGACGAACATCATTTTGAGAGTCATTTCAGAAAAGACAAACGTAGTTAAATCGACATTTCCAGTTGGTTAAGACGACATTTCCATTAGCAAAAAAAATTAATTAATTAAGACATGTTCAGGACGTTTCGAGACGAGCTTGTCTCATCTTCAGCTAAATCAAAGTTACACGTGTGAGGTTTTTATAGTGATAACTATTCTAGAGAAAATGCATAATAAATTATCAATCATACGATATCTAAATAAGGAAAGTCCATTGAAGTTAAACCAAATAAGAAAGTCCAGTGAGATTAAAAAAGATACAACGGTATAGAGGAGTTCTGTTGATTGAGTGTCGGGCGGTCCCTCAAGATTAGAAGGCTCTCGTGTATCAACAAATCAAAATTGTTGTTGGCTTTGTCCAAAATACAAAAATCATCAAAAGACGCGGCATGCCCAGTTTCATTAATATGGTCCCTAATGGATGAAGAAGCACTTTTTATACTTATTCCTTTCTTGTTTATTCCTAAATGTTCCCTACTTTCTTATTTGGTTTAACTTCAATGGACTTTCCTTATTTAGATATCGTATGATTGATAATTTATTATGCATTTTCTCTAGAATAGTTATCACTATAAAAACCTCACACGTGTAACTTTGATTTAGCTGAAGATGAGACAAGCTCGTCTCGAAACGTCCTGAACATGTCTTAATTAATTAATTTTTTTTTGCTAATGGAAATGTCGTCTTAACCAACTGGAAATGTCGATTTAACTACGTTTGTCTTTTCTGAAATGACTCTCAAAATGATGTTCGTCGTGGTCCTAATGTTACAAGTTATCGTGATTTTGCGGTGCACACAGTTTCTAGTCAGAGCATACGTTCCAAATCATTAAAATAGTGGGTGTAAAATTCAATGACCTATTTCTTTGAACTTAATGGCTTCAAGGAAACTTTAGCTATTTTACTAAGATTCTGCCGTTGGCCTTTTGTGAAATCTTCAATACATTCAGAATAAGTGTTTTCTTCTTTTTCGATTTCTAAACTGTTGTCGTAATTTCTAAACTGTTTGATACATCATGGAGTAATTCCCAAGAAAACCATAGTTTATGGATGTCTACAACATGGTATCAAGTAAAGGTCTGTCACATTTGTGGTTTATGACTTAGCAATTTCATGACGTCACATCCCGAAAGGAGCTGAAATAGCAGAGCTATGACTTAGAGTCTCTTGTTTCCCTAAGCTCTTTGACTTGATGATGACGCTTCGGTCAACAGCGACTCATAATATTACTATGAAAAACTGGCCCTATTTAGGCCCAAATCAGAACCAATCAGATTGCAAGATTTGGCAAAGAACAATGCTGTCGAATTTTCAATTCGAATGACGCAGTTGACTGGATTTTGAACTAAGTTGCCGTGGGAGGTAGTTGAAGAATTCTCTGGTTTGTTTTAGTCTTAAAAACATGAAAACGGAAGCGTTGAAAGACTCATGGAAAAGCGCAAACAAAATTCTGTGCATACAATGTAAAAGGATTTGATATTGGATAACAAAACAATTCGTAAAAATTAATTCGAATAACTATGTGATTTATAGTGGCCATGATTGAAAAGTACTTGGGGATGTGCTGCCCTCAAGGGTAACCCCTTTTAGCCAGCCCTGAGTAAATTTTTCAGCCACTTTGGTTCTGGCAAGTGTAACTAGTTGGCAGCTTTGGCCTAACAAAGGCTGAATCTTAGTAATATCTTCACAGAAAACACCAAATTTTGGCACTTAGTTTTAACGGAAGGATAACTTTAGACGATTAATGTCTGGAAATTGCCAAATCTTTGCAAACTTTGGTCTAGGAATAAGTCTAGCCGAGGGTATTATTTTCATATGGATTGGCGGCACACCTCTGCCCAAAACTTTGCATAAATCATCCTCCCGTACGGTAAGTTCCGATAAATAATTTTAGGCCACCTTATTAATTGATTGATCAGTGTCTCGATATTTTTCTTCCATTTTTCTTTGAATTCCACCAATTCCAGCATGACGGTGATGTGTCTACGATCAAAATGAAAACATTAAATTAAATATGAGATGCACCAAAAGGTGTCCAAAAGATAATTCAACTTTATTCAGGGAACAAAGTCGCTTGTAAAACCTGGTTCACGCTAGTTTGTTTGAGTTGTTAGAGTCGTACAGAAAGACCCAAAAGACAAAGGACTAAAACTCTGAGTACCAAGGGCAGATTTTGCAAGACAATAGCAGCAGTTCCTTTTATTGACACCTAAATTCAAAGAGATTTGCGATTGCCGACAAAGGATATTCCCTCTAGCAGAAATTTAAAACAAACGAAGGCGCAAAGTTTCTCTGAAACCCAGGTAGCTATCTCACTTTTTGTGTATTCCACAAATGGTTTTTAAGAGCTAACATGAGCGCATATTGAAAGAAGGAACACATATCTAAACATTTACCGCGGACATTTTAATTTTTGCTGTTCAGAAGCTGAGAAGTAAGTGCTTTGATTGCACCCAAAAAATACGAGAATTGAATCGCCTCCAGATCGGTTCCTATACTAAACAAGTAAAATTCCCGTGGTAGATATCTAGATATATCCTTTTTCTTTCAATATAAGCTCAAGTTTGCTCATAAAAACCATTTCTGGAATGCACAACAAGCGAGATAGCTACCTGGGATTCAGAGAAACTTTGCCCTTCGTTTGTTTTGAATTTCCGCTTGAGAGAATTTCCTTTGTCTGGAATCGCAAATCTCTTTGAATTTAGGCGTCAATAAAAGCAACTGATGCTATTGTCTTACAAAATCTGTCCTTATTACTCTGAGTCTTTATCTTTTGCGTACATACATACATACATACATACATACATACATACATACATACATACATACATACATACATACATACATACATACATACATACATACATACATACATACATACATACATTATTTATTTGATTACGCAGGTCATCTAATTTAGGCCACACTAAGTGCAGATGTGGACCTGCGGCTAAAAACTAAAACTTAATTGACTATAATAATTCCAAATAAAAAAGCTTTAAGTTAGAAACCTATTGTAAAATATACTTAATGTTCATATGGTAAAAGGTTGGTAAACTAGTAGTAATAAAAATAATCATCCTTATTAATAATCATGCAACTATCTTTATCAAATGAGATTCTATTTATTAACGACTTTTCTAAATTAATTTTGACTTTAAAAGCTTGAGTGTTACCAATAGATTTGAGATCCACTGGTAGACTGTTCCACGCTAATGCCGCTCTATGTTTGAATGTTAATCTACCCATCTCTGTCCTTGGTCTGGTGACTTTAACACGGTGTATATTTCTCAGGTTGTAATTTGAGGGATTGCGCTCAACAATCGTCTTTTAGCATGACCTTAAAGATCCAAACGACCTAGTGTGAATCAGGCTTAAATCTCACGAAATAAGAACATTTTTTTAAACTAAATGAATTTGCACAAATAAGCAAACTACCATAACAGAGCATCATAAAACCTAACCTTTAATCGTGCCATTTATAAGCTGTTTAAGCCTAGTTCACATTATGGGTCACAAGGTTCGTCGAGAAAGACCCAAAGACAAAGGACTGAAACTCTGAGTCTTTGCTATTTGGGTCTCTCTGACAAGCTTAACGACGTAAAAGACTTGGAGTGAATGAATCAGGCTTTACCAAGTGAAGGAAAAACTCTTGCCCTTCTGAAAAGTATTGAAAATTTGACTTATCGTCAGTAGTGGAGATACTGTCACGTGCATGTCATGGATCGTGATTTCAGATGGCATGCGTCAAATTGAGTCAAATGAGACTATTATTGTTTATTTTCAAATTCATATGCCGGGTGCCCAAAGAAACGTTCCCCGTTTGAACAGTTTCAGAACAGCAACCATTGCCTCGTTTTGAGCGATATCAACGGCAATCTCTTGCTTAAAGGCTCACTTGGATCCATACTATTTTACCCGATTTTTTTTGCTCATCAAAAGACTTCCAAGGTATGGATTTTTCGAAAATCGTATGCTGGAAAAGTCCTTGAAAAGGGTGGGACATCTAGCGATGGAGATATGTTCCATTCCTTCCATGTTTTACATCATAGGTGTGAAGACGACATACAGCCGCTTGTCATTTTCTTAGATTGGTATTCAAAGTCGGCAATACGCTAAAATGCGGACCATAGGACCTTATCTTGTGTGCTATACTTTTTCTTTGAACATCAAGCATAATCGTGCTTTTACAGACAAAACAGACAAATATAATTTTTCTTGGGCCCCTGTATGGAGTTCAAGTTCCGTACTGTTGGAATTTAGTTAAAAAACAGAGTTTCCGTGGATTTTGAGGTGAAGGTTTAACGATTTTATTGATAAACCGTTTTTTTCTCTTTGACCATTTCAAACATTCTGTTTTTCAGGAAAATAATCATAGAAAATCAATGCGTGCAGATATAGAAGTGAAACAAATACTCAAATCTAAGTTGAGCATTGTATGACAGATTTCTTTTAAAACCGTTATCAAATAAAACAAAAATTTAAGAAAATAAAAGTTCAAATAGGGAAAGCTTTTGTGGGACACCCAATAATTCAATTGAAAATAACTTGATTTATTACTGATGCAAAGATCTAAAGTTACAAATACAAGAGAGACGAATAAGAAACTGTATAAGCCCGTTATTCCCAGTTGTAGAATGCGTTAGGCTACCAAGTTTTATAGCGACATTTTGAGCACACAAGAGTGAGACTTCAGGGGTGCCGTACAAAGCACATCGTACTTCTTACTTGGTAGAAGTAAGTACAAGTGCGTTCCTGAAAATTTGAGGACAACATTTTCGATGATGTTTCTTGTAAGCAAATACGCAGTTAAAGTTGTTTGTCCTTCTGTAAATAAAATACAAAGTTGTAACTGTTCAGGATACACAACTCTAAGGGGGCCAATTTGAAGATGCTCTCTGTGGCTATGTTAGCAAAGAGAGGCTGGATTCATCATGCTCTCAGATTAAAGTTGAAGTAAAGTTTGTGAAACTGGGCGGAGGGGGGAGGGGGTGGGATACTACGTTTGTTAACTTGCTGTCGACATGGGACCACACGTGTAATTCAAATGCTTTATTTACCAATAAGAAACTTCTTGACTGCTTGCACTCTTTAAATGTGTGTAGAAAATTGCGTCCTGAAAACCGAAAGCGTTTACTCCTCAGTTCCCTTAATAAATTCATTTATTTGAAGAATCTTGAATAAAGTTGGTTGTAGCTTCCTGAAACATCCTGAAAAGACTTGCCCTAAGTCTACTTCGTCGTCTGTAATAAGTCTATCTGAAAGCTAAAGACGTGCCTTTCCCAATACTTTTTTCTCTTGACCAAATAGAATTGGGGCAAATCTACATTCTGTATAAAGCAAAACTTACAGAAGATTGAACCCCAGATTTGTGCTGTTTGTTTTGCACGCTGGTCCATTCCTTTTTCGCCAATGCACTTAAGAAGGCAGAGTGGAACTGCAAAGCAACAACAGAGAGATTTCATAAATGTGCCAAAAAATTCAGAAGTTGGATAAATTCTAACACCTACATGGATCAATTCCAATGTATCGAATTTATCAAGACAGGAATAATTTTTGTGATCTTTCGTGTGCATTCGTGCGCACTGATATTATAGCTAAATTCAAATTTATGAAAGACATTTTTTGCGATTTTGCCAGAAATGGGCCTACAACACGAACTCAAATTGTAAAGTAACTCCTCTCATTGTACCGTACAACACAAAGACACATTTTCACAGGTGTAGGATCTTGTCTGCATATCTGTTATAATGGAAACCAAACTTCACTTTTTGTTTGAAAACTCGCTTTCTATTGATATTGTGAGAGATTCCATACGATCTGATCGAGCGATTTGGTCCTCTTTGAGGCATTTCAAGACCCATGCACCTTTATGAATTTGAATTAGCTTATGTCAGCAACCCACTATTGCACTTTATTTCCATTTATTAGTTCAAGACTTGACTATCTCTATAAGTTTATCGACAGGCCTAAAACTTGCATAATGCATTGAATGAGCGAATCAGGGCGATGGTAATTACCCTTTCAACAGTACTAAGAGGCCTACCTCAGACTGTCCTCCAGATCTAAATGATAACTTGATATGATTATTTTGACTTGAGAATGCCGGACCAGGTTCTTTCCCAGCTGGTGCTGCCTTCACGTGAACTGCAGTCTTGGCACTGGTTATAAAGATACAATGATAATAAATCATATGAAGATGGCACATATTACTCTAACATTCGTACTGCTTGCAAAATTCATAAGCCTTTCAGATTGTAATTTCTAATCTTTCTTATCTTATCTTGATAATGAATCATCGAATGATCTTTTTGACGCCTCTTTTGTTTGCTTTGGTGGCTTGGAAGGAACTTTGGGCGCTTTACCGTATATGTTCATTGCACTACGAAACATTTGATTGCTTTTCTGATGAGTATTTTCATTCGATATGTACAGGGTTCCTCAAAAAATTGTTCGATTCTTCATCAAATACTGAGATATGAAGATATGCTGAATGTGGACTTGTTCAAGTAACCCTTTTCCAAAGATTTTCAATGAATTTTTGACAGAAGAATGTTGAAAATCCGCTAAAAAATTCATAGATTTACAAGGCTTTGAAGTTCAAATCTGCGCGAAAGCTGAAACCAGAGGCCTCTAAATGGCAATAATGGTTAAAGTTCCATTGGCCATGGTCTCTGTTAATTCTCAATATTTTTAGGGCAAACCACATGGGATTTGAACAGGTCTTCCATAGCCTAACTTTAAAGCGTATGGACGTCTTCAGGAAACAGATTCAGTCTCTCGTAAATTCTGCTCTGAATTACTGTTTTTATTACATAGATGCAATATCAAGCAAATTTTGACACTGATTATAAGAATAAATTTCCTTAGAAGTCCTATTTGGTTTGCTTTGATATCAACGAGAGGAATAATACTGGATAACGTTCTCTTTCCTCGATCTTCGATCTTTTTCATAACAACGGTTTCAGCTGTTGCACATTTTTGATCTTTGAAGGGTAGCAATTCAATGAATTTTCAACCGATTTGCAAGATTCTAGTCCCTAAAATTATTTCAAAATCTCAAGGACACGGTTATTTTCCCATGACCCTGTTCATGTTATCGTTATTTTTCAATATCAAATCAAACGTTAGCCTCACGACAAACTCCCAGATATCGCAACAGCAACAACAGCCTTGCAAGCTCGGTCTGTACTTCTAAGACCTCAGGATTTGTATTTTCCTGTACAACACAAAACCGGTTAGTATGTGCATAATACAATTACTATCAAGGCGTAATTTGGTAAAAGCTTTTGGGACAGCTCAACAATACATCATTTTTGGAAGTTATTGAGCTATGAAAGTGAAACTGACTCTTCAATAAGGCTAGAGTTACACTATATCGGATTGCTATCGGAGAGGAGCAGAGCGGAGTGATTTTCACTCCGTAATGATATTTGGGGTAGAAGTTACACTACAACGCTTCTTCTGCTCCCACGCCATATACCTCTGCAGTTCTGGTCAACACGGCAGGGCGCCTTGGCAGTCTGGCGCCAGAGTTTTATTGTTTGCTAATCTCAAGTTCATTGTTTCGAAGCGGAGCATATCGGATTCGTGCGATTACACTACAACGCTTTGCTACGAAGTGACTCCGGAGTGATATTCATACCAACTCCAGACTCCAGAGCGGAGTCATTTTCACTCCGCTAATCGGAGCGTTGCGTATCGGATTGGTGCGGCGTAGTGTAACTCAAACCCGTATCCGATACGAAAGTCATTCCGCTCCGATAGCAATCCGGTATAGTGTAACTGGGGCCTTAGTCAAGAGCCCAACATCACTGAACAATGAAAGCAGTAACGAAATGGGTGGAGAGCTCAAATCTCTAGAAAGGTGGGTGTAAAATTCTATTACATTTTTCATTGAATTAAAGTGCTTGAAAGGGAGTGTAGGTACTTTGCAGTAAATCTACCGTGGCAATTTTTAGAAATCTTGATTACTTTCAAAATGGTGGCACTCATTAATTTTGAGGCTGCGGCGTCATCACTTTTCTAAATCCTTTCCCAGAAGAGCGACAGATTTCTGCTTGCAACCTTCTTTTAGACCTTCATAAATCAATTTTCTCAAGTAGTTTCAAATTTACGACGATTTTAATTTTTTCAAAATTTTCCATGAATTTTCTGGAAAATAATCAAAAAGCCACCACCTTGAAAGTAATAAGGATATCAAAAAATTACCACGGCAGATTAACAGCAAATTACCCAAAGTTCCTTGATATTTATTCAATTTATGGAAATATTTGATACAATTGTACACACACCTTTTTAAAGTATTTGAAATATTTGAGCCCTTTGCTGGTGAGAAAGATCCTTTAGCATTAGGACAGTATCTAACACAGATCCTGTTCATTAGCCCTTCACGGCTAGAAAGTTGCTTTGCGAGCTGTTAAAGTGTAAATGTATCTATTCCTGACGTTTTCTCCCATCTAGTTTGGCTGATCAGAACATTTCTAAGAATAGAAGTCCTAATGGTTGGGCTGACTTCAAAATTTCTTCAAATGTGGCATAGCCGGTAGTAGGGTAATTCAATAACCATCTGTCTCAAGCTGCTTTAGAAATTAAAACTGTTTAGATGAATTGCTCTGTGAATACAAACCCGATTTGCACATGTAAGGTCGCAAAATCTAAGTTGAGATCTCATCTTAACCAGACACTCAAAATGACAAGTTTCTAATCTAAGGCTCCTTCACAGTAACTGCTCAAACGATTCTACTTTTTTCGGACACCCAGTATAAATGAAACAAAGAAATCATTAATTTTCTTAGCAACGTAAAGATCTGATTTTTAGGCCAACTTTGTGTGCAACAACAATTTGAGTGGGATATATGCCTAAATCAAATGAGCTTGCATAACAGCCGTCTGTCTCGGAGATATGACGTAAACCAGGCAAGTTCGATACTAGAAACGTTGGTCAAGTTCCAGTTGGTCAATTGAGTTTTGTCACGAAAATCTACGGTGTTTCCGGTATCGACCTAAATTCAAATGTAAGTACCTTTTAAAGAGTCCAGCACCCTCTTCATCAAGTCTAGTTACGAGGTCCAGTGACAGTGAAATAGTCCGATCCTAGGGATAAGAAACAAATTAGCTTCGCATGATTTTCTTGCTTCTAAGGACCTGTTCATATGGAAAAGTTTCCCCAGCATTTTTCCGTTTCACCGGGAAAATCGGTCAGCCGAGGAAATATTCCTTGGCCCTTCATATGAGGAACGTTTGCTCGGCAAGCCGGGATAAAGATCTGTCATTTAGAGTAGTTACGTTGTATTATTTCAATTACTGGAAATGAACGGTTGCGGACAAGACAGTGGTATAATCTTCCAATGAAAACCCTGGCTTTCTGCAATTAATCCATCGATCAAATTTGACATAATTCGGTGGGAAGCAGGGAAATTGTTCTGAAACTCCTTTCCCACAGTCCTTTTGCCGCAAGCGTTCATTTTAATTGATTTAGGTTGTAGTTAGCGTACAGTGATTAGTTTACAAGTATTCTTCGTTTTCTTTTGTGTACTGCCTAGTAGTGTTATATGTAAGAACGTGGGGTAGCCATGCCATTTTGCTCCTCACGTTATTGTCCCTGTAGTGTTGTGCAGTTGTATAGTATTAATATGTAGAGTAGGTAAACATGTATTGTAAGCATTTTATATGGATAAAAAAATAAAGAACAATAGCTCTTTGTCTTTGGCGCCAAAGGATTAACCATAAACAAAAGAGATCTCCCTGCCTAGCCGGGTAAATGTGTTCATATGGGAAAATATTTCCTCGCCTAGGCGGGATCCCGGCAGAGTTCATGCGAGATCTCGGCTAGCCGGGGAAATTTTTTCTCAAGAGAACGCTTGTGATAATTTATGTGGTAAAGCTATATGAGGCGGGATCTTGGATGAGCGATTTCTCCGGTGAAACAGGAAGATGCCGGTGAAACTTGCTCCATATGAACAGACTCTAACATCGCTTTGAAATGACTATAGAATGACAGGCTTATAGATAGGGGGTTGCAAGCCCTTAAAATGTTCACATTGGTCAGCCTTGTTCATGAGAAAAATGGCACGAAAGCAGCATTTAGATCATTTTGCGTGTGTGATTGCACATGCTGGGAAAGTGTGAAAAGTGCTGCGAACGTTCGTAAACAGACATAATATAGGCATATTTAACAGATCAGTGTACAGAGTTTGAAAATTGTGTACAAGCATGAAAGCATGTGAAACTCGATGTTTCTGTCAAATAAACTAAGTGCTTGTCATTTGCAGAAACTTGCTTTCTTGCAAAGGAATATCAAACCCAAATTCTTCCTTCCACTGTTTGATCAATTTTGGAAGTCCCGGATTTCAGTGTTGTTGATAATCCAGTTGGAATTGAAATCACTCATCAACACTTCCTTAGATCACAAAACTGTAAAATGTAGACCATAAGCATAATCCAAAAATTGAATCATTTGATTCCTTTCTTCCTTTACTCCTTTCATTCCTTCCTTCCATATTGAATCTTTGTTATCTTTGTTTTCTTTGTCATCCTATCTTCTTTCCTTCCTTCATTCTTCCTCCTTTCCTTCTTCTTTCCATCTTATTTGCTTCCAATTCTTCTTTCCTCCCTTCATTGCTTCCTGTCTTTTCCTTACCTCTGTTTTGCTCCAGGCCAAACTTTGCTCAAGGATAAACTAGGTTTAACTTAGGTTGACCTAGGTTTACTGCTCATAGTGTACCTAGATTTGAACTAGGTTTTCCTTGAGACAACCTTTGAATAGACCTTTGAATAACGATAATTCAAGAGCCCATTCACCTAAGCATATAAAATTTTAAAAGATAATTCAAAAATATACTATTACTTTGTAAACGTTTCGACTTTCATCTCCTTCAGTAACTGTTCTTACAAGACTTGGGGACCTACCTAAAAACCTATATTACAATAGGGTAACAACAGAAACAACCTAACAAAGGGACCTGCTTAATACACATGTGTTATAACTGAAATAGAAAACGTCGGGCCGGAAGTATAAAGAGAAGTAAAGAAAAAGCCAACAGAGAGAAGGGTGGACTTAAAGTGGGAGCCACATGTGCCACCGTCTCACGGGAAATAAAGTCATTAACATAAAACTCCAAACAAAAAAAATAAGGAAACCCGCTCCAAAAAGAGCGGAGTAATAAAGCGATAGAAAACCTAACAAGAAACTCAAACCTCATCCACAGAACCGCCCACCTCCTTTTTCCTTCTTCTTTTTCTTTTTTTTTTGAGGCTCTGGTACCCAGGGTATCTCATTTATAGCATGTAGGGCAAAACAAAACGTTGGAGAAAAATCTCTGAGTCTATCTTAGGACAACACTTCCATGGGGCATCAAAAACTGCCTTGGAAGGACAGTATTTTACAACCAGAGCTTACTGAAGTTTAGGGGAAAATCCTTGCTCTGACATCTTGGACTTCGTTGATTGCATAATTATAGGGAAAAACGAAAACTCAGAGTTAAAAAGGTTTGACAGTTTGCTCCAAACTCTCTGACATCTCCAACATCTCTGACTTTTCAGCCTTACCCCTAGGCTAAAACAAGGTCACCTTGGGATAATCCAATAGGATCACATGATAAACGACCTGGGTTTTCTCAAGGTTAACCTAGGCTAGAAAGCCCCTCTTTATGTAGGAAAACAAGGAAAACCTAGGTTTAGCCTAGGTTGGTACCAGTTGGAACTGGATTTACTGGACTTGTCATGCAATCTGATCAAAATCGCTACAACCTGGTAGGATTCAAGTACACTACATCCCTCCATCCTCAGATCCTAAAACTGTCCTCAAATTCTGATGATTGAAGAACTTATAGTATTGATTCAAATAAGTTCTTACAATGTAAAAGCAGCACATGGCCACAAAGAACTTTTGGAGGCCAGGGACAAAACTGTGAAATGGGTACCCCCCTGCAAGCAAAGCAAACAGTAAATTTTCAACCAAACCCTTTAAATTTGCTTGAAATACATTTTAGAACAATTCCTGCAGTCAAAATGTCAAAAATCTTCGATTAGGATGCCCCCTAGACCCTGAGGTTAATTGTCTCACTGCCCTCAATCATTAGAGGTGTAACCTCTCCCCCCTTTAACAAGCTTCCTGTGAAGCTTTGCAGCTTCAAACACTTTTTCCACCATGCAATTTGTGCTTATTGTAACAATAACATAGTAGATTCAAATATTCAATTATACCTGCTGATCACTGTCATCCCAAATCAGTCTGAAATTTGTCAGCCTCAAGTGACCATTATCAAAAGTTGTCTGCAAAAAATAAGTTCATCAATAAGCCTTCCAAATGGATTGTTACTTTTTACTTGCCCAATACCCTTAGCATAATATTGAGTATATTTGACCTGTTTGACTTGAGATATTTGACTTTTCAACAAGATCTTGGTTGGGTATGCACAAAAAATGTCAAGTGTTGTGCAGTGCGCAATATTTAGCAAGGGTCATCTTGAAACTTTTCAAGTAACTAAAAAGTGCTTATAAAAAAGTCTTTCAAGTACCCTAATTGGTAAATACCATTGAACTATAAATAAAACTCTGGAACGATAACCCATTGTTCAGTTTGCGTAACCAGTAATGACTGCCTGGGGAAATTCCTCCATGTATTGAATTCTGCGCTTCCCGTTGGAACGCATAGGAAAAGATGGACATGGCATCCAATTTTTACGGCTTTTTGCACAGCAAACAGTTTTCAATAGTTGGGGAAACATAATTTAGGTAATTGCAGGCCGTGTTTATAGTTGTAGTGCATGAAAAAATAGGGAACTGCATCGTCTTTATACAGAAGTTTAGCAGTGAAGTATCAAGAAGCAGCAGCGATCGGAGGCCACAGTCACCACAGTTATCGTCAAAATCAACATGGAATAAATGTAAACTTCATACATGCAGACATATAAAATTCAAGACAGTAAAGCAATGATTAAGAAGAAATTTGAAATATTACATTCGACACTTGCACTTACAAAATCCTTGAACTCAAAAGCCAAATTTGGCATCATGTACATTTTGACTTTGATGCTGGTTGTTGCCTGTGGGCTTTTCCCATATTTGCATAAACATTGTTCTGCAAACTGATGATGCGACCTGCGTTTGAGGGTTTTCAGTCGATTTTTATACATATCTTTACGGATTTGGGGAAAGTTTTCTGAACTTTCCAAATAATAAGTTTAATTTACGGGGATGCAAGTGCACCCTCCGAGTGATTTTCGCGACAAAATTTATGAAATTATTCAAGAACATTTAAGTCAAAGTTTTAAATTCCTTGCAAGAAAAGCATGCTGACAGCTGAAAATAAATTTTATAGAGGTAATACACGTATCTTTTTAATAAGAAACTGCTTCAAGAAACTATTTATTTTGTCAAGGGAAATTCTTGACATAGTTTTTCCTTATTTCCACTTGTCTGCTTTCAAAAAACTTTTCTTTTACCAAGGCAGGGACCCTTAAGAAACTCATAAGAAACTCTTGAGTACCCAAAATCTGATGATTTTAAGAGACTTTCAGTACTGGCCAAAATTCTTAGTTTCTTATCCACAAAACGTGTACTATGTGCCTTTTATGCCGATATATGAAGCAAACAAGATCCTACGTACTGGGTCAACTGGAGCAAAATGAATACAGGAAAGATGCGAAAGCAAACAAAGAGGAGAGAACATGTTGTATTGCATTTCATGGGTAAAAAAAATTTAAATGCTATTTATTCATAAATGTAAGTTTCAAACCTGGAAGAGTATATTCAGAGGGGTCAGACGGACTATCCTGGATCCCTGGGAATTGGTAGAAATGCTTTCAGACAGGGCCGTGAGGATATATTTTGTTAAAAATTTCAAGATTTGCTCAGAAAAAGCCTTGATAATATGTTTCTGGATAAAACCGTCAATATGCACTTGAAAAAGCTACCAAAACTTACTGGGGGTCAACGGTTGCAACCCGCTAACTTGCTGCCATAAAAATATGTTTTGGCCCTACAAGAGATTTCAAAAATGAATAAAATTTACTCTGCCACATAATACAAAGTTTATTTATGAATTCTGGCCACAAAAATCACATCTGAATTCACTCACATTTGAATAAATGCGAAAGACATTTCTGGTTCTTCCCGTACATCTATTCATTGACTCTGCACGTACTTACGTGCAATGGCTGCGCCCATTGCCGCCATGATTGGTTACGCATTTCGAGCAAAGAGAACAATGGGGTTATCGTTCCAGACTTTTATTTGTAGTTCAATGGTAAATACACCACTTTAATTAAGCAGCCTCCTTTTGGAAATTTGTCAAAATTTCTTCCCATTGTTAATATGAAAAATTTGAGCTCACATTTGAATTTGGCACCCAAACTTTAGTCTGGTTACATATTTTTAAACTGCTGACAATTGTAATTTTGATTTTATGACAATGTAAAGTTCAAAGATTTATAAGGGATTTGACCGTGAAAAGTCATTCGGGTCGGGGTGACACTTTATACCCTGAGTCATTTTCACGGTCAAATCCCTTACACATTTTCAAACTTTACATCGCCATAAGTTTAACACTACAACCGCTAGCAACATGAAAACTTATGGTTAGACTAAAGTTTGGGTGCTAAATCTGAATTTGGGGTCTAAAGTTTCATATGAAAGAATTTTGAATAATTTCCTAAACGAGGCTGTTCATTAAAGTGGTGTATTCCGCATTCCTTTATCGTCCTCAGCACACAATTATTTTCTATATAAGTTACAATTTTCACACATGAGCACGCAGCTTCTGGTCTTTTGTCTTTGTCGTGTATCACTCGGATGTGCAACCAGCAACTCGAACATCTTGGGTGTGCATCTGCCATGCTTTCCATACTGGTGCACTGTTGGGGCACGGGATGCTACACCAGCCACCGGTGCTTTCAGCCAACAGCCAATATGGGCCTAAAAATGCTGCTTGCTGCCACACGCAATTGATCAGTAGTGAAGTATATGCGCCTTCAAAATAAAGGAAACGTCAATTAAAACCAACCTTGGTATCTCCATCATAGATTCTTACGCCAGCTCTGTGGTTAAGGGTTCTCTCACCATCTTCTAACTTATTCGACGACGCCCAAATGAAGCGATCCATGTTGTGATTTTTGAAGCGAGCTTGGACCTCGGTTCCCCTGTTTGTGCCGTTTATTTATTGTTGTTGCTGTTGCTTCTTATGCGGCTGGTGAAAACAAAGTGAAAGCTCTGGGACAAAGAAAAGTTTATTTTTTAACTCTCAAGTACCGAATAATCGTCCCCCCCCGCTTGTTAATTTTTGAAAGATTTTCCAGCCCCCCACTCTTATTCCAACTCCCCCCTTTTATCAATTTTTGGAAAATGAAATGATAGTAAACATAATTTTTGAATAAACGCAAGAAAAAGTCAATAAGTGCATTCAACAAAACCAGAGTTAAAAAGTAAATGTATCAGTAATATCGCTGTTCACATAAATATTTTAGAGTTACGTGTTTACCTTAGAAAACGACTATTTTCTGTTTCTCCAAGCACCCCCCCCCCCCCGATTATTCCAGCCCCCCGATTGTTGTTATATCGAACCATTTCCAACTCTCCTTCGCATTGGTCAAAGTATTCGCGGCTCTTCAGAAGCAAAAAGACAACAGTATCGAGAAATAGTGAAAATATCAAAAATAACAATATCGAGAAATACTAAATGATAATTACGAATATTTAAACTGATGCCCCTGTGGTGAAACTGGGTTTTTCAGAAAAACAAAGTCTTTCTGCTAGAGTGTCACTACTTTTCAGCAAAACCGAATTTTTCTCCAATCCTTTCCGATGAACCAAATTTTGCTTTATCAATTAAATTTTCACCCGACGTTTACCGAGAACTCAGATTCAAAACTTTAAAGATAAACCAGGAATTCACGGATGCACCGATCGACCAGAAAGAACTTACAGAAAACCGAGTTTCTCAGAAAAACCGAGTTTTTCAGAAAATCCGAGTTTGTTTTGGAAGCTGACATTCAAGCAATAGGACAATAGCATAGTTTAGTACAATAGAATAGTATAGGAACACGTGACTTTTAGAGAGAGAGGTTGAGGATGATTAGAGTTATGGAGACAAGCATAGCGAGCATGGAATCATGCAATTTGTTTCGAGGCTTGTAATTCTTGTTGAGATATCATCGTTGAGATTCGACGAGGTCGGAAATTATTCAAACGTTATTGAGACAGACATACCAATCGTTTTGTACATGTTTCGTCGTTTGTAAATAGTTTCGCTGGTAGATTTTTAGAAGCTGTTCTTTTTTGCTGATTCACGCGGATTCGTTCAAACGTTAGGACATTTTCATTCGATTTCGCGGAGCACGCAGTCTTATTCGATAGTTCCGTCGAACTTATGCTTTCGTAACATGGTGCCGTGACCCGGGAACGAGAGAGACAGTATCAGATCCAGCAACGAAAATGTCGACTACGTTGAAAAGGAAAATTAACGTCCGTAATGGTATACGCGGAAGCATTGAGCAGCTTGGCAAGAAATCCAGTGATCTGTTGAAATCTTACGACGACGATGTAAAAGAGGAACTCATTACAAATTGTAAAATATTAAAAGAGCAACTTGACAAGCTGAAAGATTTAGATGTCGAATTATTGGAATATTTAGAAGACGATGACCTGGAAAAGGACATAATTGAAAGCAGTATGTTTGCTACCAAGTTCCAAGTTTTGGTTTCTCAAATCGAAGCCAAAACAAAAGTTTCGTCAGATCCGCCGCCGCAAAATCCGAGAGAAACAACCAAGAATAAAGCAGTGAGACTGCCTTATTTGCACTTACAAAGATTCGGAGGAAATCCAACAGAATGGGCTCCTTTCTGGGATGCATTTGAGTTAGCAATTGATAAGAATGAGGAGCTGGAAGAAGTGCAGAAATTTCAATACTTGAGATCATATTTGTATGGAAGTGCCGCGCGGACTCTAGATGGCCTATTGTCAACAAACGAAAATTATCGTGATGCCATTAAAAAGTTGAAGGACAGATTCGGCGACAAACAAGTAATCATATCTAGTCACATGAACAAGTTCAAGGAGATAAAGCCTGTGAAGAGTATAGCTGATATTACTGGCCTGAGAGAATTATACGATAAAGTAGAATCGAACGTGCGAAGTTTGGAAAGTGTCAACGTTCCTGCCTCATCGTACGGAACTTTTCTGGCGCCTGAAATTCTGCAGAGCTTACCAGAAGAAATGCGGATTACTTTGACAAGGAAGCTCCCGAGTATATGGGACTTGGAATCACTTTTAAATGAATTAAAGAGCGAAGTCGAAGTGAGGGAAAAATGCGCCTTTGCATTGGAAGCTAATTCACGAAAGGAAGAAGAAACTCCGCACGAAACCAAATCAGCAAGTCGATCGTACAACAAACAGAGTCACGCCACAGCCGCAGCTCTATTTACGGATACCAAGAGAAGTCAAAACAGCTCAAAATTTGTTTGTGTTTTTTGTGAAAAGGAGCACTTATCAAGAAATTGCGATGTTGTTACCGATCATGCGGCAAGGCG
This sequence comes from Aurelia sp. 4 Dawson et al 2005, assembly GCA_964019985.1. NCBI lineage: Eukaryota > Metazoa > Cnidaria > Scyphozoa > Semaeostomeae > Ulmaridae > Aurelia > Aurelia sp. 4 Dawson et al 2005. The sequence continues at coordinate 33,183,794 of OZ026492.1, read as the reverse complement.
AGAAATCCTACGCAAGAAAGGAAAATGCTACGTTTGCTTAAAGAGCGGTCATTTGGCGAGGAAATGCAATTCAAGATTCAACTGTTTCAAGTGCAAAGGCCGTCATCACGCAACGATTTGTGACACTTATTCAAAGCCGCGCGAAGAAGGAAACCCATCACAGAGTCAAGTGCAAAATAAAGAAGCCGAAGTGCAGACAACTGCTAATTATATGCACGTTTCGTCAGGAAATTCCGTGCTGCTTCAAACAGCGAGAGCAGACGTTTATTCGCCAGGAGATGACAGTAAAGTACAGAATATTCGCTTGATTTTCGACACGGGAAGCCAGAAATCCTATGTAAACGAGAGTTTGAAGGACGCTCTGAAATTGAAAGTAATTGGGAAGGAGCGCCTTTTGATCAAGACTTTTGGAAACGAGATCGCGCGGGTAAAAACTTGCGACATTGTTCAACTTGCAATGAAAACCATCGATGGCATGGAAGTCAACATTTCCGCTTATGTGGTGCCCCAGATATGCTCGCCCATCACGAAGCAAGGTTTGAAAAAAGCAGTCAGACAGTATAAACATTTGCAAGGGCTGCAGCTTGCTGATTTTGAGGGTAACGAAGAGGTGAGCAGTGATAAGCAAGTTGATTTGTTGATAGGAAATGATATGTACTATCTATTGGTTGAAGGGGAAATTGTTAAGGGAGAAGAAATAAATGGCCCTGTAGCTACCAAAACGAGACTGGGATGGGTTGTTTCTGGCCCTGTAAAAGGGTGGGAAATAATGAAAATGGTTCCCATGTTTTTCATATCGAAGCCGAGACTTTGATAAACGATGACCCCCCAGTCGATCCTATTTTGAAAGAACTAAGCAAATTTTGGGAAGTGGAGAGTGTGCCTGATAGAGAATCGGCCTCTGTTGATAAACAATTTCAGTCAGACATAGCTTTTGTGAGTAATAACTATGGTAATAGCTATGAAGTAAAAATGCCCTTCAAAGAACAACACCCTTTGCTACCCGACAATTATGATGTAGCGAAGTCGAGATTGAATTCCTTGCTAAAGAAATTAAGAGCAGACCCAAAAATAGCAAAGGAGTACAACAGAGTTTTTCTAGAGCAATTAGAGCGGGGAATCATTGAAAGAGTTGACCCTAATGAAAGCACTGAAGTAGGTAAAGTCTTTTATCTGCCGCACAAACACGTTATTAGAGAGGACAAAGACACCACAAAACTGAGAGTGGTCTTTGATGCTTCTGCGAAGAGGGATGGGCCAAGTTTAAATGATTGCTTGTACCCAGGCCCCTCTCTTTTGCCGCAGCTTATGGATATCTTAATGAGATTTAGGTTGAAGAAAGTGGTATTGATGTCTGATATTGAGAAGGCATTTCTTAATGTATCTATAGATCCCGAGCAGCGCAATTTCTTGAGATTTCTATGGGTGGATGACATAGAGTCCCCAGATCCACAAATCATTGTCTTCAAATATACAAAGGCAATTTTCGGCGCGGTCTGTAGCCCGTATATTTTGTCGGCTACAATAAGACATCATTTGAGCCTTTACGAGGAGTCTGAGCCCGAGTTTGTTGAAAATGTCAAAAGCTCTCTGTATTGCGACGACTATGTTTCGACATTTGACAGTGAAAGCGAGGCCATGAGCTACTACGAAAAATTAAAACAATGCTTTATGGATGCTGGTTTCAATTTAAGGAAATGGAAAACAAATTCCAAAGATTTAGAAGAAGAAATTCAAAAAGAAGAAACTTTGAATTTTGCAGATGCGAAACCAGAAAATTTGCAACACGAAAGCGAGGCTAAAAGCGTACCTGATCCGGATTCAGGTATTCCAAAATCGAAAAATGAAAAGGTTCTTGGACTTTTATGGGACAAGGACACTGATAAATTGAAGTTTGAATTCGACGAAATTTTTAAAGAGGTAAAAGATAAGCCTGTGACAAGACGATCTATTTTGAGTGCAACGGCCAAATTGTTCGACCCCCTTGGTGTTTTATGTCCCATCATTGTGCCATTGAAAATCTTGTTTCAAAGTCTTTGCAAGGAGAAAGTCGATTGGGGCAGTCCAGTTTCGGATGAAATAAAAGAGCAATGGCTCAAAATCATTAATGACATGGAGGCACTAGGCAAAATTGAAATTGAGAGGCCCTATTTGAGCAATCTTGTACCACATGAGTTAGTCGAATCAGTTGAATTACACGGGTTCGCTGATGCATCAACAAAGGCCTATGGAGCTTGTGTTTACATAGTCTATCGTCTCAAAAATGGGGAAAGCAAAGTTTGTCTTGTAACAGCGAAATCACGAGTTGCCCCTCTAAAGGGAGAGACTATCCCAAGATTGGAGTTGTTAGCCTCATTGATTTTGGCTAGGCTTATTACAAATGTTTCAGAGGCAGTCAAAGATGTCATTGACATTCAAAACGTAACCTGCTGGACGGATAGCCAAATCGCATTGTTTTGGGTTCGAAACACACAAAAATCATTGAAGCCTTTTCTTCAGAGTCGAGTAGAAGAAATAAGGAAATTAGTTCCACCAAACCAATGGAAATATTGCCCGACGAAACAAAACCCCGCTGACCTTTCTTCCAGGGGGGCTTCAGCCTCGAAGTTAGTCAACCAGCAAATATGGTGGACTGGGCCCGACTTTTTACAAAAGCGTCTAGAGGAATGGCCTGTTCACGAGAATTTCGACAATTTTCCAGAAATTTCGGAGTCAACAAACCAATCTGATTTGGAAACCAATATCATTGACGTAAAAGATCATTGTTTTCATGTTGACACGACCGTTACAAACGCGCCTGATGAGATTATCGATGTTGAAAGATTTAGTGATATCAACAAACTTTTTAGAGTGATCGCTTATGCGAAACGTTTCATTGCTAATTTGCGAGCTAAGGCCAGCAACATTGAATGCAAAATTGGAGATCTTGAATCTAGCGAAATTGCTGATGCAAAGTTAACATTAGTGAAATTAGAACAGCAAACACTGAAAGAACAGAAAAACTTCCACGATTTGACACACAATTTAGGGCTTTTTGAAGATGAAGAAGGCATTTTGCGATGTAAGGGCAGGTTAGAAAATGCACCCATTTCATACGACGCTAAGTTTCCGATGCTCCTGCCCAGGGACAGCCATGTAGCCAAGTTATTAGTATTGGAGGCCCACAAAATTGTCAAACATAACGGAGTACAAGAAACCCTTGCACAATTGAGAAGTCAGTATTGGGTAGTGCGAGGTCGTCAGCTGGTCAGAAAGCTAATTTCTAAATGCTGTACATGCAAAAGGTTCGAAGGGAGAGGGTACAAAATCCCACCTGCTCCTTCTTTGCCAAAGTTTCGAGTCGAAAATGACTTTGCATTCATGAAAATAGGAGTAGACTTTGCCGGTCCAGTTTTCGTAAAGAACGTTTACGGAGGAGCTCAGAATACATACAAGTCTTACATTTTACTAATTACGTGCGCATCTACAAGAGCCCTACACTTGGAACTTGTTCCAGATCTAAACGCTGAGTCATTTAAGAGGGGGTTCAGTAGATTCCATGCTAGGAGGGGGGTTCCTGGGCTAGTTATTAGCGACAACGGCAAAACTTTCAAAGACAAAGGGGTGAAAGAATATTTAGTTCGAAATGGAATAAACTGGAAGTTCAATATGGAGGCTGCTCCACACACAGGAGGGTTCTTTGAACGTTTGGTGCGATCTACAAAGCGATGCTTGAAGAAGTCACTGAGAAATTCGAAACTCAATTATGAGGAGCTTTTAACCCTGTTAACAGAGATTGAGGGAGTAATAAATTCGAGGCCGTTGACGTATTTCAATGAGGAATCCGGAGAGCCACTCACCCCTTCTCATCTCATAATTGGAAGGAGAATTCTAGACAGACCTAGCCCTGTGTCTTACGAGCCACAAACAATTATCAGTCAAGGAGAAGCGACAAAGAGGGCTAACTATTTGAGGAAAGTTCTTGACCATTTTCGAGGAAGATTTAGCAGAGAATATCTCACGGAGTTAAGAGAACACCATCGATCGAGAAAGAGCAAAAACAGACAATTGATAGCCGTGGGTGATATCGTTACAATTTTCGAAGATAAATTGCCCAGACAAAGATGGAGGATTGGACGAGTGGAGAAGCTGTTGACGAGTAAGGATGGACAGACGAGATCAGCAGTAGTACGTGTATCAAAGGAGGGACAAAAGTCTGCAGTGATCAGGAGACCATTAAGGAGACTATATCCTGTGGAGCTTGCGGAGAAACAAACATTTGAAGAAGACGAGGACACTGGTGAGCCAACAATCAGGTTTGTTTCTGATGATCACGTGGACAAAATCAGAGGATAACTGTAAGTGACCACATTTACTTTTTGTAGATTCATTAGAAGTCATCGTACCTTATCTCGTATTCCGATTGGCCTGGATTAGCCAAGCTAATCATTCGGGGGGCGGGAGAGTGTTTTGGAAGCTGACATTAAAACAATAGGACAATAGCATAGTTTAGTACAATAGAATAGTATAGGAACACGTGACTTTTAGAGAGAGAGGTTGAGGATGATTAGAGTTATGGAGACAAGCATAGCGAGCATGGAATCATGCAATTTGTTTCGAGGCTTGTAATTCTTGTTGAGATATCATCGTTGAGATTCGACGAGGTCGGAAATTATTCAAACGTTATTGAGACAGACATACCAATCGTTTTGTACATGTTTCGTCGTTTGTAAATAGTTTCGCTGGTAGATTTTTAGAAGCTGTTCTTTTTTGCTGATTCACGCGGATTCGTTCAAACGTTAGGACATTTTCATTCGATTTCGCGGAGCACGCAGTCTTATTCGATAGTTCCGTCGAACTTATGCTTTCGTAACAGAGTTATTCAGAAAAACGAGTTTTTCACAAACACATGACTTTGCTCATATAACCAAGGGTGTTAGGACACGGATGTTTTGATTGATTATCTAGTTACCTTGTTTTGATCCTTGTGTCTTGTTTTGTTGTTTCGTTTCTGTTCTGTCTCGTATTCAACTGATGTGCACAACTGAGCGTGCCACCGCATGAGGAAGAGATTCCAGCCCACCAGAGGAAGAAATTCAAATCTACCAGAGCGAGACATTCCAGTCTACCAGAGGGAGACATTACAGTCTACCAGGGGATGACATTACAGTCGATTCTGAAAACGTTAGACTTCACAGAAATGGAAACACAGTGCCCAATCAAACACAAAATTCTTCAAACAGCTGCTATTCATGTGAAGACGAGGTGTCCAATTGAAAAATACGAAGACGAGTCCAGTGCTTGGCAACGGTTGAAGTGATTCAATTGCCATAGGTGCAAGAGCACATTCGCCTCGTTTTGAGAGTGTCACAAATAAAAATGAGAATCTCTCCAAAGTCTTCCAGACGTTCAATTAACTTCCGTTTGTCGGAGCAGAAGGCTCGGCAGGTAGGACCGTCGAGAGCCAGCTCTGGCCCTGGAGTGATCTATCGTGACGGGCCCTAGAAGTCTGGAGTGCACAGCCCCAAAGAAAATTTTTTGTCACCACCCTCTTTAGTTTCCCAGAAAATGAGGGAAACAACCCTTTTAAGACTAACTATTTCAAAAAATTGCTTAAAGGTCAGATAAAGGTAAATGAGATTTATTTGTATTCATAATTGCAAATGGGGAATCTGATGGCAATAATATTTTTTATCTTTGCGATGCAAAAGGATAGGTTTGGGCGTTTTGAAAAAGGGCACTCCTTCAAAATACCGCGTGATGATAGAGGCCTGGAACTAGCTACGTCGTGATTTGGAATGATTCATAAGAAATTCGTCACTTGAGAGGCCCAAAGTACTTGAAGAATTAACCGTGAAGAACACACGCCGTATTGCAGATACACATCGAACAGTAAACAAAGTATATTTCAGATGGCGGCCAATAGCTTATCTGATATTTCCAAAGGTCGAGTATTGAGCGGCACACCCTCATAGTTTCCCTCGATGCAGAAAAATGAATTCAACACAGGCCAAGCTTCCTGTGTTCTGCTCTCCTCAAGTGGGAGCGACTCTGAAATGGAAACATGAAAACATCATTTGAATTATTTTGATGCAAATTAGCAATTAAATATTGATTGTCTTTAGCTGTGAATGGCTGGATCAAACCATGGTCTTGATCAAACATTTAACTATTGTGTTATTTCAAAAGACTACGAAAAAACAAGCCTTGATTTCCCCAGAGTTTGATTGTTACTATTAGGACTCTTTCTCCTCATTCGACCGACAAGCTCCTATCGAAGGCACATTTGGATTTGCATGGCTGCACGAATAATCTGTAAATACAAATTATATTTTAAGAGGCAATACACTGGCCATCTAAAGTTCGCAAAGAGCCAGAGCGTTATCGTAGAAAAGGAAACATCAGTGTGGAGAAAGAACTTGCCCTTGCCTATCCATGAATGTGATAACATGGCCTAGTCCTGATATGGCAAAATCCGGTGTCATCGTGTTGGAAGAGTGGTGAGTGTATCATTCAATTTCAACTATAATTTCATGTTTTGCACGTCGAAGATTTCTCAGAAAGGTGCTCTGGAAGCCAGCTAATGCACTTGTAGCAGCCAATGAATGTTTAAAGTCGTTACGATTGAAATATCTTGTGCAGACCCGCAATGTTTTCGTTGTTGCAAGTCTGAAGGGTTCCCTCTCCAAGTCAGTCCACAGCTCACTGCTGCGACAAGTCAGTCCACCCCAAAGTTCGGAATAATGTGCACATACATTCTTCTCTGCATGAGCTGACTAGCCACGACGATAAACTACCTACTTTCTCGGCGTTTTTTGTTTTAGATAGTTAAAATAAGTAGTCGTTTTTAACTTTCGTGACTTGGCAATCTGTGAGTGCAAACAGACTCCTCCATTCCCTTGCAGCTTTGCAATGACTCCTTCGACTCATTCACGTCACGCCTCTGCTAGATCCAGGCTCTTTTGCTTGCACGGTTTTTTTGGAAAATTTGACTGAAAAACGGAATTCGACAGGCGATTTCGATAGGTTCCACAACTCATATCGAAATTTCGTTTGAAATTTTGAAATCTCCAGGACGTAAATGATCGAAATCAATAAAAATGTATTTTGCTAATGAATCAAGGACATTGTTTTATGCTAGTAATGCCTTGCTCACACAAGGTCGCTGCAGTCGCTGGAGATGGTAGATGGAACAAGCGACCCAAAGGCTGAAAAGACTGAATGAATGTGAACGGACACTCATAAACGAATCTATGTTCGGAAACCCGGTCAATCCCACACTGCATTGTAGACAGATTTTAATCACATGGCTAGTTATCAGTATTTTTAGCTTTTTGCTGTAGTTGCAAGCTTAATTCATTCCATAACTGTTAAGAATGCGGCAAGGTATTAAGAGTCGTCAGAATTTTACTTCAGTATTGTTTAGATGCCAAAGAGCGTAATAGCCTCACATGCAGTAGCACTGGTAAGAGGTTCCCGGATGGTGACTAAGTTTTATGTCTTAAAGTGAATGACCTGAGATATATAGCGCTTGTCTATAAATAGGACAAAGAAACACCTAATCCCTCTATTGTTTTCTTCGGCTCTGCTTTCTTTCGCCACGAGCTGGATTATCAAATACAATGGGCTATTTATAAACCTATGCGATCTCATCTTTTAACTCAGGTTATTCACTTTAAAAGTATTCTTACTGAGTGAAAACCATTGTATCTTGCTAAAGGAACTTGCATCATGTCATACACTTGTTAAAATCCTATTGATCAAAGATTAGTCATTTATGGCATTGAATGTAGTGTTAAGTCACATGAATTTTAAAATAGATCAGACCGCACCTTGAATGGTATGAGATGGATGTCTGTAATCGAAGTTGAAGATTGAAAATGGCTATCGATGATCAGAAAGTGTTTTTTATTGAAGTCTATCTGCGTTTCAGTAATTATTAAGAACTAGCAAAACAGGAGAGTGTAATCTCCTACACTCTACAACACCAACAACTGACTCACTGGGATCGAGCCAATTTCAATAAATTAGAAATAGCTATCAATACGGCTGGTGGGGCGGCTGGTTCGTGACATGAAAACTGTCATCGAAGTCATAACATAATAATAAACATAACAAAATTTCATCTGGACCTCTTAGGGCCTGTTTATATGAGGCGGGCTGGCCCGTTAGCGAGCTGGCTCGCCAATAAGCTAGCCCGGTTTTATATGAGAGATTCGAAAGTGAGCCAGCCCGGCTATAAGTAGCCATGTGCCGTCATTCTTTTGTGTAAAATTGAAAGAACAAGGAAATATTCTCTGACTCACGGTGCCAAATGTAATACTGCGCGTGCGTAACAGGCAGGCTGGCCCGTTTCTTCTGTTTATATGAGAAAAGTCAGCCCACTTGAGGCGGGATCCCGGTAGTCGATAACCGAGATCTCGGCAAGGCGGGCCAGCCCGGCATGCATATAAATTTCATTCATTTCATTTCATTTTAAATTATTTATACAGGGTAAAAACATTCAGTTCATACGGAAAAAAAACTGCTTTACAATGTGCCCTGTTAAAACAGAAAAGAAAAAACAAAAGAAAAGAAAAAAAAATTAATTACTCAATAAACTCCAAATTCTACTTAATACATTGTCAGATAAATGCCCTAAAAAACCTAATTTTAATTATTCCTATCCAACCGAAAAAAGGAAATTAAATTGCAACAGAAAGGAAAATCGATTGACTATGTTCTTGATGGAAGGAAGTACGTAAAGTTTGTTTTATAATCTTTCCTTTAGTTTTAATTTGAAGTTTGATAGCGAGGGAGACAGTTTGATTTGGTGATCTAGACTATTCCAAACGGTAGCCCCTCGATATGCAAATGTCTTTTGTCCATTGTTTGTTCTGAACAAAGGAAGTTTCAAGTCAGTTTCGGTGTTTCTTAGCGTCCTCATTGCCTGTTCACGCTGTCTTTGAAACATTTGGGCCATATAGTCTGGGTAAAGTTGGTTAACAGATTTGAAAACAGTAGTTGCCGTTTCAAACCTGATCAACTCTTTAACTGTTAACCAGCCCAGACCTTTAATAAGGGGCAAGGAGTGTGCATCATAAGCACTATTTGTCACAATACGGGCAGCGCGATTTTGGAGAATTTGCAATCTTTTTAAGTCTGCCTCAGTGCAACATCCCCATACCGTGCAACAGTATCGTAGATAGGGTTCGACTATACTTCTGTACATGGTTTTTACCGTACTGAGTGGGACGTACCTCTTTGCATATCTCAGCATCCCTATCCCTCGCGAAATCTTCGCAGCAATAATGTTGATATGTTCCTTCCAACCTAATGTTTTGTCAATTTGTATTCCAAGATACTTAGCTTCGTTTATCATCGGGACAACTTCGTCGTCAATAACAAACTTAGGGCTAATGACATCGCTGTTAGAAATGTTCTGGAGTTTTGGCCTGCTACCGATAAACATAGCTTGAGTTTTTGTAACATTTAGAGACAACTTATTGCCTTCTAACCATAATTTGAGATTGGACAAATCATCATTGATTGCTGCATTGATTTCATCAACTGATTTAGATGGGATAAGAGATGCTGGTATCATCTGCATACATAGTAACCTTGGCATTATCAAGTGCAAGTGGAAGGTCATTAATATACATTAAAAAGAGGAGTGGTCCCAAGCAAGACCCTTGGGGAACTCCATATCGAATACTTTCAATGTTCGATATGTGCCCACGTAAACGTAAACGTAAACCGATGTTTACAAAGTTGTGACCAGGTAAGCAGGATCTCACCTGAAGGTGAGCCAGCTCGCTAACGGGCCAGCCCGCCTCATATAAACAGGCCCTTAGTGCCTCTATCCCCCCCCCTTCTCGATGGTCTTGTCGGCAGGCCTTTAAAACCTGCCAAACCTGCCGTTTTCGGAATTTGATAGATAATCAAACACAAATTCCAAGCACCTTTCAAAACACGCCTTTGGATTCATTGAAGAATTTTTTGAGAAGTTACAGCAAATAGAAACTTAATCTGCACTGCATTCATACACATATATGTTACAGATTGGATGTGTTGCGTTTATACCATATTACAAATTGAATTGAATGTGTTTGTTCATACTATATTACAAACTTGTGTTGCGCATAGAGCTAAATTTTTAACGGTGTATCTTCTAGAAGGTCCTGTGCTGCAGTGGTGCAATCCTCTGACTCTACCGGCTAATCACTACATACAAAGTACAAAATGGACTCTGCCCTGGGAACCTCAAAAATTTATTCACAACAAGGTCGAATATTTCGAGATATCGAGATAAAACAGACAAAAAATTGACGATGTCGAAATTCCTCGGCTTCGTCTTGATTACTGTAGAAAGTCTTTTGAATACCAGGGAGCAAGTACCTGGAACGATGTCCCAAAACCAATACGAGATTTTACCTCATTGAGCTCCTTTGAAGTAAGATTACTGGAGTTCTCGAGGAAGAGCGAAGCAAATGTGAAAGGATTTTCGGCCAGGCACTGGATCTCCCGAAGATTTGAACAAGAAAGACACAAAATTGATGAGGCGAACTGTTCGATGAATAATCTTTCTTCAAAACAAAACCAAGGCTAGCATCACCTACGAAGGCTACTACTGAGCACTGCAAATATGCGAATCTCGATACAAATGGCCATGATATACAACGGTACAGAACAATCTTTCGCAAGCACTGCCTGCCCTTAAAATCCAATCCAACAATAATCGATACGTGAGATTCTTAATAACTAGGCCACAAGAGCTTTCGCAAGCCTCTTGGGCTTATACGGTTACCTACCCCTATGCCTAGCCTTACATGTCCGTGCTGTTCTCCCTAAAATATGCCTAGAATCTAGTTTATATAAAGCTACGAATAAATAAAGAACAGGAAGGCATAAAATGTATGACGTATGAGAGTTGCGTAGTAAGAATAGAAATTTTCCCGTCAAAGCTAATACATACATAATAATGAAGGCAATTAAAGTTGTGAATCATAGAGAAAGCAGTGATTGATATTAAGAAGAAAATAATTAAAGAATGAATGGAGGAAAATAGCTACCAAGAAAATAATAGCGAAAACGTAGCAGTATGACACAAACACAACAGGGACCGCGGAGCAGGGTAGGCTGGGTTGGCTATAGCCCACCCACTTTTTGGCAACAAATGGCTTCATTTTTGATGGCAAAGTTTTGAAAATGATTAGTACTTAGTCGCTCGAAAGAGAAGCTGAAACTGGAATCGTTAAAAGCAAAACCAAAGCAATATATACATATATATCGAAGTTCTTGATTTGAAGTACACTTTATAGATCTACAATTACGTTAGACCAAGCCAAACAACATTTGGGTCCAATAGCCTGATGTCTATTGCGCCACAGATTTGAAACGGATTACCAGACAAAATAAAGTCAGCAGAAAATTTGAAAAATTTTAAGGATTTGATAAAACAATGGAATGGTCCCAATTGCAAATGTAGTGCCTGCAAATGACTCCCAAATTAGCTCTAATTAGTTATGTACATTTGAAAATATTTATTTATTTTGTTTATTGCTTTTGTTTTTGTAAATTCGATTTTAATTAGTTGACTTGTATATATTTATTCAAAATGTATATATTGTTAGCTACTGTAAATAATCGAATTGAAATAAAATTACACAGACACACACACACGATTCAATTTGCCAAAATTTAAGCATACGAACAGCTCGAATTGTTTCTCCTCAAGGCATTGGCGGTATTGGCATCCAATGGTTTTGCAGATGGAATTGAATACTTGTAACTACTCACTAGGGCGTTTTCCAGCCTTCCAGTGAGTTTGACGGACCCCCCAAATTACACTCGCTTAGCGCTGGCGTCCTAACCCATCCACTTTCTGGATCACTCCGCCGTCCTTGCAGCGACCCTTGGAAAAGCAGCTTTATTCATTTATTTTTCTTCTACATTAATATTCATAGTCATTTGTTCTAATATTTTGCTGATAGGGTATTGTGTCAAAATTGGAATAAACGTAAATAAATAATGAAATGCAGCCAGAACAGTCAGGCGGAGTAGCTTCGATACCAAGTAAGGCCCCACCACTTGAGCGTCATGACTAGGGCTGGCAGACTTGATTAGCGCTTGGCTTCTTCTGAGTTCCCAACGCTTGATGCTAAAAACCGCGACTTCACCTTAACTTTCACCTTCACTTAGGCCCCGTTCACACTGCTCCGTTTGTGTGAAGCTCATTGTTGGATGTTGGAGCGTTTTAAAAAACCTCCGTTTTTTTGTGAGTTCACATTGATCTAAAGCGTTTTCGGAATCCTCTGTTTTTGTGGCGTTTTTGTGCAGATCAGTGTGAACACTTTCACAAAAATGGAGGTTTTTCTCTCCGCTTTTGTACAAAAATGGAGCAGTGTGAACGGGGCCGTACACATCATCATTTAAAAGATTTGAATGTGAGGCTGATCTCCCCTGGCTATCTTTTTCCAAGATCTTCCTAAAAATTCTCAGTGAAAACGACGTCTTGGTCTCTACTTTTGTTGCTTTCCTCACGAATACGCTTTCCAAGCTTTCCAAAATCTCAGCTAAGCTGAAGAAATCCCGCGATTCCATTGGTAAAAAAGTCAGTGAACAAAATAGTCAGACAATAAGTGGAAACCAGTTCTGCTTTTCACCTAGCAAATATTTCGATAGAGCGATCAGAAACGTTCTACTGCGGATGGGTGGTCGCAAATTTTCATGAAGGTCGTCCAGGAGATTGTCTAGTTAAGATCTATACTCATTACATAAGTCTCAATAGTATCGCTATATTCTTTCTTAATTTTTTTCACTCACTTTATCGGCCTTTATCTTATTTTACCCATTGTAGACTTCTTTAATAACTTTGTCAGGAGAAATTCTATAGCCATGAAGCTACTTAACGTTTTGCAACTACCTGTTACACAGCTTCTCAGAAAGTTTCATTGAAATATTTTACAAAATGAGGGGGTGGAAGACAATTTTCTGGGACTAAACCTGGAAAAATCGCAAATCCCAAAATCTCAATTATCGCAAAAAAGTAGATGGATTTGAACATTTTGTAAAGCTCGTAATGCAAAGTTATTTGATGTATTCTATCAAAATTATCATGTTTGGATAGGAATCATGCTCCAAATTTAATTGTATCATGATTTCCCAAAGCTAGGCCAACTTTTCCGCTTTTACCCACGCATAGTAAAATGTTGACGTGAGCAAAAATGATAGCTAAGTTTAGGTTACTTTTTACATTTTCAGAAAGTAGATGCCTGAAGCTATTAACACACCAAACTTTGTTGCTCCATCTGTAATCAGTCAAGAGATAGGTGGGAGGATTTTTTTGCCCCCCCCCCTAACCAAAATAGGACGTATCGGATAGCCCAACCCAACCACTACAAGAGATAAGACAATAAGATCAGCTGCTTTTAATTGACACCGAAATACGCCCTTTCAACAAAACGGTGCATGCTGGGTAATCAGGATCGATATCTCGCACGTGTTGTATTGTTTCTATTGTGCTCATCTATTCTCTCGCCCTTGGAAGTTGTTTCTCGAAAGGTTTTCGACGAGTTTACTCAACTAAACAAGGTAAGAAACTTCTGCCATATATTTTGCACACTTTTAGGTGCTTGTTCTTGACTTTTTGGTGATGTTTCACTATGAAATATGATGAAGGGCTTCGTTGATTGCAAGCGTAGCGGCCCTTATGCCCATACTCCCTGTATTTGCCAGTGGCAAACCGCATGTCTTAGCTACAGCAGTTCTTTCACGCATTACTTTTTACATTGACAAAATCCTTTAAAGCTTTTTCTGTAGCCAAGTAGCTAAGATAGTGATTCAAGTAAGAAAAAGCGAAAGCACTTCTCCCTTTTTATTCAGGCGTGAATGAAAATCAAAGGTTTGTAAAATCAAATGGCAGTTGTTTGTTTACACGAGCAAGTGAACAGTTTGTTTACATTCACGTCAGCCCGCACAAATTTATCACAACGCAAAGGCTGAAAGGAAGAGGCATTTCTTTTCCTTTTGCTTGCATTAGTATCTTAGTTAGTTAGCTACAGTAAGAGCTTTTCAAGAGTCTTGTCAATTTATCAGGTAAAGTATGAAAGTAATAGTGCCGCGACGATATGCATTTACCTTTTGAAAGTGCAGGGACTCTAGGCCTTTGGCCACCTGCGCCTGCTATTAACGATGCCCCGTAGCATATTTCAGAGTGAAACACCACCAAAAAGTCAAGGAAAAGTAGCCAAAAATGTGGAATGTATTTGAGAGAAGTTTCTTGCCTCGTTTAATTGAGTAAAATTGTCATAAACCGTTCGCGAAACAACTTCCAAGGGCGAGAGAATAGGCCAGCACAATAGAAACAATACAACGCGTGCGAGAGATCGATCCTGATTACCCAGCATGCACCGTTTTGTTGAAAGGGCGCATTGAAAGCCGAAAGCCGGTCCAAGCAAAATTTTCTCAACCAAAGACTCAAAACAAGCAAAGCTGCAAAAGGTGTCCTGTTAAGACAAGGAGGGCAAAATGTCACCTTGTGCATAGGAAAGGTGGTTTTTAAGAGAAGTCTTGAGTTTCTAGCGAAAGAAAAAGGATAAATCTAAAGATCTGCCGGTGGATTCTGTTAATATGATCATGGTTTAACCATGATATGATTCAGGAGTTGGGTAGCAGTAATCGTTTCATCTAAGCCGATCTAAACCCTAAATATCCGAGAATCGCAATGCCTTCTGCTCGGCATCTGAAACAAAGAAACAAATCCTATTTTTTACATCTATCCTTATTTTGGTACAAATTCACGATTTTTCTTAGAAGCCATTTTTCGCGTTTTCGCGTACATAAGGCGATCTGTGTGCTTTACAGACTTCAGCTAAATTTTTGCAGCTTTTTTTGCTTTGAATTTCTGGCTGAGAGAATTCATGTGGCTTGCAATCATTAATTGCTTTGAATTCCAGTGTCTTGTCGGGGATACGAACAGGCCAAGTAGTGAACCTCAAGGAATCCCCTAAAAAGGGCTCCAGATCGCTTGCACACTGACGAATTACTGCAATGACGTGTATGTAAATTAGCTTGACCTTGACCGTGGATAACAAGAGCAAGAAACAATAGCTCCGACGCACATGACGGTGTGAGCCCCAGCGCTGATTCGCTATCAACAAAGCTGAAACACACTGTGTCAAAACAAACAAAAGGTCAGTACTTCGTCTCCCCAACAATGTCAATGAACGGTAACTAATGCAATGCTATTGTCGTACAAAATCTTCCCTTAATGCGCCAAGGGTGCTAGGACACCCGTATTTTGATAAGACACTTTCTTACCTTTTTTGACGTTTGTTTTCCTCTTTGTGTTGTCTCAATCTGCATCTTTAGTTGCCCGAACCCAATTTTGATTGGTCATTCATTCAAATGTAATCCCATAACATTCTTTTGATTCCTCTGTGTTAGTGCGCCTTCGCAGAAATAGGGTTTCAGACAGTCTCTGAAGGTGCACTAACACACAGGAATACAAGGGAATTAGATTTGAATCAATGACCAAAGAAAACACGGTTCAGGCTGCTGAAGCCGCAAACTGAGACAAAACAAAGGGGGAAACAAGATGAATGAAGA
This sequence comes from Aurelia sp. 4 Dawson et al 2005, assembly GCA_964019985.1. Classification (NCBI taxonomy): domain Eukaryota; kingdom Metazoa; phylum Cnidaria; class Scyphozoa; order Semaeostomeae; family Ulmaridae; genus Aurelia; species Aurelia sp. 4 Dawson et al 2005. The sequence continues at coordinate 33,168,227 of OZ026492.1, read as the reverse complement.
TCTTATCGAAACATTGGTGTCTTTATACCCTTGATTACTTCTAGTACTTTATTACATATACATAAAAATACGATACTCCATTATTATCCCATTCAGGACCAGTGCTATGATCAAAATCTTCTTTGTACCAAAATCGCAAATTCTCTCCCTCAGACAGTTCAATGGAATCATTGTATATGGCAAAAGATGTATTGCTTCGTCTCACATTGGCTTCAAGTGTCATTCCTTTCGGCCCGGGTAGAAGGATCTCTTCAGAAGTATCATTCGTCAAGACAATCCACATTGCATCTGGATTACCACCAGGAAAAAAGCAACCGAGAGTGCTTGTATGATTCAGCATTGAACATGTTAAGTATCCTGATTTATGAACAATCTTCACCTTATAATTCCCAGATGGAACACCAACTTTAAATTGAAAGAAGCCATTGTCACGTGGTCTCACATGAGCGATCCCTCCGTTTTCCTTGAAAAGTGGCAATGGTTCTAAAAGATATAGATATCATTCATAAGTAAAGCATAAAGTGAGTTAGGTATTCATTCATTGCCATGTTTAAAGGTGATCTGAAGCGAAAATTTTTATTGATACAAATGGATAGCCCTTTTGAATGATAAAGAATATCGTTTACCATTGTGTGATACCTTGTTTCATTTTCGAATTATACACTATTTTGTATGATTGGCTGATGACGTCATTTTGTTTGCAAAACGTAATGATAATGTACGAAGCTGGCTATGTTTCCTAAAGGAAATTGACTCCAAGAACATTTCTTAAATTGGCATACCTTTCTAAACATCATATCAGTCCATAAAACAATTTCTATTACATTTATTCAGCTCAACTTAAATGTCTCCGACGACTGTAACCTTTCAAAGCTTAGACACAGCGATATTCCAGTACATCATCCTAGCAATTTGCAAACAAAATGACGTCATCAACTGAAACTTAATATCAGTGAATAACTTGAAAACGAAAAGAGATATCAAAAGAATTTAAACTGGAGTCCGTATCATTCGACAGTGCCATTAATTTAAATCAATACAAATTTTCGCTTCAGATCGCCTTTAAGTGGACATAATTTTTCGCTTCGTGTCGTATTGTCTTAGTAGTAGGCTATCATATCATGTAAGTTCTGTAGTCAGTAATAAGTTTGCAACTTTTTAATGGAATGTAAAAGAAAAGAAAAAAGTTAAGCGAGTTTATTATAGTTTAGCTTAAATTTGTCTTAGATAGAGATAGAATCAAGCATGGAGCATTGCGGGCACCTTTGTTTTGATAGAAATGTACCGGCTGAGTCAAAAAAAGTTTAGGCGTTTGTAGGGCTGTGGAATAAAAAGTATGTGACCGATATTCAAAACTAAAGTGTTAATCTATCACTCAAATGCTAACTTAGATGACAATGTTTTGTTTGGTAAAATCAAACATCTTTAAGACCCAACAATAATCAAAATTAGGCTTGCCGCGTTCAGCCTGCGGCGCTGCGCTGGCCCGCTGTCGTACCGAGTGATTCTTAGGAGTGGAATTTGCTGCCTGTTGTCATTGGTATCACATTATTTAACCGGCTCCAGAAAAATTGCTTTCTTTTGATACCCCGTTCAAGGAAGAATAAGCGAGAACGATACTCCGAAAAATGGCACATCCCCATCGGCCCCCTGGGAGAACAATTGTCCCCCCCCATCACGACAGCGTCCTACGGCCCTGGACTGAACAGTAATAGGAACAGTTACCAAGTCCTTATCTTATCCTTAGAGTTTACAATTGTTTTGTACAATGTTTTGGTATAATACTTACTTGGTGCAAGTTTTGGTCTGAATTTGTTGCAGTAAGATCAAATTATGTAATGTCCATTTCCTTTCTTCAAGACGCAACGTCAAACATATTAGTTAGATGTAGCGTTCTGCAATGTTCCGATTAACCTCCCCCCTCCTATCACAGCAGCGTTCTATGGTATGGAGTCAGATGCTGGACAAATTCGATGAACTCTCTTCGTGGAGCCGAAATGCACATCGGGGAGGCAGGATTCATAGATCGTTGCGGCATTTCCCTCTTCGTCGAGTGGCATTAGACTTTGTCGAGGGGACAGAGCACGCCTTTTCGTTGCGGCACTGTGTTGGCATGACTCTTCGTAGTGGCATTTGAATGATATGACCGTTCGTCGAGCCGCTTTACTCTTCGTCGAGGCACTTTACTCTTCGTCGAGGCACTTTACTCTTCGTCGAGGCACTTTACTCTTCGTCGAGGCACTTTACTCTTCGTCGCGGTGCTTTACTCTTCGTCGCGGCGGTGTGATTGATAGGACTTTTTGTAGTGACGCTTTGATTGACAGATAGTAAATATTGCTGCTATTATTTCACTTCACTCTCATGATACATTTGAGTGGCTGATGCCAGTGAGGGAGTCTAAGGCGAGGCCCTCAGGGACATCTTGCTGACCACGCCCATCAGAATCTCGGAAAATATGGCAAACACCTTTTTAAAAACCTTTTTGGGCCCCCACAAGAAAATTTGAGATTACACATCCTCCGGGCTCAAGGCGAATTTAGGAAAATATTACCCTTGGTACGAGACTTTTTCAAAAGTTTGAGGCTTCAGGAGGGATGGTGGTTCAGATTTGATTAATGGAAAGCCTGGCATAACGAACATAGATAGTGGTATCTGATACTGGGCGAGTTGAAGTCAAAGTAATGTTGGTGAAAGAAAATTTTGAAAATTATCATAATATTGCTTCAACTATGCTTCAACTGCAAGTCTGTAGCAAATGAAACTACCTAACGCATGACACCAATCATGCATACCACCAACATTGTTTATCTTTCAGTTTCAGCAGTAATTGTACTTGGCTTGTTGATCTGTCAAATTCTATCAAGAACTATCGAAGTCTTTCATCTCCTTAGAAATTGCACACTGAAGCGAATCTAACAATATCCAAAATGCGTCAGCAAAAGAACATTTTGTGTATCATGAAAGCTGGACCCATGGAATACCATCCTTGGTCACCACCTTTGACTTTATGTTAGGTTTTTGTCCCAATGAGTCTGCTGCACGTTTACTGTTAAGCAGGGCCGTCGAGAGGGAGACTAGACCCCAAGGTTGGGAGCAGCAGGGACCCTCTAAGTGCCGAAAAATTGCTTTGGCCACGCCCTATTCTCTTGGACAATACCCTCAAATTCACTGGTGAGGCACTGAATCCATTACCCTGGGTACCAGACTCTCTCTAAAAGAAACTTTTCTTTTAGAGAAAGTCTGGTACCCAGGGTATGAATCCATGTGCAGCGCTACTGGTAAAATGCTACACATGTAAACGACCTCCTATACACTGTTTGATATAGAATCTTGAAATAGAATTTTGATGGAAAATCTCTTTATCTCATGGGCAAAGACTATACTTAGGATGTCAGTGGGCCCACCGACCAAACGTTCCTCGAGGAAAACTGAACACAAAGAAAAAATGGTTAATATACATCTTTCCGTGCTACTAAAGGCCCCAGGCCCCCTAATAACTACCCTGGCTGCCCCCATTCTCGCCGGTTTTGCTGTTAGAAACTTTAAATACTCAAATCTGACTTCCAGAGGGCGCCGAAACGCGAAATTATTTGAACTTCTGGTTAAAGAAAATTCTTTGGTTTTCTACTAAATAACGTCTTGATTTGCATGCTTCTCCGTATTCCGATCGAAAACAGAGTGCCAAGGGTCATGATGAGGGGACCACTTCTTGCCAAAGAGGGAGCGCAAAACTGAGTTTATCTCATGAAGATGGAGGCTGGGCCGCCGAGAGGGGGCAGGAGGGAAATTTGGCCCCAGGGCCTCAGGGTGTAAGGGGCCTCATACTTAAAGATTTTTTGTCATTTTGGTTCCAAGAAGTGCTCCGAAATGCATTCTAAGCCAATCTAAGGGTCAAAATTAAAACATTTTTCAGCTCCCAGTGCTCGCAAGGGGCCTCATTTCGCGATATTATCCCTGGGCCTCGAAAAACTCTTGGCAGACCCGGATCGAAGAACAGTACGATCTTAGAAAAGTATTTTGTTTAGATACATTGTAAATTCTCTAGACATTGTTTCTTTATTTTTGTTGTTTTACAATCATACTGATTGAGTATCATGTATAAAAAAGATAAAATGAAGAATAAACTGAAATGGAATGGAAATGGCAGTTGCCGCTACTAGTCCCCTAAATCCACCATTGAAACAGCAAGTTCATCGGGAAAACAGAGAAGAATAAAATGAAACAGGAATGATAAACATACAGGTACCTGCATATTCCAATTCCACGGGACATGAGTCCGTCCTTTATCATATGCCAGGACATTCGACTGGAAAATACTAGCATTGCACTGGGAATCTTCGGAAATTTGAATTTTTCTGTTCGTGTCGAAATGGAAAAGGAAGAATTGGAGAAGGAACAACTTCGATCTTCATTGCAGACAGTGATTAGGCGTATCGAACGCTTAGAAGAAAATCATGGACTTGCAGAGCAGCCTCAGACTTTCCACGTCGAGCCAAGTCAAAGACCAAGACTGCCTTTTCGTCCACCATACAGACCATCCTTGGCAACAAGATCTCCGCCGCACACTTCCAGCCATATGGCTTCAGTAAACCAGGATTTCAGGTAGGGATTGGCCATTGGGATTGAGTACACTTCATGGCCGTTATCTGTTGACCTTTTCTGCTTTACAGTCACGGGCAATGGTAGCTTTTTTCGAGAACAGTGAGGAAGAAGTTCGAGGGGCGTATCACTCTTTGAAACTCCCGTACACCTCTTGCATAAATCCTTTTAATTTCCTTCCAAGAAAAATCTGCCAGACATCTCTAACAATGCTAGGTTTTAAAGGGTCTGTTTCATCCAGTATTCCTTGCACGTGTCGTCTTTTGGTTTGCCTTTGTTGTCGCCATTTTCATGGCCCATGAAAATGGCGACAACAAAGGCAAACCAAAAGACGACACGTGCAACGAATGATGGATGAAACAGAGCCTTTAAAAATTTCTTATGCCTTTTTGGAAGAATGATGCACCATGGGTAACGAAGTAATTGTTAAAAATGTAAAAGCAAACATACCTGTGTCTTTGTCGTGGATTCTTCTGCCTTTCTTGGTTTTCTTTTGCTTCCCTGCCTCAGCTCAATCCATAATGGATTGAGCTGAGGCAGGGAAGCAAAGGAAAGCCAAGAAAGGCAGAAGAAGCCACGTAAAGACACAGTATGTTTGCTTTCACATTTTTAACAATTGCTTCGTTTCCTGCGACCCATAGATACACCCCTCGAGAAGTTTTTCGATATCAACAAAACGCCAGGGTGATTAGTAGACGAAACAAAGCTTAAAAAACGGCCATTTTGCTTTTGTTCTTGTTTGAATTGCTTGAAACATGTATCATTAGATTAATCACGACAAGATCTTTCATTTGATAGCCTGTGTTCCAGAGCACTTGAAAAGAAACCTCAGGATCTTTCGTTTCAAGTGGTCTGGAACATAGGCTATCATTTGATGAATAAATCTCATTTCTGCAGACATCAAGCAGAATGGCATATCGATGACGTCATTTTTCAAATAAATACGTCTTTAAGTTAAGAATTTTATGGCAGGTTAATTTGATTTCAGTTGTTTCAAGGAGCTTAACTTGATATGGATTGGAAATTGGAAGACAAATGCGAAAATGACAATCCATTCCCTGAAACAAAGAGCGAATTCAACGCTAATTACTCTAAATAGTAGAAACTTGGAATTGCTGCGTAGTACATATTTTGATCATACCTCTATCATTTTAGGTTATTTTCAATAAACTCTATCTAGCAATTAATCAGATACAGTTTTCTTATGGAACTGTGATAATGAATATGTTTTTGTTTTTTCAACAGGAAGGCATTTCCTAGTCTTGGAGGAGGTGGCAAAAGGGAACCACTGCCGAGATCAGCAACCCAGACAAAAAAGCCAAAAAAGCAGAACTATGTCGTTATAACGCCAAAAGAGACTTATACCCATGATTTCTGCTTGCTTTCAAGCAAAACTTCAACAAAGACACCTTCTTTAATGGAGCTGACAAAGTTGCGAGAAGCTGGGCTTGGCAAACGAAGAATCACGTTTGACAACAAAAGATCTGGCCATGGCAAAGTACGCCAGGTATTGGAAACTATCTATCCAAAGCTGAAATGTCAAAACGGGGCATTTGAGATCCTAAGAGCAGAAAGAGGAGGAACATCCTGCAAGTTAGTGCTTATTGAAATGTCTAAAGATGGCTATACTGTACCCTATTTGAAAGAGCAAGTAAGTTGTAACACCATACTGTACATCCGTCCGATGCAAAATGATTTGTCGATGTCAAAGGTGATAATGAAAACAGATGACTCAATCAAATCAAAGTGTCAGAATTGCAGCAAAGAGGTTCCACTTGGAGACATGAAGATTCATCTGGCACAATGCACAGAGGGTGAATCAACCGCCTCTAGAGCATCGATACCACATAGCTACTGTGAAGACTCTTCTGATGATGACTGCCTTGTCACAGGTATTGAGGAAAACTGCCCTTCTTCAAGTTCAGCATCAATTGATGACAAGACTGCTTGGCGAAGGGAGCTCTCAGCCCTTTTCCCGTTTCACACAGCTGGTCAAATAGAAGTTTCAATGATAGGAGCATCTTCAGTAGATGAGGCCGCAAATAACTTGATAGAAACGTACAATCCTGATTCAAGAGCCGCAGCAAGTCATTCAGAGGAAAGAGCTGTCACAGATCTGCCTACCTTACTGCGTGAATTCCAGGGTTATCACATGAAGTTTGGAATTGAGGAACTTTGCATAGACAGAGATGCAGTTTGGGCAGATACCCTGCGATTCTACAAAAGGAAAGTTGCAGCGCCAGAATCCTTGTGTAAACAGTTGGAAGTTTCCTTCAAAGGCGAAGATGGCCTGGATGGTGGCGCTTTGAAAGTGGAATACTTTAACATGGCCTGGGAACAGGCCACCAGCAGGTTGTTTGAAGGCAATGTATCCAGTTTAGTCCCAATAAAGGACACAACAAAAATTTTTCTTTTTCGTCTAATGGGAATGATGGTGGTTCATACTGTACTACAAAGTGGGCCAGTTAAAAGATTCCCAAAATTGTCTCCAGCTGTTGTCTCATGTATGCTTGGGAATGAAGTAGAGGAGATTTACAGGCTGCTGATAAAGCATGATATCCCTTTGAATGCAGCCACTGAAAACATCCACAATTTAATTGAAGAGCTTGACACTGCCAAATCAGACCAAGCAATCAAGGAGTTGTTGGGTGAAAATTCAAAAAGTGGCGCCTACTGGGAAATTGTTAATGCCTGCCATTGGCCAATTTCGGAAGCCATTGGAATTCATAACAAGAGTGAATTGATCCAAGAGATCATTTACAACGAGGTCATAAGATCAAGAAAGGACGTCATTCAAGAAATCAAACATGGGTTAGATGTGATTGGATTTTTTGGATTCATGTCGAAGCACCCACATCAATTTAAAATCCTATTTTGTGCAACGGAGGAAAAGTTTGGACCAGATGAGTTCAAGGCTTTACTTCTAGAATCGAAACCATCTAATTTTGCAGAGCAACAAGCTTTTGAATGGTTTAATGAGTTTATTTCAGAAGGAGATTCCCCATTATCCGATGATGACCCAGAAAGCATAGTTAAGGCACTGCTTGCATTCACTACAGGATGGCAAACGCCATCAATGTTTATCTCAGAGCCAAGGATCAAGGTAGAGTTCCTACTGGATGACGATGATCATGCCTTACCAACCTCATCAGCATGCCTACAGATTCTTCGCATTCCAACGGTTCATTCCACAAAGGTTAAGTTTCGGGAAGCGATGATCACAGCGTTGAAGTATGGAAGACAGGGATTTCCAAATCCATGAGAACTGTACGTCATTACCATCCAATCTAATGGCTTTGGGGAGTTGTCATTTTTAAAGATGGGTACTGGGGTGGAAGAATGTTTGGAGGGGTACCGAATTCTTTAGCCTCGTTTTATTAGGGAGTCAAACATTTGACCAAATGCAAAATGCATATGATGGACAGTTAATTTTTTTTTCTCGAACTGAAATAAAAATTTCATTGTTTGACAAACTTCACATACTGGTATATTACCGCTATGTTTATTAGGCAGGGAATGAGTTACTTGAAATTGTTGGTGATGGTTCTTTGTTCTGATGACACTTTCACTTTAAGATATGGGTTATGTCATGTCCAGATTGTGCTTCATAGGGGTTCAAGCTTTCATGTAAATCAAAGAAAAATCACTCAGTAATGGGGTATCAAATTTTTCATCGTCTTGAAGTGGGGCTATTATATTAGCAAGTGGGCTGGTGTAAGAAAAGGTTCCTATTTGCCATTAAAAGTCTTCTACCCCTCCGTAACATTTAAAGTGACAACTCCTATGACAAGTTACGAGATGCAGTACCAGCAATGAACATTAAAGACGAAAAAATGAACTGCAGACGTATTTGCATCTTTGGCTGTGAGATAAATACCTAGCACGTTTTATTTCTATTTAATAGCGGTACATTTGTTTTGTAAGAAACTGCTGATATGGAACTGTAATAGCCTCTTCCAGAAAGTTAAAGAAACTCAAACTCTGCTAGAGATAATCAAAGGTTACTTCAAGTTTACATAGTTTTCAAAATATTTATGAGTTGCAAAATGTTTTCAAACTGAAAGTGTGTCACCCATCCAAGTGATACCAAAAGGTCTTAAGTTTTGTTTATGAGTTGGTTCGTGTGCGTCTTGCTTCAAAAGCGGGCCTAGATGAATTTTGATAAATGTAAGATTTATAGTTATGGATGATCAAGCTTATGAATGATGAAGAAACTATGCAAGAACCTTTTACTGTTAGGTTAAGGTTTAACTTTAAGAAATTCAGACACCAGCTTCATATAGAAAAATGAGTGCACCATGGAAGGAATTGCTTATTGTTTTTACCTCGGAGCTTTAAACTGCTCATATCAGTTCAAGTTGGTAGCTCGTCATACCAAACCGCTCGTCCCAGACAGGGACTTGTTTGACCTTTGCGTAAATTCTGAAGTTTGCTTATTGTAGTTTAGTAAGAAAGTTACTGTCAAAAAGGACAAAATAACAACAACCTTCTAGTTTAATGAGTCCTTTAAAGACCTGTGGCTGGGGGAGGCACATGGATTTTTTAGAAAGGGCTCCCACCCAGAATGCTAAATAAATACCTAATCTCAGTGTCTAAATCAATGATTTAGGTACCCAAATCTATACCTTTGCGTTTACACATGGTATACCAACACATGAAAGAAAGTGAAACTGTCTGTAAAACTGTCACCCAAATCCATACAGAAACTGATGAACAGTGGGAGTATTTGCGCGGCACGTTCCCATTCCGTCCTCTAATCAGCGATAAGTAATGCATGAGCCATGCACTGATGACCTCCTTTGAGTGCAGCAAGAACAAGCTCCGATATCCAATAAGAAGATCTTTGATTTTATGAAAAAGGATTTAAGATATGTTGCACCTAAGGATTTTGTAGTTAGAAAGCAACATAAAACTCCATATCCCATGAAGGAAATGATTGATTTAACCCATACTGCAAAAGAGTTTTTGGTAGCAGAAAGAATTTGTGTTTAGATGTTCAACTTGAATTCACTGCCTCCTCTCATTAGCTTATGCTTACAACTGTTACTGTTAATGTTTGATATATGAAAAGAAAACGTCAAATCTGTGGTATTTCATTTGGTGTCTCTGCCTTGACCTAACCAACTAACATTTATGAAAGACGTTCGGCAATACCAGGCTTGTAAAAAAGAGGTTGCAGTTTTTGATAAATCGAAAGTTGTAAACATCACATTTCTTGACTTCGGATCTTCGACTGATGCCTGTTTGACAGAGCTTTAATGAATAAGCGCTGCCTTTGCAACTGAAAAATTTCTGTCAACTTTGTTTTTGCGATTCCGCTAAACGTTTTGAAGCGTTTTCGTTCTGAAAAGCAGGTAGCCTTTTCGCATGGGCTTAAGATTGAAACTTGTGACCCTTATCAATTTGTAATCAACATTGACATAACAGAAATATATGGACACTGCAGAAATGAATTTTTCACACTGCAACAAAGCAGTGGTGAACATCTGAAAGAAACACGTTTCGTCTCCTTTCTCAAACATGCGAAAACTTATATCTTCAGCAGAATGGTTGTATTAGTGTAAAACATCAGAGTCGAAAAATTTGATCGTTAGTTATCTCCAACAACTCCATCTCTTTTATCCACTTTGGAGGATCTTTTACAGGACAGGTTCTATCGGATTTACAGTGGATTTTAAATAGTCCCTTACATGCAAGAACAAGTCAATGCCATCTGAATTTAGCTCTTGAAATGGATCCATCTCTAATCTTAAATCCTCTGAGACACTTACAGGAATTTCGTTAAGTTCAGGAATGTTCACAGAAGCATCTTCATCGTGTGGTCCATCAAACCTTTCTGATGGTAATGGTCCATCCCAATCGATTCCATAAGTTGATATATCCATTTCAGCAATGATTTCTTCCTGAGTTGGCCGATAGTTATGTTGTCCTTCCACCCAAAGCTGAAGAGGTGTTTTGTTTGATTCTGTCCGAATTGGATGGTTGTGATAACCTTCAAGGAACAACGCTATTTTTCTATTTATCCTTGGCAGGTAGACGTATTCAAGACTGAGGAGGTCCTGTTCATCACTGATATTCAAATAGCCCTGGTCTTCCAAAAAGCAGAAAAGATAATAAAAGAAAAACAAGCAGCCATGAAAAAGGTCCCTCCAAAACCTCTCAATACGCTGATTATGGCAGCTCTTCCCTGAAATATAGCTACCCCTTGAAGGACCCCTCAGTGGGTTACTAAACATATAATACGCAACATCTACGTTTTCTACCCCCTGGTCTCCTCTAACTCGAGAGGGCAGACCAAATTCTTGAACAGCATTTTTGAACAGTGTTAGTACTGTTGATGCCTTGTTGTTCGTAGAGCAATTCATGAACATAACTCTACGGGAAAAACCATCTATACAACCGTGAACGACAAAACGCCATCGTATTAGTTTGTGGTTCCCGTCTATGTGCCATAACGCTAGTGTGCCCGGAACGGAGTATTTCCTTCTGTTTACTAAAGTCAATTGTGTAGATCGCAAAAGTAACCCTTCTGGGTCGACACGCCACATAGACGAACGAACTCTATCCCATTGAACTTTTAGACCTCTAGCCAGTAAAAATCCTTTCATTCTTCTTATGCCGCAATTTGGTGTAGGGAAATGTGTGCGCTGCCTCCCTTTCATCTTTTGTTTTGCTCTTTATATCGTTGTTGTTGTTGGATTGTTGTGAAAAAGAAGGTGTGTTCTACGAATTGGGTCAGTCGGTCTCACTCTCTCTTGTTGTTGAATCGTTTGATGGTTGATTGATAGAACTCTGAAGAATTGAACTCGAAAGAACTGAACTCGAAGGAATTGAACTCACGGAAATTGAACTCTAAAGAATTGAACTCTAAAGAATTGAAGTCGAAGAACCGAAGCATAATCTCAAGAATATTATTTTGTCGTTGCTTGAATGTTCGTATTTTATTATCGTGATTATATCGTGAAGTTGTGAAGAGACAGAAAGACATACAGGTGACTTCGTTTCATTTTGTTATTTTGCGCTTATGTGGAGATGATGATTGATTATCGATACGCTTCTGAAGTTTGAATTGAGTTTGAGAATTGAGTCACGAAATTATACAGTCCTCTTATTTGTTTTGAATTGATTCTTTGAGTCTAAAATTCGAACCTATTTATTGGTATTCTAACCTGGCTAAGTTGGGGAGGGAAAATATCTTCATATTATTCTCTGTCCTCAACTCCGAAGGGAATCAATGTCAGGATTTTCTATATGGTCCTAACGCTCGCCGGATTTTGATATTTTGTTGAGACATGATGAAATTTGTTGTTTTCCTTGATGTTCTATTCTCGATTGATTAAATCGTAAGTGTCGTTGTTGATAAATGTCGTTTTTTGCGAGTTGTCTTGGTTGTGTTGAGTGATGCCGAAACAGGGGGAAAGCGCCACTACTCCCAATACGGACCCCTCGACCAGCTCCAATCAAGGACCTTCGATTTCAAAACTAAAAAAGATTCGAGGAGGATATCGTGGAGTCGTAACGAAAACATTCTCAGAAGCAAGGTCTCTCTTAGATGATGAAAACCCAGTGATTTTGAATTACGACAAGGCCTTAGCTAAGCTCAAAGAAAAACACAAGCAGTTGACAAAAATCAACGAAGATATCTTTCTCCTTATTTCTGAAGATGAAGTAGAAGAAGAAGTGATAGAGTGCGAAAATTTAAACTCTGAAATTCAATCTCTAATAGTTGAACTCGAATCTGGAAAAGTGGCCCTTCAAAATGCGAGCACGAACGTCCCCACTCCGGTCATTCCGCCAACAAGCTCAAGTGTGGGTGTGTCGCAAAATTCCGATGGAGCAAAACTGCCGAAACTTCAGTTGCCGAGATATTTTGGCGACCCGAAAAAGTGGCAAGAATGGTGGGATTCCTTTCAAGTAATTCACGAAAACACCACTCTTTCTGATGTAAACAAATTTAGGCACTTGAAGTCCTTGTTAGAAGGCCCTGCCGCCGCGGTCATATCTGGGATTCCAGCCTCAAACGCAAATTATTTCGAGGCGATTGATTTGTTGAAAAACAGATTTGCTCAAAAGCAGATAATCATAAATGCTCATATGGAATCCTTGCAAAATCTGAAACAAGTTTCATCTGAAAGGGACGTGAAAGCCCTACGAAAACTCTATGACAGTATTGAAACCAATGTTCGTAGCCTAAAATCACTTGGGGTAGATTTTACGCAGTATGGAGTATTGCTCATTCCCATGCTAATGACAAAGATCCCTGAAGAAATCCGCCTGATGATCACAAGGTTGACCAAGAAAGATGACTGGGCGTTAGACGGGTTTCTAAAGATTTTCCTGCAAGAATTAGAGGCAAGGGAGCAGTGTTGTCTGAATTCAGAAATTAGCTCAGGCGGCTCAGCTCAAAGAGCTGCTCGTAGCCCTATGTCCACAACGGCTGCATTGTTAAATAACGGGGGAAAGATAACATGCACATACTGCAAAGGTTCACATGCTTCAGTGAAATGCAATGTGATCACTGAACCATTAGCACGCAAGACCATTCTTCAAAGACAGGGACGATGCTTTGTTTGTTTAAAACGAGGACATTTGTCTAGAGATTGTTCGAGCCACATTCATTGTTTTTTGTGTAGACAAAGACATCATGCAAGCATCTGTCAAGCCCCAAGAATTACCCCCGGTAATACCAAGCAGCCTATTCAAGGTATTTCAATGCCTGGAAATTCTCAATCAGCAGTAGAAAATCCTATTCAGGCACCGCCATTAAATACACAAAGGAACCCAACCGAGCAAGTGAGGCGCGATATTGGGCAGTCTACAGTTTCAATGTTCATTGACGCAAAAGGTTCTGTACTTTTGCAAACTGCAAAAGGATTTATTTCTCCTGTTGAAAGGCCAAATGAAAACAAAATCGCTCGAATGATTTTCGATTCAGGCAGTCAAAGATCTTATATTTCTCAGAGTTTGAAAGATGCCTTATCTTTGCCAACGATTCGCCAAGAAACTCTAGAAATCACGATATTTGGGTCTGATGTAGGCACTGTGAAAACTTGTGACGTGACACAATTTTGTGTGAGAAGTCCATACAATGATTTGAGCATGTATGTCACGGCTTATGTTGTACCTACAGTGAGTGCTCCCCTGAAAAACCAGGCCATCAATTTTGCTGCAAGTACGTACCCTCATCTTTCGGGGCTTATGTTAGCCGACTATCCAGCAGACAGTGGTGATGAATTGCTCCTCCACATCCTAATAGGGGCAGACTACTACTGGCACTTCATGAATGGTGGTATGATAAGGGGGGGCAAGGGGGTCCAGTAGCCTTGGACTCAAAATTAGGATGGATTCTTTCTGGGCCTGTCCCAAACTGTCCAAAAAGGTATACTACCCAAACAAATCTCGCTCAAACACATCTTTTGCAAGTTAGTGCTGAAGTACAGCCAGAAAGTGATGCAGATAAATTACTCAAGGATGAGCTGTCAAGATTTTGGGAATTAGAAGCTCTAGGAATCTCCTCCGCAGAGGACTCTGTTTACGAAAATTTCAGCAAAGAAATTCAATTTGTGGGTGGCAGATACGAAGTCAAATTGCCATGGAAAAAGGATCATCCAGTTCTGCCAGATAATTATCTCCTCAGCAAACATCGTCTTGAAAGACAGTTCAAGAAATTACAAGGAAGTCCAGAGCTTTTGAGTGAATACGATGCCATTATTAAGGAACAAGAGGAAATGGGCATCGTCGAGAGAGTTAAGGCAGTTGGAGAGTGTGAAATGGGCAAAGTTCATTACTTGCCACACCATCCTGTCATCAGAGCTGACAAGCTGACAACGAAAGTACGAGTGGTATATGATGCTTCTGCAGCAAGTAATTCAGGTGTTTCTTTGAATAGTTGCTTGTATCCTGGCCCATGCTTGTTAAAAACAGTTGCAGAAATATTAGCAAGATTTCGTGCATACCCAATTGCACTTACTGCTGACATAGAGAAGGCATTTTTGATGATAGCCATCCATGAAAGTGACCGAGATGCGCTGAGATTTCTTTGGTATGCTGATGTAAATGCACGAGAGTTGGATCAAATCACCTATCATTTCTGCCGCGTTATCTTTGGGGTTACTTGTAGCCCGTTTCTGCTAAACGCCACTCTTAAACACCACATTGAGAAGTATGCAAGCAATTTTCCAGAGATTTGTTCAAAGTTGATGAGCTCGTTATATGTTGATGACGTCAGTGCAGGTGGAAACACAGTCGATGAAACATTCGAATTCTATCAGCAGTCAAAGAGAATTATGAAAGAAGGCAATTTTAATCTAAGAAAATGGCACTCAAGTTCTTCCGAACTCTCAAAGAAAATCGCATCTGCTGAAGAAAAAGAATCAAGAAAGTCCGTTGAAAATCCACAGATTTCAGAAGAAGATGAAACGTTTACAAGTACCACTATTGGAAAAAATGTTCTGCTTGCAAACACAACACAGAAAATTCTAGGCCTAAACTGGGACAGCAAGGAAGACACTATTGTGTACAACCTT
Source organism: Aurelia sp. 4 Dawson et al 2005 (assembly GCA_964019985.1). Taxonomy (NCBI): domain Eukaryota; kingdom Metazoa; phylum Cnidaria; class Scyphozoa; order Semaeostomeae; family Ulmaridae; genus Aurelia; species Aurelia sp. 4 Dawson et al 2005. Next base: position 33,153,102 of record OZ026492.1, on the reverse strand, counting down.
TCCGCATTAGCGAAGTCACATGCAGGAGAGCCAGTGACAAAGCGGAATGTATTGAGCCTCATTGCGAAAATATTTGACCCATTGGGACTGATCACACCTATTACCACCATGCTAAAGGTATTCATGCAGAGGCTCTTTGAGATCAAACTCGATTGGGATGAACCTCTTCCCGCAACTCTTCAGTCAGAATGGGCAAGCTTGATTATGGATCTTGAAAGTATTGGAAACTTGTCTGTACCAAGATACTATTTTGGAGATCTTCAAGGAAAACCAGATAAGATAGAGCTCTTTGGGTTTTGTGACAGCTCAGAGACAGCATACGCAGCAGTTGTTTATGCCAAAATCACAAATCAAGGAAGAACATCAGTGAAATTAGTCATGTCAAAGACACGTGTGACTCCTCTGTCAAGACCAACAATTCCTCGCCTTGAACTGCTCTCATGTTTGATCTTGGCCCACCTAATCAATGCAGTAAAGGATGCACTAAGCCCAATTTGTGAAGTGGAAATTGCTCAGTGTTGGACAGACTCGATCACTGCTAAATACTGGATTGAAGGAGTAAATAAAGAATGGAAATTATTCGTAGAGAATCGAGTACAAGAAATTCGAAGTCTAGTGAGTCCTCAACTTTGGTCACATTGTCCAGGCAAGGAGAACCCTGCTGACATTCCAACGCGAAGAGTCAATGTGCTACAATTTGTCAAAGTAACAAGTTGGTGGGACGGCCCACAGTGGCTACATAGAACAGAACAAGAATGGCCAAAGTCACCTCAAAGGGAAGACATTCCAGACACATGTGTAGATGAGATGAAAGCTCAAACAAAGTCAAAGAAAACTGCAGTCCTTGCAGCTACAGTAGCAAATATCCAAGCACTTATTGAATATGAACGTTTTAGCAGTTATGAGAAGCTGGTGAAAGTCGTAGCCTACGTTTTGCGTTTTGTGAGAAATTGCAAGAACAAAGACAACAGAATTAAAGGTGAAATTTCAACAGCTGAAACGTCAAGTGCAGAGAAATTAGTGATACGTCAAGTACAGAGTACTTTCAACCAATCAAAGCTGGAAGATATCAACAAAAACCTTGGAACATTCCTTGATGAAGATATGATAATTCGATGCAGAGGTCGTTTGCAGAATTCGAGTTTGGAATATGAAGCGAAATGCCCTATTTTAATGCCAAGGGATCACTATGTCACGACGTTGTTGATACGAAGATGTCATGAAAGTGTTATGCATAATGGAACAAAGGAAACATTAGCTGAACTACGATCTCGATTTTGGGTAACCAAGGGACGACAAGTTGTGAAAAAGGTTATCAGAAAATGTGTCATGTGTAAACGAATACAAGGACAGTCATACGAAGCTCCTAAAGCAAGTCAATTACCAGAGTTTCGTGTAAAAGAGAAGCATGCATTTTCATCAGTGGGCATAGATTTTGCCGGACCACTCTACGTAAAGTCGAAATCAGTCCAGAACAAGAAGGTTTATCTTGCATTATTCACTTGTGGTGTATCCAGAGCGCTTCATTTAGAGCTGGTACCTGATCTATCAACAGAAACATTTTTGCGTTGCTTCAAGAGATTCGTGAGTCGAAGAGGTGTTCCAAGTCTTGTTGTGACAGATAATGCCAAGACGTTTAAAGCTGCATCAAAGAGACTGTTGGCTATTTTCAAGTCACAAGAAATTCAGACCTTTCTGGACGCCAAGAGCATCAAGTGGCACTACAATCTGTCAAAGGCACCCTGGAACGGAGGTTTTTACGAGAGATTAATCAGAGGAGTTAAGTCATGCATGAAAAAATGTATTGGTGGAGCGAGACTATCGTATGATGAATTACACACAGTCGTTACCGAAATAGAAGCGGTTCTAAATTCTCGACCATTGACCTATTTGTATGCAGATGAGCTAGAAGAAGCATTGACACCATCCCATCTGTTACTAGGAAGAAGATTGTTAACGCTTCCTGAAGTTTCTCCTGATGAAGAACAAGATAAGGACTTTGACGAAAGAGAAGATGTCGCCCGAAGAAGAGAGAGATACCTGTCAAGGGTTCTGAATCACTACTGGAAGAGATGGAAAATCGAATATCTTGTGGACCTTCGAGAATATCACAAGTTAGAAACCAAGCGAAACTATGTACCAGAGATCAGTGAAGGTGATATTGTGACAATTGAAGATGAGAACCGACGAAACAGATCGACTTGGAGATTAGGGAAAGTTGAAGAAGTCAAGAGAGGTCAAGATAACGTCATTAGAGGAGCAAAGATCAGATTGGCAAATGGAAATTGTATTGACCGACCTATTCAAAAGCTGTATCCATTGGAGATAAACCAAAGAAGAATAGATGAAGAAGCAGAAAATAGTCAAGACAGAAATGCCAGCAGAGGAAGGCAGACCCCAGCGGAAGGCAGCCATTATTGCAAGAGAACGCATGGACATCATTGACCAGCTTGAGAAGGACATGTGAACTTTGAACGTTAGCTGGTCAAGGGGGGAGTGTAGGGAAATGTGTGCGCTGCCTCCCTTTCATCTTTTGTTTTGCTCTTTATATCGTTGTTGTTGTTGGATTGTTGTGAAAAAGAAGGTGTGTTCTACGAATTGGGTCAGTCGGTCTCACTCTCTCTTGTTGTTGAATCGTTTGATGGTTGATTGATAGAACTCTGAAGAATTGAACTCGAAAGAACTGAACTCGAAGGAATTGAACTCACGGAAATTGAACTCTAAAGAATTGAACTCTAAAGAATTGAAGTCGAAGAACCGAAGCATAATCTCAAGAATATTATTTTGTCGTTGCTTGAATGTTCGTATTTTATTATCGTGATTATATCGTGAAGTTGTGAAGAGACAGAAAGACATACAGGTGACTTCGTTTCATTTTGTTATTTTGCGCTTATGTGGAGATGATGATTGATTATCGATACGCTTCTGAAGTTTGAATTGAGTTTGAGAATTGAGTCACGAAATTATACAGTCCTCTTATTTGTTTTGAATTGATTCTTTGAGTCTAAAATTCGAACCTATTTATTGGTATTCTAACCTGGCTAAGTTGGGGAGGGAAAATATCTTCATATTATTCTCTGTCCTCAACTCCGAAGGGAATCAATGTCAGGATTTTCTATATTTGGGAATAAAGTGAATATTTGCTCCACATGTGTGTCAAGGTCGGAGTCACTGATCCTAGAATGCTGCATCACGTGTTCCTGCAATCCAAAAGCATCGATCCTTCTTGAAATTGTTTTTACGCTAACTGAGAAAAGTTCTGCGATCCTTGTCTTTGGGAACCCATAGTTCAAGTACAATTTTAAGGTCTCCCTGGGAATAATAATCATTGCCTTGCCTGGCTTTCCTTGGATAGAATCCGTTGCAATATCTTCATCTGTAAATGAGCATGAGTTTTCTAGCTGTCCAAGTGCTTCGAGCAGCAGTTGAATTGTTTCATCGTCGATGAAATTAGGCCATGTGCTCTGGCAACGAATCGAAAGAGTTACTACTTGCCCCAACCTGTATGAAGCATGATCAGCCATATCCCGGTCAACCAATGAAGCATTCTCCAAATCTCTAAAAATTCGTCTTAAAACTTGAAGGATATAGGATCTCAAATTATCTTGAGGAGCTAACTCTGGAGACGCCATTTTCTCTGAAGCACATGACAGTGAAGTGAAATAATAGCAGCAATATTTATTACCTGTCAATTACACCGCCGCGACGAAGAGTAAAATGCCGCTCGACGAAGAGTAAAGCACCGCGACGAAGAGTAAAGTGCCTCGACGAAGAGTAAAGTGCCTCGACGAAGAGTAAAGTGCCTCGACGAAGAGTAAAGTGCCTCGACGAAGAGTAAAGCGGCTCGACGAACGGTCATATCATTCAAATGCCACTACGAAGAGTCATGCCAACACAGTGCCGCAACGAAAAGGCGTGCTCTGTCCCCTCGACAAAGTCTAATGCCACTCGACGAAGAGGGAAATGCCGCAACGATCTATGAATCCTGCCTCCCCGATGTGCATTTCGGCTCCACGAAGAGAGTTCATCGAATTTGTCCAGCATCTGACTCCATACTATGGCCCTGTGTTGCACGGTAACATGGCAGCATTGTGAGTGCGAAGTATGCCGTCTACCTGTTGCGAGAGATCCCGGGGGTACTTAGTATATTTGTCCGACGGGGATGTGCCGTTTTTCAGGGTTTCGTTTTCGCCCATTTTTTCTAGAACAGGGTATCAAAAGAAGGCAAATTTTCTGGAGCAGGTTGTCAAAACATGTCAAAAGGGGAAATTTTGTTACAACGGGTTATTATTTAGTCAAATTTTTGTGTTTTTGAGTATACTTTTCACAGATTTTTCCTAGAATAGGGTATCATTTGAAGGCAAAAATTCTGGAGCAGGGTGAAAAATTTTTTTTCGTGGGCACATCCCCGTACAAATTTAAGTAAAGTACCCCCATCCCGAGCGTGAGATGTTAGCTACAATATTCGAGAGCCCAGTTGACGGAAGTAAATGAACTCTATGTGTCCGGCATCAAAATATAAGAAACACAATAGGTATATGTGCAGTTTTTTGCTGTATTTTTATGGAAAACAAAAGGATTTAGGCCAAAAGCGTATGGTTCTCTGGGGGTGAAATGATCCTCGATTCCACAGGCCTGTCTCAGTTACCAGTCGCAGCAATGCAGGATGGGAGGGGATATAAAACGAACAAAGGGGTTCGCCGGAAACACTCTTTTCCCCCAGACCCTGACAAAAAAGTGCATATGCATTCGTCACGTCATCGTCTGTGTTGCAGGTAACTCTAGAATGCGGCAAGTTAGTCGCTACCATTCTTGACATTCATGAATGTACAGTGTCAAAAAGAATGCTTCAAATGCCAAATAACACGGAAGACAAAGCGGATCTTGTCCCAAAACGATTGTCAGATGAATAAGTAGACAAAGTGGACTTGGGCGTCACATGATTTTGTGTTGATAAAATAAATATTGCTGTGAAGGAAACAGCCATGACGCAATGGTTAGGTGTTGTGGAGGGGCTTTGGCATCAGGCAATGCTTGCGTCGTGCATAACGGTAGGTGGTGGTGTGATGGTTTAGGAGCCTTTCACATCATTGCAGAGACGATAAGAAATTGAGACAAAGATATCTTAGATTTAAGAAACCTTTCCGCCTAAGTATGAATTGATGTGGGTGACAATCATTTATAATGATGCCTTTAGATAACCCTATTCTGTTTAAACATATTTTACAGGATTTTTCACAAAACAAATAGAGATAGAAGAAACATTCTGAGCAGAAAGTTGCAAGAATCTTAGTTATAAGAAACATTTTAGGTAGGGTAGGGTGTGAAACTGAACATTAAGGTTGTTATAGTAAGAAACTCCGAGCACTCAGATTTTGATAATTCTAAGAAACTGTCAGTACTGGCCCAAATTCTTAGTTTCTTAGAAAAGAAATTTGTGTAACATATCAAGGACAGAAAAAGCTCTCAAACTTTTGTCTGACAACCCAGCTCATGTTGAAGAACGGGGATACCCTTCCTTGGAAAAAGAGGAAACCCTGAGAAATGGCTAAAGAGTGGCCTTAAAAATGATAAATCTTACATTTCTCGCTCTCTGGAAAGCCATCCCCTCTCTGAATTACTCATATTTGTAGGGAGGAAACATAGCGACGTTATCAGAAGACAAATTTTAGTGAAATCAACTTCAAAAGGCATTTGAGGGATGGAAAATTGGGGAATTTGCACCCGACCCCCTTCAGCCCCCATAAAACCCCTGGAACTGAATCTCTCTCCAAATGGGTCCCAAGCCATCCCAAGGAAATAGAGATCATGTTGGGATTTTTGAAAAATCAAATAACCCCTCAAATGGGTTTCGAAAGACACCCATTTTCTGACGTCATGAGTCGTAAGACAACAATGGAACGACAAAGGATTTCAAGCTCAGCACAAAGGGAAACAAAAGGCTCGCACAGCTGAAAGTGGGGTGTGGAAATGCTCCCATAACCCCTTCACGGGAACGAAAACAGCCAAAATATGCCGTGATAAAGAGGTAGGGAAGGTTGGGCGATCTTTTGATGTTATTATTGACATCTGTGAGGTTGCAGTTCTCGCCATCGAAATGTCTAAAGAGGAAGAAACTTGGAGGCGAGGGACAATGGGAATGACGCCACATCCGACTGCAACGAATAATATAAAAGATGCTTGCAAGGGGTTTCTATGGGAATCGAGAATTCCACATTCCATTCTGGTCCGTGATTTATGTGGCATTGAAGTTTACATTGCCAGCTTGAGATGCTTGATTCGAATGTCAATACAAGTAAATTGTGGAGCAGGATGGAATGTGGAATTTTTGTTCCCAAACATGCCCTTTACCGGCATTTTCCTCATTTCTGGGTCTGCAAGATAAGGGATACTACCAAAAAGAATTTTCTCATCTAAGTTGACCTTTGACTGATAGATGAACATTTCAGTTTTGAATATCAGTCACTTACTTTTTAATCCACAGCCCCTCAAACGCCAAAACTTTTTTTTTGACTCACCCGGTATATTGGATGCGATTACCTTCAATTCTATTTTGATCAAAATGTTTATTAGATACTACTACCTTAATAACTTTTCTTCAAGGCCATTACCTTCACTGTGAGTGAAGCAAGCTACCTCTTTGGAGGAGCGAGTGAGTTCTGGGAAAATCGCTCTACTGTCAGTGACTATCGACTACCGCTTTAAAGACAATGACTACCCCATGGCCAATAAAAAAGACGCGCAACGTTAAATTAGCATAAAACTACACTACAAACGATTAAGAATTGGTAGAAAATGCAGTATAGATTCTGTTCCACATCAAAAGTCAGGCGCAACTCGTTTGTTGATAGTAGATAAAATGCTTGAAAATGCTTGACACCTGATGTGCAAAAGAATCTACAAGGGAAATGAACTTAAAAAAGGCCTACTGCATGGAAATACTGGCCTACTGCAGTAAAAATGAGGCCTAATGCATGGAAATACTGGCCTACTGCAGTAAAAACGAGGCCTAATGCATGAAGATACTGGCCTACTGCAGTAAAACTGAGGCCTACTGCATGGAAATACTGGGATATGGCTAATACATTACTTACCATTTTCAACGCATTGAGAGCCATTAGCATTTTCGCATGATTGAACGCAATGATATCCTGGTTGACATTCCACCGAATGACAAGCATTGACCTATAACAAAACCGAAGAAATGAGAACGAAAACAACGACTTTGTCCAAAAGCCAAAAACAGTGATCGAAATAGGATAACTTACACTCATCACGTGAGTTTGCATTGCAGTAAGTGCAACACAAATTTGATAAACATCAAGTCATCCAATCAGAATGGTTTTTGGAACTTTCTTGAATCTTGGGGTTTACATTTCTGGCTCAGCCCCAGTTATCATTTCGTCTTTGCCATTTGTGGTAATTTCCTCCAATTTTAGATGTTTTATTTTCTTACTAGAGTTAATTTCAATCGTATACAATATTTCTACCTATAGCAGCAGTAATGTGCTGTAATATGGCAACTTTGAAAACATTAATCTCCTTGCTACAGTAGATAGTCCGACTTGCGAATACTGATTTTGTCTCTCTTGCATTCTCAACAAATGTTAATGTAATTATTATTACATTACATTACATTACATTACATTACATTACATTACATTACATTACATTACATTACATTACATTACATTACATTACATTACATTACATTACATTACATTACATTACATTACATTACATTACATTACATTACATTACATTACATTACATTACATTACATTACATTACATTACATTACATTACATTACATTACATTACATTACATTACATTACATTACATTACATTACATTACATTACATTACATTACATTACATTACATTACATTACATTACATTACATTACATTACATTACATTACATTACATTACATTACATTACATTACATTACATTACATTACATTACATTACATTACATTACATTACATTACATTACATTACATTACATTACATTACATTACATTACATTACATTACATTACATTACATTACATTACATTATTCTCTTGTATTCTGCTCAGATGCAAAGGCTTTTTAGATTGTGTTCCAGACAAGAGCTGGGATCTGAAACTCAGGCTAAAGCTTCTTAGTTTAGGTCTTTATTTACTACCTTTCGGAAGAAAAACCCTTAGCCAAGGTGTAGGGGTATTCTTAAGTGGCACTTTCCCCGCTTTGCTTTTACGACGATATCTACTTCTGGACGATCGTCATAAAAATTCGCGACGACGCATACTCAGTGGAAAATTTCAGATAGCTCCATCGAAAAACTTCGCTGGGCGAAAAGTAGAAACCGAAAAGTAGAAATGGCTTCTACTTTCGACTAAAGACTTAGTTCGCTGAATTCTTTGGTCAATCAAATCACAGAATTTCTCCAGCCTTGCTCAAACTCTATTTTGTTGCAAAGCAGGAGTTCCTTTTCGCATTCAATGGCCAACGAGGATTTTCGTTCCTTGGATCAACGGCTTGGAAAATGTAAATTAGAACATGACGTCAGGCTAGTCTCCTGTCTCTCTTTATCTAAATGCAACAAAAAAATGGCCTTTTATGTTTCACTTTATTCTGATTTAACACTGTAAATATTCCTTTTTCACTTAGACTCTAGCATTGAAATTATGTTTAGCCACGGCCCTCTGAAAAGCAGCCAGTCTTGGCTGAGGTGGCCACCATTTTTATAAGAATTTAAAACGATAAGAAAGATGATAAGGACCCGGGGAGGAGGTAACATGACATTTTGAAGAGACGGTTATGGGCCACCCATATGGGTGGATATTCTGGTCCAAATTCTATAAATAAGGGTCTCCTTTCGGCAGATTTTCCTTAAAAATTGATTGGTTTTCCAGAAATTGGCGAAAATTCTAAAAAATGGGTAGTTTTCCGCAAAAATTCATCATAAGAGTGAGTAAGACGGCAACTGTCGGTAATTAGAAGAGGGTAGCTTTCCGAAAACCGGGCGGCAGACCCCCGTCCATCCACAAGTCATACACCCCCCACCCCGGGGATAAAGATAAGGAATGATAAGAAATGATAGGTACCTTGGATTAAAGTTTCTCTCATCAAAGTAGTTCATTGCCTACGACGATTTCCATGAAACCAAAGATGATAAGAAATGCATAAATACCTTTGGAACTGGTTCATAATGATACCATCCAATTTCACTTTGCAACTCTACACTTGCATTGTTCTTATCAAAATCTAAAATGTGACAATTCATACCAGTTCCCAGTTTCTTGAAATTAAATGAGCGACAGATTTCTGTTGAAATGCATTTTCCAGAACAGCTCAGCAAGCTTGGGACTCTCATAGAATTGACAATCCTCGATTGATGATCATTTTTCATATACACAAGTAGGTGATTTTCATTTTCAGGATTGAATGTACCTGCTCGTCGGCAGTCCGAGCGATGTATCTGAGAATATGCATAACAAGCCTTGTAGACAAGAACCGCTGCGAGAAATAGGCACTTTTGAATTAGCATTTTGTACTTGAAACTTCTGTTTCAAATGGATCGTGAAATCTTCAATTCGATATTCAAACTAAGTCAGTCAACTCGTTCTTACCGTTAAAAGATGAAAAATCAACTTGATCTCTACTGGTAAATATTCAAATGATTGCAGTTTACCAGACTGAATCGCTCTTTTGAAGTCTCTGCTCTGATAAGAAAATAGTAGATTCGATGGATGTATACCTCTGTATTCTCCAAAGCAAGCTTATAGCTCTGTCGTTACTGCCTTCCGATATTTAAGGAATAAACCTCTATTTTGATGAAATTAGTATCCAAGATTGCTGACTGTAATTTTCAGGTTTATTTGTCGTTAAATGTTCCTGTTCTCTGATGCTAAAAGTTCAATGTTATATTTCGATTATACTGTTTCTTCACTGACTCAAGTTTCAATTTTTTCTGTATCTGTAAGTCTTCCTACTTTCTGCTATGAAAGTTTTCAAGCATTAGAAATCATCAACATTCGCCGCCCTTTATCTCAGTTTTCAGTCATCAAATGGTTTTCAGTTTTAATCAAATGACTTTCTCTTCACGAAACATTTATGTTGTCAGGGGATCGGTAATTGGTGAAATGAACCAAGTCAGAATTAACCAATCAGATGAATTCAATTTGTTTGCTGGACCAATTAGAACACAGCACTCGATAGCATGGTTTGCTGGCTTTAAGCTTGTTAAACGCGCAAGTGCGATCTGGGTATCACTGAGAAGAATTCATATTCTAAATGAATTGGTACGATGGGTAAGATGAATTGAAATAAATTATAGATGAAACAAATGGACATGTCTTAAATGAGATACACAAGATCTCCGCCATTTTTCTCTTCATGATAATTAATTATTTAAATTTTGCATTGATCACACCGTACGTCTCGCATCGTTTAATGATCCGATTAGAGCTGAAGCAATTCTCTTCTTTGAGAAAAAGACAGTTTATCTATTGAATGAAATGATCATTGAATGAAAACCTATGATTGACAATTAGAAAACTTAGCTGCCATGAATTTTTTTGTTATGATGAGAATTTCGAAAGAATTTTCACGTTTTAAAAACAGATATTTCCAAGGATGTTTATTTACATTGCCTCCTTTGAGAGAAAAAACGTAGCTTCATGCAGATACTAACCGATTTTCCGTTGTACAGGAAAATATACAGCCCGCGGTCCTAAAAGTACAGACGGAGCTTGCGAGGTCTGTGCATTAAGACCGAGGACTTTATATTTTCCTGTACAATGACAAAACCGCTTAGTATGAGTCTTATTACGTGACAACTTCTAATTTTGACTTGTATCCGTTTGTCAAACACATACAGGCCTAACGAAGTTGCCGTGGCGGTAAAAACGCGTCCTTGTAACTTATTATAAAAGGTTACTGGAAACCTACGGGAAATGTGCGATTAACCAATAGGAGTGGCGGGATTCTGAATTGCCTTGTGTTTGAACTTCATTCAGGTAATAACATCCAGTGTTGACTAGTTGAAGAAAGCCTTTGATTGCCAGCAAGGAAACTTAGGTGCGGTGAGAATATCATCCAATATTGATTAATCAATGCAGCCTCTGACTGTCAATGCGAAAACTTCGTTACAGTGAATTTTCTGCAATGAAGAAAATTTCTAAAGACTTTTCACAATTTGAAAAGAGATGTGAAATGAAGGACCTTTTAAACACTTTGAATACTTCTTTGGATTTTCAAAATGTTGCCTCGCTTTTTTGAGTAAAAGATCATAACTACTTTCAGTGCTGATTTATCGATGAACACTTCTGCTGATTGTCAGTGAAGAGATCATCAATCTACAAGTTTATGTAAATCGTCCTCTAGTTTTATATTTTTGTATGACAGCATCTAGATAGATTTGGAGCCAAGTTGCATTTTTCACAAGAAATTTTCAACGAAGTTGGGAACACTTCTGCACTTTTTAAAAAGCCATTGGCGGCAATTCTCCCCTCCGTCCCTGACCTGGCAGCCAATGTGACACAGATTCCAACATCTGTCAGTATCGTATCCCTTTTTACCTTTTCATAGGTGTTTATTTAGTGGTCTATTTAATTGGATATTTTTATGTGTTGACCATAGGGTAGACATTATCTTTTCTCATGGTATCGTCCTTGTAGTGCTGCACAATAGAGTATAGTAGAATGTAGCATATATTGTAATTTTTTATATCGATATTAAAAGGCCATTGCTACCCAGGCCCTTTCCAAGCGCGTTGCAGTTCCAGACTACAAATTGCTAAATTGCTCGCCACAAAGCTGTAAACGGTCTCGGCCGCTTCTCCCTGCAATCTGCAGCTATTTTAGATTTATTTGCATTTTTCAAGAGTTGAATGATACATGCTTAGTATGGTAAGAGTTGTTTTTACTGAATTATTTAAGCGTCTTGCCATCCTTCCGCCTATTTGTGAATGGATCTTGAAGCAATTTATTGCATGTGTTCATTCAAGCTTATTGTTAGGCCTATTGATCGGTTGGGCCCACACTGGGCCAAATTAGAGCCAAAGACAAAAACCTTCAATAAATTGGCTCAAATACACTTACCAAAGGCTGAAGGGATGACCATATGGGTCAATGAATTGGAGAAAACACTTGCCAAGCTAAACAAGCATTGTGTGACTCTTAAAGGGTACAAGTAAATCGAAAATAACTCAAGTTGTAGGGAGATGTAACCGAGTATTGCAAGCAAGCCGAAAGGAGGGCATTCCCCTGATTTCTTACTGTTGCCAAGGCTGTCAGAACGGGCCACGCTCTCCTCAGTTACTTTCCCCAAATTGCGAAAAGGTCTATTTAAGCAACAAGACAACGTATTCAATTGATTAATTTCTGAGAGGTAATTAATTGCCATATGGTGATGTAATTCTCTTAGAGCAAACATCTTTTAAATCTATCTAACAGGTTTCAAACATAGCAGTGATTCGTAACTGCGTCATAATTTTATTTCTTCAAACAACCCAATGCCATATGTCGCAAAGCACAGCCTTCTATTCAACAAACACGTAATGAGTTTAATTAGACTACCTGTAGTTAATTTTCCCAGCACCCTGTGTGTCCTATTTCTTTATCATACCAGGGAGCTGCGCTGGCCGCAGTACGACTTTGTAGTGCTGGTTGGAGGTATTCATAAATTTATTGAAATTGCAAGGATGCTAACCAATGCGCCTCAATCCAAACCTTTAATACTACCGGCTGAGCCAGAAAAAACTTCTCATTTTTGAAACTTCACAGCATTGAGAGTACTGCATAGATTTCAATGATTCATGTTCTAGCTGAAAGCTAAAAGATCAAGTATTTTTGTAGACATGCTCCAAGTCTATTCCAAGATATATCAGAACTAAGGAACATAGTTACTTCTGCGGAGGCGTAAACCACTAAGTTCCTTAGTGCTGATATATCTCGGAATAGACTTGGCGCAAGTCTAGTATTTTGTTACTTTTCTCGCAGTCTAACGAGCATTAGAAACATACGTTTTGTTATAAGAAACTTGGATCAGGCCATTGTACTAACAGTTTCTTAATTTCACATGAAATTTTGTTCATTTTAGTACAAAAAGTTTCTTAATTAGTTTCATTTCATTTGATTTTATAATATCTACACAGGATGAGTATTCAAGTCATGCTAACGTTGATTTACAAACTGCCCTGTTACAAAAAAAAGCTACAAAATTACAATAAAGATAGAAACTATTCAAAATACGTAAAAGTAAAGGAGAGACAGTGCTCAGGATTTGTCATTTTTCAGTGACGATTTGAATTGGGTGAAAGTATTGGCCATCTACTTTCTTTTTTCAGATCATTCCAAAGTTTAGTTCCTCTATACGAAAAGCATATTTGGCCACATGCGGTTTTTTATTTTTCAATGCAGAATTATCAATGTGGCCTCTAAGGGCCTGTTTACATGGGAGTTTTCAGCCCGGGCTGAAATCTCAGCCCATTTACCCGAGGTGAAGCTTCATCCCTCCTTTATGGTCAATTGCTTTTAAATTTCAGTTTGCCATTACATAGAAAGATTTCGCCCCGGGCTGAAAATTCTGCTCGCCCTAAGCTAGCCGAGATGAAACGTTAATCCCTTATCCTAATCCCATTGTTTTACTTGACACGGGCCCAAGTAATGGCAAATATTTTTTCAGCCCGGGTTGAACAATCAATGACGCATGCGCCTGTGTATACTTTTGGCGCAAGATAAACTTTCAGCCCGAGCTGAAACTCTCCATGTAATGGCAAAATATTTTCACCTGGCTAGCAGGGCTGAAGTTTCAGCCCGGCCTGAAAACTTCCAAATAAACAGGCATAACACTGCGGCAAATATGTTTCTTGACATCTAAAACCTCGGGGGGGGGGGGTAACTTAGTACTTTTCATGGTACCGGGACGTGCCATTTTCAAGGGTACTTTTTTCAAATCGTTACGGAATTATGGGTATCTTTTTCACAATTTTGAGACATTTAACGGAATTATGGGTGTCCTTTTCAGGGGATTTGTCATAATTTCCGAAATTATGGCCCAGATTTTCATTCGATTTACGGAATTATGACCCTAAAATCCACCAGAATTTACGGAATTATGGGTGCCAATTTTTCGGGCAAAATGGCACGTCCCCATTAGATGATAGGTCGAGATACCCCCCCCCCCCCGAGGTTAAAACATCATAAAGGAATAAACAGTGTTATGTTTTGCTGAAAACACAAATGGTTAGTTAATATTGCTCAAGGATAAAGGTTCAACGATCTATTTGCTATAATATCCATGCTTTTAACTTTGAAAAGTTTCTTAGTACTTCTCAGACATAGTACTTAGATATCAAGATATCACAGCATATTCCCAGGATGAACGGCGCTCGCTCATCTCAACAACGTATTTTCCCTCGCAGCTTCCTTTTAAAACAGAACCACACACTTCATATCACCCTTGGTTTCTTTTCCTTAGAATATTGTAAATTTTTTAATTGCAAATACCTGTCATGGTGGGAACTCCGGTGACCTGGTGTCTATTCCCACCATGATAGGTACACTGGGTACCAGAGCCTTGATAATTAGATGGGGGACGAAAATAACAAATAAGAGAGGCAGAAAGAAGAGGTGCCTCTTCTTCCTTTTTCTTTCCCTTTCCCTCCACTCCTCCCTCCCTTTGCGTTATTAGCGAGGCTCTGGCACCCCGGGTAGGTAGCTGTAAATCTAAGAGTCTTTTTTATTTTCCTGAAATGTGACATGAACTCTGTTGTTCGCGTGTTAGATAAGAAAAAGTCAGCTTTTGAGCATCATTTTATGAAAACAGCTTAAATTTATTCTATGAGCAACGAACAGAAAATTAAGCAAAAACCTATTCAAAGTATCTACAAATATGAACAAACGCTAAACAAAAACAAAATTGACTTCAGCTAGAAATATAGCAAATCAACAAATTATAGCTACTACCTCACATCTCGAAATATAATGGCAACCGATGTCATAGACAAAATCGGCTAAGGTTAGTTTACACCCATTTCAAGTCATGTTATCAATCTCTTGATAATACCATGGGTTGTGGGAAAAGTAGAATTTCCTATTAGATTAATTATCGTTGTAAAGAGTAAGAACTGTCAGGCCTACCTTGTGTGTTCTCTGTTTTTCCATCCTCTCCGTTGTCCCGTCGATTTAGCATCATCCTCATCTTGGCTGGCCCAACAAGTAACATGGCCTATATTTTGTTTTCAAGAGCACGAGAGCACAGCCTCAGTTCGGCCTGTGAGCTCCTTCAATGTGGCTCCGCACTCTCATTGAAGGAGCTCACAGGCCGAATTGAGGCTGTGCGCTCGTGCTCTTGAAAACAAAATATAGGCCATGTTACTTGTTGGGCCAGCCAAGATGAGGATGATGCTAAATCGACGGGACAAAGGAGAGGATGGAAAAACAGAGAACACACAAGGTAGGCCTGACAGTTCTTACTCTTTACAACGATAATTAATCTAATAGGAAATTCTACTTTTCCCACAACCCATGATAATACATCTTTTGATTTCCCTGAAATATTTCGTGTCATGCATAGCTGTGCCATGAGTGCTAAAAGCAGCATAGTACTAAAACTTACCAAGAGTATGGTCACATGACTTGAAATGGGTAAACGAACCTCAGCCGATTAGGTCTATTGAGTGCGATAACTGATTGGTTGCGTTAGGCCCCATCGTGACGATGCAAATCTACGATATTGGTCAAGATGCTTGGGACGGACGAGTCTACTTCGGTCTTTGATTACGTGCCCCCGCTCTCCCCGTTTCAATGTTGCTTGAATCAAATGCCATCCGATCATCTCAACATTGAATTAGCGGGGGGGAGGGGGGAGGGGGATCAGAAGGTCCTAGACGTATGTTTTCGCCTCGATATTTTAGGAAACATAACAGAAAATCCCAATCTATTTTGGCCAGGATTGTATCTTTCTCTTGCAAAGCTGTTCCGCTTGCACGGTCTACGGAATAATTATCAATCATATGCTGTAGCAAATATCTTCGTATTCTCTTCCCTTCGGACTCAAGCATGTTATTCCGCAGCTCGTGCAAGCGAACCAGATCTGCTAAAGACGAAATAGATTTGCGTTGTAAATCTCGAACAAATGCCGACGTGTTTCGTACATACAAAAGCTTCACCGATTGTCTCATATTTGCCAATCGATGATCGATCGACCAACTTTCTAGTGTTTGTTGTCGAGTAGGCAATCAAACTTAAACATTTTATCGTGGTAAATCTAGCTAACTTTTGCAATCAAATTCGGCATGGATCTCCAATGAAGATACAGGTCAGTGGCAAAATGGCAAAACAGTTTCACTAAAATCTTTAGATTAGCAGAGTAGAAAATGAAGTTCTCCTGAGCTGAAGAAAACTGCAAAACGTTGAAATAAGCTTCCTTAAAAGCTGCAAATACAAAAAACTTCGTTTGAAATATCTTTCGATTGCCAAGATTAAGCCCTGGCAAAAAGACAGGACATTTGCACTGAACATTGACTGAACATTGCTCATCGTGTCCAGTGTGTGAACAAATGAAAAATTTTTGGGGGTGGCAAAACGACTAAACATTGTCCAGTGAACATCTTCTCTGCAGTAAAAGGCGCGCGACTTTTGGGGTCTGAAATTTAGTCTTAGAAGCCTGGGGTAAACAGATCACAGGATGCTAAAGGGATGGAAACATAAAATCTGCCGCCAAAATTTTGACATCAATAATCATCGATTTTAAGAGAAAAGTTAAAGATCGATTCGGCCTGCTGCTAGACCCATCAACATAATCGTTTTCTTGTTCTCTGCGATCGCTTTGGGTTCTTCAGAACTGCAATTTATAGTAGTCAGAGGAATCCTCAGAGGATTGCCAAGGTTATGATTAGTATCACGCTTTTTACAGAATTTCGATAAACCGATTGGCTCCAGAGCAATTAAGGGCATGTTTATATGAGGCGGGCTGGCCCGTTAGCGAGCTGGCTCACCTTCAGGTGAGATCCTGCTTACCTGGTCACAAATTTGTAAACATCAGTTTACGTTTATATGCATGCAGGGCTGGCCCGCCTTGCCGAGATCTCGGTTATCGACTACCGGGATCCCGCCTCAAGCGGGCTGACTTTTCTCATATAAACAGAAGAAACGGGCCAGCCCGCCTGTTACGCACGCGCAGTATTACATTTGGCGCCGTGAGTCAGAAAATATTTCCTTGTTCTTTCAATTTTACACAAAAGAATGACGGCACGTGGCTACTAATAGCCGGGCTGGCTCACTTTCGAATCTCTCATGTAAAACCGGGCTAGCTTGATGGCGAGCCAGCTCGCTAACGGGCCAGCCCGCCTCATATAAACAGGCCCTAATAGGCTGCTGGAGGGGACGATTTCTGAAAACTAGCTTTCCACGATCAACAGAGCGGAAAGCAGGGTTACGAATTCCTTTGTTCTAAAAGAATGTCAAAAATTCAAGTAAATATCATACGGGACAGGGATCAGCATTTTATTTGAATTTTGAAAGTTTGAGAGATGATTAAAAGATATATAAAAAACGGCTTCAAACTTACTTGATACTGGACAGATGCATCGAAAATAGAATTTCGAGACTAACTTCTGCAATTTGAGAGAATGCATGAAAGTCAGGAAGCTCTCAAAAGCTAAAATTCCCATAAGCGCCAAATTTCATGTAGAGTTGGCAAGATCTATCACATGAATTTGAACATGGGCGCAAATGGTAACAGATCTTTTAAGATAGGCACTACAATCAAAATGATTCTAAAAAGGTTTCACAGACTTGGTCACACGGTCTTTAAATCTTTAGATCTTTAAAAGACTTTTGCTCAATGAGAAAAAACACACAGTAGCACTCTTTTCCAATGCATTTGATGGCTCACGAGACCATGAACTGAGAAAGCTGGTCACAAATGTGGTCAAAATTTCAGAAAGAAGCGCAAACTACATTATAGATTTGAAAGATAAGGGAGCTGTCATAAAGAATGAAACAGAGGGGGTGGAAGGGATTTTAGATTTCACCGTGAAATTACCTAGCCCAACGCAAGAAATAGAAACTGCTTACACAGCCTCTTAAACATCTGCTAAAATGATTTGATAACCTCATGCCTCCAAAATGAACTCTGTGGTTCAGAAACTTCTTCAAGAAGACTTTCTGCACTATACAGTTCAAGTTTTCCCATGCATCATGCTGTCAATACCGTATTTATATCAATACCAGTACCTTCAATACGTACCATCCCTTGGTCTAGAGTGATGAAGATGGAGTGATAAACTGACGAATAATATACCTCTCGATATAAGGAATAGCCCCACAGTTCTCACGTTTAAAAGAAACTGAAGGACTACTCGCTGCGCTAGCATTTAAGCCAAAGCACGATCCCTGGGAAGAGCAGCATTTACCTAATAGTTGCATTTCATTCTTTGTAGATACAATGTAGTACGTTGTTCTTTTTCTTCTTACCATAATTATTTTTCAAATTATTTGCTGATAGAGATTTGTGAATAAAGATGATTAAAATGAAGATGAAAAGTCTCTTGTTCCTGTGGTCTTTGACTTGATGATGGCGCTTCAGTACATACTCATAGTATTACCCTTAAAAATCTGGCCCTACTAGGCCTAAATTCTGTAATTCTGACGATCAGTCTCTTGTTTCCGTTTGCTCGTTGACTTGCTGATTGCGCTTCAGTCAAGAAAGACTCATAATATTTCTCTTAAAAAAGTTGCCTTATTTAGGCCCAAACTTTGCAATTCCTAAAGTACCAATCACATTGCAAGATTTGGCAGAGAACAACGCTGTCGAACTTTCAATTTGAATGATACAGTTGACTAGATTTTGAACGAAGTTGTAGATTACTCTGGTTTTTTTTGGTCTTAAAACATAGAAAATGTATATAGCGTTGAAAGACATATTTCGTATTTAGCATGTAATGTCAACTTCCTCCTTCAGATTTATACCAAGTCTATTTGATGAAACGTTTGCTTAACGTGGTTTTTATCACATTTTCTTTCCGAGGAATGACCGTTGAACAGAGCTACGGCAGTCGCTCGATTCTGATTCGATCGATCGAATGCCTAAGACAGGGCCAGGTTTTTTACTGTTTTATCATAAGTCCCTGTTGAGCAAAGTTTACCGTAGGGATACAAAGGACTCATCGTCATAAGTCTACACTTGGCCAGCCTTCGTTGTTGCTATTTTCATGGCCCATAAGCATGGCGACAACAAAGGCTAATCAAGAGATGGCACAAGCAAGGCATCCTGGCTAAAGCAGACATTTTAACTATTTTTGGATCAGAGACAACAGAGATCAGCAAGAAATTTTGGTAGTTTCATCGTCGAATTTGGGTTATCTTTTAATAGGAGCACGTTGTTTGGAGCATCCGTTAAATTTACTTTGCAGCAATATACACGCGTTCGAACCGTTTTATAGGAGAAGTCTGGGGTTCACATGATTGATGATCAAATGTAAGATAACACTGCTATGAATGGTGAATAAGATTTTCCACTATTTTGCCTTCTTTTGGAAAACTGTGTATTCAGATAAGCGATTTCAGCGAAATATCGTCGTCATATCACTCAAACGAAAATGAGGCTGACCTACAGCTTTTCCATCTCTTGATTGTTATTAGCTTCTTTATTGTGTGGTCATGCAAGAAAATGGCGACACAGCAACCAGAATGGGCCAAAATTTGCAAAATGTTCAAGGAATTGACTTCTGCTGGGAAGCTAGACGTTAGTAATTGGCAAGTTTGTTTGTAGCGTTGATCATACCAATCCCGCACTTTACCTTTAAAGCCCCAGTTATAACATACCGGAATGCCATCGCAGCGGAGTGACTTTCGTATCGGATAGTGGTTTGAGTGGTTTGAGTTACACTACGCCGCACCAATCCCATAAACAACGCTCCAATCATTGAAGTGAAAATCACTCTGCTCTGGAGGTAATACGAAAATCACTCCTTAGTGGAGCGTTATAGTGTAATCGCATGAATCCAGTATACTCCGCTTCGTAGCAATGAAACTGCAGATTAGCAGGCAACAAAATTTGGCGTCAGACTGCAAAAGCGCCTTGCAATGTTGACAAGAACTGCGGAGGAAATATGGCGTAGGAGCATGAGAAGCGTTCTAGTGTAACAGCTACCCCAAATATCACTATGGGGTGAAAATCAATCCGCTCTGCTCCGCTCCAATAGCAATCCGATATAGTCACAACCATAGCCTAAGGCACTAGGTATGTTATGGCAAACGTCGACATCTAATTTAGGGACACTCAACAAAAGAGCAACCAAAGACTGATAGTCAGCCTGTCAACGCGAGGAAACCTCCAGCGAGTAAGGAGCGATGATCTTCCTGAGAGAGCCCCTTGGACGGGTGAATCGTTCAACGAGGCGATGTTCATCTTACGAGAACCCTTTGGTAAAGTCATTCGAATTACTATCATTAGTGGGCAATACGAAGGATAAATTGTCTAAAGGGCCTACTGAATCTTCTGACGTATAGATTGGTAACTTGGGGTCTTTTGGATTGGAAGTTGTTTTGCTTTGAATTTCTGGAAGCAATGACTCGTCACTGGATAAACTCGATGGTCCTTGCATGTAGGCTTGTGTCTTTTTTAACGCACTTTCACCTTTAAGCCTTGCTGCTAAATCTTTGAATTTGTTGATGCAATCAATACTGCTCTCTTCCATCATTGAATCAAACACAGTGACAGGCTGAAGAAAGAAAGAATCAATAGTAATCATCGTTTACCCCGTGCAAAACGGAGCTACCATGCAAAACGGAGTTATTGTGAAAAACGGAATTACCGTGCAAAACGGAGTTGAAGCCAGTCAAATCGCCGAACGGCCTCTTGTATCCTAGCGAAGAGATAGAGCAACAAACTCATTCTAGGGACGACACTGATAGTACACACGCTCTCCTGTTAGAAAGCGCTGGTGCACGAGGCATGCACGCTTGTGCGCTGGTAGCCGACCAAAACTACCGCAGTGGAGTTCGGCCTTTAGAGTCGCCAGGAGCGAATAAATGAAGAGACCCAAAAGAATGAATGTGAACGGCAACTCACAAGAGTCGTCAGTGTCGCTGAGTTGCCAATCAAATTCATTCCCTGGGTTTTTTGAGGTGTTGAACCTCGACGAATCTTACGAGCCCAACAATTCTAGCGACTGCAAAGACCTAATGTGAGCCTAGGGTATGCTCTTATATCCGAATAAGAGGGTAGTGCCTTTACATGGGAGCCGCCTTGAGAAAGATTATAAAAATACTTGGTGATGTATTATTGATGCTAACATCAGAAGTGGATCGTGCTTCACGTGTTTGCTTCGAATTTATTCGAATATGATCGTTTTCAATTTCAAATAAACTTGGGTTGCGTTTTTCTGAAACACCCTTGCATCGAGAGAAAACATCATATGGTTAAAAGGCTACCATGTCAAAACTACTCAACTTATTCCGCAAGCTTCCTAGCCAACATCCAGCCATATGAATCGTCATTTTTTACAACAAGTCAAGCAGTGAGAATGAGTGTGATACCGCAGGGGGCAGTTTCTATTAATTGGTGACGGTGGGTCAGGCAATTTTTTAGTTTGCGAAACGTTGCCCTAATATATCTTCGGGTACGCTCTTTGGTGCGTTATCGGCATATTTTGAGCATAGGTTCCAAATCTTTAAATCTACGAAAAAAAGGCGGGTGTAAAATTCATTGACCTATTTCTTTAAACTGAATGACTTGAAAGAAATTTTAGCCACTTTTCTATGATTCTACCGTTGGACTTTTCAGAAATCTTGAATATTTGTCGAAATTACAGCCTATTCCATATTTCAGCTCATTTTATGGTGTGATGTCATCAAATTTCTAAATCACAGACCAGAAGAGTGAAAGAGTTTTCCTTGATACCATATTGCAGGCATCCATAAACTATGGTTTTCTTGAAAATTATTTGACCTTTCGTAAACAAGCTTAGAAATCACGGTAGTTTTAAGATTTTTTCGAAAATTTTCCTGAATTTTAAAAAAAGAAGAAGAAAATTATAATTCTGAAAATATTGAGGCTTTCAGAAAAGTCTGACGGCAGATTTACTGTAAAATGGTTCAAGTTCCTTTGAAGCCATTCAGTTCAAAGAAATAGGTCATAGAATTTGCAGCCAGCTTTTTAAAGATTTGAAACCTATGCTTATATTTTGGGGGTTGCAGGTTGAAAAAAGTTGACCAGGTGAGTTTTTCACCAAAATACTGAAGTGCAGTAGCCGAAAAGCTATCAAATATCTAGTTCTTATGAACCATGAAGCAGTGAGCATGGTTTTTGGGCTCTAAGACTGTCCTAAATTAAGTACATTTTTGGGCCTTCAAAAATATATTGTATCTACTCCCTCCGGTCACATACCGACAGAAATCTCCCTAGAGGTGATACTCACATCCGCATCCGGTTTCATGATCAACGAATCCGTACTGAAATTCTTCACCGGTTCAGTCTGCAAAGGATAAAATGAGAGTATTCGGTGTTGTGAATGAAGAAATATACTCAATGTCCCAGAAAAAGTATACACCTTAGGTTGGGTTCAGCAATGAGAGTTTAACTTTACTAAATGGTTAATCAATTTCAAAACGTTCCTCGACAGTTGTCTTGATCATACCAGGTGACCCAGAAAAAAGTTCCTACTTTTACCTCACATAACTATTCGAAGGATTGACCAAAATGCCAAACCTTTGGTTAAGAGGTGATAGCAAATTTGAGCTATCCACATTTGCATTTAAATTCTCGAAGAGTCAAGAAAAGCAAACAAGGTACTCTCGGGTGCCTAATACAAGGGGGGAAATCAAACAAACTTTGCTTGTCTTAATAAACGGGGGGGGGTGGGAACCCTTCGAAGAAACTAATAAATAGGGGTCTTAATAAATGGGGGGTCATAAATTAGCAAAAAACGGGGTTTTACGTTATCAAAAATAACTCTTTATTCAACTGTTTTTGAAAGAAAACATTCGAATTACTTTATGAGTACACTGCAATGACTTCTTTTTCTTAGAGAAGACATTCGAATTAGCTTACGAAGTGCACTGCAATGACTTCTTTTCTAAAAGAAAACATTTGAATTATGCCAAAATTAATAAACGGGGGGGGGGTCTTAATAAGGGCCGGGGGGGTGGACAAAATTTTTGAAAATTAATAAGCGTCCCCCCCTTGTATTAGGCACCCGAGAGTATCTACCAGATGAGGCAGAAAAAGTTCGCACTTTTGAAAATTCATTGGATCAAGAGTACTTCAAATATCTGAATGATTCCATTTCTTGTTAAAGCCAAACATCAAAGTATTTTGTGATTTTTCTCACTGTCTCACGAGCACTAATAATATAGTAAAATTCAACTTTACAAAAATTTCATAGTTGAAATATGACTGAAAAAGGGCCCAAAACACTGAAAAAATCATAAAGGACTCTTCGCGCAGAACAATAAAGAGAATGAAATTTTTCGTTGGCGAGAGCTATCCACTGCACAATCATTGCCATGGGAGTGAAAATCTCGGGCATTTGTTTGAAAATTGCTGCTTTATAACTCTTGGAACGCCCTTTGCGTATTGTTCTGTATAAGGAGAGTGCTTATAAGGAGAAAATCAACATTTTACACCCTTATTCAGTCACTTTGCAAACGTGAAATTTTTATAACGTTGGATTTAATGCTAGCAAGGCAGCAAGAAAAACCAAAACAAAATACTTTGATCTTTTGCCTTTTAACTAGAAATTGAATCATTATAATATGTGAAGTACTCTTGATGCCATGAATTTTCAAAAGTGTGAACTTTATCTGGCTCATCCAACAGATACCCTTCTTGTTGGTATTGACGCTTCGAGTGTTGAAATGAAAATGTGGAAATCTAAAATCTGCTGTCACCTCCTTACCAAAGGATTTTCATTTTGGTCTTTCTTTCCAATAGTTACGTGTAGTTTGATGTAGCTTTTGATAACTTCTAGAATAGCCGCGTGGTAGACAAGGTATTTCGCTCTCTGTTGCATCGTCTCTGTAGTATTGTAGCGTAGCTTATTGGTATTGTAGTTAGCAATACAGTAAAACCCCGCAAACAGAAACACACTTTTCTAAAAACAGACTGACTGGGTTCTTATAAATGAGGTGCTTATGATTTTTTCAAGGTGTGCTTCCTATCGCAAGGGCACCTGTAACTATCATGAATACATGCAGTAGCTATACAATATGCGCTAAATAAACTTGTGGGTAGAATGGCTGCATCTAAATATTAGAGGGTATGGTATTTTGTTGTTAACAAGCAATTTGTATCATACAGCTTAATAAAACAATTTTCAGATCCCTGAAAACTGTTACAGGTGTTTAGTCGTCAAAAGTTGGGAGTTTGTTTACACTGATATGATGAAATTTCTTAATCAAGTGTACCATCTCATAAGAACATTGAAGAAAATCTGTCTGTTTTTGGTTCCTATCTTTGGGTGTCTTTTTTGACAAAATCAGTCTGCAGGCTCTCATTTTGCTATGTTCTTGTTTACAGCGTTTTACTGTATACCGGATGAGTGAAAAAGTTTACGTATTTGGCGGGCTATTTAATAAAAAGTGTGTGACCGACATTCTAAACAAACTGCTAATCTATCAGTCAAAGGATAACTTCGATGAAAAAATTTTGTTCGGTAAAATCACTAATCTTTAAGACCCAAAGGTTATAAAAATGCCCGTAAGAGGTTTTTATGGGAATCGAAAATTCGTCGTTCCATTCTGGTTCATGATTCATATGGAATCAAAGTTTACATTGTCAGAATGACAGAGCAGAAACTGCGTAAAATGACGTCATTGAGCAATCTGAGATAAGGACGTGTTTGGATACATAAGCTTTTTGAAACGATAAATAAAGAGTTCAAGGCCCAAGGAACAAATTATCAAATGTTGCCGAATTTCGGGATCTGTTGCAGGGAGCTAGAGGGACTCAAAGTTACGAGTTTTCGCGCATGCGTGCAAAATTTCTGCTCTGTCTGTCAGAATCAGAAACAAAATTTCAATTTCAATATTAAGTAAATTATGGACCAAAAAGGAATGTAGAATCCTTGTTCTCAAACATCCCCTTGTCAACATTATCTTGATTTCTGGGTCTAAACAGTGATTGATTTTAGCAAACGAAATTTTTTCATCTAACTTAGCCTTTGACTGACTGATAAACATTGCAGTTTTTAATACTGGTACGAATGACTGGTACCTAAACATTGATAAAGGTAAATACACGGCTGTTGTTTACATAGACCTGAAGAAAGCTTTTGACACAGTCGATCATGGTATTCTTTTGAAGAAGCTCGACTTCTGTGGCTTAAAAGGAAAAGAACTAAACTGGTTTCGTTCGTATCTCACCGATAGAAGACAATGCTGTAAGGTAAACGGTCGAATTTCCGCTACAGACAGTATAACTTGTGGTGTACCACAAGGATCTTGTCTTGGACCACTTCTCTTTCTTGTCTATATCAACGATCTTCCTAGTTGTTTGAAAACTTCCCTTGTATCCATGTATGCAGATGACACAAGCATTTACTATGCCTCAGAATCTGTTCAGAAATTAATCAGGCAGTAAACGCTGACTTAGAAGCTTTGAAGGGGTGGCTTGAAGGAAACAAGTTGTCTTTGAACGTAGCTAAGACAGATGCAATAATCATAGGAAGTAATGGAAAGCTGCGGAAAATCGACTCTGTCGAGTCCACTAAGCCGCACTTTAAGATTGGTTCCGAGGATATCAAGTTGGTAAAGGAGGTCAAATACCTTGGTGTTCAGGTTGACCATCAACTTAAATGGGCATCTCAATTGGCCTTAACAACTAATAAGATCTCTAGAGGTATTGGTATGCTTCGTTATGCCAAGCAGTACCTCCCAATATCAACTGTCAAGACTATGTATTAGAGTTTAGTGGAGCCGTATTTTAGATATTGTTGTCCTGTCTGGGGAAATGCTGGGGTGACTTACATTGAAAAATTGCAGAAACTCCAAAATCGTGCTGCAAAACTCGTTACCAACAGTCCATTTGATGCGACCGCTTTACCAGTTATTCGTGCGCTTCAATGGCCCACTGTTAGAGAGCTTATTGATTTTGAATCTCAGAAAATGGTTTTCAGATCCCTAAAAGGAGATGCGCCTTCTTATATGAATGACATGTTCACGAGAGTCAACGATTCTACTGCTCGTTCTCTTAGGAATGCTGATGTCAACCTCAGGTTGCCATTGTTAAAATCAGCAGGGGGGCAGAGAAGCTTCTCGTACCGAGGCGCCAAGCTTTGGAACAGTCTTGGTACTGAGGTTAGAAATTCTTCAACCCTGAGAGTATTCAAGAAAGAGATGCAAAAATGAACGCTAAAGTCCTTTCGTTTTCTTTTCTGTTAATTTATGACAAACTGTAATTTAATTTTAGTTCGATATATAGGCTTTATTGTAATTTTTTAATCATTGTAAGTTTTTAGCATGGCCCCCTGTAAAACAGTTATCAGATAACTGAGGGGCTACCATGGGTAAAAAATATAAAATCAAATCAAATCAAATAGCGTCCTCATACTCGTTATCTCACAGCCCGCCACCGCCAAGAGCGTAAACATTTTTCTTTATTCACCAGGTATTTGTAGTAAAATTTTCCAAGGATTAGAAAATTGAAAAAGAGAAAAAGAGCTCAGATATCAGCAAAGTAATCAAGTTGCAGCTGTTTTGATTCAGATTTCACTTACATATGGCACGGTGCAGAATAGATTTCAAATCTTTAAAAAGCTGGGTGTAAAGTTCTATTACATACGAACTCAACGGCTTCAAGAAACTTGAACTATTTTACAGTAAATCTGCCGTTCAACTGTTCTGAAATCTTCAATATTTTCAGAAATACAGTGTTTTTCTTCCTTTTTAAGACTTCCAGAAAATTTGCGAAAAAATCTAACTATCGTAATTTCTAACCCTGTTGACAAAATATCAAATAATTTTCAAGAAAACCATGGTTTTTGGATGCCTACAATATGGTATCAAGCAAAACTCTTTCAATCTTCTGGTTTGTGATTTAGAAATTTGATGACGTCACATCATAAAATGAGCTGAAACATAGGGCATATTCTTTTGGGCATCTTCTGAAAACGGTAGAGTTGGTAGAAGATAAAATCCCATTCTTTTGGTACTCTTCTACCAAAAACGGTAGACTTCGCAGACTTCAGGTCACTAATTATAAAAGCCCATTCTTTTGGTCATTCTGTTTTCGGTAGACTTCCGAGAGATTTTTGACGTATTCCTTTGGGCTCTTCTGGAAACGGCAGGGATCCGAGGCGTCGGAAATCTTCTGCTCCTGAAGCTGGCAAACGTTTGAAAGATCGCAGAGAGCATTGTTTCGTGAATGAAAGTTTTCAAAAACATTCGAAAAAACAATGGTACTTCGCAGATTCTTTTCTCTTGGGATTTGTAAAAAAGTATATTGCATTGCAATGGTTTCAATTCGCTCGGTCGAAGAACAACATTCGAATTCTCATTCTTTCAGCATTCCATTCCCATTCTTTTGGCATTTTTCTTTGCGAAGTCTCCCAACCCTACCGTTTTCAGAATGCATATTCTTTTGGCATTTTTCTCTGCGAAGTCTGCCAACTCTACCGTTTTCAGAATTCCCATTCTTTTGGTAACTTCAGACTTCGCAAACTTCAGATGCCCAAAAGAATACGCCCATAAATAAGCTGTAATAGACCATTTAGCTATTCTGCAAAAGAGACTGGATCAAGCGTTATTTTTATACATTTTTATGTACGACGTTTGATCGAGTGGCGTTGGAGCTTCTATCAGTATTGTGGAGATGCGAAGATTCGACAAAATGTTGCAAAATACCGTTCGATTCTGATTCTTTCCAGAATAGCTAAAAGGTCTATTGCGACAAAAATTCAAGATTTCTGACCAGTCCAACGGTAGAAGCATAGAAAAAGTGGCTAAAGTTTCTTTCAAGTCATTCAGCTTAAAGAAGAAGGTCCTTGAATTTTACACCCGCCTTTTTCGTAGATTCAAAGATTTGGAACCTATGCTGCACGGCGCAGCATTTCACCAAATCCATCTCACACTGCCACTGCAAGCACGTTTCACATGAAGTTCGCGGTGTAGCACACAAAGTTCACCGTGTAGCAAGACCTTTTTTTCAATAACTTATATCTAAAGAGCTTACCAAAGTAGAAGGATTCTTTGATTTGCCATCTTTATGTACCGCATCTAGAATTTAATCATTGCTGTGAAAAATTTGGAAATACAGGGATTGTCCTTAACAACGAATAATTTTTTTGGAATGTTATCTCTATCATAACTATCCTAGTACATTGTTGAGTTTTAAAAGAATTACTTGTTTAAAAAAGCCTGACGTCGTCCTGCATGCAAAATAAACATTTATTTTTCATTTGTTCTTAAGGACATGTTTTTTGACTGGCAGAAAATCCGCCATTTTGAAAGTTGAAAAATTACAAAAATGAGCACTAGAGGAGCAAAACGTAATGAAATTACATGAAACTTTAGTCAAGTATGTATTTTCACAGACCTAACCAGATAAAAGTAGACGAAAATGTGATTTTAGAGTACTTTGTGAGATATGAATCATTTTAGGACTTTGCTCACAAGGCACTCTTTCTCGAACAAGGATAAGAAAAACCTAAATCAATACTTAGCTTGGTACCTTCATTAACTCTGAAGACCCCGAAGAGCAGTTTTTAGTTAGAAATGAGCAATCTATGAGCATTTTAGTTGCAAAGAAGGTTCTAGGACACTTTTAGAAAGTAATGCAACTTTCCCGCTCACGTTTGCAGCATTCCTTTCCCCGCAACAATTTGTCAATTCTTTCTCATTTGTCCAAGTGACGAAAGGGGAGTAGCTCGAGAGCAAATAGTCCCTACAACACAAGGACCTACCAATGTCTCCAAAACTCTTAGACCTGCTAGATTTGTCACAAAAAATCTTTGTGCTCCTTTCAGAAATTATGAAACCCACTAAGATACCAAATTAAGAGAAGCTAAAGAGCTAGAAGTCTTCGAGAACGTTAATTAGTTCGTAGCTCAAAATTGGTAGAGAGCTCAAAAGTGGCCTAGCAAGCTATCCTTCAAAGGTTTCTAGCAGTTTAAAGTGGGCATCAAACTGTCAGGTAAAAATGAAACTTTAAAATCAATTTGGTTTGGAAATGAGTGTACAGTTATCACGCACTCCCGGTGCTTTGAGCAAAATTGGAATATCATTGCGGTCATAAGGATCCTTTGCTCTGGAACTGCTCACTGTTTAAATTTACTCTCAAAATCTATTCTTTAGATCCATCTCCACAGTAAATAGCTTGATAAAAGCTCCTTTCATGGAAATTTTTATTAATTCCGTTACTTAAGCTCTAAGCTTTATGGTTTTATATAAATGAAAAATCCTTATTTTGATAGAAGGACCCTCTGCTCCTGCAGTACTCTTGCGCTTATAAAATGAGCTCTTAAGATTCTATGAAGTCCGAAGATAGTCCTAACACTGATTTACTGTTGATAAAATCAATGAGTAGGTTAAAATCGAGCCAGCAAGAGGTTTAATAAATTTCATTTCAAGGACTGTTGTACTCACTTAGTGCTCTTTTTTTAACATCTGACATAGCAATAGCATCAACAATGCAGTCGTCAATCAACCTGCATTGTCTCGCAGACAACATACCAAGTTAAGATACATTTATTCCTTAAATACTATTTAGCTCATTCGATCCAAGGATTCAGTGGCTCACCAACTACTCCTAACTTTGACCGTTTATAGCTCGAGAACAAAGCGTCATAGAACCATGGAGAAAAAAGGGCCCAGAAATTCAATGTTTTCTCCTTTGAACGACAATCCTGCTGACACTTGAAAAAGGAACGACGATTTCTCATATCAAATTTAGTTTAGATAGTCAAAAATGGCAGTTTCGTGCCACTCAAAAAAAACATGTCCTTAAAATTGTTGCCTATCATAGTACTTAAAGACCCATTGCTAACCGTGATCCTTCGTGGCGCCAAAGTCGACTTTCGTGTTATCTGAAAGTCCTTTTTGGCCTAAATTGCCTTTGTCTTGCTTTTCATTCGGCACACAAAGGATCATGGCTAGCAATGGGTCTTTACGACAAGTGCAATCTCACTCAACCATAAACAAAACCTTGAGCAGTCCCAGTTGGATTGGTTCATTCACTTTAGGTTTTAGACATATGCGGACTGGTATGATGCTTCCAAAGACAATCCTACCACATTTCCTTTCATCTACAATTAGCATGAATGTGCACTGTTGAAAATAAATCCTTTACCGTGGTTGGTGAGCCACAGGCTTGATTCAGCAGGGTATTTCACAACAAATGAAATAAATATTCATGCGTCGCACCACTGCTAAGATACCATGGGCGATGATGCACCGATTTTTTGGGAAAGGAAGGCAAAAGTTGCAAAATTTCTAACCCCTTAGCTGCCTAGTTATCAAGTCTGCATAGCTGTTGGTCACTTTGAATAAAAACGATCAGCATACAACCATTAGTCCTTAATTTTTGCCCTTCGTTTTGAGTTGTCTGACTCTGTTTTGCTTAGGCCTACATGTGAATTGAAGTGCACACATGTGGGCCTAAGCGAAACAGAGTCAGACAACTCAAAACAAAGGGCAAAAAATTAAGGACAAATGGTTGTATGCTGATCGTTTCTACTCAAAGTGACCAACAGCTATGCAGACTTGATAACTAGGCAGCTAAGGGGTTAGAAATTTTGCAACTTTTGCCTTCCTTTCCCAAAAAATCAGTGCGTCATCGCCCATGATGCAATTAGCAATTGCAGACAAAAAGAATTCTATGCCCCGTAGGTTGAGTCATAAACAAAACCAAAGCAAGCCATGAAAGCTGCTCTTGAAACTTAGGTCTTAATGTGAAAAAGTTATTCAGAGGGATTCTATTCTCCCATGAGGACAAAATACATGAACATACCCAAGAGTCATCATTGCTAAGAAGGACAACAAAGGAAGACTCGCTTAGTGTTTTCACTCGTTTTTGCAGGTTTTCGATCGGGACTTTCTGCAGAAAATCTCCCATTTAGACGGGAAGGAATGACCGAGTAAAGCCGGGTAAACTGCTGAACAAAGTTTGATATATCGGGGATAAAATAAGACAGTTTTCAAAATCATTGCTTTGATATTTAGGGAGCAGGATTTTTTCAAACGCTAGGCGCTTTTATTAACTCACCCGGCATATGTTGGCTAGTTGCTTTTATTATCACTCTATGATCTACAACTGACACAGATGGGGCTTCCATACAACATTACATGACCGAGATCCTTGGGATCAAAATTCAATGCATTTTTATTCGATATCTCGAGGAGATCCTGACGCAATTCATTAAAACGTGGCCAGTGCGGGGAGAACAATTACAAAACGGGTTAAGACGATCAAAATTATGCCGAAATTAGAGTTTCCCGAAGTTAAAGCTTCTATCATGTTTTTACAGATTCGAAAATCCTGCGATGTGCCTTAAAATATCGCTTGATTCGGATTCTTCCTTGGGACAGCTAAAATGTATAGGTATCCTTGATATTTCAATGCATGCCTATGTTTGCTCTTCAAGACCATTCTAGGATGCACAACAAGCAAGCTACCTGCCTAACTTTCAGAGCAACTTGCACCGCTAGCTTTGTCTTGTTTATGACTTGACCAAGGAAACAGAGAACTACCTTTTTCGCCTGCAACCGATAATCATTTTGCACTTGGGTGTCAATCAAAGAAGAACATAGGTTCCAAATCTTTAAATAGGATGGTATAAAATTCAATGATGCATTTCTTTCAACTGAATGGCTTCAGAGAAACTTTAGCTTGTTCGTTATAATTCTGCCGGTAGACTTCTTTAGAATCTTCGATATTTTCACAGTTGGGGTGCTTTTCTTCTTCTTCGAAAATTTAATAGAAATTTTCAAAAGACTTAAAACTGTCGCAATTTCTAAACTGTTTGAGGGAACATAAAATGAATCTCAAGCAAACCAGTATGGATGGTTTATGGATGTATACAATGTCATATGAAGCCAAAGTCTATCGATTTTTGGTTTATGATTCAGAAATTTGATGACATCACATCCTACAATCAGCTGAAATTTTGAATGCGCTGTAATTTCAAAAAATATTCAAAATTCCTGAAAAGTCCAACGGTAGAAGTTTGGATAGGAACCTGAAGTTTCTTTTAAGCCATTCACTTTTAAGAAATATGCCATAAAATTTTACACCCACTTTTTTGCCAACTCAAACATATGCTTCAAAGCAGCAGATCCTTTGTAGCATTTCCTGTCCTTGTCGCTACAATTGCAACTCATAATCTAAGGCCCTGTTTATACGCGGAAAAACACCTCACCTACCAGACCGGTGGCTAACAGGCGAAGTAAAGTTCATTCCCTTTTTATATCAGCTTTTTAACCTCACCTGTCAGCCCCGGGGCTGAGAGGCGAGGTGCAGTAAAGTCTCTCTTCCGTGAAATCAGAATGAACTAACCAATGAAAATCGACGAATGAATTCATTTCACCTCACCATACCGGTGGTATTTCGTTTATATGGAAAAATTTCACCTCATCCAGGTGACATTCCACCTCTAGTGAGGCGGGACTTCACTATACCGGTGGTGTTGCGTTCGTCAAGTAAACGCGAAATGAAAAAACAAATGATTCTGTTGGAAGGTGGAATCTCACCTCTCAGCCCTGGGTCTGGAAAGTGAGGTGTTTTTCCTCATATAAACAGGCCCTAACTGTGAGTTGCAATACTACTTTCATGGTCTGAGCTATTTCATTGAAAACACTGATACTAGAAGGCTTCAAAGTTCGAGGTTCCGGTATTTGAATATGAACAAAGTGGTTTAGTCAGTAGTATTTATAATATTAATCTATAGAAAGTGTTTTCTTGATACAGAAAGTTAAAATGTCTCACTTTTTCTGCAATGATTTCCCTGTTAAGAAGATTCGGTAAATCTGTCAGCAAAATTTGTTCAGACGAGTTGATCAACCAATCAAAGCACGTCATTTGAATGCTATTCGGGTGCATTTCTACATGACAGTTGACTTTATCTCGACTGCAAATGCTACTCACTGATTGGTGATACGAAAAGCAAGTGTCTCAGCTGGCCACCTCGATAAACTGCTAGATCGTAGGACTAGCCTAAGCAAACGCATTAGATTCAATGTTATAGAGAAATCCCTTTGTCCTAATCAAGAAATTAAACAGAAAGGCCCTAGACTGATGACGATGAGTCTCTTGTTGCCCTGTGCTCTTTGACTTGATGATGGCGCTTCGGCCTATAGAGACTCACAGTATTGCTCTGAAAAACTTGGCCCTATTTAGGCCCAAACTTCGCAATTCCTCTAGTACCAATCAGATTGCGAGATTTGTGAATTGCTATTGTTAAGGTGTAAATGTCATAGAATTTTCGATTTGATTAAGACTTGAAAACACTCCCACCGGATGGAGATTCGAAGCTGAGATTCTTTCATAATTCCATTGATGACTGAAGAAAATAGGCCATGTTTTTCACTGTTTCATTACGAGTCCCTCTTGAGCGAGGTTTACCGCAGGGATACAAGGGACTGATCGTCATCAGTCTAGAAAGGCCCATGCTTGGATACACTTTTAAAGGAGGTGCTTTTTAAAAGCTCAGAAAATATGAAATTATTGATCTGCACACCATAAAGATAAATTTAGAAAGTGTCTTACCCAGAAGCTTTCCAATAGAGATGACGCCGCTCTGAAATACAATAATTACGAAATTCACTATCTGAAAAGCATTTTGACAAATACAAACAAAAAACTTATTTGAAGGTGTTGTAGCGCTGCGGTGTAATCCTCTAACTTTTTAGCCAGAACAGTCAGGCGGAGTGGGTTCGATACCCGGTACGACCCCACCACTAAAGAGTCATGACAATGGGTCACGGGTTGTCCTGCTTGCTCTATTTCTGCTTGCTAGATGCGCACTGCTCTATTTCTGCGATCACAGCGCTTGGCGCTGAAAACGCAACTTCACCTTCAACTTCACTTGCCTATCAAACAGTCCTCAACTAACAACTACTATATCTATTTTCCAGTATTGTCTCGATTTCTTGCATTCAAAAACACTTCAGAGAATTCTTTCGTTCTTCGATCGAAACTCGATGAACAACACTGTAGTGATAGACAGTTGTGCCAAAATTTCTCAAATAATTACAAAAATTCACGTCAAGTAAATCTGCAAATACATACCAGTACCAAAAAAAAATTGAGAAAATTTCTAAAAATGATATCCAAATTGCTACAATTTCTGAAAAGGCACAAGGGCCGAGGCCATTGGGGGCATGGGGCCGACGAGCCCCTAGACGGCCATTTGTCAGAAATATCACCACGCTCGTTGAATTTTCATCATTTTTATGTCTGTCTTGAGAATATCATAGAGAAATTGAAGCGAAATAGGGTTCAGCAGAGATAGACGCAAGATTCCTGTACTTTCAAACTTATCCAAAGCTCAAGACTGAATTTCTTTGTGACAATACAATATTTTACTACAGGCTGAATCAGTCCTCTGGTATGTCAATTGGCAAGTCCAAGATGCAACCAATCAATGAAGTACAAACATTATCATGCAATTAAATATCATTAGGCTTGAGGACATGATGACACATGATAAGATCACAGTCATTACAAAATGATGGATAGAACATGAGTTATCAGCGTTCGAGGATAAATGTCGTCTTAAACTTTTAATCTACAGCATATTTTTGCTTCATATTCACTGATTTCAAAGGTCCCAACGTGGAATCGCAAAACGAGTACAGCTTCTTGTCATTAAAGGAGTGACCCAGTCACTTCATGCATAATTGTAACGTATGCTCCTGAAACTGGTGTTGTTGATGTTGCTATTGTTGTGGCTGATTTGCTTCTGGCTCCTTGGCCCTTAAGAATTCATGGCAGAGATTGCTCCTGAAAAGCGCCTCTGCCACTGATTGTACTCGAAACTGTACCACCGAAGTGTACACCCTTAGGTTGTCGATGTCTCGTTAAATCTAAAAGTGCCGAACGCAATGACGAGTTGTCTTCTTCCCTCTGGTCCCTCTCTTCATTGATTACATGTCGTAGTTTCGCTCCTTGAAAAACTGATAATCGCAGTTGAAGTGTAGTGCCGTCATCCAATACAATGAACGAAGCGAAAACTAGGACTGGGGTCGCGTTGTCCCTCCCTTACAACAAAGGTTGGAACAGTTTATATTGAATCGTGTCATATATAGCATGAACTCTCTGACGACGAGCCCTTTCCCACAATGGATCCCGGGGGGGGGGGGTAACATAACATGTTGAGGGTACGGTTTGTGCCACCCATATGGGTGGGTTTTTGGGTCCAAAACTCTCTAAACAAGGGTCCCTTTTCGGCAAATTTTCCTTGAAGATGGGTGCGTTTTCCAAAAATGGGAAAAAATTGTCATAAATTGGTAGTTTTCCGCCAAAATTCATCATTAAAGTGGGTATGACGGCAACTGTCCGTAATTAGAAGAGGGTAGCTTCCTGAAAACTGGGGGCAAACTCCCGTCCATCCGCAAGTCATGTATCCCCCCGGGCATAGATGATACATAGTTTATTAGTATTTTTCTTCCATTCATGATAAATCAAAACTAAATTAACTTAAATACATCAATACTGTACCGCTCTTGGTATAATAAGACACAAGGTCATCTGGCCTACACCGAGAATGGCACTTACAGTTTTCAAATACATCTTCAAAAGTACGGAAAAAACAGCAAAAATTAAAGAAGGAAAGAAGGAAAGAAAGTAAGCAAGAAAGAAAGAAAGAAATAAATAAAGAAAGAAAGAAAGGGACTGGCAGTTCCACACCATACTCAAACCATGCTATGGGTCTAACCTTATATCACAGGTTTATTAGCATCGTTTACTTTTGTAAGTAGCAGGTATTCCAATAGAAAGTACTCCCGTTTGCAAAATAGCCAAAATTCAGTTATGACACATATCACATCCTTCTTTTTGATTGCTTTATCAATAATCCAAATAGATTTAAAGGTGATGGATATTTTCATTACTTAAAGAGTATAAAATAACGCATGGGGAAGTCTCATTATGAATTTACTGAACTTAGTCTCATTCGGTCAAATTATTGAGCCTAACTGGATATATCGGGAATAAAACAAGCTAGTTTTAAATATCATTGCATGATACTTGGGAGCGTCATTTTTTCAAATGCGGGGACTTTTTGTTGAGTCGCCTGGTAGAAAACATGGAATGAAATAAACGATGGCAAGACATACCTGACAATCTTCGTCTTTCTTCTGTTCATCTTTTTTGTCAATAGCACCTGAAGAGTACAAGACAATTGTTTATGCCTCGCATATTACAAATTTTAATGTTATTGATAAGATACTAGGTGCGCCATTAAGAAATCAGGCGCATAAAAGATAGTTGTGCCAGGCAAAAAGATCTTATTAAAACTGCAGTTTTGATCTTATAAAACAGTTTATCACCAAAATTATTAAATTACAACTCAAATTCCCCAGCCTCCTTTAAGCAAATTCAAGAAGTTGAAGCTTGAAATCCATAAAAGGGCCCGAGTTCCAAGGCAAATCAAATTTTTCTGTTTTGTCCATTAAAAGCATGTTTTCTCTTCCACCTAGCAGGAAAGTTCACTTGTGTTTGTTTTTCAATTTGTTTTGAATGGGAAAAAACAAAAACAAGTGAACTTTCCTGCTAGGTGGAAGTATGGCACGCCGAACCGGCAAAAAATAACTTTTGTGTGTATGTCAAATTTGTGTGTGGTGTGTATGTCAGTTATGTGTGTGGTGTGTATGTCAGTTATGTGTGTGGGTATATTTCAAACTTGTGTGTATGTCAAATTTGTGTGTGTATGTCAAACCTGTGTGTGTATGTCAAATTTGTGTGTGTATGTCAAACCTGTGTGTGTGTATGTCAAATTTGTGTGTGTATGTCAAACCTGTGTGTGTATGTCAAATTTTAGGGGAACGCAAGGGCACTTTGCACCGATGACGAGCGAAGTGAACTGATAGTTAGGTGGAACTGGGGTTCTCCTCCAAAAAAACTTTGCGGCCACACCCTTTGGATTAGCTTAAAATGCTATCAAGAATTGATGTAAATGATGTTCTCTCTTAGATATTTGAGTTACAATGATTACTCACACAGTTACACACACAGTTACATTATTTAATGTTGTTAACGATATATCCTGTTTTGTTAAAAGGGCACTCTTGTTAAAAGGGCAGGAGAGACGCTTGCGCTCCCCCACGCCCCCCTCTCTGGCGTTCCTGGGGGTATATGTCAAACTCGTGAGTGTTTAACTCGTAGGGGAACATGAAATTAGGGAGTCCTCCTCGATAAAAATCCACTGTTTACGAAAGTATTTTCCCACTTTAGGTCGATTTCGCTGCCAAATTATGGCTGATCTTTGCAAATTTTTCCAACGTTTGGTGGAGGCTCAGCCTCTTCAGCCCCTTGTCTCCTGCGCCTATGGAACTAGGCACTCGCAAAGTGCCCCTTTTTTGCATTGGGGTTTTTTGTGGATGTGAAATACAGGGTGACCTAAAAAAATGTGACCCGACGCAGTCTGTTATAGCAAATAAGTCAGAGGCCGATTGAAATGCCTCCGGTGTTGTTCTGTCGCTAAAAGGCTATAAGTATGTCATGCCTGTAAGTATCTTTTGCAAGTTTTGTTGGGTCTGGTAAATTTTGGGAATTAAGGATTTTCAGGAAAAGGGCATGCCAGAAATCCTAAAAATTCGTCAGAACAGGGGATCGATTTACAGTAATTTCAGATCTTCTAAACAGTGACGGGCGTGTATTATTTCAAGATGGGAATAGGCAACTCAGTCGCAAGCTTTCAGAGCAAGTTTTTAGTGTATGGTGGGGTAATGTGGGTCTAAATAGAGAGATGTCTCAAAGTAAGTAGTTGATAAACCAACGATAACGTACAAAATCTTTCAAAATTTTCGTTTAATTGACATTCAATGCTTCCTGTTTCCTGCCAAAAAACTCTCAGCTCTGATAAGGGCAGTTGAATAAATTAAAAAGAATTTCTAATTTTTTCCGACGAACGGGAAAAGTGGGTGTACTTTCGAAACATGTAGGTATGATATGAGAATATGAGAGGGTAAATGTATAAAAGCGTAATGGACATAAGCGTACGAGGAGGGGGGCGGGGGGTTGTAGCTCCCCCCAACTTTGGAGAGATTTTCAAAAATCAGCTCCATTCGGGCAAATTTTTGAATGATTTGTTTGAATGTTTGATTTGTCTGACTGCTCTTGTTTTAAATGATTTGTTTGAATTTGGTCAACATTCAACAATTCTCTTTAAGGGTTTTAAACTTTCGTTACGTATATTTATAAACGTAACGAAATAAACTCAGATATCTTTCTGCCTTACCTGACAGATACTTTTAATTTGTGCCTATCAGAAAATTATTTTCCTAAAAAGCTCAAAGATGGAGATGTTTCTTCAC
The DNA here is from genome assembly GCA_964019985.1 of Aurelia sp. 4 Dawson et al 2005. NCBI lineage: Eukaryota > Metazoa > Cnidaria > Scyphozoa > Semaeostomeae > Ulmaridae > Aurelia > Aurelia sp. 4 Dawson et al 2005. Next base: position 33,114,638 of record OZ026492.1, on the reverse strand, counting down.
TTTTCAAAAAGGATGATGCTTTCTGTAAAAAGAATTACAGGCCAATTACTGTGTTGCCAGCGACTTCAAAAATCTTTGAACGACTAGTATACGACCAGGTAATGCCCTTCGCTGCGAATTTTTTGTCGTCTTTGCTTTGTGGCTTCAGGAAAGGCTATAACACACAGCACGCTCTCCTAAGATTTTTGGAAAGCTGTAAAATGACCCTAGACAAGGGAGGCATTGCAGGTGCTTTATTAATGGATCTATCCAAAGCCTTCGACTGCATAGACCATGAACTGTTAGTAGCGAAATTGCATGCCTACGGTTTTGGTAGATGTGCCCTACTCATGATTCACAGCTATTTGTCACAAAGGAGACAACGAGTTAAGATTAATGGGTCGTTTAGCACTTGGAAAGAAGTTCAAAAAGGAGTCCCACAAGGATCAGTGTTAGGGCCTCTCTTATTTAACGTGTATATTAATGACCTTTTTCTTCTGATGAATAGAGCCGAAATATGCAACTATGCAGACGATACCACTATCTACATATGCGGCTCTGAGGTCGAAAATGTCATTGACGGACTAGAACAAGATGCCATCCAACTATCAACCTGGTATCCTGAAAACTATATGAAATTAAATGCGGACAAATGTCATTTTATGATATTTGGCGAGAAAAAAGACAAGATGAAATTACATGTAGGAATGGCAGTATTAGAAGAAAGTGACGAAGAAACATTATTGGGAGTTACACTAGATACAAAACTTAACTTCAAAACTCATGTGCGGACTCTTTGTAAAAAGGCTAGCCAGAAACTGCATGCTTTATCTCGCATTTCAATTTTCATGGAATCCAAAAAAATAAAATTGATGATGAACACTTTTATAATGTCACAATTCAGCTACTGCCCACTAATCTGGATGTTCCATGACAGAAATGTCAATAACAAGATAAACAGGATACAGGAAAGGGCCCTTCGAATCGCATACAAAGACAACACTTCTCCTTACGAGAAATTGTTAGAAAATGATAATTCGGTATCTATACATCAGAAGAACCTACAGTTGCTTATGGTTGAAATTTACAAAACAAGGAATCATTTGAATCCTTCGTTTATGATGGAAATTTTTGAGGAAAAGGCAATGCCGTATCAACTAAGAAGTTCGAGCAATTTAAACCTACCAAAAGTGAGAACCACATGCTATGGTACAGATACCGTAAGGTTCATGGGTCAAAGAACATGGGCAAAATTACCCATAGAAGTGAAAACTTCAGTCTCTTTGACTGTTTTTAAAAAACATCTTAAAACAACAAAATGCAAACATTGCAACTGTAGGATTTGCAAAACTTTTATATATGGTTTAGGTTTTTTGTAATTATTAAGTATTTCTTTTGTATACACCTTTTGTAAATAGTTGGCCTTAATTAGCTTTTATCTTTAGCTATTTCGAACAGCCAACTTTAAATCAAAGAAGTAATAATAATAATAATAATAAAACGACACCCGGGGGGGTATTTGACCTAAATTTGTACGGGGATGTGCCCACGAAAAAAAATTTTTCACACTGCTCCAGAATTTTTGCCTTCAAATGATACCCTGTTCTAGAAAAAAACTGTGAAAATATACTCAAAAACACAAAAATTTGACAAAATAATAACCCGTTGTAACAAAATTTCCTCTTTTTACATGTTTTGACAACCTGCTCCAGAAAATTTGCTTTATTTTGATACCCTGTTCTAGAAAAAATGGGCGAAAACGATACCCTGAAAAACGGCACATCCTCGTTGGACAAATATACTAAGTACCCCCCCCCCCCGGGAAACGACACTATACCAGCGGTACATGGTCCAAGTTCTACGCTCTAATTAAACTAAGAATATTTACATCAATAAAGTTCAAACTACAAACAAAATTCATAACGAAACAAAACTACTTAAGACAATAACGTATAATACACACCTTCGCGTAAGAAACTAGGCAAGTTTGCCAGTCCTGAAGTTCTCCCTATGCCGCCGAGGGCTCGAATCTGTCCAAAACTTCAAAATCAAATGTGTAAACTGATATTGCCTAATTCTTTCAATTAAACTGATCGAAGGGAATATTTGGTCGTTTGCAGTAACCATCATTATTTTTGGAATTACAGCATTTTTAAGTTTTATGAAAGGATGGACGAGAGGAGGTAGAGGAGGAAGCTTTGCCGAAGATTAAAGGCGGCATAAATTGTAAACTGATTGAGGAAAGTCAGAATGGCCAATAAAAATAATACTCAATTTTTTGAAGATTCACGAAATGGTACCAAGCAAAATTCTGTAGCTTTTCAGGTTTTCGAATTAGCAATTTGATGACGTCATAAATTATAGCCGAGGATTTAAAGGCGCTATAATTCTGAAAATAATGACGATAACAAAAATGCTCCTTCTGGAATTCTGAAAAGTGACCTAAAGTTCTCTTCGATTGTAAAACAAAGTTTTTGAAGCCTTTCCAATGCATACCTGAACCACTGAAACATTGCCGCATTTACCGATGGGTTCATTGGGCCCGGACCCTAACCCTAACCCTAAAATACTAAAATTTAGGGTGCCCTGAGCAAAATTTTCAAAACCTATGAAATGCTGTTGATTTCAGCCTTCTGGTCGAATTGAGCAGTAACGTCTTCACACAGCACAGTGCCTTCATATATTGACAATACTTGATGGGCGAGCAAAAATAGTTGCACAAAGTTACTTACTGTTATCTCAAACATACAGGGTGTGTCAAAAAAATTTTTCGACATTTGATTAGATATTGAAAAAGAACGATAAAATTAATAGGCTCATTGGAAAATAGCTCTGTCCCTGATGTTTTGAAATACATATAGAGACACGAATCTTGGAAATCGGTTGAAAATTCATTGAGTTACGAGTTTTCAAAGATCAAAAATGTGCGACAGCGGAAACCAGAGACCCCAGTATACTTGTGATGCAAAAAGCTCGAAGATCAAGGCAAAAGAAGGCTATCCATTTTCATACCTCTCCTTGATATCACAGCAAACCAAATAGGACTGCTAAAATAATTTAATCCTTACAGTCATTGTCAAAATTTGCTAGACATATCATGTACGCAAAGACAGCAGTTTAAAACATAATCGACGAGAGAATGAATCGGTTTCCTCAAAGCATCCATTTCGAGGCCTCTGGCTTTAGCTTTCGCACAAAGTTGAACTTCATAGTCTTGTAACTCCATGGATTTTTAGCGAATTTGCAAGATTCTATTGTCAAAAATCAAGTTAAAATTAATGACTGATAAAGGACTATTGGCAGAAATATGTTGAAAAGATTTCCGTGCCAGAACTTTCATTTCATCAGGAAAAGAGGACACCGAAAACATCTGAAAGAATTACAAAGAGGGTGATAGAAAATTGCGGCCATGGGTCTGCTGTATCATTTGAAGGACTGAAGGTCCATTGCTCCAGAGGTTCCTGTGGATAGTACATAAAACATGTTCCACAATTTTGCGCTCTTGCTGTATCCAAAGAAATCAAGGTTTTGGTGAATCGGTGATGCATGATTTATTCCCAGTGAAAATTAAGTTAGAATAATAGGGGACACACCTTTTAATGGGAGGAAGTCACGAGGGTTAGACACATGTCAGAAGTTAAGCACACACACAGCTTTGACATACACACACAAATTTGACATACAAACACAAATTTGACATACACACACAGGTTTGAAATATACCCACACAGGTTTGAAATATACCCACACAGGTTTGACATACAAACACACAGGTTTGAAATGCAAACACACAAGTTTGAAATATACCCACACACAACTGACATACACACCACGCACATAACTGACATACACACCACACACAAGTTTGACATACACACAAAAGTTATTTTTTGCCGGTTCGGCGTGCCATATGAAGCGAAATCATGCATGTTTTCGCTTCCACCTAGCAGGAAAGTTCACTATACAAGACAAGTTCCGATGGTTTGTACCTTGCATATTGCCCAGTTTGGATACCATCCTTTTAAATCAATTCATGTTGTCGCAAGCGATTGTATGCGGTTGAAACTTAAGATGTAGAACACATAATGAATGGAACATATCTCAGTCATTAGAATTTTTCTCCTTGTCAAAGGTTTCGCAAGTAGTAATACTTGTTGTGGCAATTCGTTTTGAGTGGGCTTGTCAGGAAGTCTAGCTACTTAAAGCTAATTTAGGCCCACTATGCATGCTGCGGTGAGGCATGGGATCCATAGTTTAAGGCTGCTCTCCATAGCCAGCGTTTTGAGCGCGCGGGCGTTGCGACCAAGATTGATTCCTTCGGTGGCAATTGCAAACGCCCGCGACGGGAGTTGAACTCGTTCCTACTCTCAAAAGTGCCCAAAAATCGGTCGCTTGCGATCAGATTGATCGCTAAATTTTATCTACTGCGCATGCTCCTATTTGGTCGCAGCGCCCGCGCGCTCAAAACGCTGGCTATGGAGAGCAGCCTTTAACATCCCTTCCAGAGGACGGTGAGGTGAGTTGCGAGGTCAGGCCTACGAGGTCACCAATTCGGAGTTTGACCTCACCCGATCGAGCTTAACTTCAGTCACCTGACGAAAACCATAGGTTTTCAGAAAATTCACGTTGTAGAGGTCTTTTAATCGGCAAAAGAAATCAGCATCAGTTATATGGATCCAAGTTAATCCGAGTTGATATCTAAGCGAAATATCACCGTTTGAATGGCTCAAAACGAAACAATGGTTGTTTGCCTATTCAAATAGGGGATTTAATTTTACAACACGTACGTGGTAAGTTTCTGGCTGACAAATAAATTGAATAACGGGGTACTTACTCAAAAGACTTCCTACTGACACCTCACTTGCCTGCAAAAATAAAATTCAATATTAGTGAACAAACAAGACACTCTAAATTTGTCCAATATCTATTGTTGATTATAGGATGGAACGTGGGGGGGGGGGGGGTTTCTCGAATAGTATGATTACCAAGAAAGATCCCTTTTTAAAGTAATTCCTTGCATTCGGTCTACATTGTTTTTCTGCTTTGTATTTGTTCATTGTACAGGGCGAGTAAAAAGAGTTTACCCGTTTGGCGGGCTGTAGAATAAAAAGATTTTCAGCTTCAGAATGAATTCTAATTTCAATAGCTAGTAAATCATGGAGCAGAACGGAAGTGGAATCTTGGTTCCCATGCAAATCCTATTCCAGCATTGTCCCAATTTCTGGTTCTATAAGATGCACTCTCCTTCGCAGAGGCATTATTAAAACGGGAGACTTTTGCGCCTTCGGCGCAGCCAAATCAGTCTCCCGTTTTAATAATGCCTCTGCGAAGGAGAGTGTATAAGATGAGAGGTTCTATAAGATTATGCCATATGCATATAAATATAGCCTCGTGCTTTTTGAAAATTCTGTATTCCGATGATGAAGCACTGCGTTTGCTTCGAAACGGGAAAGAAACATGGCATGGATTCGTCTACGAATGGATTTGTCAACTAAACGTCTTATTGAAAACTCAACCTGAATTTGTCTCTGTCTCTGCTCTCTGGAGTTTGTCAACTATGATTGGGAAGGACTGAAAATGAATTTCAAATGATAATCTTCGCAATCTTGGTTCTTCGATCTTCGTGAAATTACGGTTCCTCCCAAGACTTCAATTTCTAAGATAAGAGGTACCACCAAACAAAATCTTCACACATCTAAGGAACTGTAGTCTATTGCCCTATGGTCAGGGCAGGGTGCAGTGCTTTCATTTTTCACAAAGTAGATATAAGCCATTGCAGACGAAGCCGCTTGTTCCTTTTCAAAACTGTTACCCGATGTGTTAGCAGCACTGATATATGTTTCGAATTCGAAGCGGAGTGGTGACGTAATGAGCAGGCATTACCGGATTTGCATTTGCATAACAGATTTGCTGCCCCGACTATAGGGTAATAAATAGCCTTCCAAATGTGTAAACTGTTGTTTGACTCACTTGGTAGTAATATCCCGCATTCATCAATTCTATTCTATTGGAGATTTTCACAAGGGACTTTCTGGAGAAAATCTCCCAAATCCATGGGAAGGAAAGACAGATTAAATCCAGGTAAGCCACTGAATATAATTGAACATTACACTGGTGATTCTTGTCTAAGTTTTGCTCCATCGAATTGATTTGTTATTTTCTCAAACAAGGACTCGTGTAATAAGTCTAATTGAACGTATTGGCGATAAAATAAAACAGTTTTCAATTTAATTGCTTTGATGGAGGGGGAGCAGTATTTAGTCAATTGTCAGGAGTGATTTAGCTCACTCAGCAGGAAGAGCAGAAAACCACCGGTATAGTACATTCTAACCTTGCAACGGTAGAAATTTGCTCCAATGACATCTCACCCAATGTTAGGAGGGCAAGAATGGCGACAAAATATCTTGTTTATGTAACATTATGTAGTTAATTCTCGCCCCAATTGGCTATTAGGGTTTGATTCTCCTCCCCAACTAGTGATTAGGTCCATAAAATCTCTTCCAAAAATATGGGGCTAAACATCTCTGGAGAGGCTCTAAAAGGGCCTAGACAAGGCACTCTTCAAATAATAACCTCTATACCTTGAAATTAGTGTTAGTACTTTTGAAATAAAAACCTCTTTCAGCCTCTGAATGAGAGTGTTGTGGCGCAGTGGTGTAATCCTCTGACTCTGAAGCCAGAACAGTCAGGTGGAGTGGGTTTGAGACGCGGTAGGGCCTCACCACTTGAGCGTCATGACAAGGGGTTGCGGACCGATTAGCACTTAGCTACTTCTGCGATCCCAGCGCCTGGCGCTAAAAACCGCAACTTCACCTTCACCTCTCTCTCGATGAAGTAGGTTCTCATATGCAGGGATTTACTGTATAGCTACCCTGTCGTAGAATTCTTTTCAATTGTAAAACCCTGTCACATAATTTTTGTCTCAAAAACACACCTTATCACATAATGTCTATCATAAAAGGACACCCCATTGAGCGGGACATCCCGCCGGGTCGAGTATGGGAGTATCCCCCACTGCCGGGAATAACCGATTCGCTGATAATTATGATTGGTTCTCGTTTCGCGAAAGCGACAATTTTCTCAATTTCGCTTCTTAGCTCAATTATTCATATTTCGAAAGCAAAATTGTGGTTTCTGTGATTCCCGGAAAGCCAAGGGAAGAGGTCAGACACGACAAAACCTGTCTTGAACTCTGTACTCGGAAGCTAAAATGTGGCTTTGCACTATTCAATGAGGCTCCTAGACACACTGTCTCAAATCAGAGCATTCGAGTTCGACAGTTCAGTGAACATCAACATGGCTTCATCGACCTTAGATCGCAGAGTATCAGTCTTACTGGTGAATGACATAATTGTTGTATGCACCCTTATTGGCCTGACATTTTATACAGTTTCGACGAATTTAAAGTTAACAGATTCAATGCGAAACTTGGAATCAAAAGTGCAGGAGTTGAAGGCGAAAGACAACATAAAAACAATGGAAACAAGACAGAAGTTTGAGAGGTTGGGTAGAGGTACAGTAAATGGTTATAGGATTCCAATTGAGTGCATCCTGTTGTCCTCAAATCGTTTTAATAGCCATTGTCCCGCAGGGTCTTTTCGCGGGCACGCTGCAATAGACCTTTTCGCAATTTGGAGAAAGGAACTAAGGAGAGCAAGGCTGATTCTGACAGGCTTGGCAACATTAGGAAATTAGGGAAATCCCCTCCTTGCAGCTCGATTGCATCTCGCAGCAAACTTGAGTTCCTTTGATTTACTTGCACCTTCCAAGAGTCACACGCTACTTGTATAGAATGGTAAGTGTTTTCTCTGGATTATTTAGGCGTTTTGCCATCCTTTCACCTTCTGTTGAGTGTAGTTTGAACCACCTTATTGCGAGGATTTGACCCCAGCGTTAAAGCAGCTCAGTTTAGTCCCGATCGATCAAGAAGCCTAACTTCAAACTTGAGTGAACACATGCAATAAAATACCTCAAAACATACTCGCAAATGGTGAAAGGACGACCAGGTGGCTAAATAATCCAGAGAAAACACTTACCACACTAAAAAAAGTATAGTACAACTCCTGAAAAGAACAAATAAATCGAAAATAACTCGACTTTGCAGTGAGATACAACTGAGTTACAACAGGAGAGGATTCTCCAAGGCTGTCAGAATTGGCCGCGCTCTCCTCATTCATTTTCTCACAATTGCGAAAAGCGAAAACGTATATTTCAGACTGTCTGAAAATCGGCTTTTGGCTTGGTTGGGATTTTGGATCTTCGCTGCAGCAGTTGAGCAGATAGAAATTTGGCAGGGATGTTCCTGTCAACTCTATTGGTGAAGGTGAAGGGTGAAGTTGCGTTTTTCAGCGTAAGCGCTGGGATCGCAGAAATAAAGCAGACCTAATCGAGTCCGCGACCCCTTGTCATGGCGCTCATGTGGTAGGGTCTTACTGGGTATCTTACCAGCTCTGCAATGGGAATCAGCTGCTTAAGAAATCGGCACCTAACCTTAGTCGTTGCGAACTAATTAGTCCATGTCGAGGGAACAAAATGTTGCTTTTATTCAAACTCAGATGGTAATTATCTTAGGTCAAACTCACGAGAACAAAAGGTACTCCCTTTCCCGCCAGAGTTAGATTAAACTAGGTGACACCTCAATGAACCAATCACATGACACCAAAATTTATAACTCAGACATGTATGAGATAGCAGTACGCCCTCTACGCTCATTATCTTCAAGTTAGATTTGAAACTGGGACGAATGTCTGTCCGAACAAAAAAGGCCACCCGCCCTTCCCTTATAAAATAAAGTGAGAGATTCACGAAGGATTCGCATGATCTTAACAAGCACATACAAGTCGAATCTCTTAAATGTTAATGCAAAGAACATCGTTGCTCGTTTCACATCGTTGCTCGTTTCACATCGAAGTGCAAATGCGGCGGTTCCCAAACCTTCTCGAAGCTGGAAGGATTTAGAAAACCTTCTCCAATGGCTCCAGATAAAAATTTCATGGACCTGTTCGATGGACCTCAACAGTGAAATATATACCTCTAGAGGGAAAGTAGTAGGTTGCGGGGATTACCTGACGAGGAAAGTACTTGCTTGTGGCTTATGAGTACCCTCAGAGAACGAGGTGTTGGGACTACCTCAAAAGGGAAAGTAGTAGACTATTGTGAAGTAGCAAACTATAGTCTGTGATTATCCGGGCGAGGAAACCTCAATGGGGAAAGTAGTAGACTGTCTGTGATTACATTGTGAAGTAGTACACCATAGTCTATGATTACCCTAGCGAGGGAAGTACCAACTTTCGGACATGGTGTATCGAGCAAGGTCTCTCTGACTGCCGCAGTTGTACTTCCTAAAGCCCACTTAAACTAACCTATCTTTCCTTTTCAGATGACCGTAGAAATGTAATAGTTAGATTGTAGATTGTAATCACCTCTAGCCCATTTTGATAATCATGGTTTTGTTGATGCTGTCACGAGTTCGATTTCTTTGCTTCACCCCCCCTCTATTTACTGATGGACGAAGATGGAGAAATTTACCCTCATAAAATTACAATCAATAATACTAAGACTACGAACATTTACAGTTAGACTAAAATTTGGGTGCTGAATGTGAAACTGAGTTCGGAAATTTCATGACGCCAGCTCAAGAAATTCTGAACAATGCCAACACGAGGATGCATAGTTGAAAAGGTGTATTGAATCGTATTGAATCGCCTTCAAAACGGATAACTTTTAACTCGTTTTTGTTTTAACCGGTGCTAGTGGAAAACCAGCAATAATATAGCCCCAAAGATCAACTTCTAAGAGTGTTCAACAGGCGCAACTTTATCGCATTACCTGTCTTAAAATGGCAGCTAACTGGTTCGCTAGACAAATTGATAAACCAGGGGGGTACATGACTTGCGGATGGACGGGGGTCTGCCGCCCGGTTTTAAGAAAGGTACCCTTTTCTAATTACCGAAACTTGCCGTCATACCCACTTCTATTATCAACTTTGGCGGAAAACCACCCATTTTTGACTATTCGTCGCCAATTTCTGGACAACAAACCCATGTTTAAGGAAAATCTGCCCACAAAGGGACCATCGTTTAAAGAATGTTGGGCCCAAAAACCCACCCATAAGGGAAGCACATACCCGTACCCTTAGCATGCTATGTACCCCCCCCCCCCCGGGATGAAACACTATCCTTCCTACTCAATTTCTAGAAATACTGAAGACAAGACAGCGACGTTCGATTGACCTCTGGAAAATAGCTGGGACCTCAAAGCACACACTGAATGAGACACTGCTTGTTAACGTCCTCTTAAGAAGCTCATCAGGCCCAAGAGGCCCTCCTGGAAAAGCTGGAGCCAAAGGAGACAAAGGATCCGTTGGTAAATCTGGTCCAATGGGGATGAAAGGCACTAAAGGTGATCCAGGCCAAATTGGTATGCCAGGACCACGTGGAATTGATGGGAAAATTGGAGCAAAAGGAGAGAAAGGAGACAGAGGTGAACGAGGATTAACTGGAATGAAAGGAGAATCTGTCGCTGTTCCAAAGATCACAGTACCACCTAGCGATCAAACTATTGTGTCTCCAGGGACAGCAACTTTCAGTTGTGAAGCAAATGGCAATCCAAAACCAATTGTAACCATCCAACCAAAAGGTAAACAAATGGACAATCGATACAAAGAAATCGGTGAAGGAATCTTGCAAGTTACCAATGCGACCTTTCAGGATCAAGGTGAAATAGAATGTGTTGCGAAAAGTGTCATCGGTGAAGATCGAAGGAGGGCAGATTTAAAAGTTCTCGGTGAGTATTACAATTGTTTTTCATGACAATTGTCACAGGCCCCATGCACTAACGCCACCAATAAACACTCTATCAAAAGTGGACATTCACAAAAACGGAGGTTTTTGAAAACGCTCTAATAGTCAACAACTGGTTTTACAAAAGCGGAGCAAGGCAAACGGACAAAACAGATATGCTTCACTGCGTTTTTGTTATCAAGAGGATCAATGTGAATAAAAAAAACGGATGTTTTCCCTCCATTTTTGCATAGAAACGGAGCAATTCGAACGGGTAGCTTCGATACAACAAAAGCGGATACTAACAAAAACGGAGCAGTGTGAACGGGGCCTAACATAGAAGTTAATACATTTTGAAACATCTGAAACATTACTGATGTTTAAGTCATTAAATAATTATGCACCTCTTCTTCAAAGTACCGGATGTCCCAAAAAAGAATGAGCATTTGAGCAGTTACTGCGAAGAAGCCTTGGTTTAAACAATTTTTATTTTGAGTTTGCGGTATGGACGAAGTCTTAACTTAGATTTTGCGACCTTGCATGTCCAAATCATCTTTGTATTCGCAAAGTAGTTCACATAAATAGGCAAAATTCCTAAGGCAGCCGAAGGCAGATATGATTATTGAATCATGCTACCATTATCTATACAGCATTTGAAGAAACTCTTTGAGTCAGCTTATTTCTATTCTTAAAATATTCCTGATCAACTAAACTATTACATCGATGCACCTACATTTTAACAGTTCAGAACGCAACTTTCTAAGATTAAGGGGCTAAGGGAAAAGGAACTGTGTCAAGTACACGGGGGGGAGGGTTCTCGGCTAAATTCCGGGTAGGGTGTGCCGCCCACCTTTTCAAAATGGAACCGTTGGCTAGACCAACTTTTGTGAAAATGATATTCTTGGCTAGACTAATTTCTCAGTTAAAAGTTCCCTGAACTGGCGTTTTCTAGACTAAATTTGCCAAATTTTCTCATTCTCAGGACAAAAATTTTTTAAAAATGAGGTTTTTTGCAGAAATTACCGAATTTTTACAGTGCTTTGACCAGAATTGCCACAAAGCATACCCTTGCCTAGACTAGAAGTCCGAAAAAGCATACCTTTATGGGCGGCACATCCCCAGGTACCTTTACTATGGAAGACCCTCTCCCCCCGTGGTCCAGTACCGTTCTTATACTGAAAGATCTTTACCACCCAACTTTCCTTACGGTTGTTTGGTCATATTGGGCTTTTCGATTGGTGAGAGGTGGATTTTACTTTCGTGGCTCCGAAGACTTCTGGGGGTGGAGTATTGTTGGGCTACCCCAAAAGCCTTTTACCAAATTACACATAGATGGTTACTGCATAGTTCAACAACCATCTGTCTTAGACTGCCTCAGAAATCTTGCCTGTTTTAGTGAATTACTCTGCGAATACAAACCCAATCTGGACATGCAAGGTCGCAAAATCTAAGTTGAGATCTCATCTATTCCATAAATTGAAATACAGATATTCGAACCAAAGGCTCCTTCGCAGTAACTGCTCGAACGCTTATACGTTTTTGCAACACACGGTATACCCTTGCTCGTATTAACTGAATCATAGCTGCAGGCGCGGTCTGGCCCGGGTGGCAAAGTGGCAATCGCAACCCGGGCCCTCTGATATTTAAAGTGAAAAAGAATTACGGGCCCTTTTTGCCAAAGTTGGAGGAGAAAACTTACATAAACTAAAGTGTTACTGTCATAATCAGAAGGGCCCTGCAATGACTCATACCCACGCTTTTCTAATTGAAGAACACCCATGAATTTTATTTTCCTCGTAAGCTAATTCAAATATAGCACAGATACAGTGGCATAATGACGGTGTTAGGGGTGACAGCATATCTAAAAGGCCAACTATGATTTCAGTGATGTACTTCGTTAGATTTGGAGAAAATGTGCGTTGATTTGTACTATACTATACTTAAGGACCCATATAAACTGGAATTCTAGTGAATTGATTACAGTTGTGAATCAAATCGAACGAAAGAACTGCACACTTGAAAGAGATTCTTAGTTATCTTCCAAACAACATGAAGATCTTTAGAAATTTGCTTGACAGGCAAAATCCATCTCTGTAAGCACAATCTTCAAAATTTCATAGTGAAGCCTTTCATCAATCATAATCTCCTTTCTTCCACTCAGTAGTAAGATATTTACGAGCAATGGATTTCCCGACAATCAAAAGAATGTATTGCAAGAAACTTTCCTGGGGAGATGCCTTGGTCCCCATTGGCTGGCTTTGCTCGCATTGTACTTCAGCCACTCTACAACTCAATAAGTTTCTATTTCCAACGGGCCCTCCAAGAAACCTCCATAACGCCTATTACTGTTTAAATTTGGCAAATGTTTGCTTATCTATTTGCAGCCGGAGGGACCACTGGGTAGCCAAATTACTAGGGGTCGTAAGCTGCCCTGTTACGCCATTGCAAAGAGACAAGTTTCAGAGAATATTTTGCACCATAGGACCTGCGACCAAAGGAGTGCAATCCTTCCGTTCTCCCCTCCCGTTCCCACGACTCCCGTGGGTTATTTGTGGCACCCCATTGCACTGTCAGGAGATCAACTTGCCTGTACTCTGGTCTCCTGCCTAACAAGTCAACTTACTTTCATTCTATTTCAGCAGCTTTATGCTCAATCGGCTTTGGGTAAAAAGATTCAATGCCCATCTATACTTGTGGAATTTACTAGAATTTATCGAGCTGCCAGTTTTGATATCACGCAACTCAAAAACAACCTTTATTCTGGTGCAATTGAAGTCGCACTTCCACATTTTCAACCCCCATTGGTCGTGATCCTTTGCTTCTTTCGATGGCAAGTTTCCCCAAAATAGTGCGTTCTCCAGCGATCCAGGGTATGATTACGAAAAATTTCTTTTGGGCAAGCCCCCAGAACCATATTTTTGCTCGCTGCGCTCGCACCTAGATTCAGAGACCCCAGTAAGAATTTCGTTGCGACGTGCTGGGTCAACCCAGTTTACTAGCTGGAGATGTAAGAAATATGCAGTGAAGAGTGTGTCTATTCTCATTACTGTTACTGTATTCGCCACTACGGCCGTTCTTATTATCATTTCCAAATGAATTGTATTTGGAACCATGCAAAACCTTTCACCATGACGGTATCTTAGAACCTAAGTTAACTGTAAAGAACATTTTGATTCGAATAAAGTGCGAGACGTGCAAATGGTGTCTCTCAAACTAAAGTGCAAGTATTACTGCTCCTCAGTATAGCTATTAATCAATGAATGATATCGACTAAGCGTGTTTCAGTGATTTATTTAGCGGGTGTGGTTGAAAACTTCATCTACCACTACCTGAACCGGGCCCTTTTTGTTTGCTAGCCACCCTGCAAGTATGACACCAGACCGCCCCTGCATAGCTATGCTGTAAGTAATATGGTAACGAGGAGAGATTAAAAAAGGAGATTGGGGAGAGCGGTTTGTTCTGGTAAATGGCGGATGTAGTTCTCGTAAATGGCTGCCGCGTAGTTGGGCCGTTGAAGTGAATATAATGTAAACATCGAGGTTTGCAAGCTGAGGCGAGGATCACTACATCATCGGCGCTGTTGTAGAATTTCTGTTTTGAAAACAGTTTTGGCGTATGTTTAACCGTTAGATTAAGAAAATTCGAATCATGTTCGAACTTTTTCCTCGCGTCAACTTTAATCGAATTCAACAAGGATATTCGAAGTTAAAAACTTCAGTTGAATCACAGGAAGCCCAGGCAGTTACGTAACTGAACAATGATAAGTTTACAATATTAAAATCGTTTATTGTATACTACCTTTGTGTGTTATTTGCTGCACTGCTCCACGGCTGTATTGTATCTCATTGACTGCTGCACTGCAATGCATAATTCTTCGAATGCGAGAGTTCGATACAAAATGACTTGTTGGTGTTCTAAGAAGAAACAAGGAGTGAAACTGATCTTCAAGCCAAATTCAATAAACTGTTTTGTCCTCACACACAATCCGGCATCCATGCTCCAAATTCACAACACAACATATCAAAATGTTCCTCAACCCTTGAACTATACTCTCCGATACTTTGTTTCTTCATCATCAATGCTTAAGATGCAACAATTTGCCACTCTTTGATTTATGTCTCATCAGATCACGTTTCTCACTATGCTCCGGCCATCGAACGGTCCCAAAGCGATCGAATTTCGAATGTTTTCGTCAGCCAACCTCGCTTAGCTTTTCACAGAATGTAAACAGGGACCCCCTGGCGTACCATAGAGCGCAGTTGTTGGTTTGAATTGATCAACAGATGGATCGGGGGATCCCTGTGTACATTCTGTGCAAGGCAAGGCAAGGCAGGCAGACGAAAACATTCGAAATTCGATCGCATTGGGACCGTTCGATGGTCGGAGCATAGTGAGAAGCATGATCTGATGAGACATACATCAAAGAGTGGCAAATTGTTGCATCTTAAGCATTGATGATGAAGAAACAAAGTATCGGAGAGTATAGTTTAAGGGTTGAGGAACATTTTGATATGTTGTGTTGTGAATTTGGAGCATGGATGCCGGATTGTGAGCGATGACAAAACAGTTTATTGAAATTGACTTGAAGATTAGTTTCACTCCTTGTTTCTTCCTATTATATACCAACAAGTTATTTTGTATCGAACTCTCGCATTCGAAGAATTATGCATTGCAGTGCAGCAGTCAATGAGATACACCACAGCAGTGGAGCAGTGCAGCAAATAACACACAAAGGTAGTATACAATTAACGATTTTAATATTGTAAACTTATCATTGTTCAGTTACCTAACTGCCTGGGCTTCCTGTGGTTGAATTTCATTCACTTGGAAATCGAAGTCACAGTAAGCTGTCTTATGCTAAATACTTCAAATGTATAATATATTTCGTTAAGTTATGCAGAAAGAGCCTAAACTCGAAGCAAGCATTGCTGTTTGCAGCACTGACATAAAGGCTGAAAAGGAAATCAGTTGCGAATAGAGGTAAATTAAGCGTTTGTCTGTATTTTGCATGGACAGCTATTTGATTAAATCCTAAGACAGCTTCATTGCTGCGTTTTATGCAGTAGCGATTGCCATATTTACATATTATTCACTTCAACGGGCTCACTCCGCGGCAGCCATTTACCAGAACTGCATCCGCCATTTACCAGAACAAACCGCTCTCCCCAGTCTCCGATTTTAATTGTCAAAATAGTCTGTTAAAGGCGATTAGTGACTGCAGACAAAAGAAATTCTCTCAACCGGTAAATCAAAACAAACACGACCGCAACTCTCTGAAACCATTAGGGCAAACTCTCTCCTTGTGCAAGCGAAAGGTGGCTTTTAAGAGAAGTTCCGAGCTTATAACGAAAGAAGAAGGATGAAACTAAAGTTCTGTCTGGCGGATTTTGTTTATTTGATTCAGGAGCAGTCGGGTAATTGCTTCATTTAAGCCCTAGATACTCGATAATTATAATGCCTTCTGCTCCCAAAGACACAAAATATACGAACATATCTAAGTGTCATCTTGTTTGGAAGGAGAAGATAGGGAAATCTTGTTTCTTGTATTCACTCAATTTTGAAGGTTTTCGAAAAGGGGTTTCTGCAAAAGATCACCCATTTCGACGGTAGGGAAAGGCCTATTATAGTCAGATGAATAAGTGAACCTAATTGGACATATCCGGAACAAAGAAATAATCTGGTTCAAACGCCGGACCTTTTAGTGACTCATCCGGTATAACTTACTGTATTTTATGTTCTTGATCAATGAAATCAATGGGAAGATAAGTTATGTCGGTATATCTCCGCTCATTTACTTTAATTTGAACCCTTTCGACATATGTTACAACAAGCATATTTATGAACTATTTGGCAGAGTCACTGAACAATCCAAGGGCGATATGAAATGCGCGGTTCAGTTGATAGTTCAATGTCGGTTTAGACCCAATCAGATCAGGAGAGCATGTATTTCTAGCCTGAATTCGCTCACATGTATCGGTGCTTGTTTGGTGCGGGAAATTGTTCATACTTTACTTCCAGTAACTTCAAACTTTCAATGGCATCTATTGTCATTACAGCTCTGTAAACATCATCTTTCTCCCCTTTTAATGGCCTAAAGTTTGCCTCTATAGACTGTTTCTCTCACAGCATCTTCCCACTCTCTTTCGCAGAAAATTTTCCCTCGCATCGCAGCTATCTTTTCCTTCGCAGACTCAATTTCAAGGGAAATGCGCATTTCATATTGCCCTTCAACCTGGTTCCAAGGGCCAGCTTCCTACGTCAGTGTCAGTACTGACCCTGGTAGCGGCCAGGTCAAATTCACAATTTGATTGGCTATTCGATAACAAAAGGCTCTAATTATTCCAAAGAGTTCTCGCTTGACTTTGGTGAGAAATTGATCAACTTTGGATCGCTGTCACGTAAAAACAGGACAAAGGATTGAAAAATTGATTGTTAGTATACTTGAAGGTCATGCATGTGCCCCAGTTGAAGCGGCTTGAGCCCTATCCGTCTGCACATGCGGGAGAAATTAGCTATGTTTGGTCATTTTGGGGACCATTCCTATTGATTCCCATTCAAAAATGGTCCTATTTCAAATGGTTATTGAGAAAAATGTGATTTATGCGTACGGCCGATGAGGAGTTGAAAAGGAGTAATGGATCATGGCGATTTCGAATTTCGGGGTTTCAAGAAAGTTGGGGGTCACTATGACGCCATAAATGGGGGTCAAAGAAAATAATGATTGTTTCTCGACCTGACTCTGCGTTTGGAGTTGATGCTCGATGGTTACTGAACCGATTTAAAAAATGGAAAAAAGATTTCAAGAAACCGACCATCTGGGAGTCTTTTGCCACCATTGGATGTACGAAACTGCCCCCAGGGGCTTCATGAGGGGGGTTCAAAAATGGGGTAAAGTTTTATCCCGCGCCTTTTTGCGCGCTTACTCAGTTTTGCGCCGGGCAAATGAATTTAGGATGCCAAAAATCGACGTAAACCTCCATTCTTTACCTATGCCAAATTTAATTTGCTATTTATTTTCAAAATTCGAAGAATAACGAGCCATTTCATTTTGGAAGCTGCAGTGAAAGTTCCTTAATTTTCCAACTTAGGCCCATTTTCACTCCAAAGAAATCGTGCTCGTTTTCCTATTAAATGCACTTGCTAACCTCGGACAATTGTCTAAATACCTTAAAAAGGGTTAAAAAGGTCCTCAAAGAATTTGCCTTTAGTTTCTTGCATCATATACAGCTGCATCGGTGGAAGAAGATCAGTCATTTTTCGTTGCATTTTCACACTTCCTCAAATTTTTTTGGACTTATTACATGGTATGTTATGCGTCAAAATCTATTGGCATATGGTATAGCTGTGTAGCTCATTTGCCTATAGGGATAATAAGAGAGTTTGTAATGAGCCTGCAGATGATAATTTATGCAAAACAAAATGGCGCCCAAATGGCCAATTGCGGCAACCGGTACCAGGGCCGACATCGATATAATAATAATAATAATAATAATAATAATAATAATAATAATAATAATAATAATAATAATAATAATGATAATAATAATGATAATAATAATAATAATAATAATAATAATAATAATGATAATAATAATAAAGAGTTTATTTAAAGTTGGGTATAACAACATAGTTTACTCTAAGAATAGAGCAACTAATTCAAACCAACTATTTACAAAAATACATTATTTACAACAGTTTCAGCTAATTACATATATTACAATTACAATCATCTCCATTCCATGATTTCATCTTACGTTTGAATGAGGCTATGGATTGACTGGACTTTATCTCATTAGATATAGTGTTCCACAGAATACTGCCTCTGAAGACAATTGAATTTAAGCCGTTTAAAACAGTTCTGGCTGTAGGTAGCTGTAAAAGGTCTTTTACTCTGAGGTCGCAAGTCACTTCCTTTCTTATAAACAGATCCAACATGAACGCTGGATTTTGGCGATTTAAAGACTTATAAACCTCAGTCATCAGCTTACGGAGGTTTTTTGTGTACACTGTATGCTCATTGTTTCTTTGTAGAAGCTCTTCGAAGTAGACTTCATAATCATTGAAGAGTATGCGTAGAGCACGTTTGTGGATCCCGTTTATCTCCCTGTTTGAAGTTTTCCCACAAAACATCCAAATTAACGGACAATAGCTTGGGCTTGACAATATAAAAGCATTGTATAGCAGCCTTGCTTTCTTAAAGTCAAGTAGTTTTGCCACCCTTGAAAATGCCGTTACTTTTCTACTTGTTTTGGCACACAAGGATTCGACATGATCTGTAAACTTCAGTTCAGAGTCGATAGTAATGCCAAGGAGTTTCACGTTGTCTTTTGGAACTAAAACCAGATCATCAATTTCAATACAGATATTTGCACTTTTTGGTAGCCCAAGGAACATCACTTGAAATTTTTCAGGATTTGCTACCATCTGATTCCAGTCAAACCATTTGAGAACATTTTCAATATCAACTTCTAAACATGTGGCTACATCTCCTATGTTTGCTCCAGAGGCATACAATGTATTGTCATCAGCAAAATTGCATATTCCTGATTTCTCAATGCATAACAGAAGATCATTTATATATATGTTAAACAGTAGAGGCCCAAGAATTGAGCCCTGTGGTACACCTGATGAGATGTAGTGCCAATCACTGAAGGTGGAGCCAATTTTGACGCGTTGTTTTCTATATGAGAGGTAACTATGCAATAAATTCAGGCTACCAGTCCCAAAGCCATAGGCTGCAAGTTTTGCTATCAAAAGGTCGTGGGGCAAGCAGTCGTAAGCTTTCGAGAGGTCCATAAGTACAATGCCCATGATTCCTTTGTCATCTAGGCATTTGCGACATGCTTCAACTAACTTAATCAAGGCATGCTGAGTACTATATTTCTCCCGAAAACCGCACAATAGATCCGAAAGTTTGTCCTTTACAAATGAGAGCATTTGAGTGACCTAAGGAAGACAATGGCGGCCCTGGGAACGAGGTTGATTGCCCTTGAACAATCGAAGGCATATGAGAAATTATAAAAATTTATTATAAACCTAATGTGCAAAAGTTTATTCCCGCGAAATTTCCCATTTTGGTCCATTCGCAAAAGTTCATTAACAAAAATTTCGCGTTTTTCAAACTCGCGAAAGTTTCTCCCCGCGAAAAATTCTTCCCTTAAAGTAAGCAGAAATCCACACTTACCCCCAGTTTTCTACATTGTAGTTAAGGCAAAAGCAACAATCCAAAACAAGAAGCTAACCACAGAAGAGGGACACAAGCTCACAATTAAATGTCAAGTAACGGGAAATCCTGAACCAACTATAACATGGCAAAGACGAGGCAGCCAGTTACCGACCAGAACTATTCTTAAGAGCAACAAAAAGGCATTGGAAATCTCGAACATAAAGCTTGGAGATAGTGGAGAATACATCTGCAAAGCGGCAAATACTCTTGCTACGTCCAAAGCAATTAGTACAGTGAGTGTATCAAAGAGGCTGGCGTTTGCTTATAGGCAGAGGGGTATCCTAACAACACATGAAAACAGCAGCGAAACTTTAACCTGTCTACACAAACATGGCGTACCTCCGATCATTTCCATGTGGACTAAAAATGGAGTGAAAATAAATACGAATAAAAAGACAAGATTTTCAGCTGACAACCAGGTGCTGGAATTGCGAGATCTAGAAATGGGAGATGCAGGAAATTATAAGTGTATCATCAAGTCGCAAGTTTCTCAAATACAAAACACGGTCAGGCTGATTGTTGAACGGTTCCTACCTGCAACGTGTGAAACAATTAGAAATTTAGGACAACTTAAGTCAGGCCAGTATCAGATTTATCCAATGGGAGACCCATCAAAATCAGTGCAGGTTTATTGCGATATGGACAGCAAACCCGGCGAAGGCATAACAGTTATATCACATGACAGTGAGGCTAGAACGAGAGTCCCTAAAGGTACTGGTAAGGCCTCATACAAAAAGACCATCATTTATGGAGTTACACATGTATATCTAAAAGCTATAATGAAGAACTCAAGGAACTGCAAGCAGTTTATCAAATTCGAGTGCCATGGTAGCTGGTTAACTGCAATCGGATCCGGTACATACGACCCTTCTACCTGGTGGGTCTCTGCTGCGGGTCAGAAGATGAAAAACTGGGGTGGAGTGGACCACACTAAAGAAGGATGCATTTGCAGTCTCACCAACTCATGTGCTGGTGGTCATCTTTGTAACTGCAATAAAAATGATAATGTTTGGAGAGAAGACAGTGGATATTTAGATGAAAAAGAATTCCTTCCTGTTAAAGAGCTTGTGTCAGGTGACACTGATGACTCAGTAGAAGATGCTTATTACACCGTGGGGAAACTTCAGTGTTATTAACAACTAACGATTGTGTGGATTTCACAGCGATTCGGAACTTAAAATGTTTTGTACTGTTTGCAAGGGATGTGATTGAAATTACAACTTTATAGCTAGGCTTGAAGGCTTCGAAAAAAGGAAGACAGGAGCTTGTTGCAATAGGCTGCATTTTGAATTCCACGCATCTGATCTGAGATAAGAAAGGTTTTTGTTATTTGTCTCAATTTCAATACTCAATTTCAACTAGCAATGAAAATGGTTTTATAGGTCAACCTTAAAGGCAGTCTGTCACGCATTTGATTGGGTGATAATGACAATACAAAGAATAGGAAATTTGAATGACAGATGATCCTCTGACTTTCTACGGCCGTAGAAAGTCAAGAAGATTAGCCCTCCTTTGTTACAAATACACAGATTCACAAAGAAATCCGTTGTGTTGAGCTCTAATTGTAGCGGCCAATCATTTACGTGACAGACTGCCTTTAAGCCCCGGTCAAACTGATCAAACATTTCACAAAACATTTATCAAACTTCATATTTTGATTTTGCTTCATGTTGTGGGTTGGTGGTCAAACAGAACGAACATGTCACCAAACATTTCACCTAACATTTGGTTTGAAACCTGTGATCAGAAGCTGCCTGTACAGTCAACGAGACACTGCGGAGCATGCACAAAGGCCTTCCTTTGTTTTATGAAAACAAAAGACAATGTTTGGCGAAATGTTTGTTGGAGTGGTCAAACATATCAAAAATTTCAAACAACAACGAAAAACAAAATTCGTTTTTGACCTAGATCAAACTTTGCCCAACACTGCCAAACAGATGTTATGAGACCAAACAAGCTCAGATTTCAAGTTTTCAGTGATATTAGCCATGAACAAAAGCCACAAGTATCCATACAAATGTTTCCTCAATGCAAGAATCAACAAACCTGTCACTGTTAACCAGATGTTCCTCATTTTTAAGGCCAATTTGCTTCCATGAACTTCACCGCAGCATTGAGAATTCCCAACCCCAACTGTCGAAGATCGGTTGCCTCGCTTCTGAGAGGCCTCATTCCAGAGGGCACACGTAAACGTGTTCATCTCCGTCTCAAAATTTTATATCAAAGTCCATAAGGCCCAGATTGAGCAAAAATAAAAAATGTTGTTGTTGTTGTTATTATTGTTGTTGTTGTTGTTGCGATATCTGGGACTATGTCGTGAGGCTACCTGGAAACTGGACAAAAACCAGCGAAACTCCTCAAACTTCTCAATCCTAATTTGAAAACTGGTTAAAGTGCCTACGAAATGAAATTTCACTTTTTCACCTTAAGACAAATTCTTGTACAGCAAAATTTTCTTCGAATGGTGGGTTTTTTATCGAGTTTGTGAAAGGGAACTGCTCGAAAATTGGATTTGAAAATCGATTTTTTGCGTTTTTGAGAGTGACAAAGCGCGGCTTCCCGCGACGTCAGGTGGTTTGCAAGAAGGCGGGTCAAGTGCAAGGACGATATGGAGTTGCTTTGGAGCGAGTGTGAAACGAGGAGGAAGTATGGTATTTCTAGTGCCTTGGACGATAAAAGCTGTCAAAATACCAGCCATAAGGATGGAGTTTCAATGGCACAAGTTTCCAAGAAACTGGGAAAGGTGAGAGAAATTGATAAACTTCGTTCACAGACAGGCATTGGCCTAACTGTAGTCTATATAGTCCATATATGGCCTAACTCAACGACTTTACACACCGTCATCTCACATCTGCTTGGTCATATCCAGCCAACTTTGTTCATGATAATAAGGGTCTTCAAGAGGTTTTACTAACAAGCATTTTCATTGGCTAAATTTGAATTTCTCATTTGCATTACAAAAGGAGCTATTACAATCGATCTACTGGCAGCAAAGCTTCACAGGCAAACAATGGCCTACTTCCTGCAGTACAAAAGGGATAGTAGGATGATAAGGAATCTTGAATATCTTATCTCGGTGCTGAATCATATATTAATTTTCACGAGGTCTCAGTACTGATACCCTTATACACAAATGTTCGTTGAGACGTCTCAATTGTTGGGGATATATGGTACTCCCCCTATTGTTTTCTCGCTTTGTTTTTGGGTCAACTTGACAGCCAATCAGCGCGAGGACTATGAACGCATGCGCTGTAGACATAGGTTGAACATCCAGCCGTTGCCTAGATCATTGCAGTGACACCGAGCAGTGAGGGAAGATTCGCAGCTCAATTCACGGGAAACTTTGCTTATGTTATATCAATTCTTGACTGCAGTTTTGTTTGATATTTGCCTGCAAGAAACAGCAAAGAAAGATTTCATGACCGATCGTTCTTGAAGCTTGGTACAGCGGTAAATTTTGAGCGGCGGTTAATCTCACGTGGATAGGCCTATTGGCCTAGGCAAAACATCAGCCCTCTGAGCATTGGTGTCTAAAGCCCAGATTTCACACTTGTATTTGCTGTATTGACGAAATTTCGACGAGCCCATTTGAGACAAACCTATGCGATTAGACACTGAAACCCAAACAAAGGTGGGTAGGCCTCCTATGAGTGAGTACCCTATGCTTATCGGATTTCTTTGCCAAGCTTCCATGAAACGATATCGTGAGAGGGATTTCCAAAACTTATTATCATTCCCCCATCGAAAATTGATTGTTCTGAGGCGGACGTGGTTTCCTTCGAATGTCCGACTACCGGTTGTCTTTCAAATGACTAAAAGTTCCTGATGAAAATAGTGACATTACGTAATCTAATCGATAAAATTTTACTCACTACGCATGCGTTCATAGTCCCCGAGGTGATATCCTCTGCCTCGTCTACTTGAGCTCGCACGTATCCCCAACAATCAAGGGTCTCGAGGGTCTCTGTACTGACACTCTTATGCACAGATGTTCGTTGAGATGTCTCAAGGGTCTCGAGGGTCTCCGTACTGACACCCTTATACACAGATGTTCGTTGAGACGTCTCAAGGGTCTCGAGGGTCACTGTACTGACACCCTTATACACAGATGTTCGTTGAGACGCCTCAAAGGTCTCGAAGGTCTCCGTACTGACACCCTTATACACAGATGTTCGTTGAGACGTCTCAAAGGTCTCGAGGGTCTCTGTCCTGACACCCTTATACACAGATGTTCGTTGAGACGTCTCAAAGGTCTCGAAGGTCTCCGTACTGACACCCTTATACACAGATGTTCGTTGAGACGTCTCAAAGGTCTCGAAGGTCTCTGTACTGACACCCTTATACACAGATGTTCGTTGAGGGGTCTCAAGGGTCTCGAGGGTCTCTGTACTGACACCCTTATACACAGATGTTCCTTGAGATGTCTCAAAGGTCTCGAAGGTCTCCGTACTGACACCCTTATACACAGATGTTCGTTGAGACGTCTCAAAGGTCTCGAAGGTCTCCGTACTGACACCCTTATACACAGATGTTCGTTGAGACGTCTCAAGGGTCTAGAGGGTCTCTATACTGACACTCTTATACTCAGATGTTCGTTGAGACGTCTCAAGGGTCTCTGTACTGACACTCTTATACTCAGATGTTCGTTGAGACGTCTCGAGGGTCTCTGTACTGACACTCTTATACTCAGATGTTCGTTGAGACGTCTCGAGGGTCTCTGTACTGACACTCTTATACACAGATGTTCGTTGAGCCGTCTCAAGGAAGGGTGTCGAGGGTCTCTGTACTGACACTCTTATACACAGATGCTCGTTGAGATGTCTCAAGGGTCTCGAGGGTCTCTGTACTGACACTCTTATACTCAGATGTTCGTTGAGACGTCTCAAGGGTCTCTGTACTGACACTCTTATACTCAGATGTTCGTTGAGACGTCTCGAGGGTCTCTGTACTGACACTCTTATACTCAGATGTTCGTTGAGACGTCTCAAAGGTCTCTGTACTGACACTCTTATACTCAGATGTTCGTTGAGACGTCTCAAGGGTCTCTGTACTGACACTCTTATACACAGATGTTCGTTGAGACGTCTCAAGGGTGTCGAGGGTCTCTGTACTGACACTCTTATACACAGATGTTCGTTGAGACGTCTCAACGGTGTCGAGGGTCTCTGTACTGACACTCTTATACACAGATGTTCGTTGAGACGTCTCAAGGGTGTCGAGGGTCTCTGTACTGACACTCTTATACACAGATGCTCGTTGAGATGTCTCAAGGGTCTCGAGAGTGTCAGTACTGCCACTCTTATACACACATGTTCCTGGCTATTACTAAAATAGGGAATCGGGGAATCAGGGAATCGGGGAATCGGGGAATATGGAAACGGTAAGAGATATCGGTATGCAGTTTGTGGTATAATAACTAACTACCAAATACAAATCTATTCCCAAAAAATCAAGGGAATCCCCAATGGGATCTAGCCACAATACTCAGTCAAAACTTTTTGTATCTTAATACTCACAATTTCTTAATTTGTTTCCTATTTTCTGAATGCATGAATTCCATTCTAAATGCACTCAGTTTCGACAACTTTTGTCACAAAGTATAGGCTTTAGGGTTTCATGTACATGCAACGTTGAAGCGATGGATTTAGAATCGGTGTAGCCCCCGTAAAACTGACGAAACCAGTTCCCCAACAGGCTTGAATGAATGTACAATAGGAACGCACAGATTTCAATAACCATGGACAAAAGAAATTTTCAATGGCTTGAACATTGTTCAACATAGCTCAAGAGAGATGCTATTAACACCGTCAACTAAGCTGCGCGAGGACATGACACCAAGTCGTGCCGCGCAGAAATAAATTGAATAGCTTCATGTTCCCAAATGACAAAAAATGCAAACTTCAGAGCCCTGCTACGGCTAAACTATCCAAGATATAAACATCAAACTTGGAAATTAACTTAATTTCAAGAAGAACTGCATGCTGTCGTTCAAAATTTTCTCATAGCTTATGTAGTTTCCATATTCCCCGATTCCCCGACTTTGTTGCCAGATTGTGGAATCCATGTTTAACATATGAGTTAGATTGTTGAATTTTTGAAATCTGGAGGCCAAGAGCTATCGATTGATATGCTTCTATCCTCTGTAAAGCTTTTAGTCTCCATATTCCCCATTTTAGTAATTTTTCAGAAATTGAACTTTTGACTGAGTATTGTGGCTAGATCCCATGGGGGGTTCCCTTGATTTTTGGGGAATAGACTTGTATTTGGTAGTTAGTTATTATACCACAAACTGCATACCGATATCTCTTACCGTTTCCATATTCCCCGATTCCCCGATTCCCCGATTCCCGATTCCCGATTCCCTGATTCCCCGATTCCCTATTTTAGTACTAGCCCATGATTTGTGTTGCTGATGCGCAGACTCTACTGGAAGAGGAGCCTCACTTCTCTTCAGGGAACCAGCAGAGTCTGCTTCAAATACTCAGATTAGACTGATGACGATGAGTCCCTTGTATCCCTGCGTAGACCTTGCTCAAGAGGGACTCATAATGAAACAGAGAAAAACTTGGCCTTATTTTCTTCAATCATCAATGGAATCATGAAAGAATCACGGCTTCGAATCTCCATCCCGTGGGAGTCTTTTCAATTCTTCAATCGAATCGAAAATTCTACAACATTTACACCTTAACAATAGTAATTCACAAATCTCACAATCTTATTGGTACTCGAGGAATTGCGAAGCTTGGGCCTAAATACGGCCAAGTTTTTCAGAGTAATACGAGTCTCTATTGCCTGAAGCACCATCATCAAGTCAAAGAGCACTGGGCAACAAGAGACTCATCGTCATCAGTCTATACTCAGATGCCAACTAACCTGACTTGAATCTGAATTCTTTGCGTTATCTTTCATACTTGCCACATCTATGAATAAAAATAAAGTTTAAAACAAGGTAAAATGATAACGTTGATTGGGGTTTAAAGCTCAATATTCTTATTTTTCAGCTGCATTTGGTAGCCTGGCAATTAAATTTTTGCAGTTACATGTTCCTTTGTATCCAAAACCTATTTTAGGGGGGCGGGGCGAATAATCTCATTTAATTTTGCCTTGGAGATACTCAGTGGAGATGCGTTTCGTGTTTCTGGATCAACATCCCTCAACATTCTCCCATTCTGACAGAGCCACGATAAAAAGCTGATTTACATTTGTCAGTTCTTGGACATATTTGCCTAATCGCAGCCTCACTCAACAAGAGTAAGAAACTTCATGAAGATATGGAATAGGTTTTCTAGCATAGCCACGTGTAAAATTTTTGAGAAACTCATTGAAAAGGGCACGACATCTGCTCTTTCGTCAAGATCTAAAGTCTCCCAGTCAAGCTCCTCGAGCAGCGTCCTTCGAGAAGTACCTTTCCGTGCACCTTTTATTACTTGGGCAGCAGATTATAGCACAGACTCTAGTTTTCCATATAGTTATCTAGTGTGCGGCTGTTAGTGAAGTCACACTTTTTGGATGGAATATGGTAGGCAACATCATCATGAGCAAGATGTGGGCGAACATTTTGTATTTTAGGATGCACTTCAGAACAGTAAACCCACAATATATGTATCGCTTCTCTGTTTGGGAATCTTCTGGTGAAACCATGCTATAAAAATTGCAAAAGCTGCCAAATCAGGGAGCTCGTGTCGTTACAAACAGCCCCTTCAATAAAAGTTCGTTGCCATTAACATCACAGCTAGGGTAGTTAACAGTCACAGAAATGATTGTCTTCGAGACAGCTTCTAAGCCTTGAATGGGCTTGTACCTCCCTACATACAGTCAATATTTCACAAGTTGTCCAATCCTTGCGATCGGACCTTACGTAATACCAATACAGATCTCAGGCTTCCTCTGTGTAAAACCTCAAATGGGCAGCGGAGCTTTTTGCATCGAGGAGCTACAGTTTAGACCAACTGAACTATGAAATCAAAATTGTTTCTTAGCCAGCTATTTTCAAAACGAGACTGAAAGTGTTTTTAAAAAACCAAATACGTTGATAATCTATATCAAAGTTCAGTACATACGTTTGACGTCCGAGTCCATTCCTCTCTATACGTTTTTCTTTTCCTTTCCATGGGATCTTCAAGTTGATTTCTAATTAATACCCAAGTCATTTGCTGTTTATTACTTCAAGCTCCAGGCGATATACTGTATTTAACGTTATTTCATGTCATCAGGTTACATATGTTTTTAAAAAGGGCACATTGTAAATCAGTTATTTACGGGATGCATTTACCGTAAAAGCTCTATTAAGCCTCCCCTTCTCTATTAAGCCCCCTCTCTAATAGCCCCCTCCCCTCTAAATCAAAATTTGAAGTAAGCCCCCGTCTCTATTAACCCCCCCCCCCCACTTCTAACTTATTCTAGAATTTACTAAATATTTTCCATTTATTTAGCAACACAACCTTGCACGTAAATTCTAGTATGGTTTGGGATAAAAACTGTGTCGAATTTATGTATTTGAGCCATAAAATTGTATGTTGATTCTGCAGAAAATATGGGATAAAAGAACTGAAAAGCTACCAAATATATCCTTGTCACTTAATTTTATGAATAAGCCCCCTTCTGGAAGGTCTGAAATTAAATACGCCCCCCCCCCGGGGGGCTTAATAGAGCTTTTATGGTATCCCTGTTGAAATCAAAGGAAACGAACAGTAAGTATACCTAACAAGCTGCCAAGTGAAATCTCTGCCATCTGCAATGAAGAATCACTTCATCAGAAAAATCGTTTCATGCACTATATTAATCACAAAACATATATCCAATTTTGTCAGAACGCGATAAATCGCTCACAGGGCCGACTTTGACGAGTGATGCTAAGCGGCTTAAGGCTGAATTCCAGGCAGTGGAATTTTTCCGAGTGGGTGGATTCTATCGTTAACGAGAGAAAATATCGCCCGGAATTTGAGCAAATGGGAGAGCTTTTCATTGTGTAAACTTACCCCGCTAGGAAATTCCCAGTAATTAGCCTTTATAAGGCTAGCGTCGTGTGGTCAACATCCGGATGGGTGAGATGACCTTCTAGATACCTGACCAAGCAACTCACCTTGCCTCTACGAGGAAGGGACGCTCAGCTAGGTTCCCATGCCTGAGTGCGGCATAGACTCGATTACATGTCAATATCGTAGCTTTATACTTCCTGCCGGAACTGATAACGCTAAAACTACGACTGATTTCCCTATGCTTGCAGAAAGGGATCGACTCTGTACAGATACCTTTTAGCTGTTCTACAAAAATTTCGATTAAGTGTACATTCGAACTGTATCAATCTATCGTTCGATTGGAATTCTTTTTTAAAATGTAGCTGCAGGGCCTAAACTACCTCGTACTTTTTCTCACGACCGCCAGTCTAAAATGCCTCCAAAGAGCAGTTTTCTAGAACTGCTGTGCCATAAATCTAGGCATCAGTACTTCAGCAAAGGATCATTCTTGCCATAATCGGAAAGCCGCTTTCCTTTGGGCCACATTCTGACCAGCAGACAAAGGGGCGACGGCAATTCGTCGCCGATTACCATTTCTTGCCTTCTTTAAAGCTGTAGGGAAATAAGGCCCTTAGTGGAGCGACGACTACAATAACAATTCCACTCAACGATGTGAGAATAACTTGAGGCTCTTTACGGAGTGAGGCTAGATGCGGCGTGCTAAGTAGGCCTAAATTTTCTAGAAATGGCGAGGAAATCTTTCCAGCCTACTTGAAATTGAGTAATGCAATAAATGAAATAAAAATATCTTCAGTCACTCGTCCAATAGTTGACCCGGCAAGTTTTCTTTCGATTTAATTTGTAATTTGCAATAATTTGATAATTTGCAATAGTTCCTTTAGACCAACTCTCTTACCAGCACCACTACCACCACTACCACCACTGCCACCACTGCCACCACTACTACCACTACCACTACCACCGCTACCGCCACCACCACGATACCAACTACGACTAAAAATAGCATAAACCGAGTGCCCCACTATCCGTAGCCATTTTACGGTTTTTCTCGACTTTATACAGATAGTTTTTGCTGGGCATTGCCATGGGCTGTGCATGAAAGGCAGTACACCCGAGTAAGCAAGAAGGCAAATAAATATGCGGCAATGAAAGTCCGGCCAAAGTTACCTTAAAGAGTCGTGCCTAGAAACGGGCAATTTTATTGATTCTGTTTCTGCAGACCAAAGTTTTCCAGATTTCTTCTTTCCTACCCCTCATGAAAGGATTCCTTTTTTTTAACTCAAACGTCACGACATATTTGCCGGTTACCGTTTACAATAAGGCAAAACAAGGATTGCCAATTAATCACGTGATAAAGTGTGGACGAAAATTTTTTGATATGATCCCACTGGATGCAGCAG
The DNA here is from genome assembly GCA_964019985.1 of Aurelia sp. 4 Dawson et al 2005. Lineage (NCBI taxonomy): Eukaryota > Metazoa > Cnidaria > Scyphozoa > Semaeostomeae > Ulmaridae > Aurelia > Aurelia sp. 4 Dawson et al 2005. The sequence goes on along the minus strand of OZ026492.1, from coordinate 33,084,274 downwards.
CGACAACAACAATACGGTGAAGCAAGGCTAGAAGGCCCTACTTCGTGAGGCAAAAATCAACAGTCAATCTAGTGCCCTGAAAACGAATATGAAATCAAGCTGTACTTACGTCACCTCCAAACCATTGTGCTTCAAACGGGATTACTTGATCTCTGAAACCTTCAGCTGTCGGATCAACTTTTGACGGCGTCCGCGTGACATTTTTCTTCGGAGTGGTCAGCACAGAGAGTATGGATTCAGAGCCTTTTATTGCCGATCTTGATGCTTGTACTTCAACGACTGGTTGTGTCGATAGCTGCGGAGGAGTTATAGAGCGTGCTTCAGACGTTGCCGTGTTTTTGTCTCTTGCTTTATTTGCAGCTACACCAGAAACTGTAGTACTACTTTCCTTATCATTCTTACACAAATTCTTAGTTAGACCTGACAGAATGCTATTTAAATTGATAGCGTCAGCAACGCTTTGGCTATCTGTTTTTGGTCTTGAGTTTTCGTTTGGGCCTAAGAATGACAGATCAAATTCCGCAAAATCTTTGGTTTTATCGCAAGATGCTGTTTGCTGCTCTAGGCATTGCTGTTTAGGTGACTTCTCTGTAGTCGTGATAGTAGTAGGGTGGAGTCGCTTGGCAGGAGGTTTAGTCCGACCACCCTCTTGTAAAACTTCCACTTGTACTTGATTGGATGAGACCTGCTCGGACGATGCACGTCCCCATATCGTTAATTTCGATGATAAAGCAGTAGCGCTTGGTGCTGAGAATGTAGTGGATGTTATAGGAACTGCTATGAAAGAAAAGAAAAGACATTAAAGGAGCTGTTGCACGTGCGCACCCGCGGGACACAGGGGAACCGTCTCACTGAGTTGCTTGGGCTAAGCCAGGGGTGGCGCCAGAACTTTTCCGACAGAGGGGCTGGAGCTTCCGACAGGGGGGCTAAAAAGACTGAAAAATGGTGTTTCCGTCCGTTATTTGCTAAAGTTCCTCCGACGAGAACCAAAATTTTCGTTCCTCCGACGAGAACCAAAGGCCCAAACCACCAAGTACATCTACGTAAATGCTCTTGTTTCTTTCCTTGTAAATTCTGTTTCATATTAGATGTCAGATCTTTTCATTCATCAAATATGTAGGACGAGTTTCTGCTCGTGACTTTCCATAATTTTCATCCCAACCCTGATCCGACATCTAATGTGAGACAGAATCTAGTAGTATATGCTGTAGTTTTAGATTAATAGTGTCCGTCTCTATGTTTTTGGCCTTGGGGTAGTCGTTGTTTTTTCGCTCCCCTTGGCATTGTCCCTGTGGTGTTGTCTAGTAGTTTTGGATAAGTATAGTAGAACGTAAACACTATTGTAAATCATTTTATATGAATAAAAAAAATTTCTGCGAAAGAGCTGTACGTTTAATTATCTTGGTTTTTAGACAGTTGCATAGGTCAGGCTTCAAATTAGAGTTTGAGACCTTGTTTGAGTCAATGTCATACGTGGTTGCTGATTTATGGTAGAGAAATGGCAAATTAAGTGGTTGCTTCAAAAACAGCACTTTCGTTGTTCTCCAGCAATGACGAAATAAAGTAAGTTTTCAAAGAAAGGAGTCTGGCATCGTATGAAAACTTTCACCACATTTCTTAAAAGATAGAAAATGCTCTCTTATGAATAGAAAAACATTGCTAAACCCTTAAAGAATTTAGCAACAAATTTTAATACGACGCCAAACCAATTTCTTTGGAAACTTACTTGATTATGACATTGCTGGAGAACAACAGAAGTCCTGTTTTCAAAGCAACCACTTACTTTGCCTATTCTCTACCATAAATCAGCAACCACGTGTCAAATTGGCTCATACAAGATCTCAAGCTCTAATTTGAAGCTTGGCCTATGCAGCGGTGTAAAAGCTGTGATAACTGAATATATGGTTCCTCCAGCATAGGTTCCAAATCTTTAAATCTACGAAAAAGGCAGCTGTAAAATTCAATGACCTATTTCTTTAAACTGAATGACTTGAAAGAAACTTTGGCCATTTTTGTATGATTCTACCGTTGGACTTTTCAGAAATCTAGAATATTTGTCGAAATTACAGCCTATTTCATATATCAGCTTATTTTATAATGTGACATCATCAAATTTCTAAATCACAAACCAGAAGAATGAAAGAGTTCTGCTTCATACCAAATTTTAGGCATCAATAAACTATGGTTTTCTTGAAAACTAGTTGACCTGTCATCAACAGGTTTAGAAATTACGATAGATTTAAGTTTTTTTTAAATTGTCTTGAATTCTTAGAAAAGAAGAAAACACTGTAATTCTGAAAATATTGAAGATTTCAGAAAAGTCCAACGGCAGATATACTGCAAAATAATTATAGTTTCTTTGAAGCCGTTCAGTTCTAAGAAATAGGTCATAGAATTTTACACCGAGCTTTTTAAAGATTTGAAACCTATGCTGGTTCCTCCACAGCAGCAATATAAACGGGTCACTATATCTGGGACACCCTGTAAACACTTCAGTTTCGGCACGATCCCAATAAAACTTCCCTTGCTCGTTGGATCATGATGCTAAAGTCTTTTCATGCCTTCATTGTTGCAAAATTTTGGATGAATTTCTTGGGGTCTAAAAATCTTAGAACATCAAAATTTGTTGCCAATAGCCATAACACAACAACATGCTCTAGTGACATTCAGGGCGGCCAAGAGGGGGGAGCAGGAGGGGCACTTTGCCACAGGACCTCAGGATCTAAGGGGCCTCATGATTGGAGAATTTTGACATTTGGACTACAGGAAATGCTCTGAAATGCAATTTAAGCCAATCTAAAGGGTGCGATCCAAAAATTTTCTGCTTCCTCCGCTCGCAGGGGGCCTCAATTCACTGTCTTGCCCCTGGGCCTCGAAAAGCTTTTGGCGGTCCTGGTGACATTGTGGACCGTTGTTGATTCTTCTTGATCCTTGTCAGCGCCGAAAAACTTCACTTGACAAAATTCATAGGATATAAAAAAACTTGCTCGGGGTCCTCTAAATTTAAGAATTTCAGGGGGCCATCAGGCCCGGGCGCATTTGGCCTATGGGTAACTATGTCACTCTTCAAAACACTACTGCCTCTTCGATACCTATGCAATGATATTGCCAATTGTACTCTTTACGGATGGACATAATAAATTTCATTCCAAAATTTATCAGACTAAAATCGGTCACTTCGTTCGGAAACTTAAGGGATTTTCTTGAGAACGTCCGTTTAAGAAAACTGCAAAAACGCGCCAAGAGCAAACAAGAGCAAATATTTCAAATCAAGAGCAAACGCGCCAAATATTTCTACTTGTTTAGGAAGTTTGATTCTTCTAATCTTGTTCTTAATACATATATATTTTCATTGTAGATAAAAAGTTTAAATGATTGTAAATTGTAAATAAGAACTGGCCTTAATTAGCTTTCACTCGGGTATCCTCAGTTAGCCTACGGAAATAAACTTTTGCTGATTATGATGAACAGACCCCTTTCACAATGACGTCATTTCTTTTGAAATTCTTCATCACTTGCCTCGATTTAATGTCGATCGAAATTTCAACAGCGTGCATTGCTCTCAGCAACGCATGAAATTGTTTTGCACGTGCAGTTGCAACATAATGATACGATGTAGATTTCTCGCTGCACAGGGAATCACATCTTTTGCCTGGAATTGAATGTTATTGTGAAAAGGGTCTATTGATGATGATCCTGTGCGAAGATCTACAATGGCCAATTTCTGGCGAAAATGTCATTTCAAGTTTTGTAGCAGACGAGGATTCTTGGAGGTAACGACATAAATTGGAGGAAAAAGAAAAGTTATTAATGAACGGAGATTACTTACAAGCTTGAGCCTCCGTAGATGGTGTACTTTCAGCTAAAAATGATACAGAACCAGTGTTCAACAGCTGCGTAGGGGCACTGGTCATTAACGGTACAGAGCCGGCATTTATCAACGGTAATGCTCCACTGTTAATGATCGGCGACGAACCACTATCAACCACTTGCACTTGACCGGTATTTATCAGCTGTGCAGAACCACTGTTTATCAGCTGTGCTGAGGCGGGTGGTACTTGGCCAAACTGCACTAACTGAGCCGGCTGTGGTACAATATTCACAGCAATAGCTTTTGACATCAAGGTCTTTGAAGCCGGTTGTATGTGCCTTAAACGTTGCACTTTTTTCCGTTGAATGATATGCGTCGTTGGCGGTGAAATCACATTTTTCAAGGCAGAAACCCCTGTTGGAGGCTTGAAAACATTTCCGCTATCCAATATCGGACTAGGCACCACCGGAAATGGTATCCCTTGTCGTGTAAGCAATATCGGATCAATGCAGCTTGCGGGAAAGAGCACCGGTTTGAAAGTCTGGCTAATCTGGTTGGGTTCTGAAGTTTTACTACTTGGAACGATCTTGGAAGGTACAGATGCAGCCTTGCTTTGCTGTGTAGTGATTTTCAAAGCTTTACATAAATCCCGTTGTGCTAACATTATAAGTTTACGGAAGCTGTTATCAACTGATCCTCTATTCTTATTTGTTTCTGTATCGAAGTCATACTCCAGGCGTATTTTTTCCGGTCGATTTAACTTTAGAAAACAAGACTGAAGGTCTTTGTCTGTACAATTTTCTGTCGTTATCGGGAAGTATGACATCGATCCATCCGATGTTTTCTCATACTGCACAGATTGTGGCGTGCCTTCTGTACTACATACAGTGTTAGATACAGTTGCGCTACTCATCAAGGACGTAAAAGTGGAAGAAACAGTCACTTGCGGTGGCGAAGACACTGAAGAAATCAAGGGCTCTGCTACTGTTTGCGATAAACAACATGTTATACAAGGCGAGGATGCAATAACTCCTACTGAGTCCACTCCAGATGAAGTTTGAATTACGGCTGGATTGATATTCGAAACGTTAGAACATGGAGCTCTTCTACCTATTAAAACATCACTGTCCTTTTGAATTGATGAATCATTAGACTCATTTGAAAGCTTCGCATCTCCTTGAAGGGCGCTGTTTGGCTCAGCTGAATGACTTCTCAAAATTGAGCAGGTCTCAACGGAGCTTCGTTCATTGCCCTCTACAAACAAAGACGGTGGCACTGGCAAAGCAGTTCCGTTGTCATCTCGCAACGTAGTCACAAGGCGTTCTTCTGCGGCTGACTGAGCTCCAGCCTCTTCTTTATGAATCCTCGTTCCCACCGACTGAAGCTGTGCAGGAGTCTCAGTTTCATGGTCACAACTCAACGAAGTTTTCTCAGGATTGTCAGCCGTGATAACAAACTCCTTTGGTGGAAATAACCGAATGTCATGCAAATCTGAGCACCTCTCGTCACTCTTTTGCAGGAAACGTCGCTGCAGCAATTTCATGAGCGATTTTAGTTTCAAAGTTATGGGTACACTTGCTAGCTTTATACGTGGATTGAACGCACGTGACTGGGCAGCTGTCCAAGCTTTGTTTGACCGTGGATATAATTCAATGTCTATATGCTCTGGAATACAGTCAAGTTCCCGCACAGATTTTTCTTCGTCGTAAGAAAGATTCTTTAAAAATCTGCAATTTGGCGGTTTAACGCGAATTTTCCTTCCTTTACTTCGGACAGTTGTCGAGCCGTTAATTACTAGTTCGTCCAATTTCTTTAAATCTTTGTTCCCGATTCCATGGATCTTCTTTCGTAACTCACCATAACATATCAAGCAATACACCTAAATGATGTGAAACGAAATCAATGCAATGTAATGAATACAGGAATTCCCCGCATAGAAGAACCTAACTTTTTGAGAGCCACACTGAAGTAAGTTCTTATTTCAAAGGTACTAAAACTAATTTCAAGGTATGAAAGTTCTTATTTGAAGGGTGCCTCATGTAGGTGCTTTCAGAGTCTTTCAAAGATTTTCAGCCCTATTATCTGTTTTGGGAGTGTCCTTGTGGACCTAAAAACTAATGGGGAAGGAGGATCCTAGACTGATGACGATGAGCCTCTTGTTACCCTGTGCTCTTTGACTTGGTGATGGCACTTCGGGCAATAGAGACTCATAGTATTACGCTGAAAAACTTGGCCCTATTTAGGCCCAAACTTCGCAATTCTCCAGTACCAATCAAATTGCGAGATTTGTGAGTTACTATTGTTAAGGTGTGAATGTGATAGAATTTTCGATTCGATTGAAGAATTGAAAACACTCCCACGGGATGGAGATTCGAAGCCGTGATTCTTTCATAATTCCATTGATGATTGAAGAAAATAGGGCCAAGTATTTCACTGTTTTATCATGAGTCCCTCTTGAGCAAGGCTTACTGCAGGGATACAAGGGACTCATCGTCATCAGTCTAGGAGGATCCAACTGTAAAAGCAAAGTGAGACCAAAATGAATTTAATAATAGCAATGAAATCAATTTTGCTACCCCTGCAATAAGAACCCATGTTTTATTAAACTGAAACAGGTTCGTAATTGCAAGGTGCATAATTGAGGAAAAACAGCCACTAGGTTCCTATTTTGGTAGGCTCTTATGTGCGGGGATTTACTGTTTATCATGGATAATGCCCCATTCAAATTGCTCCGTTTTCATGTGAAAACGGAGTAAAGCTTATACGCTTTGGCTTGAATGATTACGATTAATCCCAGTAATCGCTATTCAAAACGATACTGCAACACCAAATCAAGACGGCTCATACTGTTTAGGAGCGTCCGGCAGCCTTTCAATAGCGAGATGACCACGGCCATATAATTAGTCTAGGCTTTACCATGCCTTCACAATGCTTCGCTGTGATAGCTGAACTCTTCCAAGACGCTGATGAAAAGGTAAGAATTTGAAAATGATGTGCTTAGAAGAAACGATCCATCTTAATTCAAACGGAAAAAAGAGAAACATTTGAAAACACTTCGCAATCCTTTGCATATGTTGTTGATTACAATGGTGTTCAAACTCTCGATTAGCACCTTTTGACAGTAACTAAAAAGAGGCTATGGTTTGAAAAGGGGCTATGGTTTGAAAAGGGGCTTCACATTTCTGTTTTGCTGCAGCAATGTGAACGCCTATCGGATCGTATTCATAGTATTTATTTGAAAACGGGGCGATGCGAACAAGCACCGCTTTCAACAAAAATGGACCTAACCAAAAACGAAGCAGTGCACGTGCAGCCTGAGTGCTACCAATGAGTCAAAGCAGTGTCAGTGTTTTTAGAAGAGGCTGCGTCAAATAACCATAGACAAACTTGATATGTCTAGGATCTATGTACACTTTTTTAAGCAATTTTCCATCCCTCCCTAATAATATTTTGGAAGGTAGGTAGGTAATGTTTGCCAATCAAATAAAAGTTTAAAATAATTACCAAATCTAAGAAAAGAAAAGGTCTAAGTACAACATCTACAAGTATAAATCAATTAAATTAATTGCCAGTTTAAAATGGCAGGGATAATATTAAAAGGCCAGTGCGACTTTGTTTCCATAATGGTCCCTCAAGAGGTGTCTTTGAAAGAAAAATATTTACGAAGAAAAGAAGAAAAAGAAGTATCGCGAAATTTGAGAGAAATGCAGCATCTTCAAGGTTGTTGAAGAGAAGTTTTGTTGCAGCGTTCAGGATTCTGATAAAATATATAGGGGCTATTTTCCTGAGATTGGAGGTCTTTAAAGAATTTGTCCTTTATCTTATGCTTGGAGCTGTTGAGATTTTTTAGCAGATTTTAGGTCCTAGGTACGAGAAATCATTTTGCACTGTATTACTCTTTCGAAAAGGTTGATTCAGTTCGTTCTTAGATCTTTGAGTAACTCGGACCAGGCTACCTAGTGAAACAGCTCCGAAATATAAACTTTTGGTCGTTGGGGTGACTCCACAAGAAAGCCACTTTTAGAAATCAACCGATAGCTCTGTAATTTTACAGCATTTGAAGGATTTGTTTATTCATCCGATAAATTCGAGAATCAATCTTCAAGATCAGACTCTCATTTTGAAAAAAGATAAAAAGATCATCCACCAAATACTGGAAATGCGAGCTCGCAAAGTCATAATTTAGTGTGCACTTGAAACCAGAACGTTCTGAGACAAGGCCTAGCTACGAGCTGATATCAAGCTTTTACCAAAGGACCTTTGAACATAAGTTGTTGGTGCTTGTGATGCAATGATGTCATCTCCACTTTGCAGTCGGAACGATCAAGCGGAGTAGGTTCTATATCTGGCAGAGCCCCACCACTTGAGTGTCATGATAAGGGATCACGGACACGATTTGGTCTGCTCTATTTCTATGATCTAAGCGCTTCACAACTTCACTTTCACCATCACCTTTGGCTTCTTCTGCGATGTCCAATGATGGTTAGGCCTTTTTTCAAGACCTCTAGTTTGAGGTCAATCTTAATCTTGACTTTGTGAGCATATATTTCCTATGCATAGTGGACGATTTCGAAATGCGACGTACCGGGTGAGTCAGAAAAAACATGGGGCGTTTGTCGGACTGTGGCGTCGCATCGAGTCTTTCGATCATCGTAAACTAATGTTTTCCAAGCAGCTAACACTCCAACTTAGATCATAAACCTTTCCCCGTTGAAATCGGTCTCTTAATGCATTTGTTAAAAAAAGATTTCCTTCGTAAGGCCTTGAATGGGATTCTTGCAACCTGATGGAATCTTTGACCCAGCCTCTTCAGCATTTTAGCCTTGCCAGAGTTGCAGGTACATGTGGAATCATCCGAGGACACTGTCAAAGTTAAGCCTGGTTCACACTAGCTCGTTTGGGTCGCTAAGATCGTGCAGACTGAACAAAAAGACAGGGACTCAGAGTTTGAATCCTTTGTCTTTTGGGTCTTTCTGCACGACTGGAGCGACTCAAAAGACATATTTTGGACCAGGCCTTATGAAATGCGTTGTCGGCAAAAAGTCCCATTGCGATTTATACAGCGCTGATCTGCTTGAAAGAGACCTATTCGCAAGACAAAGAAGTACGCATTATTGATGTCTTTCAAACATATTCTCCACGCAGGACAAGTTATGTTAAGACATCCCAGGGGAGAAAATACTATCCCCTAACAATTTGATTCTCCCCTGATAATACCACGTGTACCTGTAACTCTTGCCAAAATAAAATGCAGAAGTGGCTTGGCAAAAGATTTCACCAGTTTGCAAGACTCCCATACAAGGTCTTACGAAGAAAATCTTTTTTAAAAATACGTAAAATGACCGATTTAGGTGGGGAAAGGTTTATGATCTAAGTTAGACTCTTGGCTACACGCAAACTTTAGTTCACGACTATCGGGTGACTAAATGCGATGTCACAGTCTATCAAACGCCCCATGTTTTTTCTGACTCACCCGGTATGTAAATTAAAGGCAAATGACGGAGATATCAGGCAACTTTAATCACGGGGCCTGGGCAATCTGAATATAGTCTGTTGTATCCTACCTGGTGAGTCAAAAAAAAAAACACCCGGCGTTTAACAGGCTTCTGCTACCTGAGTCTATAAGCAATGATATTTTGCAATACCTGATTGAATAGCTGACCTGTTCAATTATTTTTAGAAATTTTTATGACTAAAATCGGTAATTCTGCTCAGATTCTGTAAGCGATTTTCTAAAATGAGCCCCTTTGAGAAACCTTAAAAAACATGCTAAAATTACGATCAAAAATTCCTAATGTGTTAACCTCACAGCGATGACTTGCAGCACGCTTTAGCACGTGCATTCCTTTTGACGGGTTGAAAAGTCTTCCCCTTAGTGTGAATAACTCATTCAGGGGATTCCATTCTCCCGTGAGGACAAAATACATGAGCACATCCAAGAGTCATTATTGCCAGGAAGGAGAATAAAGGGAAATCTTGCTTGCTGTTTTCACTGGTTTTGGCAGGTTTTCGAAAGAGGCTTTCTGCAGAAAATCTCCTATTTCGACGGGAAGGAAGGGCCCAGTAAAACCGGGTAAATTACTGAACCTAATTGACATATCAGGGATAAAATAAGACAGTTTTCAATATAATTGCTTTGATATTCAGGGAGCAGGATGTTTTGAAACGCTGGGCGTTTTTATGCGGAATGAGTGAGGGAATGAATGAATGAATGAGTGAATGAGTAAATGAGTGAATGAATGAGTGAATGAATGAATGAATAAATGAATGAATGAATGGAGTGAATGAATGAATAAACAAAATACAAACCTCGTGTTGTATCCTCTTACTTTCAGATGGCTGTATGCTCACACCTTTTGAAATCTGCTTCCATGTTCGATAATAAAAATATCGTATTTGATCTTTATTTCTCGGTTCATGGTCTTTGATTGATTTTGCTCTACTTTTTGCCTTCTTGTCCATAAAAGAGCAAATTTTGTCGAAATCTTTACCAAATTCCCCAATAGCTTCAAAGAACAAGTCTTTGTCTGACTTTGCCCATGATTCCCAGTGACGTTTTTGCTTTCCCTTTGGGTCAGTGTCCTCGTCGTCAATTTCCAATGTGATTGCTTCTACAAAATAAAACGATAGTGCTAAAATCAAATACTTCATTTAAAGGCTGCACTGTGCGCACAGACCTGGACATAACGGTGAAACATTTCTCCCGCTTTCACTGTAATGCAACAGGTCACCCTAATCCACATGGAGGGGTGTTTTCCACCCCCTCGTGGTTTTCTTCTTGCATTTTGAATAACATCAATTTTGTCCCTCAAACCTGCCTGACTTTTAATTATTGTCTATTACCTTATTGTCTAATTGTGATGGAAAAATTCAAACAATACTGCTCACAGGTCACGTGACATGCCCATATTTGGCAGCAGCTAGGAGCAAAATAATTTTTTTGATTATTTCAATAGGAAACTTTGATTGAATTATCAACTATAATATACCAAATGAATCAGTAAAGAATGGGCTTTAACTTGACACCAGAATTTCTGGAGTTTGATGAAGTCACCATTTTTTGATAATGACACCATTTTGGCCCCCATTTTTGGCTAATCATCAAAACTTTTAAAATTTTTCCAACTTTTTCAATTAAAGACACTCCAATCACATGTTCGCAATTGGTTAGCACCATTCTGCAGCTTCTTTTTGTCTATTTTGACAAAGAACAAGGTAATAATACAAATGGCCTCACAAAAACTTGGCTAGTTTCTGTCTAAGTCTCACTCCATACTAGCTAATCTCAATGAAATAATGTTTCAGCATCTGCCTAATTTGTAACTTGTTTCCTTCATTCATATTATCTTTGGATTGAATGGGTTAGATAGAAAATGTAGGAATTTTCTTTGATTGTGCCATGAAACTTTTGTCGATAGATTATTTTCATACTTACAGCATTATCCCCTTTTTCTGAAAAAATTCAAGCAAAGTTTGATAAATATTACTTTTTTCATGCAATATAAAAATCTTACAAAAACGAGGTACTTAGACTATACTTACAAACAACTGGACTACATAACAAGGGTGATGACCACAGGAAGCAAGAACCCATGACTATCCCAAGGCTCATTACATAAAACACTAAACTAACTTACTGACAAATACATATAAACGAAACTGGAAACAAAAAAGGACACTTAATACGCCAAGCGATTAAGTGCAATTGAATAGGGATGCACACCAGGATTCATTTCACATTGGACATCAGGCCAGCACAGGCAACAATGCTCAGCCGTAGAGGCCCCATTAGCGAGAACACCAATGACAACCATAGCCACAGCTACTGTTCTCCCCACAACACCCCTACCGTTTAAAACTACCAAACCTGTGCTGTCGCAATAGAAATAGAAATAATAAAAGAAACAAGAGAAACAATACTAATCATTGTTTCCTTGTAAAAGGGTTATAAATATCAAGAAAACTAAAGAAAACTATTTCAAACCTTCTTCCTTTTCTTTTTTGTCATTTGCAGTCTTCTGCTTTTCTTCTCTTTCCCTTTGTTCAATCTCCTCTCTCTTCTTCTTCAACACCAATTGTTTTCTTTTACTCAGTCTAAGACTCTTCTTTGTTGTTTTTTTAGTTGCATCTTCAACCAAGTCTTCAGTGAGCAAATCATCTTGTGCCATACTTAAATTCACCATCTTAACTCTTATAACAGCGTTCAGAAGCCATTACAACCTAAAAGGTGAAGCCATGGATTAGACCTATGACCATGAGTCCCTTGTATCCCTACAGTAAACCTTGCACAAGAGGGACTCCTAATGAAACAGTGTAAAACTCAGCCCTATTTTCTTCAATCATCAATGAAATCATGATGGAATCACAGCTTCGAATCTCAATCCAGTGGGAGTGTTTTCAATTCTTCAATCAAATCAAAAATTCTATCACATTTACACAGTAACAATAGTAATTCACAAATCTCGCAATCTGATTGGTATTGTAGGAATCACAAAGTTTTGGCCTAAACAAGGCCAGGTATTTCAGAGTAATATTATGAGTCTCTGTTGACTGAAGCACCATCATCAAGTCAAAGAGCATAGGAAAACAAGAGACTCATTGTCATAAGTCTAGCCTCGGATGCCAATTCATGCTATGGCAATTTATGAATATCTGAACAATGTCAAAATCAGTTTGAACAAGCTTTCATTTAATTGTTTTGAACAATGCTGGCTGAGCTTCATCTCTCCATCAAATTAAGTACAATTTCTTTGTGTTCACAAGACCTTACCAAGTCGTCTGGCCTAACCTTTACTAAACTTTCCATAAGATATATGCAGGTCATGGGCAACAGACCTTTGTCCCCTTTAATTGATTTTATCCAATAGAGGGATGGGATCTCACCTGAATCCATCAAGATTGTCATTTCGGAAATGAAAGTCCTGATAAAAAAGTTGCGGTCTAAATGAGAGATTAAGATCATACATGCTGTTTCACTTTACTCACAACTCTCACAATTAACGTTACGCTCCAGTCAATGATCCAACATCCAACCCAACAATTAATCCAACATTCAACACAACATTGGCAGGTGCCACAGCATAAATGGTCAAATAATCCAACACTTGATGCAACATTTAATCATTTAAAGTAAACTGTAAAATGATAAACAACAACAATGGCACCCTCCAAACGTACTTTACTACACTTTCATCCTGCCAACAATGTTGGATGAGGTGGTCAAACAATGTAGCAATAAACCATTATCAACAATTAAAAAGGAGACTGGGGAGGGCTGTTTGTTCTGGTAAATGGTGTACAAAAATCTCATAAATCGCTGCCACAGTAGTCCTATGATTGATAGATTTCCCTCTACAAAACTGTTAGTATTAAATTCATGGCTCAAACTGCAAAACTTTAAGAAATAAATCCCTAAAAAAGTAGCCACAAGGATGTCACATAACTCATATGAAAAGTAATGAAGGAGGGGAGACCTTGCATCAAATAGCTTTGGCAGGAAAGAAGGAAGACTTCCTTTCAAGCTGATCAATCAGATAAGAAACAAAGCAAGAAACAAAGAACCATATTTGTTAAATGATGAAAATTGAGAAGAAACTTGGCAGTAATTTAATCTTTCAATTGCGCACATAAGATACAAAACTGAGTGAAATACTGTAGGGTAGTCCTAATGCAGGTAAAAGTGAATCTTAGTTTGGCTAGAGTGCAGTTTAGCGGGCGGCCCCTGCGCAGTAACGTCGTATTTGACAGGATTCGAATTCAAATCAAAAGTCAGTTTGAAACAACCTAGGGTTAGGGTTAGGGTTAGGGTTAGACTGATTCAATGCTAATAAGCTATTGTATTATTGTTTACGATAATCTTGTTTCCCTGTGATCGCCGCCCGCTAAACTGCACTCGTCCCCTTAGTTTTTAGAAAGCTTTGTATGATACAACTCATTTATAAAATTCCCAGCAATACTATTATTCTTTTCCTTGCAAGACATAGATCTGAAGGATATCTTGATCTGTTGATACTCGTGGGTATGGCATGTGTCAAGAATATCCAAACAATGGCAATATCCTTGAAGTGTTACAGGGCCTTTAAACATTACCTTTAAGTGATACTGGAATGTTCTCCAGCGATAATTATTCTGCAGTAATTATATTGCCCTCTCTGAAAGACCATCACCATGTTTGTTTAGCCTCCCCGCCCGACGAAGATTTTCATTTCTTCTTCGGCGAGGAAACCTCGAAACCCTGGCAAAGGATCTTCAGCAATTGCACACAATTAATTCATTGGTCATTTATGTAATGAACTTTTGGATGAGTTTCAGCATGAAGCATTAAAGGATAGTTTGAGAAGACCTAACAATTTTCCAACCCATCTGGCTTGGCTCGACGCCCGACAAGAAGGACAAACTTCTAAAGCTTTGGAAGCCTCCCACTTTTGCGACGAAATTTGGTTGTTGCTATTGGCTCAATTACCACAAAACATTGATAATACAAATAATTAGTTCATACTCACATGAATGATGTCTTTAAAGGGATGTTACATGGCGTTTTGTCATCAATAAACAAGTTTTATTTCAATATTTTGAATCTTCATCGGACAACACGACATCGGATTATTCTTTCAAGCTGATGAATTTCGCGGGAGACAGCTTGCCTCAGTTTCAAGTAATCTCAATTTGAAGAAATTAGAAATTCATCATCATTCATCATCATCATCATCATCATCATCATCATCATTCATCATCATCATCATCATCATCATCATCATCATCATCATCATCATCATCATCATCATCATCATCATCATCATCATCATCATCATCATCATCATCATCATCATCAGAGACTATATCTCCCTGATCATCATCATCAAGTTTTCGGATTGTATTTCACTAGTTACGTAGTTTATTTCAATTCAGTTCAGTTCTCATAATATGATTTAAATTCCACTACATATAATTCTTAACTGGTAACTATGCAACTAAGTCCTAAACCACAAAAATATACAACAATATACAGAAAATTGATACAGTATACAAAATATGAAACAAAATAGATTGTACGGAGGGAATTACTTAAAGGAGGAGCTCTACAATCATGTCAAAACTACAGAGTGGCGGTGGCGGTGACTTCTTACATCAATTTTCCAGACTTTAGTAATTGAGGAAGGCTGTGATTTTTTGGCGAAACGAAAACTATTAACAGATGATGATTGTTTTATATCCACAGGAATTTCATACCAGTATTTCGCTTCACAATAACTCTGACCTAAGACCATATCACATAAGATCCAGAAATTAGACTTGCATCCCCTGTTGCTGTCTTTAAAACAAACTTCTGTCCATAATTCGCCCCATGGCAAAGTTCTTTCTTGGTATTCATGACCCAATAGACTTAAGTTTTACAAGTAGGGATTGGTCTCAGTAAACTGAATGTTTACAAATTCACGCGCAGTTTTAGGGATACAGCGAAGACACTGTGCCCTACAAATGATGGAATTGAGGATACAGAACATTTTTTGTTGCTTTGCCTTTCATTTGACATTCAACGGGGAGATCTTCTCGATGGAATTATGGAATTTTTACGACCACTTCTCGAAATCGATACCCTGCCAAACAATGTTCTACTTCATTGTAATAAAGATTTCGTAACAAAAACTTTATGATGGTATCGCTTTACGCTACACAGCCACGATGTGCACGCTTTGCTCGATAATTTTGTAAGGCCATTTCATATTTTATGTAGGCACATGAAAGGTGAATGAAAATTCATCCACGTGACATTGACAAGGCCTGACATTATTCCAGAACATCGAAATTGCGAAACAGGAACTTTGACCTGGCAGCATATGCGCAGTGTGTTGAACAATGGGAGACCCTGGAGGAATACCAGTGACGGTAGCAACTGCTGTCGTTGTTGTTCCTTCGCCAATGGTTCCTATTGTGAAGCATCACTCTCCTATGATGGCCTGACATCCAATGTGATTGGATTCCAGTCTTTATCAGTGATTAAAGGTATCTGTAGCTTTTTGTAGTTGCTTGCTTATTTAGTTGGTATTTGTTGTATGATTTTATGCTAATGGCTATATGATTGTTTCTCCTAGCCGTAGTTCAAACTCTCTCTTACCATCTATTAAATAATCTGTTACTCGAGGACATCAAGTCCATTCTTTCTCAAGCGATAATGGTTCTTTCTTCCAATAGAAAACAAAACTCCTCTCGAATCAGCTACAAATTAATCTGCTAATTGAACAGAGATAGTCTCTTCTTTCATCATCAGGTCATTTGAAAACAAGACTCTTCTCCAATCAATTACAAAATAATCTGGTAGCAAAGTGAGGGTAGCCAACCTCTATTCTTCTTCAGCTATAATAATTCTTTCCTCCAGCTGAATGACCAAACTTTCCACCAATCAGCTACAAAATAACGTGGTAATAGAGGTCAGTCAATCCATCTTCTTAGTCATTGAAAATAATTCTTTCTTCCAGTTGAAGATCTAACTCTCCACCAATCAGCTACAAAATAATCTGGTAATTGAGGACAGTCAACCCCTTTTCTTCTTCTTTGATAATATTTCTATCTTCCAGCTGAAGATCAAACTCTCCACCAATCAGCTACGAGATAATCTGGTAAGTGAGGACAGTCAACCCTTTTCTTCTTCAATGATAATAATTCTTTCTTCAAGTTAAAGAGCAAACTCTCCACCAATCAGCTACGAGATAATCTGGTAACTGAGGACAGTCAACCCCTTTTCTTCTTCTTTGATAATATTTCTATCTTCCAGCCAGGCCCTAAAATAACAAATTTTTACAAGTGCACATTTTTGAAGTTGGGTGTGGTCTGCACAAACATAGGGATCAAATGTTTTAGCCGATTTTTGCTCGAGGCCCATGGCCGGAAACTTTCAAAGCCTCATTTGCACGGACCAATCAGATGGTGAATAAGCGAGGAAGACAGAAGAAATGTGTGAAAAATTTCCTCAACTTTACCTACCTTCATAAAATGTAACCAGGACAAAAAACTGCTGGAGATTTCCCAATTTTTTTTTAGGGAATCTACTCGTTAGATGTTTGGGGATCCAGATTTGGATGCCGGTTTGAATATCTCATGGTTTCTCGGAGTTATGGCCTTTCCAAAACCGATGAGGCACTCAACCTTAAACAATAGAAATTCTGCGTTGGAAACAATGGCAATAACAATAGTGATTGTTTTAAGAACGATCCCAGAAGGGCACATATTTACGTTTCAAATTGTTCTTGCTATTGTCCGTCCACCGCAGTTTCTTTGGTCCAAGATTCGATGCCCCTTCGATTTCTATGTGAACTGACAAAATTTGCTTCGGTTAGTTCACACATTCCAAGTCATATGGCAATACTCTTGAGAAATTTCTGTATTATGGTACTCTTTGCATTAATGGCAGAAGTTTTCCTGGTTCGAAATTAGTAATGAAATTGAATTGGGAGGTTTTATCAAGAGCTTTTATCACCTTACTTGAAGTGGCATAAACAAGACTTAGCAAGCCTCGGCCGATTTTGCTTATCAGAAAAAAGCTATATCTCCACCAAACCGTGAGGTATTAAAACTGGCATCCAAACCTGGATACCCAAACATCTGGTGAGTAGACATCTTCAAAAAAATTCGGGAAATTTCCTGCAGTTTTTTGTCCTGGTTGGTTGCGTTTTATGAGGGTAGGTAAAGTTGAGAAAAATTTTCACGCATTTCTTCTGTCTTCCTCGCTTATTCGTCATCTAATTGGTCCGTGAAAATGAGGCTTTGAAGGTTTCCGGCCATGGGCCACGAGCAAAAATCAGCTGAAACATTTGATTCCTATCTTTGGTCTGCACTTAAGGCTGATTTCCAATCAGTGGAATTTTCCGAGCGGTCGGAAATTCCTTTGTTTGCGGGAGAAATGTCGCTCTGAAATTGAATAGATAGTTACGGCTGAGCAACTTACTATTATCTAAATTCCGCCCGCTCGGAAAATTCCGCTGACTGGAAATTGGCCTTTAAGTTGAGAATTTGGTGTGGCTTTATTTGAAAGTACAATAAAAGCCCGCGTAGAAGACCCTACAATTTTGCAAGTCAGCCTGATTAGGTTCTTATATGTTGAGTATTTATTGGGAAATTAGGCTGTTTAGGTTCTTAAATTGGTTCGTATTTCATTCAGGACTTTCAGGTATTTCTTTTGTTCAGATTGAAACATCCAGCTCATTGTTTACTGTCAGTTCAGAGGCACCTGAGCTCATGAGGCTTTATTCACGCAAGATGCACAAATGGCAGTATCAGTCCGTATAGGTTCAATGACATAACAACTGGAGTTTTGATCTAATTTGATGAACTCTTCGAATAAGAACCTATTTCAAATTTCAGGCTGAATGGGTTCTTATCTATTGGGGAGTCTAATTTCAGAATTTCAGCCTGTAGGTTCTTAATCACTATGCTCTTATACGCGGGTTTTTACTCTATACATACAGCATATACAACTAACCTTACCATAACGACAAAATGTACTTAGCACTGAGACTGAACGAGCGGCTAAAACAAGGATTGTGTTTACTTCTCCTCAGTTACAGGGCTTTGCAACTGGGCCACTTTATCTTCAACCATATTAAGCACAGCTGGGTGGATCCAGGACAAGTTTGTATTCATTAGGAAAGTACCACTCTTTCTTTCAATTTTATGATTTAAACGCTATTCTCTATTATCACATTATCAGTGAATTTTATTTTCTTACTCCCCCTTGCAATGTCCACAACTTTTGCTTTTTTTCAAATCCACACTTTCCCAATTACAGAACCACAGTTTTAATTTACAAAACCACAAAATGAGTCAGAACCACACTTATTTTAGGCCTTGCTTCCAGCTGAAGATCATACTCTCCGCCAATCAGCTACGAGATTATCTGGTGACTGAGGACAGTCAACACTTTTCTTCTTCAATGATAATAATTCTATCCTCCAGCTGAAGATCAAACTCTCCACCAATCAGCTACGAGACAATCTGGTAACTGAGGACAGTCAACCCCTTTTCTTCTTCGATGATAATAATTCTTTCTTCAAGTTGAAGATCAAACTCTCCACCAATCAGCTTCGAGAAAATCTGGCTACTGAGGACAGTCAACTCCTTTTCTTCTTCTTTGATAATAATTCTTTCTTCAAGTTGAAGATCAAACTCTCCACCAATCAGCTGCAAGATAATCTGGCAATTGAGGACAGTCAACCCCTTTTCTTCTTCGATGATAATAATTCTTTCTTCAAGTTGAAGATCAAACTCTCCACCAATCAGCTTCGAGAAAATCTGGCTACTGAGGACAGTCAACTCCTTTTCTTCTTCTTTGATAATAATTCTTTCTTCAAGTTGAAGATCTAACTCTCCACCAATCAGCTACAAGATAATCTGGTAATTGAGTAATCTGATGACATGTCCGTAGTGATCGCTATCGATAGACTGATGGACGCTCCAACTACGCCTCGTGGACTTTGACACTGAAATTTGGGATGAAGTGACAAGGCCTTCGTGTATCCATCTTCTAATGCCCCGAAAAGAAAGCAGGCGTGTAAAAACCCGACAGCGAAAAGTATAACAACTTGAAACGACATCAAATGAAACCTGGATTACAGATGTTCATCTGCACCTGGTGTACTCTCGTCCCTTATGTACCTTATGTACCTTGAGACTTTTGTACTTTGCGGATGTGCATCTGTATCTTAGTGTACCCTCGTCCCCTGTGTACCTTATGTACCTTGAGACTTTTGTACTTTGCGGATGTGCATCTGTATCTTAGTGTACCCTCGTCCCCTATGTACCTTATGTACCTTGAGACTTTTGTACTTTGTGGATGTGCATCTGTATCTTAGTGTACCCTCGTCCCCTATGTACCTTATGTACCTTGAGACTTTTGTACTTTGCGGATGTGCATCTGTATCATAGTGTACCCTCGTCCCCTGTGTTCCTTATGTACCTTGAGACTTTTGTACTTTGCGGATGTGCATCTGTATCTTAGTGTACCCTCGTCCCCTGTGTACCTTATGTTCCTTGAGACTTTTGTCCTTTGTGGATGTGCATCTGTATCTTAGTGTACCCTCGTCCCCTATGTACCTTGTGTACCTTGAGACTTTTGTACTTTGTGGATGTGCATCTGTATCTTAGTGTACCCTCGTCCCCTGTGTACCTTATGTACCTTGAGACTTTTGTACTTTGTGGATGTGCATCTGTATCTTAGTGTACCCTCGTCCCCTATGTACCTTATGTACCTTGAGACTTTTGTCCTTTGTGGATGTGCATCTGTATCTTAGTGTACCCTCGTCCCCTATGTACCTTATGTACCTTGAGACTTTTGTCCTTTGTGGATGTGCATCTGTATCTTAGTGTACCCTCGTCCCCTATGTACCTTGTGTACCTTGAGACTTTTGTACTTTGTGGATGTGCATCTGTATCTTGGTGTACCCTCGTCCCCTATGTACCTTATGTACTTTGAGACTTTTGTACTTTGTGGATGTGCATCTGTATCTTAGTGTACCCTCGTCCCCTATGTACCTTATGTACCTTGAGACTTTTGTCCTTTGTGGATGTGCATCTGTATCTTGGTGTACCCTCGTCCCCTGTGTACCTTCTGTACCTTGAGACTTTTGTACTTTGTGGATGTGCATCTGTATCTTAGTGTACCCTCGTCCCCTATGTACCTTATGTACCTTGAGACTTTTGTCCTTTGTGGATGTGCATCTGTATCTTAGTGTACCCTCGTCCCCTATGTACCTTATGTACCTTGAGACTTTTGTCCTTTGTGGATGTGCATCTGTATCTTAGTGTACCCTCGTCCCCTATGTACCTTATGTACCTTGAGACTTTTGTCCTTTGTGGATGTGCATCTGTATCTTAGTGTACCCTCGTCCCCTATGTACCTTATGTACTTTGAGACTTTTGTACTTTGTGGATGTGCATCTGTATCTTAGTGTACCCTCGTCCCCTATGTACCTTATGTACCTTGAGACTTTTGTCCTTTGTGGATGTGCATCTGTATCTTGGTGTACCCTCGTCCCCTATGTACCTTATGTACCTTGAGACTTTTGTACTTTGTGGATGTGCATCTGTATCTTAGTGTACCCTCGTCCCCTATGTACCTTATGTACCTTGAGACTTTTGTACTTTGTGGATGTGCATCTGTATCTTAGTGTACCCTCGTCCCCTATGTACCTTATGTACCTTGAGACTTTTGTCCTTTGCGGATGTGCATCTGTATCTTAGTGTACCCTCGTCCCCTATGTACCTTATGTACCTTGAGACTTTTGTACTTTGTGGATGTGCATCTGTATCTTAGTGTACCCTCGTCCCCTATGTACCTTATGTACCTTGAGACTTTTGTCCTTTGCGGATGTGCATCTGTATCTTAGTGTACCCTCGTCCCCTATGTACCTTATGTACCTTGAGACTTTTGTACTTTGTGGATGTGCATCTGTATCTTAGTGTACCCTCGTCCCCTATGTACCTTGTGTACCTTGAGACTTTTGTACTTTGTGGATGTGCATCTGTATCTTAGTGTACCCTCGTCCCCTATGTACCTTATGTACTTTGAGACTTTTGTACTTTGTGGATGTGCATCTGTATCTTAGTGTACCCTCGTCCCCTATGTACCTTATGTACCTTGAGACTTTTGTCCTTTGTGGATGTGCATCTGTATCTTAGTGTACCCTCGTCCCCTGTGTACCTTATGTACCTTGAGACTTTTGTACTTTGTGGATGTGCATATGTATCTTCGTTTACCCTCGTCCCCTATGTACCTTATGTACTTTGAGACTTTTGTACTTTGTGGATGTGTATATGTATCTTAGTGTACCCTCGTCCCCTATGTACCTTATGTACCTTGAGACTTTTGTACTTTGTGGATGTGCATCTGTATCTTAGTGTACCCTCGTCCCCTATGTACCTTATGTACCTTGAGACTTTTGTCCTTTGCGGATGTGCATCTGTATCTTGGTGTACCCTCGTCCCCTATGTACCTTATGTACCTTGAGACTTTTGTCCTTTGTGGATGTGCATCTGTATCTTAGTGTACCCTCGTCCCCTATGTACCTTATGTACCTTGAGACTTTTGTCCTTTGTGGATGTGCATCTGTATCTTAGTGTACCCTCGTCCCCTATGTACCTTATGTACCTTGAGACTTTTGTCCTTTGTGGATGTGCATCTGTATCTTAGTGTACCCTCGTCCCCTATGTACCTTATGTACTTTGAGACTTTTGTACTTTGTGGATGTGCATCTGTATCTTAGTGTACCCTCGTCCCCTATGTACCTTATGTACCTTGAGACTTTTGTCCTTTGTGGATGTGCATCTGTATCTTGGTGTACCCTCGTCCCCTGTGTACCTTATGTACCTTGAGACTTTTGTCCTTTGCGGATGTGCATCTGTATCTTAGTGTACCCTCGTCCCCTGTGTACCTTCTGTACCTTGAGACTTTTGTCCTTTGTGGATGTGCATCTGTATCTTAGTGTACCCTCGTCCCCTGTGTACCTTATGTACCTTGAGACTTTTGTACTTTGTTGATGTGCATCTATATCTTGGTGTACCCTCGTCCCCTATGTACCTTATGTACCTTGAGACTTTTGTCCTTTGCGGATGTGCATCTGTATCTTGGTGTACCCTCGTCCCCTATGTACCTTATGTACCTTGAGACTTTTGTACTTTGTGGATGTGCATCTGTATCTTGGTGTACCTTTGTGTAATGGTTGGGTCTTAAACATGTGTAATTATCCCAAACGGAATTTTCTCATCTAAGTTAACCCTTGACTGATAAATTAACATTTTAGTTTTGATTTTCGGCTGCAAACTTTTTTCTTCCACAGCCCACGAAACCCATAAACATTTGTTGATTCACCCGGTAGTTGAAGACAATTGAGCCTTTCCTTAAGGGGGGTGACGGGGGAGTCCTTGGTACCGGTACCAGCTCATTTTTTACTAGGTTCCACCCATATGAAACGTATCTGTACCACCAATTTTTGGGGCTCTCGTCAATATGAGAAATTCTCAAAAGATGTCTGTATCAAGTTTTCATGAGACCAATGGACAAGACTAAACCACTCCTGGACACATCACCATCACATCTATGTCATTGTCTGCACTGTTAAAGTTAAAATTTGTTCTAGGATTGCCAAAAACACCCATTGACGGAATTGTTATTGGTACCGACTAATATAGGATTGGTACTGGTACCCCTGTTTTTGGTACCAGGTTCCATCACCTTTGTAAAATGTTGTACCACCCCTCTGGTGCCATGGTACCACAACCCTGTCAGCCCACCCTCCCCCCGTCTTCCTTCTTCATCTATAATTATCATATCCTTCTGTTGAAGACTTAACTCTTCTGCAATCAGCATTTGAATGATCTCCTAAGCAAGCTCTTTCTCTCTTCATCGACTATGAATGTTTCTCCCTATAAGATAAGACTTTCCTCAAATTTTTGCTCTTCAACTTTTAAGTTTTGCCTCAAGAACTGGATTACTTTTTTTGAAATATCTTTTTTGCAGCTAAATGCCGAACTCATTTTCCTGCAAATTATTATGTATCTGCTCCCTGAGGAGACATAACCTTGAATACCTTTAAAATAGATCTAAGTTTTTCAGTATATTGGATGTGTTGTGGCGCCGTGATGTAATGCTCTGACCTTGCAGCCAGAATAGTCTGGCAGACAGGGCTCGCTACCCGGTAGAGCCGCACCCCTTGAGCTTCATGACAAAGGGTTGCGGACTCGATTAGTGCTTTACTACTTTTGTGATCCCAACGCTATTGGCACTGTAATACAGGTTCATTTAGGCTAATTATCGTGAGGTACTGCCCATTGATTTTATACTTGGTTTTCCTTCATTCGTAGCATTGAAACCGTAATCTTTGTTAGGTTCATTGTAAGGAGTTGCATGTACGTCATTTGACATTTTCACGCGTTTTAGGAATAAGTCCAAGGAAGGTATATTCTTTCAGAGATTATAACACTTGTGATTCGAGCACTAACTCCTCAACCGTCTATTGTAATATGGACTATAATATTTCCGCGGTAACCACTAAAGAGAGTATTGATTGGTTCTGTATTTAGAAATCTTAGAGTATGAATTTGTATAAATAAGAGTTCAAATTTACACTAGACAGAACAGACATGGATAAGTGATGATGCTAGTGTAGGAAGGGTGGATTACCACCAGCACAAGAGTCTTGTGAAAGCTCTTCGTGTTTATTCATTGTTTAAGTTTAAAGGGCATACAGTGCCTGAGAAAGACTGGGATGCGCCTGCGGATATTTGTATATTAGGGAGCTCCTAGCAGTGAGAGCCAACAAGAATATCGCTAGCATTGGTTTAAAGTTATAAAAAGGCTAAAGATCAGAAAAGGACACTCAAAACTTGTGTCTTCTCTTTCGTCAACGCTCGTGCCCAGCCGTAGCAATAGAAACACTTTTTACAGCGCTAAAACTGCAGTCTCACTTTCACCATAGCTATTATTTCGACTTACTTATCTTTCACTCTTATGATTTCCTTTGTACTTACCTTGATTACTTACCGAAGATGAATGGAAAACCACGATCTGCTCTGCATCTATGATTGTTTACAATGTTACATATTATGCAAATTCTTGCTGTATAGAAGCTCCTTTCTCTGTCTTTCCTATTGCCGAATGATTGATTGGATGTCTATATCTATGCTTTTTATAATCATTCTCTCTATTGTGACGTAATACTGATTGTGACGTACACAATCAATATTGCGTCACAATAGAGAAAACGATTATAACAAGCAAACAAGCAGAGACAGACATCCAATCAATCATTTGGCAAAAAGAAAGGCAGAGAAAGGAGCTTCTATTCAGCAAGCACTTGCATATTATGTAACACCATGAATAATCATAATTCAAGAGTATGTCGTGGCTCTTTTGGTAAGTAATCAAGGTAAGTGAAAAAGGGGATTTACCTCGTACAGATTGATTTTTTGCACCTTTTATAGAGACATTAACGCAAAAAGTTGAATCGAATCTAAATAGGTCGACCTGTGTAGAAAAGGTTGTGGAATGTCAAATTAGGAAATAGTGTTGTCAGAGAGCAGGGAGGCCTGTTGTGATTTACAGCGTTCCAAACTGGTTTAAGGAAATCTCTTCTCTTCACAAGACAAAGAAGTACACGTTTTGGATGTCTTTTAAATATGACATCTGCACAGAGCAAGTTACGACATGGCATTCTTCCTAGAGGGGGAAACACTAATACTTCACGATTTCCCTAGTAAATACCACGTGCACGTGCAACGTTGGTAAGACTAAAGTGCTGAACGGGCTGGTCAAAGATTTCATCAGTTTGCAAGACGCCCATGTCACGAAGAAAATGTTTTTAAACTAATGCAACCAGCTACTGATTTCAATGGAGAGAGGTTTGTTATCCAAGTTAGACTTCTGGGTGCACGGAGAAATTTAGTGCACGACTATCGGGTGGCTACAAGTTATGTTACAGTCCTCCAAACACCCAACGTTTTTTCTGACTCCGGTATATGCAATTGAGAAAATATCAAAACCCTAAAGAGCTACTCCTCTTTCATTCATTTCTATTTTCATTTTAAATTATTTATACACGGTTGGCCCCATCAATCAAAGACTGCTTTACAGGGGGCCGTCTTAAAAACTTAAAAAATTAATAATATATTGCTAAAATAACTTAAGATCTAAAAGCTAAAATAACCTAATACAAGAATATCCAAGCATATCTAAAAAGTCAAACTAAAGGATGTATGATAATTGAAATAAAAGGAGTAAAATCAAAACTGGTGAATGGATCGAAATATTACAATCAAAAAGTTGGCTGCATGTGGCGTTTTAATTTGTATTTAAACGAATTAAGCGAACTTGCTTCTTTATATCAGTCGAAAGTTGGTTCCAAGTTTTAGTTTTTAGCGCCACGAAAAGATATCACTTTTTGTCCTTTGCTAGTTGTCGTTCTGAGGATGTATAGATCGTTTGCTGCATTTCGCAAATTAATATCAATATTTCGGTCAGTATTTTTTGTGAACAAATTTAAAAGGTAGCTAGGTGCAAGACCAGTTACTGCTTTATACGTCAACGTAGCTGTTTCACTCCTAATCATGTCGGTGACAATACGCCATTTAAGGTTCTTAATCAAAAGAGTTGCAGATATATCATAACAGCTATTGGAGACAATTCTTGCAGCCCGATATTACAATTTTTGCAACGCCCTCAATCTTGTTTCACCACATCTTCCCAACACAGAACAACAGTAACGAAAATGTGGCTCGACAATGTCTCTGTACATTTGTATGAGAGTTTCTTTCGGTACGAATTTCTTTGCATATTTCAAAAAGCCAAGAGCACAAGTAGTTCTCATTTTTAACGATGTCAATTGCAGATTCTTCAATAGAAAAGGATGGCGTGTCTACTTTCTTGTCGGCAATTTTCTTCAAGTTTGGTTGTGATCCTATAACCATCGCTTGAGTCTTTACAACATCTAATGACAGTTTGTTACCCTGTAGCCATTTATTTAGACAATCGAGATCCCTATTTATAACGGTATTAAGTTCTCCGATATTTTAGAGGCATAAGAAACGCTTGTATCATCAGCATACGTTGTCAGATTATGTCTATGGAGGGCCAATGGAAGATCGTTAAAGTAGATAAAAAAGAAGTGGTCCTAAGCAAGATCCCTGTGGAGCACCACAATCAATATCTTTCATATCAGAGAATGTACCATTTACCCTACAGAACTGACGTCTGTTTTCTAGATAGGATTGGAACCATGTATATTCGAGGCCATTAAAGATGCCGTATTTCTTCAGTTTCGCGAGAAGAATCTGATGATTGACCTATTCAAACACTTTCTTAAGGTTGATGAAGACCATGGCTGTGTATTTTCCATTATCTATATTGACGTACCAATCATTTGTATTATTCAAGAGGGGTGTAACTACAGAGTGTAAACTCCTAAAACCGGAATGATGCGAAAAAAGATGTTTATTTTCGTCCGAATACTCATAAAGTTGATTATAAACGAACTTTTCGAACACTCTTGATAAAAAAGGGAGAACTGAGATGGGTCTGTAATTTGAGCGATCAGTTTGTTCACCACTTTTAAATATGGGGGCAACTCTTGCAACTCTCCAACAATCTGGGAAAACACCGGTAGCTAAAGAGAGGTTAAAAATGTCGCAAAGAGACTCGGCTAAGATTGGAAGTCCCACTTTCAAGAAAAAGTTAGCAATGCCATCAGGCCCAGGTCCCATTAAGGATTTAAACTTTCCAAAGACCTGTGTCAACGGGTGTATAATGGAACTTTGAATTTTCTTTATTGACTGAACATTCATTTTCAAAAAGTGGGTTTAGTGTATAAGCCGGTATTTTGTCACTGAATTTCTTACCAATGTCGCAGAAAACATCATTCATGGATTCAGCGATGGCTGCATTGTCAACTATTGTTTTACCATCTACATTTAAACTTGAAACATGAGTAGTCTTAGATTTTTGGTTAAGAACCTGGTTATCAACCTTCTAGGAACCTTTAACATCACCGGCATAAGACGAAATATTCTTTGTGAAAAATTCACGCTTTAAGTCCAAATTCAATTTGTTAACTCTGTTACGAATCTGACCGTTTGCTTGCATCAAAATTTGAGATTTGGATTTTACGGCTAAGTTTTCGTATCCTATCACGTGGCTGACATAGTGTGAAAGTCCTTAGTCAACCATGGGGAAAACTTCTCAGACACAAGCTTATTTCGAATCGGAGCATGCCTCTCTAAGATAAGTGAAAATAACCGGGACCATTGCTTAAAAATTGTATTGATGTCGTCTGTATTGGAAACAATACCCTTCCAGTCTACTGAAAGTAAGTCATTCAGAAATTCAGCTTTGTTGAAAATTTTCAGACTTCTCGTAGAGAAATGTTTGTGCTGCTTCATTGAAGAGCCACAGAATTAATTGTCCCTAAGACCAAGAGGGTGAACTCCAGAAATAACTATATTAGACTTATTATCAGTGGCCACATGGTCTATAAGCGTGGATGAGGAAGCTGTTTCTCTAGTTGCCGTTACTAGAAGCTGTTGGAGTCCGAAAAGATTATAAATGTCAAGCAATGGATTAGAGTGAGGCGATAAATTTGGTGAACGCTCCGATCGCACGGTAAGGTAGGTTGGCAGGATATCACAGTTAGTGTCTCCAAGAAGAATTATCTCTTTACCTTTCCTCTAAAATGACTTCTCAAATTTTATGCCTTTTTGCCATTTTACGAAAAATGACACCCTAACATTTATTTTCTGCCTGAAAAAGGCACCCTAAAAACGGCAATCCCGTTACCCCCCTGCCAGTTTCAGCTAAATCTTCATACGGATGGAGAGACTACTCAGGAGCATGCGGAGGAGCATTAGGGAGATGGCTGACAGACAGAACGGAAATAAAGGTGGAGAAAGCAATGAGACCAACCCAAAATAAATATGTGAGATTAGAAAGCATTAAAAAGGGATTTTTATTCAGCTTTTGCTTTTGTGAATGACTGGAAAATGGAGGACATTTACTCCGCTGCACGGGATGGCAATGTCAGATTTGTTCGTCAGTGGTTAGATAACGTCGAGAATGATTTAAACCAAGGGTATGTATGTGGAATGTCAGGGCCTAACATATACAATCGAAATAATCACTGTGGCGGAAAGGAAAATAAATGGAGGACGCAATCATCCAAAGACTGTTATGTATACAAGCTGCTCATTTTCGTCCTATCGGGAAATTCAAATTCGTAACACTCCTCCTGAAAGGATAAATGGTATTTTAATGTCTAACAGTATTGAGTGTGACAACAAAAACGAGACAGCAGAGAGCTGAGACATCTCGAAAATTCCTACTAGGCTAGGTAGGCCCGGCTTGGGCGATATATTACTATGTATCCTACCATTGAATATCTCTAAGTGCTAACACCTGTTTTGGGTTGTGGTATTTTGTAAATATGCTGATCCTGTTTTGAAAGACACTCAAAGACCTCATTCAGATCTCATTTCTTTGGATAAAATACAAGGTTAAGTGCAGGTTGAGATTTATACAGCCATGTCGCCGATTTCCTTGGTATTATAAGGCGAGGACAGGGAATTTGTGACAAATTGTTTGACACAGTTTTCGGCCTCGGATTTTCTTGGTGAGGCATAAGGCAGAATAGGGTGAAAATTTTCAGGATTTTTGGCCATGCACCATGCTGATGAGAAGGAGGAAATTTGATGCAGGGTGTCCCCAAAACTTGAACATTTTTTTTTATCCTTATAAAATGCTTACAATACATGTTTACCTACTCTACATATTAATACTATACAACTGCACAACACTACAGGGACAATAACGTGAGGAGCAAAATGGCATGACTACCCCACGTTCTTACATATAACACTACTAGGACAATACACAAAAGAAAACGAAGAATACTTGTAAACTAATCACTGTACTCTAACTACAACATAAATCAATTAAAATGAACGCTTGCGGCAAAAGGACTGTGGGAAAGGAGTTTCAGAACAATTTCCTTGCTTCCCACCGAATTATGTCAAATTTGATCAATGGATTAATTGCAGAAAGCCAGGGTTTTCATTTGAGGATTATACCACTGTCTTTCCGCAACCGTTCATTTCCAGTAATTAAAATAATGCAACGTAACTACTCTAAATGACAGAAGAAACAGAAGACGAAAAAAAAAGTAAAGGGACTTGATGGTTACTTGGCGTATGACAAAGATTAAGATGACCTTAATCAAACCGACCGGTGTTGTGGATGAAAGCTAAAGTCAACTTGAGAATCATTCTGTTAAGATCAGAGGGTAGGTCTTTATTGCCATATAATGAATATTGCATCAGGACCATATTTGAAAGGTTGTTATATCCGAATGGTCGTAATATTGCCAAAACTCCAGCGAGAAGATCTCGTCGCTGCAAATCAAACGAGGGGCAGAAACTTGAACATTGTTTGCTGCAGGGAGCAGTCCCTAACTTTCAATACAGGGAGCAGTCCACGCCAACACACCTTTTTAGTTAACAGCCTCATGTTTTTAACTTATAACTTTTAATCATGAATTGTGATTAGCAGCCAAAGTTTAGTCTAGATTCAAATTTTCTTAGTCCTGGTTTTTGTGATTTTGACTTTATGTTAATACTACATGCTTGCTAATACATTTGAAGATCAACAGGGTGGCTCAAAAATTGTCTGATGTTTGATTGGATACTAAATGATAACAATATGCTTAATGGGCATTTGGTTAAGTATTCATCTCCTGAGATTTTAAATTCAATTTTTGGCATCAGAATCTTGCAAATATGCTAAAAAATAACAGTTATAGCCTCTGAAGTTCATCTTTGTGTTTTCGTATGAGAAAGTTCATACAAGAGGTATCACATTGAATAACCTTCTTTTACCTCGATGTTCGACCTTTTTTGCATTACGAGTAATCTAGGGGTCTCTGGTTTCAGCTGTTGCATATTTTTCACCTTTAAGAGCTTGTACCTCAAGGAATTTTTAACCGATTTGCAAGATGCTAGTCTCTAAAATTATTTGAAAATCTTAAGGACAGGGTTACCTTTCCATGAGCCAGGTCAATGTATAGTTATTTTTCAATGTTTAATCAAACATTGAACAATTTTTTTGAGCCAGCCTCTGGTACAAGGGAGATTTGACTGTAAAAGTTATTCAGGGGATGACTTTACATCCTCAGTCATTTTTGAAGGTCATGTCTCTTATAATTGTCAAATTTGTTTTCATAATGAAATCAAACTTGCAAATGCTAGGATTAAAATTGCCGTAAGTAAGACTAAACTTTGGGTGCAGAATCTGATGTCAGAAAATTCCATATGAAAATTTTTGAAGAATTCCACAGAAAGGCCCCTGAGTTGAAAAGGTGTATATTTTGAGTCTGAAATATTTATCAGATCAAAATTTGGGGTTTGAATGATGTGGCAGCATAAATGTGATTTGATGTTGTTGGCCATGAATCTGAAAACAGGGAGGATCATTTAAGTTAGCATGAATAGATACACGAGTCACCCTTAAATGATGGTCATCTGTTATTATTTATGTATATAATGCAAAAGCTAGCAATATTTGGGATCTCCAAAGAAAGACCAGCTTGGAATGATAAAGTCAACATTACTAGTTGCCTTGAAACACAGGGTGAATATCGGCAATTCTCTGCTCTGGTGACAGCATGAAATGTTACCCATTTGCATGGTGAAAAATTTTTCTGCACCAAAGATCTTCCTAAATTATGCAGCCAAATGCATTGTGGCTCTCCAAATGAATGGATATTCCCCATTGTTGTCAGAAGGGGATAAATTAATCCACCTTTTCAAGGTTAGAGGCGCGAAAGCGGAAGTCTTTTGTTGTTAGAGATATTGTATCTGTGAGTCCAAATTTCTGTTCTACATACAAAGGTTAGTGTAGAGGCAAATTTTCACTTTCATATCTGTCTTTGTTTCGAAATTATGGCATTATGAATAATTTGAACTCATAAGGGCTTTGACCGTGAAATCAAAGTTTGGACAAAAATTTGTCCAAACATCTGATTTCACGGTCAAAGCTCTTATGAATTCAAATTCTTTAAATCGCCATAACTTCCAAACCAAGACAAGTATGAAAGTGAAAATCTGCTGCCATGCTAATGTTTGTATGCAGAACAAGATTTTGGACTCAAAAATGCAAAATCTCTAACAACAAAAGACTTCCGCTTTCGCACCTCTTACCTTGAAAAGGTGGATTGGAAAAGTTACCTACCATTTTGTCATTTTTAAGTGAAACATGTATATTTAAGTCATAACTCTAGGTTATGTGCAGTGGAGGACACTTAACCAAATATTAGGAGGGGGGTGAAGCTATTTTTTAGTAAGAAAGAATTGCTTATTTCTACAGGGTGAGCCAGAAAGTAGTTCCCATGTTTGAAAATTCATAACAGCAAGACTACTTCACGGATTTGAATCATTCAAATTCTAGTTAGAAGCCAAAAGATCAAAGTATTTTTGTGATTTTTCTTGCTGTCCTACCAGCGCTACAAATATAGGTAAATTCAACTTTACAAAAATGTCATGGTTGCAAAATGACTGAAAAATGGCCAAAGACATTGATCAATGCATAAATGACTTCTCGCACAAAATGATGAAGGAAATGCAACTTCTCATGGGTGACATGTTATCATGGTAGTGCTGGCACAGGAAGCCCAATCGCTTATATTGTGGGGTCTATCTTAAACTGAGGCAGTTTCTGCTGTGAATGTTTTCCTAACTGCAAGCAAAATAAGTAACACTACTTGTTCTTTGAAATGAAGTAAAGTAAAATTCATACCCTTGAAGGGTTGACTGTTTATCTCTTTGTCTTTCATCTTGCCTCTGAATCATCGCAACAACCTGCCAACATGGGAACATCGGTCCTGTTGCTGTGGTTGTACTGCAATGACACAACAATATTGCCTGTGTTTGTTGCGTTGTATCGTAAGTATAATAAGAAACACCCAGTTCTTTGCATCAAAATGTTCCCCAGCGTTTAAACGTTGTAGTCAATGCATTTGCTCTCACTTTCCTCCGTGAAATGATATGAAACAAGCGCAAGATAAAACATATCTCTACGGCAGTTTGAAATCTAACGAAGCTCAACCTCGGCAACTTGTCCAAGTGAAAGAGCGCCGACGCTCGATACTTGTCAGATTTTCCATGAAAATTACGACAGTCATCCCCCAGCTTCGGTAGCGCCACGCAAACAAGACGCAGCAATATCCGGGGGACTTTCAATGTTTCTCTTACCCATTATGATAAGATATTGTTTTCTTTTAGAGATGATCATGGCTTCACCCCATTGCATTGGGCTTGCAGGGAAGGTCAGATGGTTATATTTGAAATGCTTGTTGCCCGAGGTGGAAGATTAAATGCCAAGAACCATGGTGGTGACACTCCACTTCATCTTGGAGCAGCACATGGACAAAGGGACATTGTTCAAAAGGTAAACAAAATTTTGTCAATTCCAATTACATACTTCATTCTATTTGCATCAAGGATCCTTTTCTTCATCCGGAGAGTTCTTTTTACAGTTTTTTGAAAGGTAATATCACCGGGCTTTTCATATTTTTTTTCATGATGAAGGCACTATTTTGAACAGCGTAGGACACTTGGAGGGGCAAGGGGGTTTGATCACCCCAAACATTGTCTAGAACAAAGATCTTTTGTTTTAAAACAACTGAAATAAACAATATTTTTTTCTGAAATAGCTTCCCAGCCCCAATATTTGTTTTAAGTGTCCAGCACTGATTTTGAAGATAAATCCTTGCACTTTGCAATGTATACAGGGTGTCTCAAAAAAATTGTTCAACCTTTGATAAAATATTGAAAAATAAGGACAACGAGAACAAGCTCATGGAAAGATAACCCTGTTCCTAAGATTATGAAATAATTTTAGAGACTAAAATCGTGCAAATCGGTTGAAAAGTCACTGAGTTACGAGCTCTCGAAGATCACAAATATGTGATAGCTGAAACCAGAGACCCCCTAGATTACTGGTATTACAAAAAGCTCGAAGACGGAGGTAAGAGAAGCTTATCCAATGTCATACCTCTCGTTTATATCAGAGCAAACCAAATAGGACTTCTAAAGTAAATTATTTCTTGTGATATCATTCTCTAAATTTCCTTACATTGCATAAGTCCAAAAACAGTGGTTCAAAACATAATCGGCGAGAGACTGAATCTGTTTCTTCAAAGCATCTATATGCTTGACAGCTAGCTTATCGAAAACCTGTTTGAATCCCAGTTGGTTTACCCTGAAACAATTGAGAAATAACAGAAACGACGGCCTATGGAGCTTTTACCAAAAATGCCATTTCGAGGCCTCTGGTTTCAGCATTTGCCCAAATTTGAACTTCAAATGCTTGTAACTCCATGAATTTTTAGCGGATTTGCAAGATTCTTGTGTCAAAAAGTAATCTAAAATCTCAGGAAAAGGGTAACGTAATCAAGGGTGCATTCAGCGTATCATTATTTTTTAGTATTTAATCAAACATCGAACAATTTTTTTGAGACACCCTGTATAACAAACTAAACATTCATATAGTATCTTCTACAATTGCTTGGCTATGTGTGAATTTTTATTGGTCATTTTTTGATGGCGTGTGTGGAGCTACAAAACAGACTGCAGAAAACTGCAGAGGACAATGGATGAACAATCAACATATATGTAAAGTGATGGTGTTTACAAATTTGTTTACGGTTTGGCAATGGAGCCCATGTAAAGAGTTTGTGCGTGGCTGAAAGCTTGCATACAGTATGTTGCAGTGAGGAAAAATGTAGAAATAGTTTCACCCTCACCATGAACAATGGTTAGCCAATGAAGCAATGCAGTGTGTGCAGTTTTCTCTGTTCTATTTATGAATGTATAATTTACTATTTCTCATTATCTGTAAGAAGTTCTTGAATTCTAAAAATATTGATTTATAAACTGTACGGTACATGTATGCATGCTCTACACTTTACTGGACTTTTCAGAAATATGTGAGGCATTTGGCAGTCGTGATGTTCACCTGATTGTCATAAACTAATTTTTTCATGCAACCAAAGTCTAACTTAGATCATACAGTAATTCTTTCTCCATCAAAATCGATCTGTTGACTCATTTTTGAAACAAGATTTTCTTCATAAGACATTGTATGGGAGTCTTGCAAACTGAGGAAATCTTTAACCAAATGCCCTTCAGCATTTTAGCCTTGCCAAAGTTACAGGTACATGTTTGTCAGGGAAGAATGAAATCTTACAGGGAATGGGAAATAATCAGTTATATAAAGAACAACAAAAGTCTATATTTCATCAAGCAAATGGTTCATTATTTTTCTAAATATTTCTAAGTTGATCACAACTCCTTACTTGCAACTGTCCACAATTAATGGCAACTGCAGCTTTCAGAAAGTGACATGCATTTAAAATGAGAAAATAAATAGCTTTCATGTTATTCCTCCCCATGTTGTTCATTTGCAGCTCATTCAACACAAGGCAACAGTAAATGTAATGAATGAACATGGAAACACACCACTTCATTATGCTTGTTTTTGGAACTATGAAGCTGTTGCTTTGGTAACTATATATTATATATATATAAATATTTGGATACCATAAGAGGCAGGTGCAAAAAACCAACACTTTTCTTAGCACACTAAGGCCTTTCAGACTGAAGTTATCATCAGAGTGTTACTGACTAACACAACAAAGATATGATATTTAATATTTGATATTAAATATTATTATTTTATATTAAGTATCATATATATTTGATATATAATCATGATATTAAATATTATATATGTCTTTGTTGTGTTAGTCAGTCACACTCTGATGATAACGTAAGTTTGAAAGGCCTTCGTGTGCTAAGAAAAGTTTTCGTTTGTTGCATCTACTCCTTATAGTATCCACATTCTAAGTACAAAATTTTACAAGTATATATTGTATAAATAGATGTACACCTTTAGAGCACTTACCCAATGTTTTTGTTGCAAATGAAGTTTCTCCGCTGCTAGACAGGGTAGAAATTATGAAGCCCATTAAGGGATATTTTGGCTACAAGTGCAAAGGTAAAGCAAGTGTTTGAGGTTACAAAGGAAGAAAATATCAGGTGCTGCCTTATTTGGGGCTCCATTGCAGGGAGTTAGGGGGCCTCAGAGTTGTTACTTTTTTCATGCATGTGTACGCAGTTTAGGCATTGTCATTCTGTTTCAAGAACAGACATTTTTCAATACAATTATTTTTCAGGATTTATATACAATAGTCATTATGAATTATATAACCGTTTTAAGATACCATAAAAGCTGTCAGGGGCTTATTTAACAGAAGGGGGCAGTAGGGAGAGGGGGCTCATTAGAGAGAGGGGCTTATTCACAAAATCAAATGACCAAGGCATACAGTATAGTGGCGGAAGTTCCCAGTTTCAAAAAATCGTAGAACCAGTACATCATTAGATCTAATTTGAATTATTCAAATTCTGAATAGAACTTGAAAGATCAAGGTTCTTTTGTGATTTTTCTTGCCTTCTTACGATCACTGGAAAGATTAGCCTGCAGGCAGGCCATGGAATATAGGTGAGTTCAACTTTACAAAAATCTTATGCTTGCAAAATGACTGAAAAAGAGCCCAAAATGAGTGAAAAAGAGCTCTTAGTGTCTTTGTTTGCCTCTCTTGCAGGAATTAGTTGGGAGAGGTGCTTATGTTTCACAGTGCAACAAATATGATGAAACACCAATAGAGAGAAGCAAGCCACAACTTGGAAATATAATTAGAGGTTAGATACATGTGTAGCCACACTCCATAAGTACCATCAACTTACGCTCATCTTATTGAATTGAATTTATGTTGTTGTTTTTGTCGCTTCAGTGAGTGCCTTATTTCCCAAATGCTCTCAAAGCGGACAAAAATTTCCTTCGAGGCACAGATCTGTTCATTGACCAATCAGAATGGAAGATGATGGATTTGATTGAAT
This sequence comes from Aurelia sp. 4 Dawson et al 2005, assembly GCA_964019985.1. NCBI lineage: Eukaryota > Metazoa > Cnidaria > Scyphozoa > Semaeostomeae > Ulmaridae > Aurelia > Aurelia sp. 4 Dawson et al 2005. The sequence goes on along the minus strand of OZ026492.1, from coordinate 33,047,982 downwards.
TAGCTGATTTTTCTTCAATTTGAACTCCCCGCCAAGGGCGAACGAAAGCTCGTTTGACTGAATGGCCGCAACGATCAAAATCTCAAAGCTCCAAACGAATTAAAGAGATCTTTAGCGTTCCCAAACAAGCAAAATATCATATGTAGTTAGGAGCTTTTTTTGCTGAAATAGCTTGAAGAAGGGTCCATCTAAATACTGATAGCTTATTTTATAATGTACCACCATAGGAAGACTGCTTTCTTCGGTGTTTTAGGATGGACAATTTGAAAAAGAACAGCCGGTGATTTAGGCCATGCCCGTTTCTGGAGCGAGTCGTTGTTTGAGCCTACATCAGTCTACCAATAGCGATAACTGCGAATATGCGATAACAATCAGTCTTTAGCGTGTGGAACATTTCAGCAAGTTGTTGGACGGCACCAAATTTTCTGTTTATCCCTGGTCAAACATGCTAAACATTTGACCAAATATCCAACATCTGTGTTTCAAGAGAGCTGGGCTCGTTTGACCATCTTGTGCTTTGGTCAAAATCTTGTTCAATGATGGTGGATATCGTTTAAACACTTTACCGAAGTTTTTATATCTTCTGAATCATATCATCAAACAATCTTTATCATTTTGCAGCTACGCAGGTGTATATCAAGCTTTCCCCATGTCTAAACGTACACAGGACAGTTCTTGCAAAGTGATCAATCCACTGTCTCATTTTTTCCTTGCTAAAAGTCCCATTCGTTGTCATCTTGCGTTGAATCTTAAATCAAAATAGCTGCAACTGCTTTTTTCAATTTCTTATTGCATTTTTCCACATATGTTATAAGGTTTCGGGCGCTCTTCGTGTTGCCTTATTTTGTGCATTTCGATGGTGCAGTTAGTCATGTACCCTGGGTACCAGACTTCCTCTAAAATTTTCTTTTAGAGAGAGTCTGGTACCCAGAGTGTTAGTCATTTCGAAATGCTTGATTAGATGTTCGGTGCATTTAATCACCCTCCAATCGAACATGGAAAAGTTCTGGTATTTTTCTGATTTCAATGTTTACTGAAAATTTTGGTGCGTTTGATCAGGGCTTAAGAATTTTCAAAAATTCTACACGATACGGTAAAAATTCTTGAGCCATATGGAGACTATTGTGTTTTTTGAACAAGAAAAGGAGACCTTTTGCAATTTGGAGAAAGATACTGAGGAGAGCGTGTCCCATTCTGACAGCCTTGACAACAGCAGGAAATTGTGGGAATCCCCTCCGCTTCGGTGATAAGTGCATGGATGCATGGCTTGCGTCCATGTTTCATCTCCCTGCGAGCTCAAGTAATTTCGATTTATTTGCACCTTTCAAGAATAGCAGGATACTTGCTTGGTATGGTAAGTGCATTCTTTCGATTATTTAGGTGTCTTGTTATCGTTCCGCCAATTTGTGAATGTATTTTGAGCCACTTCATTGCAAATAAATCCGAAGTTTTGAAAAATATCAACAAAAACTTTCAAAAAATTCTTTACAAGGGATGAACAGATATATACAGATATTTATAAAAATGATGACTTGCTAAAACTTAGCACCAGCTAGTGTTACCCAGGCGTTGGGTAACAGCTCCGAAATGGGGATTTGGCTTCAATTTATTTATTTATTTACTTTATTTATTTATTCATGTGTTCGCTCAAGTTTGAAGTAAGACCTGTTGATCGATTTGGCCTAAATTGAGCCTCTTCAAAGCCAAGGTCCAACATCTGCAATAAAATGGCGCAAAATGCACTCGCAAGTGGGTGAAATGATAACCAGATGGCTAAATAATCCAGAAAGACATTTGCCAGTGTAAACAAGTATCGTGTGGCTCTTGAAAGTGCAAATGAGTCGAAAGTAATTCAAATTTGCAGGGAGATGCAACTGAGCCGTAAGGAGGGGATACCAATCATTTGCTACTGTTGCCAAGGCTGTCAAAATGAGCTGCACTCTCTTCAGTCCCTTCCTTCAAATTGCGAGAATTCTAGACAAGAAAACCATGTTAATGTGCGCAAGGCCTGCACTCTACAAACAAAGTGTGGCGTTAGTAAGGTGACTATGTGACATTTCATGGCTTTTCGAGTACTGTACTGTACTGTACCTGCTTTTTACTCCTCGTGTTCTTTTTACTTACACAGAAAAAGCAAAATCAGTAGGGCAAGACCTGACAAGGATACCATTTCAAGGTATAGATAGTATGTTCATATTAATTTGCAGTGAAACATCGTACCAGATGGACTAAGAGAATTTTAACTGTTTGAAAATTTGTTATAAGGAGAATGCTTGATGCATCGGCATGAATCTTAGTTTAATTGACAGCAAGAAGTAGACTGATTACATTTGTCTCAGCTTTTCGCGTTGACTTGGATGATTTTTATAACTTCAAACTGAGACTCATGACAACACAGCTTCGAACTGGGACTAATTTGGGCCTAGTCCGCTGCGTTTACGGTGCGACCTCTTTGATCGTAACTATCTTAATGTGATCGACCCGCGTTTGCATACTTAGCCTCTGACTGGGTGATTTGTTCAAATTTGGACTTTTCGAAGCAAAGCGACGTTCAGAGTGACGTTCGAAGCGACGTTCGACTTGTCTTTTGAAGCTCGAAGGATAAAAGACGTTCGATGTTTCTTCAGACTGTTCGTAAGATTTTAGTCTAGAATATGTTGGTGGTGAGTCCTTGTATGTGTAAAAGCATAATATCAGATTAAAAGCGCTGAGCGAATACACGGAATCACATCGTCTGTCTAAGCAAGAAGTCTGAAGTATCTTTTGTGATTTCTATTTCATTTTCTGCGCATTACGAAATATATTTAAGATTGGATTTCTGTAAGTTACTTTACGTCGAAATGCGTGAAACTTGATAATTAGTCGCCTCATTCAAAGAGCAAAATCAAGTACTTTTCATTTTCCTTGATATGTAAAAAATGATTTTTGCGAAATCATCAGATCAAATACGCTGTTGCTTTTATAAAGATTGAATCCTCGAATTTTGAGAGGAAGGAAATGATTGACCAGATTGTCTAGAACTTAGATTAAGGGTTTAGAGCCTCTTTTCACAAATTGAGAAGTTACCAATCTTTCGTTTTATCTCACAGAATTCCTAGGCTATTTGGCAAGTATTATTGTTTAGCACAATGTGTAGAATGTAGATCATCTCTCTCTCAAGCATCTGCAGACTGTTTTTTCTCATCGATACCTTTTGTCCATAGAACAAGAAGAAGGCAATTTCAAAGCAAGTAAGCCATCAGTATATTGCATTTTTGATAATTTTTTGTATTTCCTGGCAGCCGATTTGATGCTTCGCCACTGCCAGTCATTTGTATACTTAGATGGTCTAAAGCTCTTTTACAATACGATCTCTCAGAAACTCGGATTATGACTTAAGATCTCTTTCTTAAGACCGACTGCAGGAAAGGGATGCCTCTCTTACCAGGGGGGCAGCTTTAAAATGGTTTTCCAGAAGGTGCTTAAGGATCGTCAAATTTGCAAGAGTTTTCATTAAAACCATACAATGAAACAAGGGCAGATTTTGCAGAACAATCTCATCACTTGCATTGGTTCACACCTCAGTTCAAAGAGATTAGCGAATGCAGACAAAGGAAATTCACTCAACCAGTAATTCAAAACAAACAATGCCGCAGTTGCCCTGAAACCAGTACGGCAAACTCTCACTTGGTGCGGGGAGGGAGGTTTTTAAAAGAAGTTATGTGCTCATAATGAAAGAGGAGGAGTAAATCTATAGTTCTGTCTTTCGGATTTTGTTTACTTGATTCAGGTGCTGAGGAGTAACTGTTTACATTTGATTAACAAGTATGTAAGAATCGCAATGCCCACCCCTCGGCTTCTGAATCACATGAACAAAATCCGCCAGAATGAACTTTAGATTTACCCACCTTATTTCGTTATAAGCACATAACTTCTCTTAAAGCCTCCCTTTGCCCGCACCAAGTGAGAGTTCGCCCTTTGGTTTCATGGCAACTTTGCGACTATGTTTGTTTGGAATTACCGGTTGACAGAATTTTCTTTGTCTACAGTTACTAATCACTTTGAATTGAGGTGTGAACCAAAGCAACTGATGCTATTGCATTGCAGAAACCGCCCTTGTTATACAATGACCATTTTGTCCATAAAGAAATTTTAAACGTTCCCTTTATTACATACCAAAATAAAGTTACAATGACATGTTAATAGATACTCTTGTTACAGAATTACTCTACTAATTACTCTGCTCACAAAGTTACGCTACTATACTACTAGAACGATGCTGCAAGGAGCAAAAACGTGTTTCTACCCTGCAGCCATAACATAAAAGGTAAAAACTACTAATGTTAAAACAAGACAAAAGATAAAACCAAACAATACACGTGACTGCAATAACAAAAATTTGCAAAAATTCTTCACTTTGCTGCGTCCTTTCGTAGAATCTTTAATCATTTTCGTAAGAAATATTTGAAATCATAATTACTTTTAGATTTAATTTAATTTGCAGCTGTAATTTGATTTGTACTTTTGTTTTCTTTAGCATGCCCCATTGTTAACCAGTCCTTTGACTCATTTTGACTGAGGGGCTAGCAAGGATAAAAAGATACAATGAAGTGAAACGTTACAATATGTTTGAAAGGAGCCACGTTACAATATCTCAATATTGTTTTGATTGTCGAGAGTCTGTATATTCGAAAACTGAAGCTTCCTTCAAGCAGACCTCACCTAATTCTTTTTCGCCTGCGAGCGGAAAATTTCCATACAAATATGCATGCAATTTTTTTCAACGCATACCATCTAGTTTTTAAATTCTTTCTGTGCATCGCCGCTTGCACGCTCGGGTACTTTGGCAATGCCTGCCTTTGAGGAGTGTGCTCCAATTCTTGCAGATGTCTCATTAAATTAATTTTGAAACAGTTCAAACTCCTTCCAAAGGCATTCCTATTCAAAATAGCAGCTGAATTCATAACATTAACCTTTTTCAATGGATACTGTATCTGAAAGTAAAAAGCCTAGCAGCCTGACACCCTAACATCTTTGCGAATTTATAAAAAGAAGATTTCTATAACTTAGTTATATATTATTCCAAATTTTTTGCAGGTCTGGAATTTCTAACACTGAAGTCAAAGAATGCTGGTGTGGACATCGATGAAATTCATCTTGTCGAGAAAATTAGCGACACGTTGATGGGAGAGGTAAAATTTTTCATTTTCAAGGGAATATACTGGGTTTTGGTTTACTTACCGTCATGGCTTGGCTCATTGGATGCAGAATCTCCTGACCCACAGAGAGGGAGGTTAGGGAGAGGTCTCTCTTCAGACTGGATCCAAAAAGTTATGATGGAGACCAATGGTTCCAAAAGGTTCTTGTAATTTTTTCGAGAGTCCAACAAATGCTTCTAAAAGTTGTTAAACAGACTGGAGATTTGGTCATTTTGCAGCCCATCCATGTCTGCTAGGCTCCCCAGTATTGTTTTGTGCCCCAGACCTCTAAGCCCCACAAAGTTTCTCAGTAGAATTTGCTTTCTCTTAAAAGGGGAGATGATGATTAATCACCTTACCTATGGACGGGGCAGGATTTTGTTCATCTGAGCAACTAGCTTTCGATAGATTTTTAAATGCCCAACCGTGTGTCATTCAGTTCACCTGGTGAGTCGGGAAAAACTTTTCACAGTTGGCTGGCTTTTGAACGAAAAGTGTGTTGCCGATATTCAAAACTAAAATGTTAATCCGTCACTCTAAAAGCTAACTTAGATGGAAAAATTTTGGTTGGTAAAATCGCACATTTTTAAGACCTACCATTAGAAAAGTGCCTGTTAGGGGTTTTTATAAGAATCGAGAATTCCTCGTTCCATTTTGGTCCTTGATTTATGTGGCATTGAGGTTTACATTGTCGTTGTCATGAATAAAATTTTGATTTCAATAACAAGTAAAGCATGGATTAGAATGGAATGTGGAATCGTCATTCATAAACATGCCCTTAACCAGACTTTTTTTCTAATTTCTGGGTCTAAGTGATGCGTGATATTAATAAACAAAATGTTCACATCTAAGTTGGCTTTGACTGTCAGATTAGCATTTCAATTTTGAATATGCACCCCATACTTTCATTTCACAGCCACCAAAGGCATGAACTTTTTTACTCACCCGGTAGTTCATAGAATTTTCCACCAATCTTCTTAATGTAGTGGAATCTATGCTGTTCATGCTCATACAAAATTTGTAAGCGTTTATAGGCTTGTGGCTTCCGTTTCACCGTACGGCGTACATGCAGTGCGAAATAAAACTTTTTCGTATTCCATAGCTTCACAAAGGAGTCTGGAACAACATCCCTATCATTGCGAAGAAACTGAAAGTTAAAGGTTACCATAAAAGATTAAATCTTCACTTTTGTGAGGAATATCCAAGGCTGAGGTAAACTACATTTTCAGTTGCTTCTGCTTTATATCTAATTGTTAGGGACAGTGCAAAGTTTATCATATTACATAGACGGTGGAGAAAAAAATCGTTGCAAAAGCGTCTGCTCTCCCCGTATGAAATCATTGCAGAAAATACAACTGCCCAGTCACCTGTTCCTTAGAAAAATTCATCTGTTCCCTATTCATGAACAACAGGTATTGTATAGGACTATAGTACCTCTGATGAATTAGCCAAAGACCATAAGAAAAGCAGTTCATCTCTTTGAGAGTCTTTGTCAATGACTGATGAATCGTTCTTGCACGAAACTTATAAGGAAATTTGGCGTCATTTAAGCACAACTTTGTATCCATTTCTCAACTTGCATGATTCACTATTTTGTCCTCAAGATGAGCCATTTTATATTTAACAGTTCATCCTATCTTGAGCTCACAAAAAGTTACTGCCCACGTCGAAGCCTGCTCATATTTGCTTAATAAAAAGTGCTTGGCCAGTTGCGTACAAGCTCAAAAAAGTAGTTGCCCCGTTACGTTTTGCACCGGTCATGTTATAAAATAAACTTTGCACCGTCCCTTATCCAAATTGTTAAAGTTTATTTTATTTGATTGTGTACAAGGTGTTCCAAAAAACTACGCCCTGTTTTTGTGGCTGCTGTAGATGAGGTTTAGCGTTGATTGCCTCAGTTTTTTACACAGTTGCATCGGTCAAGCTGCAGCTTAGGGTTTGAGACCTTGTTTAAGTCAATGTGATATGTGGTTGCTGATTTATCGTAGAAGGAAATTAAAATTAAAACTGTGAGTAATGACTGAGGGTGTAAAGTTACACCCCTAACGATTTTCACAGTAAAATCCCGTATAAATTCTCCAGTTTATTATCTCCATAAAATCGAAATCACATACTCTAGGAATATGAAAATACGCAGTTAGACTAAAATTGGGGTGCTGAATTCAAATCCGTGGTCAGAAATTTCGTATGAAGAGATTTTCAAAACTTTGCAAGACGAGACCGTTAGTTGGAAAAGTGTATTCAGTTTTCTCCATTTTAACAGGAGGGCAAGCTTCAAATTGATTCAAATGATATTATTTCACGAAGAATCTCGAACAAAGTTGGGTTTCATCTTTTTAAACATCCTGTATTACTTATTAGTTGGTTTTGAACTGGATTATTTGATTTCTTTGACGCGTAAGATGGAGATACAACAACGAAACAGCAGCTACGATAACTACAGCAACAGCAACTGCAAATCATGCTTAAAGTTAACAGACGGAGCTAAGAAGAGGTGATCTATAAATAGGACAAAGAAACTCCTATGCACGCCAGTATTCCTCTAGCTGAACAAACACACCACTTTTATTAAGCAGCGTCGTTTTGGAAATTTATCAAAATCTCTTCCTATTGTTAACATGAAAATTTCGAGCCCAGATTCGGATTTAGCACCCAAACTTTAGTCTACTTACCTTTTTTAAACTGCTAGCAATTGTGATGTTGATTTTATGACAATTTAAAATTCAAAGATTTATAAGAGATTTGACCGTGAAAAGTCGTTGGGGGTGACACTTAACACCCCGAGTCATTTTCACGGTCAAATCCCTTATAGATTTTCAAATTGTACATCTCCATAAAATTAACACTACAACCGCTAGCAACATGGAAACTTGTGGTTAGACTAAAGTTTGGGCGCTAAATCCGAATTTGGCGTCTAAAATTTCAAATGAAATTATTTTGAATAATTGCCAAAACGAGGCTATTCATTAAAGTGGTTTATTCGACGCACGTGCTGACTCTTTCAAATACAATAGAATACAATAGGCTAAATTTAGGCATGCACATGCGGTCCCTGAAATAGCTGTATATCTCCGTCAACTAACTTTGATATCTTTTTGTAGGATTTTCTCGCATCCAAATGTACTTCCAGTTGTTGGTGCTGTAACAAAATCTCCAAATCTAATGGTCATATCACAGTATATGCCTTATGGATCACTTTTCGACATACTTCACGAGGGAACAGGTACTATGTTTTCCAAGTATTCCTCTTCGCTACCAATAGTTGTTCTTGAATTACTCCTTTCAAAATTCTCTTCAGTCAGCAACCGACTGTAGGGCTCTTTCATATGAGATCATAATCTGTGGCATTACAACCCGAACCCAACATCTTTGTTTGTAAAGAATTTGTTTCCTTCAAGAATTTTCAGTCGGAAAAAATTCTGTTTGGTTGAAAGTGTTCATGCAAGCTCGAACTTATTCTTTGAAAACTCTTTTGTTGTGTTGTACATCTGTTTCGAGACAGTATTCTAAGTGGTACCGTATTAGTACAAAGAAAACAACAATGGCGGCGCCACAGGGAGATTGGAGGGACATGGGGGATATGACCCCCCCCCCCCGGATTCCAAAAGTTGTGAAAGTTGTCAAAGGAAAATGACATGAAATTAGTTGGGTACACCTGTAGGCTGAAAAATGATGTCAGATTCCCACAACGTTTTTTGAATTCTTTTAGAGCTGGCACCGCCAGTGGAAAAAAATCCCCGTTTGAAAGGACTCTGCTCCCTAGATATCAACACGCAAAATTGGCAAGTACATTATTTAACAGTGGGCAAGTTGAAATAATGTTGTGTTGAAGTCGTGGCAACGTGAGTAAGTTGTGTTGAAGGCATTTCTGTGTGGCAGTGATTTTAAGACAATTCGTTAGTGATTTGAAGGCTTGGCGCCCTGTTAAGAGGGATTCTTGAAGGGGCTTTCTCAACCAAATCCCTCATAGTTTTAGAACGGATCGGCTTCTCAGCTAAGTAGATTTGAAAATGGACTTTATTATATCCACTATTAAATACTGTATTTGCCAGTAGTATCATCGTGATATCAACGCAGCAGTATCCTTTCAAACATGATAATTATTTTTACTCAACCGGTACTATTCTCGTAAATTTTCACTATTCATTCTCCGAATCATTACCTGACTGAAGTTTAAAAAACGAGGCAATACAGAAGCCCGCCAGTCATATTAGTTAATTAATCGCAAATTTCCCGCGGGTTTCCCGTAATCTTGTATAATACGATACAAGGACACTTTTGTCGCCACAGCAACTGCTTTAGGCCTATGAGATTTACAATAAACTCAAACGACATGACATTAACAAAATGTGGTGACTAAATGATACAAGTCAAAATTAGAAGCTATGAGGTAATAAAATTCATACTAACCATTTTTGTCGTTGTACAGGAGAATATAAAGTCCTCGGTTTAGGGTTAGGGTTAGGGTTAACAAAATGTGGTGACTAAATGATACAAGTCAAAATTAGCAGCTATGAGGTAATAAAATTCATACTGACCATTTTTGTCGTTGTACAGGAGAATATAAAGTCCTCGGTTTTAATACACAGACCTCGCAAACTCAGTCTGTATACTTTTAAGACCTCAGGCTTTATATTTTCCTGTACCACACAGAGCCGGTTAGTACACAGATGGTATAAATGGAAATTGATTGTACCTTTACGTCTTTTCTTCACTTTAGGTATTGTTGTGGATCACGTTCAGTCTGTAAAATTTGCAGTGGACATAGCGAAAGGCATGGTTTATTTACACAGTATGGAACCGTTAATTCCAAGGCTGTACTTATCGAGCTACCATGTCATGGTGAGTACGAGAAGGTGTTGTGGCACAGTAGTAAACTTATAGCATTTCGTCCCTTGATTTGCTGATATCACTTGATCAACAGGGACTCATAGCATAGCACTTAAAAAGTGGGCCCAATTTTCAAATGGCCGAAACAAGTGGGATTTCTTGTACACTCAACAAAATCGCTTCAAAATCTAGTTGAAAGAGCTCGAAAATTGAGAAGGAAACTCTTACCACAAAAAATGATGTTGTCTTGACCTACACATCACAAAATGCATACCTTTTAAGCAGTAATCTTTTTCTGTAGAAGCAAAATAGATCTATCGAAGCTGCGAAAACTCCTGGCCTCATCAACGGTTTTTTGTATACAACAACAACAGCTGTTTGAATAATGCCTCGTGATTGGTTTAAAGCCAGATTCTAGCAGTTTGATCGGTGAATATAGAATCATTCAAAACGGGCCTAAATTGGGCTCACGTTTTAAGGATAATATCACGAGTCACTGTTGAGCAAATTATATCAGCAAATCAAAGAACGCAAGAAAAGAAGGGACGAAAAGGCGTAAGTATAGCGTAGCGGTGTTATCGTCTGACTTTGCAGCCAAGACAGTCAGACGGAGTGGGTTCGATACCCGGTTCCATCATCTGAGCTTTATGACAAGGATCCTATGATCTGAACTCGATTAGGTCTGCTCTATTTCTGTAATCCGCTTGGCGATGAAAACGCATATCGTTCCTTAAAGACAGGATTTTTAAGAAATGACACAACAAAATTTGATTAAATCCTTGTAAAATCCTTGATCAAACTTGCTAATACTTCGGCAAGCGTATACAGTCTTGGGTCAGACACGTGTCATAGGCAGTGTGCCAGCCAGCCTATGTTGGGATCACTTAGTCACGCAGGCCAGAAAAAAACAGAGATTACGTCACCACACCAGTGTGGATAGCTATGATCTGTACTTACAAGTATTAGTTCGGTGAGATAGGTCAACTGGTAGACTATCTGCCTCGAAAGCAGAGGGTTCTGAGTTAGAATCTCGGTCTCACTACTATTTTTATATTTTTCTCCGTTCGTCAAAAATTTTAGTACACCAAAATACTGAGTGCCAGGCCATCTCTCTAACACGATTTTGTTTCAAAGTGTTTCAGTGCAGTACTGATATAACCAGGGCCGCCGATAGCTTTTCGAAGCCCAGGGACAAAACTGTGAATTGAGGCCCCCCTGCAAGCGAAGCGAGCACAAAATTTTTCGATCGCCCCCTTTAGATTGGCTTAGAATGCATTTCAGAGCATTTCCTGCAGTCAAAATTCTCCAATTATGAGGCCCTGGGGTAATGTACCCCTCCTGCTTCCCTTCTCGGCGGCCCCTGATATAACTTCTCAGTTGTATTTTTAGATGGATGATGATCTAACTGCAAGGATAAGCATGGCAGATGCGAGGTTCTCATTTCAAGATAACACAAAAGTATACAAGCCTAACTGGATGTCGCCAGAAAGTAAGTCTGCTTTCTTTCACCTGCACTTTGAAACGTTTCCTTGTTTTCAGCATTAAAGTAATGCTATATTAAAACCATAGATTTCATGAATTTAGGCATTACTTCAAAGATACGGTCAGCCATTTATGTTCCACAAATGATGCAGAGGGCATGGAATATTACATGCTGCGTTATCATTCTATAGCGGGCCTAGATATGACCTTCTCGTTGTTTAACTGCGATATTACTTCTTTGTGTTGTTTCGTCCAATCCAAAGTGTATGTTGCTCCAATTTGTTCTTGTATGGTGAGAAAAGTTTAATAGAGCAACAAATTATTTTAGACAAATAATGCGTTTCATTCATGTTACAGAGGGCCGTTAATGAGCTAATCACTGCAATGTCTGATACATTTAAATCTCCTTTGCATAAATGTAGCTTTACTTTTCTTGAAGGACAAGTCCGGGGTTGATAAAATTATTGTTAAAAAGCAACCTTCCCACTGCTGAACACCAGTCGTGAGTTCTTTCCAAGTTTTCATGCCTCGAACTTTCATAAATTCGACGATTAATCTTCGTAAGTTGCGCCAAATATCATCGCCATTTTGTATTTTTTACGAGTGTACGAAGGCGGGCTCATTCTTCGCACATAAAAACAGAAAGACCGAAAAATTAAGGAGCGAAATAGATGACGTTGTTCTTGACCTTGTGGTATGGTCATCGGTATCCCCATACCATGCTTTTCCAATTAAGGCCCTGTTTATATGGGGAAAAACACCTCGCCTGCCAGACCCGGGGCTGACAGGCGAGGTAACTTTCAGTCACTGTTTACATGAGATGTTTCACCTCACCTGTCAGCCCCGGGGCTGAGAGGCGAGGTGGATTAAAGTCTCTCTTCCGTGAAATCAGAAAGAACTGACCAATGAGAATCAACGAAAAATTTCACTTCACCTCACTATACCGGTGGTATTTCGTTTATATAGAAAAATTTCACCTCACCCAGGTGAGATTCCACCTCTGGTGAGGTGGGACTTCACTATACCGGTGATGTTGCGTTCGTCATGTAAACGCGGTATGAAAATACAAAGGATTCTATTGGAAGGTGAAATCTCACCTCTCAGCCCCGGGTCTGGCAGGTGAGGTGATTTCGCCCATATAAACAGGGCCTAAATGACTATGTAATTATTTGCATTTAGTGATGAACAATTCACCAGAAACTTGTGACCAACGTGCTGCAGACATGTGGAGCTACACAATGATATTATGGGAACTATCAACAAGGGAGGTACCATTTGCAGAAATGTCTCCAATGGAGATGGGAATGAAGGTGTGTGCTCTCATTTCTATCATTCTGTATTTTTTGTCTGGTACTTTGCCCAGTTGTTTCCATGACATAACTAAAACTACACGTTGTTTTTATAAGAAACTGGTTTTAAAAAATTAGTATCAAGATGATCAACATTTAAGAAATTCTAGTACTATTTTTGAGAAGCATTAAAGAACTTCTAAAAGTTAAATGTAAGGATCTGATTGTGAATGTGTCATTGAATTTTTGGTCTTAAGTATACCGGGTGAGTTAAAAAATACGCCCGACGTTTGAGAGGCTACTGCTCCCGGAGTAGATAAGCAATGATATTTTGCAATACCGGATTGAATAGCTAATATGTTCATTTATTTTTAGAAATTTTTCTTGCTAAAATCTTTCACTCCGATTAGACTCCGTAAGCGAGTTTCTAAAATGAATCCTTTTGAGAAACCATTAAAAACATGCTCAAATTACAAGCAAGAATCCCTTATGTGGTAACCTCACTGCGATGACTTTCAGCACGCTTTAGCACGAGCTTTCCTTTTGACGGGTTGAAAATCTCCCCCTCCCCCCTAGTGTGAATAAATTATTCTGGGGGTTTGCATTCTCTTATGAGGACAAAATACATGAACACATCCAAGAGTCATTATTGCTAGGAAGGAGAACAAAGGGAAATCTTGCTTGGTGTTTTCACTCGTTTTTGCAGGTATTCCAAAGGGGCTTTCTGCAGAAAATCTCCTATTTCCACAGGAAGGAATGCCTGATTAAAGCCGGGTAAATTACTGAACCTAATTTGATAAATCGGGGCTGAAATAAGTCAGTTTTCAACATCATTGCTTTGATATCCAGGGAGCAGGATTTTTTCAAACGCCGGACGTTTTTATTGACTCACCCGGTATTAACTGGCCGTTTTATGTTTTGAACAAAATAGAGCATTTTTCATTCCATTACAAATGTACACCATTAAGTATTTATTATAACGGGTGGGTCAAAAAGGTTACGCTTTGAACGGGTTGTGAAATAAGAAGTATGAGGCTGATATTCAAAGTTAAAAATGTTAATCCATCTGTTAAAGGCTAACTTCTACTGCATTCACATTGACACAGTTAAGCCAGCTTTATCTAAACCAGTTTATGTTTTAACCAATGACTGGATTTTTCTGATTGACCAATCAGAAGGCCTTTTTCTAAAACCTGGTTTAGTTTAAGCTGGTTTAACTTGCAATGTGAATGGGGCATACGGTGGGAAAATTTTTGTTTGGTAACATGACACATCTCTAAGGCCCAAAAATCAGAAAATTGCCTATAAGGGGATTGTGTTGGAACGAAAATTCCACCCTCCATTCTGGCTCATGATTTATATGGCATTAAAGTTCACGTTACAAGTTTCAGAAATAGAACGTTAATTTCAATAGGAGGTAAATCGTGGACCAGAATTGAAATGAGGAATCCTTGCTCTCGAACATGCCCTTTACCAACAATTTCATAATTTCTGGGTCTAAATGATGAGTGATCTTGCCAAACAAAGTTTTCCCATTTAAGTTAGCCTTTGAGTGATAGATGGACATCTTAATTTTGAATATCGGTCATATACTTTTTATTTCATATTTTTATTTCATAGCCCGCCAAACTCTTTTTACTCACCCGTAAATACTTTGGATAACCCTGCTTACCAAAACTCCTTACCAACACTACAAGAACTATGCCATGAGGAGCAAATGATTATGACTACCCCATGGCATGGAATAGAAATAATGAAGCTGCATAAAATTTCACATGAATACTACAAAAACAAACGATATATATTCTACTGGAGATTGTCTGTCATTAGATGTCAGGTAGGGGCTGTAATAACTCAAGAAAAATGTCACGAGTAAAACTCGATTTGTGTTCTTGTTGAATAGTAAACCTGACATCTAAAGTGCGACAGAGTTTCCAAAGAAAAAGAAATTTCACTTTTAGAGACTTAGTGGTTGAATTTCAGGTGACTGAAGTATGCGATGTCGTTAGCAGTGTCAGAGGTCACATGATAATTCATGCATTTAAATGTTAAGAAACAAATTAAGAAACTTTTAGCACTAAGATGTCAAGAGTTTTTGTTGAATTAATTAAGGAACTGTCAGTTCTATGGTCTGATCCACGTTTCTTATGAGAAACGTGCAGGTATGCCATACAAGTATACAGCGACGATGAGCATATCTTCTTGGGAGTGTGCAGTTCCGTCCATCGCGTCGTTAGCATTTTCCCTCCATCAAAAATTTATTTCATTATCAAGGGCCCTGGGAGTTTCGATCTGACATACCTATTCCCAAGCTAATGCAAAACGTACCAATGCAATCGATCCTCAGTTTTTCACGAATTTCAAAGTGTTAAGGCTGATTTCCACTCAGTAGAATTTTGCGATTGGACAGGAAATCCTTTGTTAATGTGTGAAAAATGTTGCCGTGAATTTGATAGAATTTTACGTGTGTGACTAAGACTGCGTTCACACGATGCCGGCACATTTTGAAAACGGTGAAAAATGTGACGAATAGACCTTTTAGCTATTCAGCAAAAGAGCCTGGATCGAGCGTTATTTTTATACATTTTTATACACGAGATTCGATCGAGTGGCGTTAGAGCTTCCATCACTATTGTACACAGTCGAAAATTCTACAAAATGTAGCAAAGTATTGTTCGATTGAGATTCTTTTTCAGAGTAGCTAAAAGGTCTATTGGCCTCCCGTTCACACGAAAACGGCACATTTTTTGCCGGCAGATTTCAAAAACGGTAGATTTGAAAGCGGAACTGTAACCAGCACATTTTTGAAACGGTGTCATGTGAATGCTCAAAATGATGAAAACAAAACATTTTGCTACGCTTTTGGAACGATATTGAACGATTCCTAGGATGTATGTATGTTTCTCCGGCATCAAAGCCTTGCAGCGAGTTTTTACCATCAAATTTCCTACTGTTTTCAAATTGTTCCGGCATCGTGTGAATGCTAGCTCAGATTTTGCTACCGTCACATTTTTCACCGTTTTCAAAATGTGCCGGCATCGTGTGAGTGCAGTCTAAGATTTTATGGTCTAAAATTCAGTCCGCTCGGAAAATTCAACTGAGTGGAAATCAGCCTTTAGATCTGCCTAGTTTGGTTTCGCTAAGTCGTTATTTTCGCCAATTTGCCCATAGGGAGCCAAGGTTGCTTATTATTCATGGGCTCCCTGTGATTTGCCATTAAAATAAAAATTGCAAAAAAAAATAGCATGGATGCAACCAGGCCATTTAGCCACCGAGCGACGTTTGAATTCATTTGAATCGCTGATAATCTCATTTTCATTCCATTTCATTCATTCATTTCATTTTATTTTATATATTTAAGGAGGGTTGGCCTTCAACAAGTTGATTTTCAAGGGGCCCTCGTATAGGGCCCTCCGATAAAAACATTTAATTACAATTTAAAAAGAAAGTGAAAAGCTATTAAATAAATTAAACTATAAAACATTATTTACAATGTTCAAAACCAATTTACAATGAAGTGAAAAATTCAAACCTAAAATCAAAATGAAAGGGATCACTTTTTAAATAGTTTTCTTGAAACTATACAAGGAGGTTGCCTGCTTTGACTCGGCTGACAGGCCATTCCATAATTTTGCACCTCTATATGAGAAACATCTCTGGCCATTTGATGACCTTTTCTTCGGTAACCTTAGGTCGGTCCCCGTATTACGAAGGCTATATGATGAGCAGGGCGAATTTCGAGTGAAAAGGCCACAAAGGTATTCTGGAGCCAGTTGATTCAGGGACTTAAAGACCATTGTCTTAGATTCACACGTAATTAGTTCGTCAATGGTCTTCCACCCCATCTCTTCGATAAGAGGTCCGCCTGGGGCATCAAAGCTGCTATTTGTTACTATCTAAGCAGCACGGTTTTGAAGCTTTTGCAACTGATTAATTTCAGTTAAAGCGGCGCAGCCCCAGACGGAACAGCAGTATCGAAAGTGTGGCTCCACAATGCCGGTGTAGAGAGTCTGCAAAGTTTCTTTCGGGAGAAGAGACTTGGCATGTCTTAAAAAGCCAACTGCCCTTGAGACCTTGCTAGAAACTGCTTTGATTTGTTCTTTCCAGTTCAAAGAGCAGTCGATTTGCACACCAAGGTATTTTGTCTTTTTGACTACTTCAAGATCATTGTCGCGAATTTTCAGATCCAGGTCTTTATTTTGACTTTTGATACTGTTCTGTTTTTGCTTGGTAGATATAAGCATGGAATGGGTTTTCGCAACATTCAGGGAAAGCTTGTTGCCTTGTAGCCAGGTATCCAGCTTTTTGAGGTCGCTATTGATAGCCTTGTTCAGCCGAGTCAAATCGTGAGACTGGTAGCACAAACTGGTGTCATCAGCATACATGGACACAGTAGAATCCTGGACAGCTTGTGGGAGATCATTGATGAAGATGAGGAAGAGAAGAGGGCCGAGACATGAACCTTGTGGAACACCAATTTCTATGTCCCCAATTTTTGAATCCACACCATTTACCCTGCAAAATTGTTTCCGGTTGGAAAGGTAGGATTTAAACCAAGAGAGTTCACGTTGCTGTACGCCGTAAAGCTCAAGCTTTTCGCAGAGAATGTTATGATCAACAGTATCGAATGCCTTTTTAAGGTCAATGAACACCAATCCCACAAGCTTTCCAAGATCCATTCCATTGTACCAGTCGTCAGTATTTTTAAGTAAGCATGTCACTGTTGAATGAAGGCGCAAAAAGCCGGATTGGCCATGTGAAAAGTGTCCATTATCATTCATATACTGGTACAGCTGATTTGTTACTAATTTTTCAAAGAGCCTTGAGATGACAGGCAAGACTGATATTGGTCGATAGTTAGACTTCTCAGCGTTATCTCCTTCCTTGAAAATCGGAGTAACTCTAGCAACTTTCCATGAGTCGGGAAAACGACTTGTTTCAATGGATGTATTGAACAGGAAAGCAAGTGAGTTTTCAATAAAAGGCAGCGCAAGCTTCAAAAAGTAGCTAGAGATGTTGTTAGTCCCAAAGCTCTTTGCTGTCTTAACTGTGGCAAATGCATCCCTGATCTCCTGCACTTCTATAGTCCTGAAAGTGAACCTTGCCTTACGTTTGTTAACTTCATAGTCACCTTCAAGAAGGGGATTTGGGGCTGGATCAATTTTTTCAGCAAGATTCTTACCTACTGAGCAAAAGAAACTGTTCATTGCAGTCGAAATATCTTTTTTATGAACAGTTTCAGCACCAGACTCTTTGAGACAATCAATGTTGCTGGACTTTGATCTCTTATTGAGGAGCTCATTGATTGCCTTCCATGATTCTTTCATGTTACCTTGACATGCAGAGATCTTATTAGTATAGTACTGCTTCCTTCGTTGGATATTTAGGACCTTGTTACGGACCTGTCTATAAGAGTCCATAAGGAATTGGGACTTTCTTTTGAATCTCTGTTGATTATCCAGGCATGCTTTACGGCGTGAGTGGCCGAGTGGCTATAACAGTTTTCGTCAGGTAACTGTTATTAAGGTCGGTCGAGTGAGGTCAAACTCCGGATGGGTGACCTCGGAGGCCTCACCTCACAACTCACCTCATCGTCCTTCGAAAGGGACGTTAAACTTGGGGTCCCATGCCTGGATGTGGCATGTACCTTGGGCCTAAATCAGCTTTCAGTAGCTAGAAATCCTGACCAACCAACTCAAAACAAATTGAAAAGCAAAAAATACTTGATTTTCTCGGTTCACTGTTCAGGGTCCTTCGGTATGATCAATGAGGCTTCTACAAAGCATTTCTTACATCCAGTGTAATGTAATGATATATTTATTTTGTGTAGGTTGCGTTGGAAGGCTTACGACCATCGATCATCCCTGGCATGTCAAATCATTTAACCAAACTCATAAACATTGCATGGAATCCTGATCCAGCCAAACGACCACGTTTCGATCAAATCCTACCTATTCTGCAAAAAATGCAACTTTAAGCTCAAAAATGAATTTAATTTTTATGGGCTTGTCATTGATACGCCACTGTTACTCAAATCATTAACACCGGCAACCCACGGGCGTCAAAAGAGGTAAGAAAGTAATCCCTCAATTTAAAAAGATTCTTGAAAACTTTCCTGATGGAAGATTTGTGTGAATCAATGTGGCACTAAGCAGAGGACAGATTTTGTAAACATTAGCAACAGTTGCTGTAATTGACACATCAATTCAGAGCCATTAGCGACTGCAGACAAAGGAAATTCTCTCGAACTGTAAATCAATACAAACACCGTCACAAAGTTACCCTGAAACCAGTAGGGCAAACTGTCACCTTGTGCTAGCGACAGGTAGTTTTTAAGAGAAGTTGTGTTCTTATAATGAAAGACGAAGGTTAAATCTAAAGTTCTATCTCGCGGCTTTCGTTTATCTGATTAAGAAGCCGAACAGAAGGTAGTATAGTTCTCTGGTATTTAGGGTTTAAATGAAACAATTACCACACAGCTCTTGAATGTTTAAATCATTTCCTTCGTATACAAAAGCCGCCAGCCAGAAGTTTAGATTTACTCTTCTTCCTTCGTTATAAGCACATAACTTCTCTTAAAAGCCGCCTTTCGCTTGCACAAGGCGAGAGAATACCCTACCGGTTCCGCAGCAGCTTTCGCAGCCGTGTTTGCTTGGTTTTCTAGCTGAGAGAATTTCCTTTGTCTGCAGTCGCTAATTGCTTTGAATTGAAGTGTCAGTTAAAGCAACTACTTCTGCTATTGCGTTACAAAATCTATCCTTGTTTGGCACTAAGTGTAACATGTCCAGATTTTCATACAGGGTGTCCCAAAAAAAGTTGTCAACTGTCTTTAACTTAGGCTCTGTGCACACATAGCTATCTGGATATTTTTGGAAACACATCTTTTTTATCCGTTTTGGGTTAGCATCCACACGGAGACAGCATTTTCGGTCACCGAAAGCAAAGCTTTTGGAAAACGCTCTCCAGAATGGATCTCTTTGAAAATGCCGTTGTTGTCATGTGGACGGGTGAAAATGGATGTTTTTGAAACGCTGACGTCACAGTGTTGATTAATAACCCATCAGAGTATGCGCTCGGATCTTTGGGGATCACGCGAGGGTATTTTGTTTATCTGTTTTCGGGGTTCGAATCTCGCAGCGCTTTGGTTTGGATGGGGATAATTTCGAAGATGCTCCTCGCATGACCGCGGATATTGTTTATTCCGATAAAAAAAGATTTGTTTTCAAAAGTATCCGGATATGTGTGGACGGGGCATTAGAATTTGAGACCTTGCTTGAGTCAGTCTCGTAAGTGGTTGCTGATTCATGGCGGAGGAAAGGCCAAACAAGTGGTTGCTTCAAAAGCGGCACTGCTATTGTTCTCCAGCAGTGTCAAAATCACGTAATGCTAAGAAGAATGGATTCTAGCATCATATTCAAAATTCTCTGCATTTTTGAAAGGGTTAATAGTGTTTTTGTATCGAAGAGGCACTATTAAACTTTCTGAAGATTTAGAGGACGGCAAAGTGCACGCTAGGACCGTTTCTTTGAAAATTTATTTAAGGACAAGTCCGGGGTTGGTATAATTGTTGATTATTCAAGAGATTACACTGTTGTGAATGGTGTGTAGTACTTTTTTCAATTTTTCCCTTTTTATCTGCGAAAAGACGTATTTCAATCTGCTAAGAAGTGCGAAAATGACGTCATTTTCTATGACGTCACTTCACGTTGACCTGAACGAGGCTGCCAAATGTGTTAATATCATACCACCCACATTACTAGCCTCCTTATAGCGCCTGCGCACACTCATTCAAAATACCAAATGGCGACGATATTAAACCTAACTTACGGAGGTTAATCGTCGAATTCATGAAAGTTCAAGGCTTGAAAACTTGGAAAGAACTCGCGGCTGGTGTTCAGCAGTTGGTGATTGCTTTTTAACAATAATTTTATCAACCCCGGACCTGTCCTTTAATATTGAAAATGCTAGAGAACAATTGAAGAGATAAGTGCTGTGTTTTAATCAACCGCTTATCTTGCCTTTCCTCTGCCATAAATTAGCAACCACGGGTCAGGTTGACTAAAGCAAGGTCTCAAACTCAAAGTTGAAGCCTGCCCTAAGCGACTGCGTAGAAACTGAGACCATTGAAACTACAACGCCTCGACAGCAGTCACGCAAACGGGGTGCAATGTTTTAGACTGCGTTCACACGATGCCGGCACATTTTGAGAACTGTGAAAAATGTGACGGATTGGCCTCCCGTTCACATGAAAACGGCACATTTTTTGCCGGCAGATTTTGAAAACGGGAGATTTTGAAAACGGAACTCTAACTAGCGCATTTTTGAAACAGCATCATGTGAAGACTCAGAATGATGAAAATAAAACATTTTGCAACGCTTTTGGAACGATACTGAACGATTCATAGAATGTATGTATGTTTCCTCGGCATCAAAGCCTTGCAGCGAATTTTTTACCTTCAAATCTCCTACCGTTTCAAATTGTTCCAGCATCGTGTGAACGCTAGCTCGAATTTTGCCACCGTCACATTTTTCACCGTTTTCAAAATGTGCCGGCATCGTGTGAACGCAGTCTTAAATTTTGCTACCGTCACATTTTTCACCGTTTTCAAAATGTGCTGGCATCGTGTGAACGCAGTCTTAAATTTCGCTACCGTCACATTTTTCACCGTTTTCAAAATGTGCCGGCATCGTGTGAACGCAGTCTTAAATTTTGCTACCGTCACATTTTTCACCGTTTTCAAAGTGTGCCGGCACCGTGTGAACGCAGTCTTAAATTTTGCTACCGTCACATTTTTCACCGTTTTCAAAATGTGCCGGCATCGTATGAACGCAGTCTTAAATTTTGCTACCTTCACATTTTTCACCGTTTTCAAAATGTGCCGGCATCGTGTGAACGCAGTCTTAAATTTTGCTACCGTCACATTTTTCACCGTTTTCAAAATGTGCCGGCATCGTGTGAACGCAGTCTTAAATTTCGCTACCGTCACATTTTTCACCGTTTTCAAAATGTGCCGGCATCGTGTGAACGCAGTCTTAAATTTTGCTACCGTCACATTTTTCACCGTTTTCAAAATGTGCCGGCATCGTGTGAACGCAGTCTTAAATTTTGCCACCGTCACATTTTTCACCGTTTTCAAAATGTGCTGGCATCGTGTGAACGCAGTCTTAAATTTTGCTACCGTCACATTTTTCGCCGTTTTCAAAATGTGCTGGCATCGTGTGAACGCAGTCTTAAATTTTGCTACCTTCACATTTTTCACCGTTTTCAAAATGTGCCGGCATCGTGTGAACGCAGTCTTAAATTTTGCTACCGTCACATTTTTCACCGTTTTCAAAATGTGCCGGCATCGTGTGAACACAGTCTTAGACACCCTGTATTTTTCATCATGTAAAAACCCACATATAAGAACCAAGTAATTAAGAACCTACAGGCTGAAATTTTGAAATTAGAGCCCCGTTTAGCCTGGAATTTTGAATAGGTTCTTATTTGTATTTGAATTAAAAGTCCACTTGCTTAGTCATTGAACCTATACAAACTGATGATACCATATGTGCATATTTCAAAGAACTCTGAAAATGCTTTGCAGTTGTGTCATTTGATTTCATGAAATTTCTGATTCTTCCACAAACTTCTTTTGCGAATAAGACTTCATGAAATCAAGTGATGTGAACTGACAGTAGACAGAAGGCTTGAAGTTTGAATCTGAGCAAAAGAATACCTGGAAACTCTGAATGAAATAAGAACCAATTTAAGAACCTCAACAGCCTATTTTCCCACTGAATACTCAATATGTAAGAACCTAATCAGGCTGACTTGCAGAATTGAAGGTTCTTATACGCCGGTTTTTACTGTATTTCACTTTAGTTCTTTAAAGGAAGGTTGCCCTTCGGCTGAAGCTGGTTTTCAAGGGACCCTCGATAAAAACGTTAATTGCAGCATGGTTACACCAAATCATCAACCCAATCCACAGTATTCAAGCCCTATGTAGCATAGAGCTCAAATCTTTCAAAAAGGTGGATGTAAAATTCTATTCCATTTTTCTTTGAATTAAAGTGCTTGAAAGGAATTTCCAGTAATTCGCAATAAATTTGCCGTGGCAATTTCTTGATACCTTGACTACTTTCAAAATGGTGGCATTTATCAATTTTGAGGCTGTGACGTCATCAAATTTCTAAATCCTTAACCAGAAGAGCAACAGATTTCTGCTTGCAACCATGTTGTAGACCTTCATAAACTATGGTTATCTTGAAGATTGTATCAATTTCTCTCGATTAATTTAAGATTTACGATGATTTTAATTTATTCAAAATTTTCGATGAAATTTTGCAAAATAAGTCAAAATGCCGCCATTTTGAAAATAATCAATATATCAAAAAATTGCCACGGTAGATTTACAGCAACTTACCCAAAGTTTCTTTCAAGCACATGAATTCAAAGAAAAATGTGATACTTTTTACACCCACCTTTTTAAAGATTTGAAAGATTTGAGCCGTATGCTACCCTATGTACAATAATGGCCAAACTTTTCAATCAAAGCGAGAGAAGAAAATGTCGGTTTTTGACTAATGATTTGATGACTGATGATTTTTTTCGATGGTTTTCACGACCATTTTTTTTGTTGTTGATATCCAAGTTGTCACGACTCTAATCCAATCAAAAGAGCCCACAATTTTTTAATAAAAGACATCAATTTATGAAAATATTAATTCAACACCAGATTTTTTGTGGTTTTTTCTTGTGATAGTTTGATATTTAAATGCTATATTTAGATTAGAAATATTAAGCAGTTTATTGAAAGTTTGTTTGTAGTAATAGACGATTACGCTAAAGATGGCGGCAAGGAACTTTTTACCAAGATGCATTGCGTTCGAATTAAGCATCCTTAACGATTCTATAGGAATTCGATAAAAGAACGCAGTGCATCTTGGTAAAAAGTTCCTTGCCGCCATCTTTAGCGTAATCGTCTATTAAATTTTTCATATTTTCGTCAACTAGTGAGTCAACTAAGATAGATTTTCAAAAATAATATCAAGTCCTTTTGAGTTAAGCGATCAGCCATGCAGCCATATCAAACATAAGGATTTCTACACCCAAGTACCGTAAAGGCTCCACTTTCATTCTATTTTCATTTTACAATGTTTATACAGGCTAACAAAGGTTTATAATATATATGTTCTTCAACCTGACCTGTTTAAAAAATTGAAATAAAAGACAAATGCTAATAATAAAAGAAATTTAAATGCCTAATTTACAATATCATACAAAACTGAGTCTAGAAAAGAGAACGTACAAGATGAAATAAAATTTGGCCCCGTCTATAGTTGTTCTTTGAAGGATTTCAGAGAGGGTGCCAATTTTGTCGCTTTGTCTAGACTGTTCCCCAATTTTGTACCGCGATAAGAAAAAGCCTTTTGGCTATTCATCGCTTTTAGAAACCGCTCTCTATCATCCGAATATTTTGCGAATAATTTTCTCAATTAGTCTGGTGTAAGCGAATCCAAAGACTTTTAAGTTAGCGTATGACAGCTCTCTATTTAGCCCCCTCTCTAGTAAACCCCCCCCTCTCAGCCAAAATTTTGAATATTCATCCTCTCTATCAACCCCTCCCCCCTCTCCAACTTTTATCATGTTCCAGCGGCTACCAAAAGTCCATTTATTTAGCTACGCAAGTCTACATGTTTATGGTTTAGGATAAAACTGTGTCAGATTTATGTATTTGACTTGTAAGATTGTATGTTGAATCTGCCAGATATGAGCCAGAAGAACGAAGAGCTATCATATTTAAGATCATTGTCATATGATTTTGTGAGTAAGCTCTTTCTGTAATCAGCCCGCCCCCGTCTTTAAGACCCTCCTCAGGAGTGTTCGATGCTAAGTAGCCCGCCACCCGCAGGGTTAATAGAGGTTTACGGTAGTCTTGTCGCTATTATAAACGATGCAGACACTGTAACTAAAGGTCCGTTACCTTTGATAGAAACGACAGCAAAAAGGGACCAACGATTGCTGAAAAGGAGTTTATTTACCTGGTTGGTGAAACCTCGTCCCCAGGGCCTTTTAATCTGACAAAGGGGTTGTTGTTGGCTAGGTAATGACTATCAACTAACGCAACCCGGCAAAGTCAATCTGAAGCGCGCGTAGCTAGCTAGGTAAGACACACGGGCTATTGATAGAGGGGATGATGCGCCATCTGGTTAAACCTTGCTTTCAAAACGACATCTCATTGGACCGATAGAGATAATGCAACACAAGTATGCATGTCTGTCGAAAAGGGGTGAGTGGCCGAGTGGCTTATACAGTCTTCGTCAGTTGACTGATGTTAAGCTCGGTTGAGTGAGGTCAAGCTCCGGATGGGTAGCCTCTGAAGTCAACTGCAACTCACTTCGGCGTCCTTCGGAAGGGACGTTAAACTAGGGGGGCTCATTGACAAACCCATTCAAACAAATTGAAAACAAACCAACCAACCCAAGGATGTATCGGAACATCTGCATTGCGCATTTTATTTATTTGATTCAGAAGCCGAAAAGTAGTCAGTTCAATCCCAGTACTATTTTCGTAAAGCTCACCCTTGCTAAGAGGAACAAGAAACAGCTGCAAGATAAATATTCTTTCGAGTTATTGTGTACAGTATCGCACCCATTTTTGCTGATGGACCATTTTGTATAACACAATGCGTCATAGCCCTGACCACGCCTATCTCACCTATCAGTTAAAGAGCCACATCAAACCATGATCCTTTGCGGCTCCAAATCGACATTCCTGTGATGTGATTTAAAATCGTTTCTCGGCTTGGCCAAGGATCTGTTCGCTTCAGCAAAGGCAAAATTGGTAAACAATCGATTCAGTTTTCCGAATAGAGAAAGCGATTTGCATTTATGACGAGTAAATTTGATACCTCTGAGTGGACTGGATCATAAAAAAAATAAACAGACAAACTAAAGCAGCATGGTTGGCTGTGTTGAAGGTGTGAAATCCATTCTTGAGGCTGTCAAATCTTTTGTCTAAAACAAAGCTACATGTTTAGGCCACTTTCCACTGTACTTGGACAGTTTTGATCTTCTGCGAAGTTGTTACGGTTCAAAAGCGTTTACATTGCTAGAATAAGATTTTTCTGTAGATGGAGGGAACTCCGGGGGAGGTACTTCACTATGAATTCGTACGGGGCTATGCGCCGCAAGGATTTCTGCTACGACCTGATCCCAGAAATTTGGTTCGATATTGATACCCCATCCCAGAATTTTTGTCAGATATTGATACCCAATCCCAGAATTTTAAAGGAGTAACAAAAACAGTTCGTCGTCAAAGGGATAAGGTACTGAGGGCTGTGAACGACAATTTTTGTCCCAAGTGGCCATTGGAACGAAGTTCTTATCTGAGCACGTTTTTAAACACAAAAAATACTTGAAATCTGTTCACCTGAAACTGACCACGTGTTGCTCGAAGAATTATCCAGTTGTACTTTCATTCAGCACCCATAACCAGAATTTTGAGTATAACAGTAAACCCCAATCCCTGAAAATTCCAAGTGAAAGTATACCCCAATCACAGAAATTTTCCAGTAAAAGTATATCCCAGTCCCAGAATTTTCAGGCTAAAAACTACCCAAAACTGGCGAACATCCGCGTCTTACCCCATAGTAAAATATCCCCCGGGGAGGGAACAAAGTGCGTGACTAGGACCTTGGAACAGATTAGCAGGAGCTGTGTAAAGGGGCGGCTGATCCGCTACATTTTGCGTTACGGATCCAAAGTTGCACCGGTACGTACAGTGTAAACGAGGTCATAGTCCCGAAAAACCATCATCTGCAACTACATCAACGATAACAAACCTTGCCAAGGAAATGCGAAAATTTGACGAAAAATGGCCTGTCGTCTGGGGTAATAATCCGGAAGATAAATCGAGAAATTAGATACAAACACTTGGAAGACTTTTATTCAACCCTTTTGCAGGTACTTAGACAATAATGTGAGGTTAGCAAGTGCATTTAAATGAGCACTATCTCTTTGGGGGTGAAAACGGGCCCAAATTGGATTCAGCATTAGCTCTTTCTTTCCTTTTCAGTCGACGCGCAATGGATCATGGTTAGCAATTTGCATTTAAGTTGCCATGCTGTAAGGCTGCTTGGAAATGAAACGGTCTATTTAGATTATTTAATGCATATTAATTAGTGTTGACCTTCTGACAGTACTCGTATGTATAGCTACAGTAATTTGTATATTCCTTTATAGAAACTTGGACACTAATAACATTTTAGATAAAAAATTGTTGACTACCACATGTTTAACTACTTTATTCGTCGTTTCTTTCCCGGAGGGGGGGGGGGACGGGGGTGTTTGATTGTTACCGTGAATCTACTGGAATCGGATCTTTGATAGAGGGACCCATTTTTTATGACATAATTTTTCAACAATTTCGAACCCTTTGGCATGAATTTCTGTAAGTTTCGTAACCATGTCTATGAATTTCGTCGATTTGAGGATGCAATATTCAAACATCTTCAGTTGTGATAAAAATTATGAAAAAGCTACCGCTACCAGGTTGAAAACAGACCCATATGTAAAGCATTTCAGGTGAAAATACCCACCTATATGAGTGGCATGTCCAGTATCACCCAACAATCAACTACCCCCAGATTTTCTTCACAAGGAATATTGCTGCAAAATTATTGTTATTATGTCTAAAGTCTTCCTGGCCAAGCCTTTTCTGAAAGTACAAAAATATTTTGTCCCGGATGTTCCATGCCAGAAAAATGTTCGGTCGTTTCAATTTTTTATAGCACTCATACGGCGTTCATACTCATTGTTGAATCAAGGCCTGGGGAGGGTACATAACATGTTGAGGGTACGGGCGTGTGCCGCCCATATGGGTGGGTTTTGAGGCTCAAAATTCTCTAAACAAGGGTCCCTTTTTTGGCAGATTTTCTATAAACATGGTTTGGTTATTCAGAAATTGGCGAAAAATAGCATAAAATGGGTCGTTTTCCGCCAAAATTCATCATTTAAGTTGGTATGACGGCAACTGCCGGTAATTAGAAGAGGGTAGCTTTAAAAAAAAACCGGGTGGCAGACCCCCGTCCATCCGCAAGTCATGTACCCCCCCCTGGGCACACGGAATAATAAAACAAGAGAACAGCGGAAGAATATTGAAGCATAATATATATGGTCAGAAAAATAGTCTGTAAACACTGCATATTCTCCCAGTACTCGAATTTCTTAATTAATGATCCAGGATACTTTTGCAGGTCATCAAGTCAGGTCTCCATCGTAGCCAAGGTTTCACAGGCTGAATGAGGGCATGTGGCCTGATTCACAGACCAAACGAGGAACTCGTTTGGTATGTGAATCTGGCTAGAGGGCATGGAGCAGTTATCTGCCAGTGACCTGCAAAAGGGAGACCTACACTTTACACTAGCCGTCTGAAAACTGGTGCAAAAGTATCATAACTCCTATTCACAAGTCAGGAAACAAAATGGACCCAGACAATTAGGCCAATTTGCGTCACAAACTGCATTGCAAAACTATTTTGCACCCTGCTTAATGACAGACTAATAAGTCTCTTTAAAGCACATAATATCATAAATCCTGCTCCGATTGGGTTTATCAAATGAACATAGAACATCTGACCACCTATTCACCCTGAAAACCTTAATTAACGAACATGTCTATAACAACACTAAAGAAAAAATCTATGCTTATTTTATAGACTTCAGAAAAGCTTTCGACTCTATTTGGCACGAATGTCTTTTTTCTAAATTAGAAAATCTAAACATTCATGGTAACTTTCTCAACATTGTGAAAAACATACTCTGAAACTGTCTGTGCAGTCAAAATTGGAAACCACCTAACAAATTTCTTTCAGTAGTCAAAAAGAGTTCGACAAGGCTGCTTTTCAACTTTTTATCAACGACCTAATTAACCAAGTTGATTCGGCGCTGCAAAAAATGATGAAATTTCACCACGTTTTTTGTTGGGGAAAAGGACTCATTTCCAATAATTTCCCAAAGGGTAAATTGAAATTTCTGTTTCCCTTAAATTTCCAATAGAGACTTGTCCATTTCCCTTAAGTTTCCATCCAGAACTATGGGGAAAATTTGATATTTTTTGCTGTGCGGTTAATCCAGCTCCCCTTTCCCTCAAGGACAACGTAAGTTGCCTTTTATATGCAGATGACCTTATCTTACTGTCCAAAACTGCGAACGGTTTGCAAACTGTATGCTGAACGAACTAAGCAACTTCTGCGAATCATGGAGACTCAATGTTAATACAAAAAGACCAAATGTATTACGTTCCAGAAAAAATGCAGAGTGAACAAAAAAGACTCGTTCTTTTTCGACAACAAATTACTCGAAAATGTTAACGAATACAAATACCTAGGAATAACCATAAACTCTGCCGGCTCCTTTAACCCCACTTTCAGCATCCTCCAGCAACAAGGCCAAACGAGCGATATATGCTTTTAATAGTAAATATGCTATAAAACGATTGCCAGTATGGGCTGCTTTAAGACTATTTGACACTGTAATTTCCCCTATCCTCCTTTATTGCTCTGAGATTTGGGGAGCATTTGGTTACCTTGATTATGAAAAATGGGATGGTAACCCCATTGAAAAAGTACAACCTATCATTTTGTAAACATGTTCTCGGAGTAAACAGATCCACCACCAATAATTTAGTTCGAGGTGAACTTAGAAGATATCCTTTAACAAACCACCATAGACTGTAGATATATTTCCTTTACTGCAACACATCAAAAGCATGCCCCAAGGCAGTTTAGTATACCAAGCATTAATTGCAAACGAAGAATTAGATAGCAATAAGTTAGCAATATTAATTCTACTTCGTCATCGGCTCCGTCGCTACGGAGGAGCACGAGAGAGCGCAGCAATTCATGCAAACCAGTTGTGTGGTGCGTTTATGCGAAGCCAGTCACGAAATTTTGCAGCTCGTTTGGAAAGTCTTTGAAATAAAGTAAAAAATACCATTAAATTGTCTTATAATAAAATATGGAAGTTCCAAATTCAAGAAACTAGCAAAGGTAAATTTTTCACAGACATTAAGAAAGACATATCTTTCGAGCCATTTCTTTCCTCAGCACTAACTCGTGGTGAAAGAAGTTTGATCACCAAATTACGAACTAGTGATCATGACCTAGAGATTGAAAAAAGCTGGCGCCACAGACCAGTCATTCCAAATGAATACAGACTTAGTAGATTTTGTAACAACAATCAAATTAAAGACGAAATACCTTTCATCTTCGAATGCATGCCGTATGAACCCCAAAAAGGAAGTTTCCTTCGAAAATGTCATAATCTCTTCCCAAGGACCAAACATTTAGGTTACCAAGATCTTCTCCAACTTATTTTCATGAATCCAAATCCTCAACTTCTTTCTGATCTAATATCCCACATCCATGATATTTATAACACCCGTTCTCAACTCAGCCTATCCCCTGCGCCCTTAGGCAAATAACCAATAACTAATAACTGATTGCTATAAATAACGATTGATTATTTCGAATTTGTTGTTGTTGTTTTGTTATTCAATCTTCGTAGATTTAGTTTTTGGTTTAGAGTATACCATCAATGATATGGAAGCGCTTCTGTATCATTGTATACCATACATAAGCTGTCTTACTTTATATCTATTGAAGAATTATAAAAAAAATTTGAGCGTTGATATAGCTGAATTTTACTGGTTGAGTTGAATTAAGTTGGAACATCAACGAAAGAAAGGGAACATTTTGAGTTCACGTTGTTAGAAAGGACGAAATTGTCGGAAAATGGAAGAAAACAGTGATATTAAAGTAACAGATTATGAGATTTTGCGAAATGAAAAAGTAGAAGAATGCCGAAAGAACTTAAAAGGATATCCTGATTTGATAGCAAGGTCGTTTGAAGCTGCAGAGTCTGCGAAGAAGGACAATGGCAATGGGCCTAAGCCGAACACTGACAGCGTTATAGGCGAGGGACAAACAGACTTTATTGCCATCAAAAAGGATGGTGGCCACTTGAAAGTTTTGCAATACAATATTCTTGCTGATGGTAAGATGAACCAAGTTTTGGTAACATCAAGCCTCGTCTCGTCTTGTTTCTTTACAATTGATACAGAGAGAAGAGAGACTGGAGAGAAGCACCCCAGTCACTACACGGGGTGAGCAAAAAAAAAAAACGCCCGACGTTTGAAAAATTGGAGGGCAAGCACGACGACAAATAAAATCATAGTTGTCGTATTCTAATCATGTCACTTTTCAATTTCTCTATTTTCCCATTTTCAAAGATTTGACAATGATATATTGTAAAGACAAGTCCATATCATAAAGAGTATAAAGTTAAACGACAAATCCATGTGAGTGGCTAAGCCATAATTAGTTACAACGAACGTTTCGGACCAATTCCAAGGTCCATCCTCAGCGTGTAAATAGGGCATAAACAGCCATTAAATAAGGCAGTAACGAAGGGTACCAAAAAAGGCAAAAGAACGTGCAACAACAAGAGTAAAACATGTCAATCAAGAGGGTAAATCAAACCAGGGGGAAACGTGAAAGCAGTAAAGGCAAGTAAACCACTATATTAGAATCGCGCTAGGGGAATAGAGGACACTTGTGAATTAATCATGGGCCTTTCCGGTAGGATTAGAAGGCTTTCATGGATAAGTAGGTCAAAAGAATTGTCACTCCTACTGATGATTTCAAAGTTCTCAAGGAACGCATCATGGCCAGACTGGGAAATATGGTCCCCAATGGCAGAAGGACTGCTTTTTATCTTTTGGCCTGCTTTATTAATTCCCAAATGTTCTCTGCAGTGGACAACAAGATTACGAGATCTGAATAGAAGTGCTTGGCATAAAGCTGTGGCTTATGATTTTTGCCAATTCCACTATGGGCAACAGCCTTTCAAATGCCTTTTGTTTTTTTTTGACTCACCTGGTATAGTCCCTCTTCTTCCAATTCAATGGTTTCTGTTGCATTTCCAAATTACAGGTTTTCTTCTTCTTTGGTACCATTTAATCATGCCGTGTTAAGTGAACTTGGTATTTGGTTTTAATTTTGCTTTGTTTCATTTCTATACAGGGTAAGTTTGTATCCCATAGATTATATGACTATATTTTAACTTGGCCAGGTCAGCTTTTCAGTGTGTGTCAGTTCCCTGAGTTTCCCATTTTAAAGTGATTTGACATTTCTTGTGATGTTTTTGTCTGTTTGACAGATCATTGCATAAGTCAAAGTGAGTTTTTTGATTTCTTCCAGCACTTGCCACACCAGATGACAACTTTGAGAAAGTTCCACCAGAATGTCTCACATGGAAATTTAGGAAAAACAGGATCATTGAACAAATATTGATCTTGGATGCTGATGTTATTTGCTTGGAAGAAGTGGATCATTTTGAAGATGTCTTTAAACCATTATTTGAGGAGCTTGGCTATGATGGTTTATTTTATCCTAAGAAAGAATCCCCTTGTTTACGCAATCCAAAGAACAGTGGGCCAGATGGTGTTGCTTTGTTTTACAGAAGACACAAGTTATCACTTGTTGAAGCAAGAACTAAGTATCTTGAAAACATTGAAAAACAAGAAAGCAACCAGCCTGCTTTACTTTGCATATTAAGGGATGAAGCCAATGAAAAGAATATATGCTTTGCTGTTACTCATTTCAAAGCAAAGAAAGGTTTTGAAGAGCTTCGTTCTGTACAAGCAAAGAGCTTATTGAAACATATTGAGGAGCTGAAAAGGGATGTTGATTCTGAGTCAGCTGTTATCATTTGTGGTGACTTCAATGGAGTCCCATCTGAAAAATTCTATGAATTAATGGAAAATAACAATGGCAAAAGTTTGCAAAGTGCTTACAAGGAAGCTATGGGCGAAGAACCCTCCTTTACTACTTGGAAAATAAGACAAAATGTGGTAACAAAACATACAATTGACTATATCTGGTTTTCCCATGATATCTTTAGTGTTGTATCATATCTGAAACTACCAGAAGAAGGAGATGTTCCAGAGTATGGATTTCCTTCATTTAAAAGCCCATCTGATCATGTTGCACTGTGTTGCAACTTTACTCTGAAGCAGTGATGCCAGAAAAAGAAATAGACATTTTTAAATCAGAAAGATTTTGATCTTCAACTTTCTTTCACAACTAGTGCACCAACTGTTTTAATACTACTGACAGCTGACAATGTTTGTTATTTGGAGCAGCATACTATTTTATAGGACTTCCCATCAATTTTATCTGGCACAAATGAATTTTGGTATGGGCAGCAGTTTTTATTCATAATGTACCAAAATTTTTGGTGTAAGGTACAATTTTCAGTATATTCTGAAAAACACTTAAAATTTTTTTCTTACTTTCAACTTACAAATTTTGACATTCAAAGATATATTTCCAAGTACTGACATGAGAAGATGAGAGGCTAAGGAAAGACAAATTTTAAATTTTGCTTAGTATCTATTGTCTTTGACTTTGCTCTTTATGACTTTGTCTTTATGACTTTGCTCTTTATGACTTTGTCCAAACAAAAGAAAAACAAGGGGCTAGATTTTGCATTGCATCTGTTGTTTTTGGATTGTTGCAAACATGATATCTCTGGCAACCTCACGCAACTATCTTGTAACGGTATAAATCAAGAGATAGAAGGCTTCTCAGCTCAGTAATCAGTCTTTTTCCTTCTGCCAATGCAGTTCTTGGGTCTTTTCCAATCGTCTGTAGATAATTGCTGGCCATTGCTATCATGGGTTTCCAAGGAGGTGCCTCAATAGATACATGGGGAAAGAAAGAAATCTCCTTCTGAAATCCAGTTATCTCCAGCCTTGTTGCATTTACTGTTGCTGGCACGGCCACATAGATCTGAAATAAGAGATGAATTGAAGAGTTTAACTCAGCAATTACTCCAAATTCTACAATGATTGCCAGTGAATTAGTGTGGTGTTCAGTTTGTACAGACTGCAGAAGGGCTTTTGATGTCTGAGAAAGATGGTGGGTCACCACCACCAGGGCTTGGTGGATAGCAGACATTGGGTCATTTTCATTGCAGAAATGTGGAAATCAATCATCATTTCTGTGGATTGTGGATATTTGCTGCATTTTTGCGGAATGCACAGATATTTAAACTAAAAAAACTAAACAACATGTTCAGCGGTTTTCCGCCATTATGTCTTTAACAATTCGTTTCCAGTCCTTTCTGCTTGCTGTTAACTCTCCTAAACTATTCATTGTTTTTTCAGCAGTGTTCGTCTCAATGTCTAACTTGATGTCGAGTATGGATAGGTCTAGATTGCAGGATAGATTGCACAGATATTTGTGCAAAATTAACATTTTAACTTGCTACAAAATGGGGGATTTGATGCTCATTCCGTCAAAATATTGTGTAACATTCATTTACAGTAAACGCTTTAAAGCAAATGAAAAAAATACATATCACAAAGATCTGAAGACAACAATCATAATAGCAACAATAACAACAAAATTTTAGCGTTAAGTGATTACACCTGATGACAGCAAAATTGCCAAACCTTGTTTCCATGGTGTTCTTATGTCATACGCTGTTCACAAAGCCAAATGAAAAATAGCTAGAGGTAGAGCAACAAACTCACTCTGGGGACAATGCAAAACTGCTTGCGTCTGATCAGGCGGTCCTATGCAAAGTAAAATGAACATGGTTTTCGTTATCATGTTGTGTTTTACATGAAATAAGAAGGCTTTGCTTATAGGCTGAGTGAACAGTGGACATTTATCCAATATCTGTCTGCGGACTGGTGGAAATAGGGCAGAGAAATCGCGGAAATGCTGAATCACATACTCCCTAGTGATCCCCCTAGATGAGGGTGGGAGGATTGCTAGAAAATAGAGCAATTTTAATATGCTTAATATGCTCCCTCTCCTCAGAGAAAGCCACAAAAAGAGCAATGTTTGTCATGGGTTTCACAGGGGATTGCTTTCCATAGACAGTTGTTGCATTTTGCAATTTGCCAAACTGAATTTAAAAGATCCAGTGACAATCTAATCCTAAACATTTTGTTGACAATGGAAGAAAATTGATACCAAATATTGTTTTTAAAACAGCCTACCAAACTGTGGCACTGTTCTTTCTTTTGGTTAAAAGTTTGATGTAACCAAATTGTGATATTCTCTTCTGGTAAACTTCCTAAGTTTCTCATGTCAGCTGTTACCACTGTTGCTTCTTTTGGAAAAGCAAGTAAATGACTTGGAGCCATGTATGTATACCAGAATAATATTTGAAACTTTGAGCATGGTATTTGTATTCTCTGTTGTATCTTATTGTTTAAGTGGGAAAGACTTGGAATTATGCCTCCTTGATGAACAAAGCCGAACCAGGTCACTGTCACTGTATTGAAAATTATCCACATGGACAAGAATGGCTTCAAAACATGTTTTTGGTTCATCAGAAGCCATGAAGACACAAGACACATTGGACTTATAATTGGCACTAAAAATCTTGGTTCTTGATGTTTGAAATATGACAGCAAAAGAACTGCTGTGAACAGTGAGCCAGCTAGCTGCAAAATTATTCTATTTGGTTGCAAATTATCTTTGTTCTCTGAAGAATAATAAGTCTGCTTGGCAATCAAGAAAGTAGCAAAAGGGAAGACCAAAGACAAAGGTCCAAATAAAAGTGGACAATTGACTAACAAGTGAAGGTATCTTGGATGTTCTCCATGTAATCTCAAATTCATTTCATTCAAGTTGTATTTGATCAAATTCATTGGTGTCAGAATGAACTGAAAGTTTTTGTTCCAAGAGAAGTATAATGAATCAGCTAATGCAGCCAGCAATCCAACAGTTATTAAAGTTAGAAGTCCAAGAATCATTTGCAAAATGAAATTTCGTCTATTTTTCAAGAGATGAACCAAGTAAAGAATAGCTCCAAAAGCTACAAAGAGGAGAAATGTTGGCCTGATGATGAATCCAACTGCAGCTATTGCTGTAAGAATAATAGTTGTGCAAGAACTGACTTTGTCAGGCTCCTTGAGCTGCAAATGCTTCAATAAAAGCCACAATAAAATTGCAAACAAGGCAGCTTCAAATGAATTTGAAAATGTTCTTGTTAGGAATACAAGTGTAACAGCTGATGATCTGTATAAAAATATAGCCATCTGTATTCCATCCTGATCCTCTTTCTTATCAGGAGAAGAATATATCATATGGGAAATCTTCTCTATCTGCATATCAATTGTGTATGATATCACCGTCATTACCATTCTTGGGAGAATAAGCAAGTAGTAAGCAGTGAGATCATAAAATGCACTCATGAATCTGATAATCATAAATGGAAAGACTGATGAAATTCCAGGGAATATGATGCTCCTTATAGGCTGTTCAGCATCCCATTCCCAAGTTCTTGTTGTGTTTAACCTCAGCACATCGCCAGCCATAACTTCAGGTGACTGGAAAAACTCATCTGGGTGTATGTAGCCTGTCAAAGGCATTGCACACAAAATAAATCTTGCCAGCAACAACACTTTGTTCAGTGTTTTTGAGGGCAGCATCCTTTGCAAATTGAATGTTTCCTGCGACCACTGTTGACTGTGCAAAATTTCTGATCTGATAAGTGGCTGCCTGAGTGCTAAAACGCTCACTTAATTTCCCTTTCGCTGAAGTTCACAGCTGTGGCATCTCCTTTCCGCCATTGGTAATGAAATTTGCTTTGCACTGAGGTCCAATAAATTCTTTTTATGTCATGTCTCAGAAGAATCCAATCTATCGTTCAATCTTTGATTTCATTGGCTGTTTTGAATTTTAAAGTATGACATTTAGTGTTCCATTTTCCACAAGAGGCAGCCAATCAAATTAATCTCGCTTCAGCGCGCTCATGCTCCTCGAAGCTTGATAATGGCGGACGTGCTGGTCGTCGGAGGTTTGTGGGAAAGTTTGATCAAAGCTGGAAAAGACGACATGTAAGTATATGGTATCGTTTAAATTCATGATAATCACACAAGTAACCAGATCTGATGATATGAAGCATGTGATGCAAGAACAAGAGGCCACGCGAAGGCATTTTATTGGCAAGGTTTTCATATAGGCCTTGTTGGGCCTAAGGAGGTCAGGTCAGCGGGGAAAATCGGACAGTTAATTCAGGCCCGTTAAAAGTTCTTACAGGTCATCGAACAGTCAACAGCATGCTTACTTACAAGCAGATGCTTACTTTAAAGAGTTGGAAACGAATCACCTATAAGATGGAGGCACAAAGTCAAACAAGAAAGAAAACTGAAAGACAGCAAGCAGCAAGTGCACCAAAAATGCACAGCCACAGGCGAAAGCTTTTTGTCGACATTTGTTTTAATGCTTTTCATCAAGCCAGATGAAGAAAAAGATTGCAATTTCATGATATCAATATCATTATGATTTAAAAAAACATTGTGATATGACAAAGTATCCCTTGCAACACTGCTTTGGTAATTTTTTGTCAGGGAAAATGCCAGACCGGAAAGTTTGTACAAAGGAAGGTACACTATTTTCAGCCTGAGCCGCGCAGTTGGTAATAGACAAAGGATCTATTGTTTTAATCTATCGTTCGCAGCCTTGAATTTTCTGCACAGTCTTACTTAGGCAATTTCAACTTGTGCGTGCAAGATAGAAACTTTCCAGTATTTGGAAAATGAGCAAGATAAGCTGTTTTCTTGCAAAGCCAGAAAGGCTAACAAGCATTCAAGATGCAAGATGGCGACGACGAGGCCACCGTTTTCGCTGCGTGACATTGTCAAGCACTTTTTGTGTTCTTACATTCTTTAGTGATGATAATTCACTCCGTTATTGTTTTTATAATACTGTTAAGTTCAATTTCAGTTCAAATTGGTTGCAAATGTTCAAGATATTTTTCTAACTCAGAAAAATACTTCTCAATATGGTCTCCGATCAGTTCGTTACTTTGGAGCTAAGTGCTGGAATGACATTCCCATGGATATAAAACAATCACCCTCTACTATCAGTTTTTGTTGTAAACTCAAAGTCTTCCTCTTTGGAAATAATTATCAAAATTGATCTTAGTTGGCACAAAAAGGTCACCATCCGCCCAGTCATATAATTTCCTGATAGGTCATCAAATTCATGTGAAATACTAATTAAAAACAAAGGGTGCTCTCTCCTCGATTAGTCTGACTACTGAGAGAGCTCCTCCTTTAAGTAATTCCCTCCATACAATTTATCTTTACTTTTTGTTTTGTTCAATGTATATTGTATTACTTTCGTTATTATTTTACTGATGTGTCAATTTTCTGTATTTTATATTTGTATAGTTTAGTTATCTGTCTGTTTAGTACTTCATAAATTGTATGTAGTGGAATTTAAAGTATATATGAAACTGAAAACTGAAAACTGAAACTGAAGCAAATATCTCCAAAGAAACAAACAATGGGAGAAGAGAACTACAAAGCATTTCTGTAGAAAATATCTAGTTGGCAGAATGACTGAATAATTGATTAATACCTGAAAGGCCAGGCAATGACTTTGTTTCCAAAGTAGCTTTTTGCAATGCTCCCTCAGCTATGTATGAATGGCAGTCAGTTGGGCCAAGTTAGCACAGAATCAGTATGAATGAAAGTCAACTATTGGTACAAATTCAATTATTGCAGCAAAGTCCATTTTTATTTGCATAGATTAATTGATTATATACCATTAATCAAATTATTGGCATTATTCCATTAATTGGTCAGACAAGATGGTATTTGATTAAAGGGAACTCCTTACATTATTCAATTCAATAAGACATAGCAGAATAAATGAGTAAGGGTTGCACCTCTAGTCTGCAGGCACTATCATTCAAATCATGTCCACTTAGAAATTGCATACAATCCTTTGACTTATGAAAGAAGTGGTTTCAAAGGTGTTGTGGTGTGGTGTTGTAATCCACTGACTTTGCAGCCAGAACAGTCTGGTGGATGGGGTTCAAAACCCACCAGCACCTCTGTAGCATCATGGGAAGGGGTCACGGACTCGATTAATGCTTAGCTATTTCTGCAATCCCAGCGCTTGGCGCTGAAAACCGCAACTTAACCTTCACCCTTCAGTTTAAAACTTGACTTGCTATCAGAATATGTGAATGAAATTTTATCGGTTTCTCCAAAAGGGACTTCCTTCCGCTGCTATGATTTGTTGTCTCCTTCCATTTGGCTGCCATGACCTCCATGCTGGTGACATGCAATAGATTCACTACAAATTTGCCTAGAACTGTAATTTTTCAGCATATTTCCAATCATCTAACCCTTGCTGTCATATTACCATAGGTTGCAAATGGAATGATTCAAAATACTGTAAGCTCTCTATTCAAGCCAAAGTCAACAAAACAAGTCAATCATAACATCCTGCAAAAATTAGGGGACGGTATAATTTAAGATTCAAGATCCAAGATCCGAGAAATTAAGATCGGAGATATCAAGATCCGAGATTTTAAGATCCCAGAAATTAAGATCCGAGATATTAAGATCCGAGATATTAAGATCCAAGAAATTAAGATCCGGGAAATTAAGATCCGAGTAATTAAGATCCGAGATATTAAGATCGGAGATTTTAAGATCCCAGAAATTAAGATCCGAGATATTAAGATCTGAGAAATTAAGATCCGAGATATCAAGATCCGAGATTTTAAGATCCCAGAAATTAAGATCCGAGATATTAAGATCCGAGATATTAAGATCCGAGATATTAAGATCCGGGAAATTAAGATCCGAGAAATTAAGATCCGGGAAATTAAGATCCGAGAAATTAAGATCCCAGAAATTAAGATCTGAGAAATTAAGATCCCAGAAATTAAGATCCGAGAAATTAAGATCCCAGAAATTAAGATCCAGAAATGAATTTCGCAGAACAAGGATTTTCATAAAAACTAATTTTTCTTCCTTTTCCATACTAATAAAAGCACGAGAAAAAAGTAGGGTCCCGATACCACGGACATGTCCGTGGGGTGTCCATGGTCATGTTCGTGGGTGTCCGTGGGTAAATGAGAATTTTATTTCGTCACGGACATTTGATCACGGACCACGTCCGTGGTGCAGTTTTAATTGAAAAATCGCAGAAATACTGGCTACTATCACACAGAATTAATCCCTTTTCACCTCGCATGGTACAGTTATTTGCAACCGGCTGAATTTTTTTGGCGCTTTTGTTAGAGTTTCTTAATTTTTAACAACAACTAGATTTCACATTTTATCAAATTCAATTTGGACCGCTTAAATACACCAGGATTTACAAGACAGAAGCAAATCGTAAACAAAATTATGAAAGTTTCTTTACGAATTAACCTCTGTTCGTCTCTTGCAGAGTTTCTTGATTTCCTGGAAGAGGCTACCATAGTTTCTCATGGATGGTTTCCTATAAATAATTGCGTGCAGTAAATAAAGCCTGTCTGTCTAAATGAAATCAAGGCCATATGAGAGTAATTTTTTGATTCTCATCAGAAGTACGCAAAAAGATCGGGAGGGCGGCGGTTTTACATTTATTAGCCCAAACATGGTTTTGTTTTTTAGGTTTGACAAAAATTATGTCAAAATGCACAGCGAAAACTTTTGCAAGACTAGTAAAACTCATAACTCGTTCATTGACTTGGCATTCACACATATCAAATTAATTAGTTGACTCTCATCAGCACCAGTAGCATATTTTGTTTACATCTCTATTCCTTCATTCTGTCTCTTTATGTAAAAGTCCTGCCCCATATCAATAGAAGTTTTGAAAATAATTAGATATCTAGTATTGTCTTACACCAAATGAGTGTAAAACATGGTTTTTTCTTCTTTGAAAACAAGAGTTTTTGCTTTTTGTCGGCAGACTTACGGTGTCTGCAGGCTGGAGATATGACTCTATTGTTTGACCTGAAAGATTAGCTTCAATCTAAGAGATGCCAATATACACTAAATTCCAAACACAAAGGTAATGTTGGGCTATTTTTACATGATTTCAACTGATAACTCAAATCTTTTGTAGAGCAAAAGTTTGCAGGGATGCATCTACAAATTTCAAACTTGAACATGTTAGTCTGAAAGACAAAGGTACAGTATTATGCTGCAACTTTTAGTCTAAAGAGTTTTTGTGGTTGTTTTGTATAAAATGAGCTGAAATATAAAATAGGCTGTAATTTGACAAATGTTCAAGATTTATGAAAAGTCTAACTGTAGAATCATAGAAAAGTGGCTAGAGTTTCTTTCAAGTTATTCAGTTTTAAAGAAATAAGTCATTGAATTTTACACCTGTCTTTTTGCACTGTTTAGTATGTGTAATCTAGATCGTTAATACTGAGATGAATGTAGCTGATTTTGGGGGCTCCCATGATGATAAGTGACACATAGATTATATATGTAATCACACAAACTTCGGAGAACCTTCACAAACTTATTTCATCAGTAATTTTTTACAAACATTGTCATGCTCGAAGTTTCTTAGCATTCCTGTTTCCACTCTTGAATCATCTGACTTGTCCTTGCTTCAGTCCTCACTTGACTCGTCTGACTTGTCACACTTCAGATCGAGGGGGGGGGGGTCACAGTCAAAAATAATCAATACATTCAAATCTAATTCTTAGATGTTTACATAAAACACATCTGTTGTGCCATCTTTCGATTTCTCCTTGTGTTTCAAGTTCTGTTGATTTTAGTCACCTAGTTTCAAAAAATTTGCTTAGGCTGTAAGGTAAAAGCTCTGGTTTTGAGGTAGAGGCAAATTTGTCCTTCAATGATTAATATCTGCATTCTGAACAAAACGGATTCAACAACACAATCTTCCGGTTAACTATTGCTAATTATTTTAAAGATCATTCTGAGTTAATTGGATGTAATTTCATGCGGCAAGCCCCAATCAATACTGTTACGTTTTTTTTGTGACACCCAGTATATTTGGTCTGATTTGGTTCTAGGCATACACAATAAAACTGCCCATGCCATGTTTTTTCATTATCAGAACTGCCTAGCCCCATAGGTCTGTGCCAGCTTTAACAAATCTCTTCGCTTTAACCATGATTTATCCAATTGTTACTTTTTCAGATATGCGTACTGTGTTTTATGATGTGATATGGCTTGCTATCTCTGGCAAAATTCAACTAGAGGATGCAATTCACCAGCTCAGCATTACTTTGGTATTTATTGGTTTAATCATGTCATATTCTGCTGCACATACATATGGCTGTCTCTGATGTCTGGTTTCAAACATATTTTATATGTCATATTTTTGCCGTGTCTAATTTGTTATGTAGATGCTGGAAGAAATTTCCAAGTGTCAATGAAATTTGACTTGAAATCAATGTTTAAGTCACCAGCCATTTTCAGTTGTTAAGACAGCAGGATTACACCTACTCTGTCGTTTAAAACGGTAGCAGAACAACTTGATTTAAGCAGTTTATTTCTGCTGCATTTGATTCATCAATTCTAGTCAGTAGTCCACAGTACCTATATATGTTAAGCCATTGTTTAAATCAGGTCTTCAGAGATACAGTAGTAGATTCTGCCATTTTTGATACAGTTTTATCCAACATAGCAAAAATACAATGTTTAACCTAGGCCTAAAACATTGAAAGCTTAAAACGGTTTTAATTACTCAAAGTGAAAAGATTCTTATTCAATAATCAAGATCAAATTGTAGAAATCAGAGTATTAGCAGAAAAAAGAAGTTTGATTAAGAAAGGAAGAGCAAGAATTGCGACAATAATCATGTTTATTATTATTTCATTCCAAAATATAATTGTGACGAATCCAAGTATTAATGATACAAATCCATATTAGACGAATTCTTTTGATAAGTTCGAGAAAATTAAAAGACCAGACCTTATTTATGATTATTGCAGACGTTTCGCGGCAAGCTTGCTTCGTCATCAGAATACCAAGTGTCCAAGATCAAATTCCTGGTCTTGAATATACAGTATAGTTTGTGCCGCGAACAGTTACTTCCAACTGATTCGCCTACACGCTCCTCATTGTTTTGAAGTTCTTAAATGGCTGTAGATCGATCCCCTGTTTTCGACTAGTTTTTGAAGATTTCTAGCATGCCCTTTGCCTTGAAGTCCTTAATTTGGGAAATTTATTGTGTCGAAATAAATGGCAGCAATTACTCACAATATAGATGGGTAATTCCATATAACCTCATCAGATGGATGTCAAGTCATGTTTTCGAAATCTTCCCAAATTTTTTCTCTAGCTAGTTAATCACGAGCTGATTTCAAATATTTAATTTCAGCTCAATATCTCATTTGGTTGACAAGCAATAATTCATTGAACTTTTGGCCCATTTGTCAGTAAGGTGTCACTTTTCACGAGGCAGCATGTTTGAGACCCAATGGAACTAAAATAGCATCTTGTTAGAACCGTTTCCACTTTGCTGTTGCTTTACACAGTTGAAAGCTTCACAAAAAAGTCAAATTTGAATTAACTATCAAAATCGTTTGCATGTATCGCTGCTTTAAAATCACACAAATGTCATGCGTTGATGTGTTAGAAATGAAGCACTCACATTTTTTGGTAATTATGTCTTTTAAAACATAAAAGCTGGAAATTCGGTAGCTAGTACCATGAAACTGTGCCCATCGAAGAATGGAATAAAATTGAAACTGCAGTGTTTCACACATCAATGTGTCCAGTTAAGGCCAATGCAATGTTGATTAGACACCTATGACCACATTTTTTGGCGAATTTTGTTAACTTTCAAAAAATATTTTCGAGATTTCTGTTCAATCGAAAATTTCCGAACTTGTTTCTTGATAATGTGCACTTATAAAAGTATGCTTAAGCGTTGAAAAAATCAATTTTATACTTTCACAAGATACACATTTCGCCCTTTGAAATGGCTCGAAATCCAAAATGGCGGATATATGCCATGTTCAGCTGCCTGAAACCATATGGTCCGGAATAATGATTGCGATAGGAAAAATTGTGTTGATTGTCTACGTTGAGTTCTCATCATGAGGCGATTCCAGAGATCTAACGAGAATTGGAAGTCTGTTAATTTCAATTATGAAGTAGGCGTTGTTGACAAAAGTAACTTGTGTAGCATTATGTATGATACACATGTTTTATTCTTTGTTGATTAAAGATTCCACCGTAACACTATAGTTACAACACCATGGATGTAAGATCCAGTTTTTGCATCACATGTGTCTCTAGATTTTAAAACAAATTTATGATCAATAGTGATTTCCAAAGATTATCGTCCGTGCTTGATCTATCATTCCTATTGGGAGGGTACAAGCAGCGGCATTTTGAATCCATTTGCATCCAAAGCATCTCGAGATTTAGAGCCATATTTTGTATCCGCTGTGACTACCAAATGGTTGTACTCCATGCTGGATCTGTTATTTTGAATTTCAGAGTACAAACAGTGGCATTGAGCCAGGTAATGGACCAAGCACTGTTTGCACCCTAGCATTAGACATAACAGAAAAGCACAACGGGCAATCATTTGATAAT
Source organism: Aurelia sp. 4 Dawson et al 2005 (assembly GCA_964019985.1). NCBI lineage: Eukaryota > Metazoa > Cnidaria > Scyphozoa > Semaeostomeae > Ulmaridae > Aurelia > Aurelia sp. 4 Dawson et al 2005. The sequence goes on along the minus strand of OZ026492.1, from coordinate 33,003,815 downwards.
CAGAACTGATACCATAAATGGTTCTTAATCTTGAGATGCATATGAAACATTAAAAATGCAAATGTTTAAACCCTGACATTAGAAATAATAAATCAAGCATAGAGGACAACCATTTGATAATCATAACTGCTACTTATATGGAACTAAATCTTGAGATGCAATTGATGTGAATAGATTCAAAATGCCACTGGTTGTACTCTGACATTCAGAATAAGTGATCAAGCATGGAGGACAATCATTTGGTAATTATAACTGATGCTGTAAATGCCTCTGAAACTTGAGATACTTTGGATGCAAATGGATTCAAAATGCCGCTGCTGTACCCTCCCATTACGATTAGGAATGATGGATCAAGCAAGGATGGGAAAATCTAGAGACACATGTGATGCAAAAACTGGATCTTACATCCATGGTGTTGTGACTACAGTGTTACGGTGGAATCTTTAATCAACAAAGAATAAAACATGTGTATCATACATAATGCTACACAAGTCACTTTTGTCAATAACGCCTACTTCATAATTGAAATTAACAGACTTCCAATTCTCGTTAGATCTCTGGAATCGCCTCATGATGAGAACTCAACGTAGACAAGCAACACAATTTTTCCAATCGCAGTGATTATTCCGGACCATATGGTTTCAGGCAGCTGAACATGGCATATATCCGCCATTTTGGATTTCGAGCCATTTCAAAGGGCGAAATGTGTATCTTGTGAAAGTATAAAATTGATTTTTTCAACGCTTAAGCATACTTTTATAAGTGCACATTATCAAGGAACAAGTTCGGAAATTTTCGATTGAACAGAAATCTCGAAAACATTTTTTGAAAGTTAACAAAGTTCGCCAAAAAATGTGGTCCGAGGTGTCTAATCAACATTGCATTTGCCTTAACTGAACACATTGATATGTGAAACACTGCAGTTTCATTTTTATTCCATTCTTCGATGGGCACAGTCTCATGGTACTAGCTACCGAATTTCCAGCTTTTATGTTTTAAAAGACATAATTACCAAAAAATGCGAGTGCTTCATTTCTAACGCATCAACGCATGACATTTGTGTGATTTTAAAGCAGCGATACATGCAAACGATTTCGATAGTTAATTCAAATTTGACTTTTTTGTGAAGCTTTCAACTGTGTAAAGCAACAGCAAAGTGGAAACGGTTCTAAAAAGATGTTATTTTAGTTCCATTGGGTCTCAAACATGCTGCCTCGTGAAAAGTGACACCTTACTGACAAATGGGCCAAAAGTTCAATGAATTATTGCTTGTCAACCAAATGAGATATTGAGCTGAAATTAAATATTTGAAATCAGCTCGTGATTAACTAGCTAGAGAAAAAATTTGGGAAGATTTCGAAAACATGACTTGACATCCATCTGATGAGGTTATATGGAATCACCCAGATGGCAGTCTTTTAGCAACAGAAAACTCTTAAAGCATTTCGGTAGGCCTCTTACTTATTTTTCTATAGCCGATTTCGTCTGGTTACTGTTTTTTTCTTGGGTCACCTTGTAGAAAATTGCTGCCATTTTGAAAATAACCAGCATAATACAGCTTTTTTATAATTCAATAAAATGTTACAAAAATATAATACGGTCTACACTCCTTACAAGAAATTACTTTACAATACTCCTGGGACAAATACCCCCGGGTAGCAAAAGGCAGTGACTACCCCAAGGGAATTAACATAGATAAAAAGAAAGAAAGACTACTTAAACTTAAACAACACTACTAAAAACAACACACACGGATAATAAGAACAAATTGATACCCAAGTCTACTGCATATTAGACGTAAGAGCAAATCAATGGCGAGGAAACTTAGCTGGGGGAGGAAAACTGATCTTGGAGTTTCTTTAAGTATAAAAAAAGGACCACCATGAAGTTTCTTATACACCTTTTCAGCTAATGGCCTCGTTTTGGAAGTTTCTGAAAATTTCTTGATACGAATTTTCTGACCACGGATTTGAATTTGGCACCCGAAGTTTAGTCTAATTGAATTTCATAATCCTAGAATATGCGATTTCGATTTAATGGCGATAATAAATTTGAGATTTTATATGGAATTTGACTGTGAAAATCGCTCGGGGTGAAACTTTACACCCTCAATCATTATTCACGGTCAATTCCCGTACAGATTTTCAAATTTGTTATCCTCATAAAACTAAATTCGCTAAATGACTCAAGCTCAAAAATTTTGAAAAATTCCAAAACCAGGCTGCTTAGTTGAAAAAGTGTATAGCAAGAAATTTCTATCGCTGAGTAAGTATAGGTACTAAATCTCTAGATCCGCGAAAAAAGATGCGTGTAGGATTCTATTGAATATTTCTTCTCACTTAATGGCTCAAAGGACAAGTCCAGAGTTGACGAAATTATTGTTAAAAAGCAACATTACCAACTGCTGAACACCAGTCGTGAGTTCTTTCGAAGTTTTGATGCCTCCAACTTTCATAAATTGGTTCATGAATCTTCGTAAGTTAGGCCAAATATCGTCGCCATTTTGTATTTGATATAGCTTGCGAATGTGCGATAAAGAGGCTAGCAGTGTCATCAACACATTTGGCAACCTCGTTCAGGTCAACGTGAAGTGACATCATAGAAAATGACGTCATTTCGCACTTTTTACCAGATTGAAATATGTAGTTTCGCAGATTAAGAGAAAAAAATCGAAAAAGTACTACAAACCGTTCAAAACAGTGTAATCTCTTGAATATTCAACAATTTTTCCAACCCCGGACTTGTCCTCAAAGAGAAACTTGTTGGACTTTTCTGAAATTTTGAATATGTTTTGAAATTACAGCACCCAATTTTGAAGATTTCCGCTGATTGGAGGATGTGACGTCATGAAATTTCTAAACCGTAAACCATAAAATTCACAGACTTTTGCTTGATACCATAATGTAAACACATCCATCAACTATACACACATCCATCAACTATGGTCTTCTTGGAAATTATTTCAAGTTGCGTCAGTTTAGAAATTGTGACCATTTCAAGTTTTTTTGAAAATTTTCTTGAATTCTCGAAAAAGAAGAAAAACACTTTAATTCCGAAAATATTTAAGTTTTCAGAAAATTCCAATGGCAGTTTGAAAACATTCAGGGTAATAGGTCACTGAATTTTACACCCACCTTTTTTAAAGTTTTTGAGTCTATGCTGGCAGAGTAACAGGAACAGATTTAGTAATACGATAGCAACAATTGCTTTATAATTGACACATAAGTTCAAAGCGATCACGCTTAAGGAAAAAATTCAGCTTGCAACAAGGTTGCACAAACAAGATAGAAGCATGATTTTGGCTTGAGGAAGCTTGAAATGAGTATGTTGACACAATCTGGACAGGTTTCCGCGTATAATTAGAGCTTGGTCAAGCTTAACCACATGGTAAAGATCATGGAGATATAGTCTATATCTCCCTGGTAAAGATATTCTCAAACATGCTATAAATCAATAAAAATGTTTGTTGCGTGTGGTACTGTGGTGTTTTTCAATATCTACACTACATTTGGTACTTCAATATTTTGTTTACAGTATTATCGTATACTACGATCAAGCTGAACGAGTGTGCCTTCCAGTGCTGTAGTTAGTTATAATGTTTATGTAATTTTCATTATACATAGGAGCAAAAGCGAGAGGGAATGTCAATATTGGGTGATCTGCTTTGTGCAATAGGTTTGTTCCAACTTGATTATTCTGAATGACTTATTTTTTGACCATGCCAGGTCTGCTAAGAAAACTTCATGCGTTTGATAAGTGATAATCCCTAGGATATTGGATGGATTCGATGAATCAAATTCTTCTTGACAGCAGAAGTGTTTATTACAGTGAGAATAGCTATATACAGCAACAACATTGACAACAGCAACAACAGTGACAAGAGCAACAACAATGGCAACAACAACAACTTATTTTATTTCTGCTCAAATTGATACTTAAGGACTTTCATATAAAAATTTGAGACAAGAATAAACACGTTCTCCTGGAACGAGGCCAAGCTGTGGTCTCAGAAGCGAGGCAAGTTACCGTCGACAGTTGGAAGTTCTCCTTGTTGCGGTGAAGTTCATCAAAGCTAATTGGCCTTAAAATGAGGATTTCCTTATTCATAGCGAAAGGTTTGTTGCTTCTCGGATCAAGGAAACATTTATCTGGATACTTGCGGCTATTGTTCATGGCTAGTGTCAGTGAAATCTTGAATGTTGAAGTGTTTTACCATCGTAGGTTCCAGCCGGAAGCTTAGGCCAATCCGCCATTGCTAGAAGTTCGTATAGTGTTGCTATGGTTTCCATATCTAGTCGTGAAATTTAGGGGGAAACCTTCGCCCCAAATTTCAGTTTGAAAGTCCATGAGTCGCAGTCTGAGTGTCCATCATTCTATCTATAGCGACAACTACAAATTTGCAATCAGTCCGACAGAGTGGCTGAAAAAGGCCCAAAACACTCCAATAAACTTTTTAAGGAATCTTTCGCTCAGAGCAAGGTGCGAAGGCATCTAATCTCTCTTAGAACCTATAGAAAACGAATTTTTAAATAGATACTCAAGTTTCTCGATCCCATGGCAATATTTTTACGGACGACATCCGATTCCCACGAAAAACTGCTCTACAGCACTATTTGATACAGTAGATACCTCCGTATTAGAACCTAGTGATTAAGAACCTTCAGATTGAAATTTTGAAATTAGACCTTCATTATATAAGAACCCATTCAGCCTCAAATTTGAAATAGGTTGTTATTTTTAGAGATCATCAAGTAAAATTAAAACTCCAGTTGCTCAGTCATTGACCTATACAAACTGATTAAAAATAGGTGCATATTGCAAAAAGCACTAAAAATTCAATATTCAATTCCTTGTTCAGTATTTCAAATACTTCTGTTTCAAGTGGCTCTTTGAGAGCTTTCCATTGGATTATATGAATATGAAATTTCTCATTTTTCCCCACACTTCTGTTGTGAGTAAGATCTCATGATCTCAGGTGCTGTGAACTGAATGTAAATAATAGGCTTTGAGTTTAAAGTGGAACAAAAGAGATACCTGAAAGCGCTGATTGAAATAAGAACCAATTGAAGAACCTGAACAGCCTCATTTCCCACTTAACACCCAATGTATAAAAATCTAGTCAGGCTGACTTGCAAAATTGTAGGTTCATGTACGCGGGTTTTTTACTGTATGAGAATTTTTTGATGATTTGGTCAAATGCCTTGGGCCCTTTTTAGACGTTTTGCAAACAACTGAATTGTTTTTGTTGAATTTACCTAAATTTTGGGTACTCAAGTTTTCTGTAAATACTCAAGAAAATTCACAATAATACTTCAATCTTTTTGCTATCAACCGAAACTTGATTTATTCAAATTTATCCGGTACTCCGGTTACTGCAATGAACTTTCTTTGACACGTGAGGTTCATTGGGTGAGTTTAAAAAATTTGTCTGCTGTTTTGAAAAAATGTGGTTTTTGCAAAAGGAGTTTTCAAATGGTATTTTTACTTGCCTGATACTGTATATTTAAAGTGTGTTTGATTGGTGCCAATTCTGAAAACGGTAGACTTGGAAGACTCGGAATTTGTGTTTGATTGACTACCAAATTCCGAAAACGGCAGGTTTGGCACGTTTGGAAGGCCTACCGAACCTTCTGCTCCAACAGGCGGAAGGCTTAGCAGACTTTGGAGAGATTCTCGTTTTCATTTGCGAAACCTTGAAAACGAGGCAAATTTGCTCGTGCTGCCATGGTAATTGAGTCAGTTCAGTTTTTGTTGCCAAGCAGCGGACTCATCTTCATGTTTTTCAATTGGAAACCTCGTCTTCGCCAGGATAAATCTGAAACCTGCTGCTTTGAAGAACTTTGTGTTTGATTAGGAACTGTGTTTCCGTCTCTGCGAAGTCTACCGTTTTCAGAATTGGGTAGGTTTGGAATTACCAATCAAACACACCCGTAGTAACGTCAAAAGGAGTCATTCTCTTAGAGGACCGAATCAGATGGGTTTGTAAAGGATCAACTGGATATGCTCCTCCAAAATACTTTATTTGTCGACTTATTTCAATCTTTGCATGTTCTCTGTACCAACAGATGCTGAGACAAGTTGCTTGGAAGATAAAACCCAAAGACAAAAGTTCTTATCATTGCTATCAACCCTCCATGTAAGCAATCGTGTTTCATTTGAATTGCTTTTATGCGAGGCAACTTTGTTGACTCGGAATAACGGGAGTGCATAGCTAAAAGATAATGATTGGGACTTTATCGAATAGTTGTGAAATATAATTCCATTAATTTCTTATTCACCTACCCTTTTATATCCTCATATAATACGAGTGTTGAAAATAGACCTACTTTTCCCGCTCGCCTGGAAAAGTGGGCCTATTTTAGTTGGCAGGCAAATTAGAATTTTTTTTGAAATATTTAACTGCTTTTGTCAGATCTGAGATATTTTGGCAAGAAACAAGAAGCATTGATTTCAATTAAACGAAAATTTTGAAAGTGTATGTACGATATGCATTGTTTCACTAGCTACTTATTTTCAGAGTTTGCTCAATTTAAACCCACATTACCCCTTCCTACCCTATAACAGTTCGCTCAGTGACGCCATTTTACGCAGTTTCTGCCTTGACCGTTGCTGGATTCAGTGTAATCTTTTCTTACAGAGCTTGATGCCAGATGCGCTACTGAAAGAAAGAATAGAACCAGAGACTCTAGAGAATGCAGGCATTATTGGCAATCAGAAAATATTTAACCAGAAATTAATCAGAACGAAAACTAAGCTATTGTAAGTTGAAATAATTTTTTTGTCTTCAAGTTCATTCTAGAGATGGAATTACAGGAGGCCCAATTGCGTATTATATGGAATGTTCATGTAAAGATCTGATTTCCGCTCATTGACTCTTTTTTCTTGTATATATGTATAATTTTGCCATAGAATTAAATTACAATATAAATTGATAAAAGGAAAGTGGTCTAATGACAGGAATAAGATATTTACAGGCAAAAAGTTAAAAATGAAGTTTAAAAACACCCCAGGTTAAAAATGGCAGGGATAGCATTAAAAAGGTCAATATGACCGTGTTTCCATAATGGTCCCTCCGGAGGTGTCATAAAATAAAAAGAACTTTGTTCCGGAAAAAGGATCTCTTAAAAAATAATTTTTATAAGAAAAATAATTATTATTGTGAAATCACAGGCTTTTCACTTTGGTGCTACTGATCTGTTGCTGTTATTGCACCGCAGTAACACAAAATTATTAATTGTATGCTGCGGACAGTAAAGGATCTGGCTGTCAAAACGTGATCAGCTCTAATCTTTGGTCAAGTTGCATGATCTTATAGTCATACGTGTATTCGTTATCCAGTGTCATATAATGAGAAAGTGAGTGAAATTAAATCAAAGTACACGGTCAAATTCGTCCAGCTTACAAAATGTTTTCAATAACTTCGTTATTGTCTTCTGTATTAAAGGGAGTGTGCAATGGTAAATAGGCATGTTCTATCTACCGGACCCTCTGGACCATTGGACCATGCCACAGATTTTCCAATCACAGATGCCCCTGGCCGCGATTTTGCTTCGCGCTGTGTTTTTCCGTTCAATGGTTTTTCCTTGTTGTAATTATTTGAATCATTTACCCTGGGCTCTATCGAAGCTTCTTTGTACTTTTCCTGGTAGAATAAGTATTCACATTTGAATGTTTGAATTATAGGATAAATGCACTGACCTATTTTTGTTACATTAAGAAAAAACACGCATGTAAAAGCACTTCTCGGTGAAGATGGAATTCAGACGAAATTACGAAATTTGGCAAGTTTTATCTAGAAAACTCCAGCTCAGGGCACTTTTGATGGTGAAATTAGTCTAGCCAAGGGGGGATCATTCACAAAAATTGGTCTAGCCAACGGTTACATTTTGAAACTGTGGGCAGCACACCCCTACTTGAAATTTGGCCGAGAATCCCCCCCCCCCGTGGCTGCGTCGCAGCACCTTCTCTTGACGAAGGTTGGGTAGTGCAGAATACTTGAATTACTCAACATACAGCGAAACAGAGCAGCTTGTATCCATTCTTTCCGAGGTGAACTTTGGGTAGACGTGGTTTTGTTCTTGTATGCAACAAATTGACGTGAACCTTTGATTTTGGCTTCAGCTTAGTATGGTAGAATCGTCAGGCCAACAACCGATTCTCTTTCTATTCTGCGGCACGGGGCATTTCACTTCCAAAATCTCGTACACCTTTGACAGAAATTCTCTTGCTTTCAGGGAAAATCCATCATAAATCCACCAGAAACCTCTTGAAGGAATCTCGTATCCTTGTTTGAATGAGTGAAATGCCCCTCGCTCTGCAGTATTGTTGCTTGTGTTGTAAACATTGAAATTCTATGGTTGTTAGTCCCTCTTGATTTCCTTTTGTCTCTTCGAACAAAAGGATTATGATGCATAACTGAGAACACAGGAAAATTTTATTCAGCATAATTTCATGTTACTCAATTGTTATTGGAAGATACAAGACAAAATGCACAATATCTTGGCGGCCAGGGGTCTGCGGCACGGTCCAATGGTCCAATGGTCCAATGGTCCAGAGGGTCCGGTAGATAGAACATACCTGGTAAATAGGCTTCTCTATAAATAGAACAAAGAAAATGCGCAAACACAGCATTATTTCTTTAGCTATCGATTATTAACAACACTTATTGGCAATCAATTTCAATGGGTTATTTTTAGATTTTTCTGCGCTGTGCAAATGGAGGCTCTTAGCCTTGCACAAACCCTTTAAAGAAGTTAGAGTGGTTCTGCTTTCCGGTCTGATTGGTGTGGTGGGCGGGATTTGGTCCTGGTCTCAGGGTGTCTCCTGGCTGCGCTGGGGCCTGTCGGTCTCTTGGAATTCTGTGGAGCGTTCGTTCCTGGGTTTCAGAAAGTTGATTGGCTTCCATGGGGTTAGTGGTTGCTTGGGGGGATTGGGGCCTGTTTTCCATACTTGATGACGTGGGAAGTGAAGTAGCCTCAAACATATGGCACTGGACTACGATGCTGTACTGAAAACCTTTATCTTGTATGTGTTTTTTGTTATGTATCGTCCTTCAACTACAGGGTGTCTCAAAAAAATTGTTCGACGTTTGATTAAATACTAAAAAATAACGATACGCTGAATGCACCCTTGGTTAAGTCACCCTTTTCCTGAGATTTTAGATTAATTTTTGACACAAGAATCTTGCAAATCTGCTAAAAATTCATAGAGTTACAAGCATTTGGACTTATGCAATGTTTTTGGACTTATGCAATGTAAGGAAATTTAGAGAATGATCGCAAGAAATAATTTTCTTTAGAAGTCCTATTTGGTTTGCTCTGATATCAACGAGAGGTATGACATTGGATAAGCTTCTCTTACCTCCGTCTTCGAGCTTTATGCAATACCAGTAATCGGGGGGGGGGGTCTCTGGTTTCAGCTATCGCATATTTTTGATCTTCGAGAGCTCGTAACTCAGTGAATTTTCAACCGATTTGCGCGATTTTAGTCTCTAAAATTATTTCATAATCTTAGGAACAGGGTTATCTTTCCATGAGCTTGTTCGCGTTGTCCTTATTTTTCAATATTTTATCAAACGTCGAACAATTTTTTTGAGACACCCTGTAGCATCATTTTTTTCATTTTCTTGTAAAAGTGATCGTTACTTTGATCTGTTGAGTTTGGAGGCGACATGATAACATTATATTTCCTGCTTTCATTTCTCCAGTAGGTAGAACTGAGTTGTTAATTGTATATACTTAACTTTATTTATTAATTGTTCTTTATTTATCATTGTCATTTTTATGGCAATCCGTTCAAGTGATGCATCAAATTTCTCTTTTCAGTTACAAACAACAAAAGTTTAATTTACTGAGAGAAGAGAATGAAGGATATGCAAAACTGATAACGGAATTAGGCCAAGAATTTAGCTCACAAATATCTCCACGATCTATACTGGAAAGTATAAAGTCTTTGATTGGTGAGTAGATCCTTTGCCTTTGTGAAAATAATGTATGTATCTTGATGTTTGTGTAGCAGGTGAGTCATAGAGGAGACGTACTGTATGTGAAATGCTACTATCCCTTGAATATCAAGCGGTGATTTCAGTTAATTTCTTGTTGAGTAGTTGACATGTTCAGTTAATTTTAGGGAAAGACCTTTTAGTTATTCTACAAGAAAGCATGGATTTAGCGTTATTGTTATGAAGTTTTATACTCGATGACGATGGAGTGACGTAAGAGCTTCTATCACTATTGTGCATATTCGAATTTCCACAAATTGTAGCAAATTATCGTTCGATTTCTGATTCATTTCAAAACAGCTAAATGCTCTATTTACGTGATTGAGCAGCTCTACAACAATTTTACAACAAACATTTCGAACTCTAACTTTATCTAAAACTTATTAAGTGTGTATACATCGGACATCTATCTTCTAAGAGATTTGAATGATCAAAATTAGTTTTTGTATATTTCCTTTGCGTTCCTTTGACAATAAAAACAATCACGATTTCTTTCACAGTCAGCCAGTTGGATCTAAATGCTTTGAAATGAAACAATATCAAGATCTTCGACAATACAATCATGATTGTTTTGATTGCCACTTTGTGGTTTCTTTTGTTCCTTCCATTTCGCTTTTTCTTTACTTCCCCTTCTGTCCTTCCAGACAAACAAGCGCTTCCTGCGAAGCTGCCTTGTCGCTTCACGCACTTTTTCCACCCCTGAAGGTATTATTTGTTTATTGGAACAAATAAATATTGTTGTTGTTTGTAAAAACAAATATTGTTTATTTGTTTAATTGGAGCTATCTGAAAGCTACTTTCTTTGAAACGTCTACACATTTCTGTGAGTCATCCAGCATATTCCGACGTAACGTTTTGTTTGCAGGTTTTTTCAATCTGGATCCAAACAGAGTCTTGGATATTATTCTTGAAATGTTCGAATGCAGAACAGAGTGCGAAAAATTCTTTATTGAGCTTTTGAAGCTGTATTCATCTCACTGTGATATGGCTGGCTTATGCCACATCCTTGGATTCAAGTTTCAGTTCTATCACGTAAGATTTGATTTAACTTTATCAAAGATCCTGTTTTCGCTATAATCCTTTGCTTGTATGCAAACCATATAAACTGCGTATTGAATTTGAAAAATTCTTCATTCCATTGATGGCTGGTTTACGCCACATCCTTCGATTCATATTTCAGTTCTATCACGTAAGATTTGATTTAACTTTATCAAAGATCCTGTTTTCGCTATAATCTTTTGCTCGTATGCAAACCATGTAAACTGCGTATTGAATTTGAAAAATTCTTCATTCCATTGCTGGCTGGTTTACACCACATCCTTCGATTCATATTTCAGTTCTATCACGTAAGATTTGTTTCAAAGATCCTGTGCTCACCTCAATTTAAGTACACTGCTAGAGCCCTTTCTTTCAAAATTTGCTTGATATGGACATTGCTTGAGAGCAACAGAAGTGCTGTTTTTCAAGCAACCACTTATTTTGCCTTTCCTGCTCCATGAATCCGCAACCACTTGTCTGATGGACTCAAACAAGGTCTCACACTCTAAGTTGAAGCCCATTCTATGCAACTGTTTGAAAATCGACACCATTGAAACAACAGGTTCTCCACAGGATCAACATAAAGAGAGCGCAATTTTTTGGACACTATGTAAGACTGATTGATTTTATTGAAAGGCCTGTAGAAGTTCCTCGTACTTGGGAGGAGGACTTCTTACATGAGTATGAAAGTTTTTTCCATTATTTTGTGGGCGTAAAGAAAATGTTTATGAGAAATTTTTGTGGGGTACAAAACTGTTTTGCTCGAAAAAATGGTTGAAGTCACTGATCAAAGATTGAATGAAAAGTTGACAGACATCTGGAAATGATAAGTCACTCGACCGGCATGAAAATTGCCTAGGACAATGTGGTATCTGTCTATATATCTGTTTTAATTTATGCACGAAGACTTCTGTATTGGGCACTAAACCATGTTGCTGAAAGATTGTGGGATACGAAAACTTTTCTTTGTTCAAGATGGGGTATGAAATTTTCTCTAATTGTGTGAAATTATCCTCCGTCCTGGTACCCAGGATTAAAAGTGAAGGCTCCCTTATTGTACGTACGGTGCATTGACAAGCCTTCTGCATGACCTCGAAAATGAAAGGAGCAAATTGCTCAGCTTTTTCGAACAAGGCAGCTTGGTTTCTTACTGTTTGAAAGAGTGAGCCTGTAGTTTCATTGAGCTGTTTCTTATAAGAAAATACGTGCATTATTGGGTGAATCAAGGGAGCTTAGACGAAGTAAATATAAATCTTTAGATTGCTCCATCGAAACTGATTTATCTTGGTTACTTTCTTAGTTTAAGAGAAACCTGTATGTTTCCAACTCTCATTCTTTTAGGACACTCCAGATGCGAACACTTCGTCTGACTTATACAAAGTCACAGCACTATTGCTAAAGCATGGTATTCTGCACCTAGATGACATTTATCCACATGTGAGTATGGAATCATGTATTTAAAGTCAACTCAAAGATGAAACATTGATTTTTACTGCCCATAAAGGGGCTGGGTTAAGTATTTATTCATTCAATTTTATTCATAGAAATACAACTTAATGCAAAGCTATTAGGAAAAGGTGCACTCTATCCGAGCCAGGAGAAGCATGGCTTATCACGCCTGAGCCGTCAAGTGAATCAGTAAAATGAAGCTAACACTCTAACAGAAATAGTGCTAGTACGATGTAACTATTTCAAGAAGTAGCAGAGATATATATTGGCTGAAGTAACCGTTGACAATCTCCATGGTCTATGATGTTGCCCACACGTGCCCATTTTGCTCTGCCCAGATTTGGCGGATGGAGTGAATCGACAATAAGTTACTTCTAAAAATCCATCAATATAACTGCATTCGTACAACAGATGAATGTTTCCCTTGTTTCTCTACTAAATTCATAAGTCTATCTTCAAAAGTACGATTTTGAGTAACTTAGTGGAAAATCTCTGTGATATGGCCCCTCAAAAACATTCCAAATCGTCGTTTTGAAAAAAGTTTGTTTATTTTGTGCGACCCAGCCCCTTCCAGGGACGGGACTGTTCGAGTTGGAAGATAATGGAGGAATATTTAAGACATTACAAAATCTGTTCAAAGCAACAAAGTAGAAACTGCGTAAAATGACGTCATCTAGCAATCTGAGATAAGGAAATGTTTGGAGAGATAAGCTTTTTGAAACGATAAATCAAGAATGTAAGGCCTAAGGACCAAAACATCAAATGTTGCCGAATTCTGGAATCTGTTGCAGACGCAAAGTTTTCGCACATGCGTACGCAGTTTCTTCTCTGTCATTCAAAGCCTTTAATCGCTTAGCAGGTCTGGAAACACGGCTGGCTCCCCCAAATTCTCAACTACGCATGCACCCCGCTTGCATATTGCCAGTGATTTGATTTGTCTCGCCAAAATTACTTTGCAGACCTGGGGGGATTTACTCGATGTATTCACACTCTGCAGTCCATCCTTGCCCACCAAGGTAGCCTAGCTCATGTAATCAGGCCTTTAGTCTTTGTAGCACTTTGATAGAAGCTGAGTTTGCATTTCAAGTGTTTCTTTGTGCAATGATTTTATTCTTTTAGAGTCCAACTTATGAAGCATTTCCGATTTCTTAGTGTGACACTATCTTATTTTTTTGGTCTTCCAACTTAGCTATTACCAAAAGATGCTGAAGTGGTGGAGATGAAAAAGCGAAAAACCTTAATTGCAAAAGAAGAAGCAAGGCAACTAAATGTAGTCCTCCTCACTGTAAGTATTTCGAAGAATCTTCAGTAGTTCTGTTTTGAACTTTGATTTCCGATTCAACAACCCCAGATAGGACTTAGATTTTAATTCCCCGTTCACGCGGGAACGCACTCGTTAGAAGATTGTTCAAAGGGGAACGGAACAATTGCCTATTGGTTTTGGAATACTCGTTTCTTTCCGCAATTCTTTCATTAGTTCGTTCCAGTGTTTCTAGCAACAATGTCAC